>JAPVLO010000040.1:5657187-6270625 GCA_027257055.1 Cephalopachus bancanus | reverse complement strand
TAGAGATGGGGTCTTGCTATGTTACCCAGGCTGGTCTCAAACTCCCAGCCTCAAGTCATCCTCCCACTGTGGCCTCCCAAAATGCTAGGATTATTGGCATGAGCCACTGTGCCTGGCCTGAATGAACATTTAATTTCAGGTAAATTCAAAAGGCTGAGTTCTTAATCTCCTCCTGTTTAAAATGATCCACCCACCAAGCAGGTAAACACACATTAACGAAAGAGGTTCCCTGGTCTAGACAAGCTGGACTTCCATACTTTTTGAGTAAAACACCAAACCTTGATGGACTCTCGTGTGCTATTAGAAGTACTTTTAGTGTTGGTTGATTGCGAAAAAAGTGACTACAAATTTAATAACTTGTATGGTGTTAATCATAAGAGTATCTACAGGCATTTGAAAAAGGTAAGGTATTATTTAGGTAGTCTTTGGATTAAAATCTAAATTCCTAGAACCCTTGTAATATATTTATGACCAGTATTCCTCCTTCTCCTCCCTTTCTGGAAGCCCTTCCTGCCTTCTCTAACCTAAGATCCTTTGGTTGATTCAAGGGGTTTCAAGGTAAGAACAAGGTAAGACGTTTCATTCCAAAGAAATATATTACCCATGAAATGTTCAAAGATCTAACAATAATCTGGCATCTAAGGAAAGGCCTATAATATAATAGAAAGAGTACAGGCTTTGGAATATGAAAATTCACCTAGCTGTTTACAAACCATATGACCCTGGACAAGGAGGGCTTTAGTCCTTCAAAGCTTGTCAACAGATTTCCGTGTTGCCAGCAATATCCAATGGATGAATGGTAAGAGCAATAATAACTATCTACAGAGTGCCTACACATGGCATGCTATCTCATTTAATCCTCATATAATCTTGGTGAGTTAAATATTTTTCTCAAGGTCTCACAGTAAAATGTATCTCATTCAAAAAGTATCTACTGAGCACTAACTACATGTCAGGCAATGTGTTAGGTACTGGAAATCCAAAGATGAGTAAGATGCAGACCCTACTTCCTAAGAGCTTATAGCCTAGTGAAAAATCAAGAGGTTCTTTCTTGAAGATGAAGTGCAGAGTACATACTAAGTGCTCAACAAATAATAGTCCTCTTTCTTTTTTCAACTGTTACTTAAATAGTATGTGACACTGAAGTTAAATTCAAGGAGTGACACTGAAGTTAAATTCAAGGAGTAAGGGTTTTTGAAGAGCATAGCTTTTTATACTTTTGAAATTAATTTTTCAAGATCACAATAGTAAAGCAATACTTCAACTACAATTCTTATTTTTTCTTTCTGTTATAATTTGTTTTATTATATTTACACTATAATGTTTTCAGCTAAAAAACCCCAAAAGCAAACAATTCAAAGTCACAAAAATCTATTTATAATGGTTTAGTGGCTTGACATAAGTTTATTTATACTTAAGTTCTGAGGCTGACTAAAATGTTTGCTGCAGGTTAGAATTTGTATCTGGAAATGGGAGTATCTTATACTGTCTTTAGAACACATTAAATGGTCCACAGATGGAAGCTGCTAGCATTAACATTATCATTGTAATAGTAAACTTAGAGATTCCCACTGAACTTGATTTCCACAGTGCCGCATTACTTTGAATAGTATATAAAAAAGTGTGTCTTTGAACAGATACATGAAGAGCAATGAATTAGTGGATGAATTTTTTAAGGATAGGTGGCAAACCTTTCAGGTCTACACCAAAATGTATTTCTCCTTAGGATAGTCAGCTGGGGAGATGAATGGCCCTGAAGCATATTTTGCTTGGGTGGACAAGCCAATGAACCCTGTAACCTCAGTCTAAATGCATACTTGGCCTTCTCCTGAATTACTGTGATAAGAACAATCTGCAAAGGTGACAATGATTGGGTCCTTCGAGATGAAGGAATTCCCATGTGCTAGGGGACCCCAAAGACCCCAAGTTTTTGGACAACAAGGGCTCTTCTCGCTTTTTCAGAGATCACTGAATCCCTTTATGTTTTTCTCAGAAAACTGCTGAACTTGAGCAAGAATATGATTACAAGTGATGTAACGGACAGCAAAGAAATCTGGTCAAGAGCCAATAAAAAGTGGAGAACAGAATAACACAAACCAGTGGGAGGGAACCAGGCGTGGGGGTGGGGAGAGCCATTTCCTCTGGGCTGCTCTGGGGGCAGGAGAGTGCTAAAGTTTGCAGCAGGAGGAGTTGCTTGTCGATTTCCATGTTGCCAGCAATATCCAGTGGAGGAACAGGAACAGCAGTGATAACGATCAACAGTGTCCACACATAGCATGTTATCTCATTTAATCCTCATATAATCTTGATGAGTTAAATACTTTTCTCAAGGTCACAAAGGAAATGGTAAAGCTGAGGTTCAGCCTCAGATCTGACAGATGCCACAGACCCTTCTCTCAGCCACTAAGCGACGCAGCCGATGTAGCGTCTGCTGTTAATTAGAGCCTTAAGAATCAATGTAAACAGTTGGCTTGCCCACAATAATGTGTTTTGGCAGGAAAGAAAAAGGGAGGAGGAAGGTAACTTAGTTTTCTTTATTTTTAGCAAACTGCCCAAGGTCATGTAACTCTAAGCTGTGCCACTGATGCACTTCAGCAGCCATGTGATCTGCCATCACTCTGCCCTGCTTTCCACAGCAAATTCCTAAGAGGAGCACATAGAAAGAGCATGATAAGGCCAATGCATAACTTGTCAAACTGCCCAACAAGGACTGTTACAGGCTGATAGGCAAAGCGAAGAGCTCTCCAGCAGAGGGTAAAGAGAGTAAGGGCACACACGGTAAATCTTTTACTAAAAACTCATCATCTATGTAGTCAAATGGTCAGAAATTTTCACTCTAGTATACACAGGTAACTGTAGATAGAATGAAATACAGGCAGGTCAAAATGATCTAATTCCCATTCGTGTATCTTTGATGCCTAGGCCGGTACATGGCAGAATGGAAGCTTAATAAAAGATTGCTGAATGAGCAAATCACTGTTGCCTCAATCATACTTACTAACTAATCCCAGTCTGTGGGCAGGATTTCTGCTATCAGACAGGTAGCTGGTCACAACTGGCACAACAGTTAAAAAATTTTAGCTGGGCTGTCTGAAGGAAACTGAAGACCTCTGAGAGACCACCACAAGTGTTCTGCAGGGGCAAGGGACAGAGATAATGCCACTGCTCAAGTTCCATAAAGGACAATACTCTTTAAGAGGCATGCAATCATCTACCACACAGGACTCCGCTCCAAGTAAGTACCCAGCGGCTTCTGTGTGTTAAGTTCTCTGTGAGGGGCTGAAGTCAGAAAGATGAGCAGGACTAAGTAAGTGCCCAGAGGAGCTCACACTAGCAGGATGACGGGTTCTGCAGAAGGGAGAGAGAGAGACGCCTGGACTGATGTCTGACAGACCCAAGGTTGAGTGTCCAATTCTGCCATTTACTAGCCAAGTTATAGCTCCTTTTTGTGCTTCAGTTTCTTCACCTGTAAAATGAAGTTATAATACCACATGGGTTGTTAGGAGAATTAAGTAAAATATATTTCTGAAGATGTTACTTCCTTTCCTCCTTGATAGAGAGAAATCTAAACTCAGCCCCAAGTAATGAAAAAGTGCCGTGGTAATACATGCTCATCCCTCATTTCCACTGTTCTGTGAGCAATTAATTCAGCCATGGATCCAGGCCATCACTTGGCACGAGATGGTGCAATTTAACAACAAACTTTTCCTCTGCACTGAGATTACTGGGTTAAACAGGAGGCATTTTGGAAGGTTCTTGGTGTACTTTGCCATTTCCATCCCTGCTTGATACATTTTCCACTATAAGTTTTACATCTTTAAGAATTAAAAATAATTTTCTGCTAGTTTTAAAAGGGCAAAACTTACTGTGCACTTCTTTGATGATTACCAAGGTTGAACACAGCTATGGTTTTGTTTCCTACATTATTTTTTCATGCAAAAAAAAATCCCCTATCGTCCTTATAAGTCAGAATGCTAGGCTTTTCAGAATTAACAACTGATTATATTTTCCAATAAATAAAATTATAAAAATCAAACAATACCCAATTCAGTGTGAGGGAGCAAAAAAAAAAAAGTTTCTGGTGGTGTAATGATGTGGACAACCATGGGAAAATACCAAAAAAATTTTTAAAGGATATCCTAAATTATCTGTCCAGAATGCATTACTGCTGGCTACATTACCTTGTTTGCCTTCTGGTTCACGAGGACAAAGCACGACCCACAGGCAGGATGACTCAAGACACACTTACCGTGGCGTGTGAGATGGTCAGAATCCCATTCTTGACAGCGCACTTCCTCCTCTGCCACACCTTCCGGATCCTGTGGAGCAAGTGAAACACAGCCAGATGTGGCGTCCAACCCCCTCCGGGACTTGCAGTTGCATAGTGTGATGTGGCATCTAACCCCCTCTGGGACTTGCAGTTGTATAGTGTGACACGTCCTAATCATCCTAGAAAACCTTCCAAACCAAAAATCTAAACCTCTGAAACAAAATTCTGCATGTCTTTTACTATCCCAGACCGAAGGTAATTCAGACAAGTATGTACAAGAATGCTCAATAAAGCCTGTTTTTGAGAGTGATGATGGGAAACAGAAACAATAAAGATCTAACAGCAGGAGAATGGATGAAGGAACTATAGTTACCACAATGATAAAAGTACTTCTCTCTGGGAGGAGAGGACCCAGACCTGTATTAGGGGTGGTGTTAACAGTTTTTAATCACATCTGTGAATCTTTGTAAGAAGGCGAGTGGTGTTGTGGCAGGATGTGGCAAATGCTCAAATATATTTCTTGTATGATTGAGTAAATAAACACAGAAACACATGTAGCTGATTCAGAATCAGCAGTTGGCCTCACCTGGGCTGACTGAATATCTCCCACTAGCCCAGTGGCAGTTAAAGGTATTTCCTTTTGAAAGGCAAGTTGCAACTTTAAAGACCCACCAGGCGCCAGGGCAGGTTTTGTTTAAGAAAGGCCAAATGGCCAGAGACTGGCCATTTCATGGAAATGGAAAAGAGTCTTATCTAAAACCCCCCTTCTGAAGTTGACGGTTAACAACCCTGCAATTCCTGGAAACCATTTGTTCTCTGAAAAATCTAATTTTGCTGAGTACAATCTTGTAAAATTCCAAAGGAAGTATGTAATCACTCAACACAACCCCCTCCCTTACCTAAACAAGGGTATAAGACCCCATGTCTCCTGTTCTGGGGCACTCGATTTGGACGCATTAGACCCTTGGGCCCACTGGGATGGCCAGCGTAATAAAGTGCCACTTCCTATAATAGTCTTGGTGTCACGATCTCTCTATTTTTCCTGCTACATTTCTGGTGCGTTGGCCGGGAAATGGAGAGTTTGGAGAAGGTGTGTTCCACCTCCTTTGTCATTGAGGTACGACCTCCAGGGCAACGGGAAGGGCAATCTCGCCTGGCGCGCAACGGACCTTTTGATCCATAGGAGGGAGGCCCCTCCTGGCACACTGAAGCTTGGACCATGAAAGCACAACAGGAACCCAAGAGGCGAGGATCTGGCATAGGACGACCACCTGACAGTAAGGACAGAAAGACCACCCGATGGAAAGGGTAGGAATAAGGGCCTTTGCATAGACCTGCCAATGGATGGCAGAAGGGGAGCTTGATCACCTTCCAGAGCCCAGTAGTAATCCTCCAGCCTGAAGGAAAGGGCTGAAAGGCAGTGGAAGGAAACACTGTCTGAAGATGAACCTGTAGGCTCCTAGGATTAGGACGGAAGGTTGACGAATGTGCTGTGTGCTTGTGTGTGAATGAGACGGATGGTGGGAGGGCTCCGCATAAAGTTAGTCTGTGTTGGGGGTGTACCAACCTGCCAATTGCTAAGAGGTGTCTGAGATATCTTCGCGAGAAGTATGACTGGAGGGGAACAAAGCGGATGTTTCCCATACTCCTCATTCTCTTATTTGTGTGTGTCTGTCGTTTTAAATTTGCTAAATAGCTGGTTGAGTTATTATGCTTTGTTTAATGGGACACGTTGTCTTTCAAAAACTTGATTGGTGCATGTTTCTTTATGTCATTCTATGTCTCCCTTTATTTGTGTGGTGTTTTCTTCCAACCCGTTGGCACTGTTAAAATTTCTGCCTTTTGTTGTTAAGGCTGTGGAAATACTGACTGCTGCGTATATAAAGTGTTACCCTTTATAAGTGTTATCTTAAATTCTTTCTGGGAACCACGTCCCCTCCCTTCCTTAGCCTGTGTTCTCCTTCATAAATTCTGAAGGAGCTCATTCTAATCCACCTGTAAAGAAATGTAGAAATGTCACTTATATGCTATTTAGCCTTTTGATAATTCAGTGTAAGTTAATGCTAGCCTTGGAGAAAAAAAAATATGTAAGCTTTCTCTGGCAACTAAGGGAATGAGTAGGCTGTTCTTGTTTTCAAATGTTAAAAACCAGGTTAGTTGAAAGTAAGCCTGTTTCCAAAGGTTTAGGCCTTGCCTAAGACCATAATCAACTGCTTGTCCCTGTAAAACTGTTGGGGAGTCTTTTAGAGTCGTGTAATGTATGCTGAGTCCCTACATTATACTGTAATGCTAAATAACACTAATGCTTGCGTTTTTGGCTATGCCTGCCTAGCACACCTGTTACAAAACTGGTAAAGCTTTAAATGCTAAATACTTTGCAGGACTTAATAAGGCATGGGAACTGGCCATTTCCACCTGATTAAGTCACCTTGTAAGCTCAGTACTTCACCTAAGGGACAGGTCAAGTACTAGGCACACTCTGTGGAGCATAGAGTAAAACTTTAATCACTCTCATTTAATTGTCCACGTCTTACGACTAAGTCTGCTGTTTAGTAATTCATGAGAATTTTTGACAATTTTGCCTGTTCATAATTAGGAATAAGTAGGAACAGATCATCTTATATCTATGTGGTCTGTTCACTCTAAAAAGGTTTTGTACCAGGCCATTTTTGTAGACATCATTGGAAAGTTGTGGAGTAGAAAAAAAAGGGGGGGGCTTCAAGAAAGGCTGAGAACACTCAGTCTGGGAGAAGCCATTAGGGTTCCAGGGATTCCTGGCATTGCTGTTTATGACTTTATTTAGTTATTTGTTTGTTTTAGAATTCTCCTGTGAGGAATAAGTTGCAAGTGGTCAGAGCAAATTCTGGGTTTTCAAGAAACGTGACCAAGAATGTGTGTACTGGTCTGTGTCCTCAGATACCCCGATAGGACAGATTTTGAATGATTGGAACAAATTAAAATTACGTGATTTAATAATAATAATAAGTGCATTATTAAAAAATCAAATTTGAACTCACTACAAGTTAGCAGATAATAAAATTTGGAAAAGAACAAAACTATCTGGTAATTAAATTCACTTTGTAGACACCTAAGGAAAAATAAAATGGTCAAAAGTTCTGTATGCAGAGGCATTTAAAAAATTTATTTCACTACTTTGCAAACAAGATTATATCCTGTAGAATATTAAATGCCAAACTCCAGAGGCTTAACTCAGGACTACGAATACCAAACTCCCAATTATAGAAAGCCTCTGAAGTTCTTAGAAACTGAAACTTTAAAAAAAAAAAAAAAAAAAAAAAAAGGAAAACTCCAAAATGAGCACCAGCCAAAGGAAAGGTAAACAAATTGGCATTGCCACTAAAGGCAAAAGCTCCAGCCTCCCAAAAGAGGCCTGATAAGGATAAACCTGCTAAGGGGGATGGTATCAGCTGCTATGAATGTGGTCAATCTGGGCACCTAAAGCACAATTGTTCTTAATGGCCTAAGCCCCTAGAACCTTGTCCAATACTTGGACTAAAAAGCCACTGAAAGAGATGGTGCGGCCTCTCCTGAAGCGGGGGGGGGGGACGGGGGACACAACACGACGGACACACACCCACACCTAGCTCGGGAATGGTGGCTGTTGACTGAAGGGGGAGGGGCACAGCCCAGTGCAGCACTCTGTATGCCATCCACCCAGAGAATCCTTGGGTCTATATAAATATGGCTGGGGTCCAAATTAATTTCCTAATTAATACTGAGGCTAAGTTTTTAGCCCTTGTGCTCATACTGAACTTCTTCCTCCTAAAACCTGCTCTCCAGTGGGGTTAAAGGTGTTCCAAAAACTAAATGTTTCACCTAACAGTTACTAAAAGGTGAATTCAAATTATGACTGTAAAAGGTTATCTATAAATAAAAAGGAAAGCAAAAAGCAAAAGAAAAATATAAAAAAGTTGTTAGTATACAAATAAGGTTTTAGTAAGAAAACAAAAAAGAAAGAAATAAAAGAAAAAAATATTTTTATCTAAGAGGAAATCTTATATGGTACATTTCTGTCCTATAATAAAGAGATATGAGAATTTTTAAAAAGGGGGTAGAGAAGAAAAATAAAATAGTATAAATGTGCCAAAAATGGTATAAGAAAAGTTTATAAGAAAAAAAAAATGTATATAACAGAAGAAATTCTATAAACAATCTCGGCATAATAAAGTCTTTTTGAGATGAAAGTCTCCAAACATTTTTGGATTTCTCTCCAAATTTTATATAGGATTTACTTAAGTGCCTAGTTCAAATTAAAGTCTAAAACAATCTGTCAAGCTACCATTATAGTCCAGAAATACAAAAGCTGGTACTTGTAATAAAGCCACAGAAATGAAAGTTTATCATTTAAGTTATGTTAATAACTTCGGGCCTTGTAGCTTTTGTACAAAAGGTAATCAACCACTGCCTACAATTGTCAAAATGTAGGCCTGACTTTATTCCTTTTACTAAGCTAGAATCCAGTAATTTCATGCCCACATAATGGTCATGCAAAAATTCCAGCCAGTGCCTGCAAACAATGCCACTGCTGAAACAAATCTGGACGCCTCAAGTCAGACAGGGAGAGATTTTCAATCTCTGGTTAGGCAGGACTGCGCCCATTATCAGCTCTGAAGAAATTACAAAAGACGGACCTTCACCCCTCAGCACCCCAAATGATTATGGGATCGAAAAATCTCTAAAGAATAAATAATTGAGGCAGGGTAGCTAGCACAGTCTAGACATAAATAAATTTCCTATAGGTAGGTGTTAAAAGGCGTTCAAACATTTCTATTTCAGGTCGAGTGGCAACTATCCCACCCCTTGGCAAACCCAGGGAAAACTCCATCAGATGTAAAACTAGGACAGCACAATCTTTCAGTTTGCGGGTTAGCATAATAATCACTAGAAATCCTTTGGAGACATGAGTAAACTAAACATAGGTATTTGGTACTGCATCACTTAGGGTCCAAGTCCCTGAAATGGAATTTGTTAAACCTGGGAAATTGTTTAACAGTAGGCCTTTGAAGGAAAGGGGGGCCACAAACATAAATGCTCATAAGAAAATGTGTTGTCTATTTGGGACAAATTTTAATCACAGTTTATAAGCTTATTTCCCTAGACACTTCTTGGACCAGAAGAAACTCAAACATCCAAGGGGAGTAAGTGCTGCTAAAAATTGAAGAAAGGAAGGACCCAACCAACGGCTGTAAGAAATAAAAAAAAGGACCCTAAGGGTGGTCCTGTTCTTATACTAGTCTGTAGAATTTAAATACCTAACTTCTCTATCATGATAAAACCCCTCTATGAAGTCTCAAAGAGGGGTGAACAAAAGCCCCTGCTATGGGAAAAGGCCCAGAAACATGTCTTTGAATAAAGTGAACTGGCTTCTCGCCTTTTGGAATTCCTTATGGGTGGCCACCCCCTCTTGTTAAGGGCATACAGGAAAACTTAAAGGAATTAGGAAGTCCTGCCCTAAAACAGCAAATGCAGGCCTCAGGTCCAGTCCTAAATGCCATCCACTGTCAAGTCAGAGAACGATTGCCAATTAGTTAAACTACTGATGCCCATTCTTTTAAGCCAGGTAATATAGTATGGGTAAAAGAGTAAAATGTACAACCTCTAAAGCCCCTCTGGAGGGGGCCGTTTACTGTTCTTTTATATAGCAGAACTAAGCTGGCCTTCCAGGACTGGGAGCGTACTGCAGATTCGGCAACACCCCTTAAGCTGACCATCCAGAAAGTCAAAATTTCTCAAGCCCTGCTCTAGAAGCCCGAGGATACTTCAAGCCCTGCTTCAGTCACACACGGGAGACTGACTGATCGACGCACGGCAGAAGATTAAGGATTCAGCTTAAGAACTCAGCGGACATTACTGATAAGCCATTGTTTTGCTTTGTCAACCTTTATATTTGCTAAACTGTTTGTCATTTTAACTGCTGTAAAACTAACTTTATTTGCTGTAGGATTAACACAGTTGTTCCCATTGAGCATGTGAGAAAAGGGTTTCACTAGCATTCCCATTCTTTCTTATAATAGGAAATGTTCTTGTGCTTTTATGTATTTCTGCCTAATTTAGGTGTTTATTGCTTCCCTCACTCACCCAGCATGTATGTGTATAGAAACTATCTGGCCAGATGTAAGAGTTTTCCATCATTATTCATCCCAGCCAGGAGTTTGTTCTGTTTGGTATTGGGCATCTGCTTATGCAACTAAATCGTCTCAATGTACTAAAGTGCTATTTTGGACATATGAAAAGTTTGCATACACCCAGCTCCCAGCATTATGAAAAGGCACATGTACCATAGGAATAATCCAGCCAGGATTTTTCCTTCTGCTAACCCAAGGGGGGATGAACTAGGCATTCCCCTTTATGAAAGCCTCAAAACCCGAGGTGCTCAATCCCTTGATCAAGTTCCTAATATAGGAGGGACCCAGGTTTGGAAAAATGATGAATGGCCACCCCAGAGAATTATAAATACTTATGGCCCAGCCACATGGGCACAAGATGGGAGTCAGAAATGCTGCACGCTTATATATATATATATATATATATATATATATATATATATAGAGAGAGAGAGAGAGAGAGAGAGAGAGAGAGAGAGAGAGAGAGAGAAAGAGAGAGAGAGAGAGAGAGGCTAAATTGCATTATCAGGTTACAAACTGTCTTAGAAATTATAACTAATCAAACAGCCGCGGCTTTTGAGCTTGTTGCTCAGCAGCAAATCCAAATGTGTGCAGCTATTTATCAAAACTGCCTAGCTTTGGACTACCTGCTGTCAGGAAAATTTATGTGGTAAATTTTATAGCTCTGACTGCTGTTTGCAAATAGATGATAATAGTAAAGCAATAACTGATATAGCCACCAATGTTAAAAAAACTTGCCCATGTCCCAGTGCAAAAATGGCAAGGCATAAGAATCGGCAACTGGTTTAAAAACATGTTCTCGGGTCTGGAGGATTTAAGTATAATATTGGATCTGTAGTCCTAAGGTGGGAATCCTGCCTTATCCTCCCTTGCATAGCCCCGATAATTATGAATGCCATTTCTGAATTTGTGGAAACAGTTGTTGAGTGAAAAAACTGCAGCCCATATAATGTTGATGCACCAAATTAAGAATAATGATGCTTTAAATCCATAAAGGATCAAGCATCAAGGGGGGGGAAAGTGGCAGGATGCGGCAAATGCTCAAATATATTTCTTGTATGATTGAGTAAATAAAAACAGAAACACATGTAGCTGATTTGGGATCAGCAGTTGGCCTCACCTGGGCTGACTGAATATCTCCCACTAGCCCAGTGGCAGTTAAAGGTATTTCCTTTTGAAAGGCAAGTTGCAACTTTAAAGACCCGCCAGGTGCTGGGCAGGTTTGTTTAAGAAAGGCCAAATGGCCCAGAGACTGGCCATTTCATGGAAATGGAAAAGAGTCTTATCTAAAACCCCCCTTCTGAAGTTGACGGTTAACAATCCTGCAATTCCTGGAAACCATTTGTTCTCTGAAAAATCTAATTTTGCTGAGACAACTTGTAAAATTCCAAAGGAAGTACGTAATCACTCAACACGACCCCCTCCCTTACCTAAACAAGGGTATAAGACCCCCCTTCTCCTGTTCTGGGGCGCTCAATTTGGACGCATTATACCCTTGGGCCCGCTGGGATGGCCACTTCCTATAATAGTCTCGGTGTCACAATCTATTTTTCCTGCTACAGTGTTAACCAATTACTTCCATAATTAATAACTTATTTTTAAAAAGAAAGTAACTCAAGAGGTGTGCCATGCAAGAAAGAGTGCCATGGGGCTGCCTCAGGATACAGAGGAAATAGCTTAGGGGATCCAGAATGTATCACTGGCAGCGCTCGGTGGCTCAGTCTATAATCCCAGCACTTTGGGAGGCCAAGACAAGTGGATTGCCTGGGTCCATGGGTTCAAGACCAGCCTGGGCAACTTGGTGAGACCTCGTCTCTACAATAAATAAAAAAAAATTAGCCAGGTGTGGTAGTGCGTGCCTGTAGTTCTGGCTACTTGGAAGGCTGAGACAGAAGAATTGCCAGAGCCCAGCAGGTGGATGTTGTGTGGCCGTGAGCGTGTCACTGCACTCCAGCCTGGGGGCAGAGTGAGACTCCAACTCAAAAAAAGAAAAAAGAATACACCATCATCATTTTTGGTAGCTCATACATCTGCCCTTTAGGGGTCTTTCAGTGCCAGAATGAGCCTCAGAGCCCCTGAAAGGGAACCGTTACAAATTCACATAGGAAAGAAAACAATGGCCAAACTATTCACAAGTCACTGCAAATGGAATACATTCTGAAAATTCTGATTTGATGATGCTGAAGGATGAAAAAAGCCAAAGAACTAATGTCCACCTGTGTGTATATATGAAGTTCCAGGTACAGACCAGGGGCTGCGTGTGTGGCAGAACTGCACACGTGCAGGCAGGTAAAAGTGCACTAGCTGAGACCACTTACATCAGGGAAATAGAAATGGGTAGGGAAAAGGGATTCCCAAGGCTGGGAGAAGGCTTTGTAGGCCTTCTGTTGCCATGGAAACACATGACATTATGAGACCACAGAAGCTTTCCCAGGCATTTAAATTCATCTTGTGTTTTTCTTTTCCTTCTTAAGTTAGTCCTGTAAGAAAACTGCCAAAACATAAACTTAAAACCAATTCTAAACACAATAATATCGTATCTGTGGCTACTAAAAGTACAGTTTGTTTCAAAGCATGCCTCACAGAGGGAAATAAAACTTTGACACCATCTGACCAACTGCTCAAAATGCTGGTCTTCTCAGGGGGCAATTTAGGACCACTAACTGATGAACCATCCTCAACAAACTCTTGGAAGTACTGACCAGGAAAATGATAGAGGTAATATTTGTCACCTAATCATACAATGTAACTAGCTCCCTGCATGTAGTTCCGCATCCGATGTTACCCTCACAAGAGCCTGCTAATATAGACGGCATCAGCCTTGCACACACTAAGCCCATGCCAGTGTCATCCTTCTCTAGTAACACACTTTAATATCAAGACATCCTAACAATTGAGCCATTCAACCTTAATAGTCTGAAACCTCAGCTTATTCATTTTATTTAAGTCTTTATTCATCAGTTTTTCCTAACACATGTATATCATGAAAGTGCAACACAAAACAATCACATTCCCTTGCATTACTAATAGAGCCCAAGGAAAGCCGCACAAAAGCATGAATCTGTCTGGTTAACAGATCTTGTTAATGAGATGTTTCAGATGGCCAGAAGAAAGGGGAAAATCTCAAGATTTACTCCTGCACAGCTGAGAGCAGTAGCACCTCGACTGCTGCAAATACTCTGACAGCGTTTACTCCTGAGACTTCTATGGATAAACCTCAACTGCGGTGACCTCTCCTCCCTGCATTGAAAGCTTCATGGATGCTCTATGCTGTATCGCTCCGGACTGGATGCTCATGGACTCTCGCCATCTAGTGTTCACAGAGAGTGCTGCACACAATTAAAGGACTGCTTACACAATTTGAAAACAATTATGCCCTGCTGGAATCTCATCCGGAAAAGAAATTTTCCATTACAAAGTTTTGGGAGCCTAAGGTGAGTGGATTGCCTGAGCCCGCGGGTTCGAGACCCACCTGGGCAGCGAGACCTCATCTCTACAATAAATCAAAAAAATCAGCCGGGTGTGGTAGCGCATGCCTGTAATTTCGGCTACTTGGAAGGCTGAGGCGGAAGGATTGCCGGAGCCCAGCAGGTCGAGGCTGTGGTGGCTGGGAGCGGCCACTGCGCTCCAGTCTGGGCGACAGAGTGAGACTCCAACTAAAAAAAAAAAAAGAAAAAAGAAAGCAGCCTTGCGTAACTAAGAGTTCCAGCTTTGATGCTATGTTCCTTGACCTTCAACCCAGCGCTATCACCCACTAGCTCCGTGGCTTTGCTCATGTTAATTGACTTCTTGGACACTCACTCTCCTTATCTGTACCATGAAGATAATAATGCCTACCTTCTTACATATAAGAACATATAATAAAGCAATTACTCCTTTGCCTCCCAACAAATACCTTTTTAAAATAAATTTTAAAGTTTTAAAATTGTTCTTAAAATTGCTTTAAAGATTGCTCAAATTGTAACAGTCCCTTTAAGTAACAAGGAATATTCCAAAACTAGCATCAAAAATTACTAATGCAAATGATCCTTAGGAGAAAAATAGGACACACCTACAGCCACTGTTGGCAAATGAGTTTATCCTTAGGAACAAACATTTCAGTTTTTCCTCTTCCTTAGAAGCAATCACAAGCAACCCTAGGTGATCACTACTCATCCGAATTCCAACCACCTTACCAACTCTGAGATGCAATAGCTCTTTCCTTTATCTCTTCTCAACAGACTGCAGGCAAGGTGAGGGCGAGGACCACATCGCATCTACCTTTTACCTTTCAAGCATCTAGCAAGCTCAGATACCAGAGTGTTTCATCAATGTGTGTGGAATGATAACATGACGGAAGAACAGACCAAAAGACTGGAGGACGCAAGGGGTGAGTTTATGCCAGTTTACATCTTGCATATGCCAAGGATAATCAACACCAGTGATGGCTCCTTTGAGATGCAAAAGAAGACACCCTGGCATTCAGTCAAGAGGCTGAGGTTCAAATCTGGGCTCTCATACTTACTGTCTGATCTTAGTCAAATTATTTAATCTCTCTGCAAATGTTGTCAATGGGATGCGCGAGAGGTAGTGTCAGTATGGCAAACACACAGCAGATGCACGCAAGATAATAATTTCCTTGAACATTTTAGGGTTTGAACTAAACAACATTTATGGAAAGACTCTTATCTTCCTTGGGCATATAGATATTAACCACTTCACTCAGAAATCAGCAATTCCAATTTCAAAAAAACCACTGACTTCAGTTGAATAGTGGTAAAAACTGTGACTGACGTATACTTCTTCAATAGAAATGTAATCATACACTATTGCTCACAATGAGACACATAAAATTTCCTTTTGATGGAAGAATAACAGGTCATCACATTTCCAAGAGCTGTCGGCACCACAGTCAGGAAAAGAATGGGGGTGTTCCAGCAAGACAAACTGCAGAATTAATGATTTAAGTACACTTGATCCCATGCAGTTTGGGGCTAGAATTCGGTCACTGTGTTGGTTAAAAAGAGCCCACTTTAAAGCTGTGCTTTTGGAAGCTAGCATTTCTTCTTTTACTCTTAGCAGGACTTAATGACCTGACTCCCTACAATGAGCCAGTCACTGTGCCAAGGGCTGAGGATGCCTTTCTTTGTTTCTGTCTCATACCAGCAAGTCCTGGCAGGCCTTCCTTCTGGATTCAGAACTGACTTCTTCCCACCTCCTCTACTGTTCCCTGGACTGCACAATGGTCTCCCACCTGGGCTTCTGCAGTGGCCTCCTAACCGGCCCCCATGCCTGCTCTTATACCCTACACAGTTGATCTTAGCACAGTAGCCAGTGAGAACCTTTCAAAACATGTCAGATCATGCAGCTCTTCTGCTCAAACCCTCTCATGACACCCCACTCCCCTGAGTGGCTTCCAAAGTCCCCCACGGTTTGGCTCCCTGCCCCTCTGGCCTTGTCTCCTGTGACCTCCTAGCTCATCCACTCTGCTCTCACTGTGACTTCCTGAGCATCCGTCACCGTAAGAGGCACGCTTCTGGCCGCTCCCTCTTCTCGCAGGTATCTGTGTGCACTGTGCCCTCTCTTCTTTCAGGTCTCTGCTCAAGCATCCCCTCAGTAAAGTCTTCCCTGACCACTGCATGACAGCACGGACCACCCCACTCCACACTCCCTGCATCTCTTGCTTTGCTTTGCCTTTTTTCACAGCACTGAATTGCCATCTGAGCTGCCCTATGTTTACTTACTTTTTTTTTTCTTGCCCCTAGGACTGTAAGCTGTATCAGGGTAAGGATCTCTTTTGTTCAATGCTATATTCCTAGGGCCTATAAGAGTGAGTCCCAGATTTCTAATAAGACTGTCAAAAAGTATCAGTTGAATGCATGAGTAGAATACGAGCAAAACAGTCAGTGATCCCAGAAATTTATAAGAGAAATATCTGCAATTTTAACAAACAAATTACAACAAAAACTGTATACAACAAAAACTGTGTAAGATAAAGCCAAGGAGCACACAGCCACAAACCATCAGAAAACAAGAGGCTTTCTTTTTCAAAAGGATGGCAATGAGTAAAAGGGAATCATCAAAATTCCACCCTGCACTGACTGTGAATAGTCATGTGTTCTGGCAACAGAATGAAGCCCATGTGGCAGATCCAGAGGAGCAAACGGCACAAGGTGAGGCTGAGGGGAAGGCAGGGGGAGATGCTATGTGCAATGGGAGGCTCGGGCATTCACATGGGGGAATGATGCCATGTGCTTTACGATTTTTAAAAGGCACCTTTGAGTGCTGTGCAAAGGTAAGCTGGAGAAGGCGACAGAGTGCCACAGAGAGACCAGTTAGGAGGCTGCTGAATAGTCAGGAGACAGGGAGCAGCTTGCCCTGGAGCTGGGTCTGCAAGAAGTGCGTTATTTTTGGAGGTGGAAGTGGGAGGGCTTTTGCCAGATTGGCTGTGACGTCAGAGGAAAAAGAGGAATCAGGTATGACCCCAAGGCTGGCAGCCGGAGGGGCACAGAGGCAGAGAAAGCAGCAGTGACTAAAAGCAGAGAGATGAGGAAGAATGAGGGCAGTGTTTGCTTGCTTCTCGTGCTAGTCAGCACCTGCCTTCCTAAAATTGCGCACGTCAGAGGTGTCATTTAGGGACCAGAGAACAAGACTGCATTTTCTAAAGGGAGAAAACCAGTGTGCTAAAGGCCTGCAGCTACTGCATTATTAAACCTCTGAATGTGTTTTCCCGTGGGAGAAGCTGGAAGAAGCTCCTGGGCCAATAACACCCAGTGAGTACGTGGATCCCACACCGGGACCCTGCGGCTCACACGCACCCGTCACTTTTCTTGAGCAGGTACCCCTTCTTTTCACTGCCATATTCCTTATTGCCCTGAAGCTGATGCATGCTGTATCCTCCTTGCCGGCTCTGCGAATCCTAGAAAAGAAAAACCAAAGATTAAACAAAAACTGGAGGCAGTTCTCAAATCCTTGACTCTATTCTGCCATTGAACCTTTGCCATGGTTTGGGTCTAAGCAAATCATAGAACTCTAAGAGCTACCAGGTCCTTGCCTGCATTTCAGAGGAAGAAACAGGGCAGGCAACCAATTGCCAGAGTCACAAAGCAAATCCAAGGCAGAGCTGGGACCTGGGTCCAGGTATCCTATCTCTAGCTCAGAACTCAGCTCTAGTCTGAACTGAATTCAAACACAGTATACTGGCAGGCAGGTTACTATATGACTCCAACCAGCTGACACTAGCAGCAGAGGCAAGTACAGTGAGGGCTGGAGAGAGTGAGTGACCACAAGACTAAGTCCATGCAGCTGGTGGGCGCCCCCCTCAGCTGCACCTTTCTCCCTTTACACATTCTGCTGAAATGCCTCCAAATGAAGGAGAGGGAACCTTCTGAGTGAGGGACTGACCATTATTAGAAGTCTCTTATTCTATAGCTACCTAGTGCTCTGTAAAATATACCTAAAACCATATTTTAATTTAAGTAGACAGTTTTATGGCAGTGAAAAGTGTATGGTATGATGAAGAGGGTGACAACACCCAAACCAACAATGCAGATGCAATAAACTTGATTTAACATTAGCACTGCTCTGATAGTTAACCATAGTTTTAAGGATGGTATGACTAGAAACAGTCATTACATTATGAACATGTAAGAGATACACCAACAATGTTGAACTGCAGGATGAGAACATGGGTCTTATGACACAGTAGGACAAATACATTCTTACAAAAAGTATTGACTTACTCTCCTAGACTTCGATCAGGAAGGGCAAAAGCAACAGAGAAAAAAGGCAGAACATTTGAAAATATAGTTAATTTCATTGAAAATCTTATTGCCCATAACTTTAGTACTTATAGATAACAGACACACACATAAAAAATCATTGTAAAGATAGTCAATACCAGAAAACACACACACACACCCTTTAGATTCATGCTAAGTTTTGGGTGGTTAGACAGCAAAATATCTTTATATTTATCAGGTTCTATTTCAGGTCATGTGGGTGAGAACTGAAACATGGCTGAATGGAAGAACAGGAGACACACGTTTCATCAAGATAAGATAGTTGACAAACCTCAAGTGTGTGTGCACAGGGAATCAACACCTCGTGAAACTCAAGATGAATTTCTCAAAAATCTAGTAAGAGCCAAAAATTACAAGAGTCATAGTTTTTTCTTTTTCCAAGTGAAGGGAACTTAATAAATCCAGTTCACAAGAGACACCTGATGTGACAGTGCCAAGCTAAGTCAACACTACTTACTGATGGCTTGTGCACAGAGTACCTTTAAGGACAGCATGGCTTATTTCTGACATTCAAGATCCTTTTGGGCCAAACAGTGTTTGTTCAGTGATGCAAATTAATGTTAGCAATGTCAAAGACAAATAGGACAATGTACCTTTGTAAGGCGATTCTATACACAATGAATTCTGGTCCAAAAGCATGAACAGCTGAAAGTCGGGTACTGAGGATCCTGATCATGACACAACCCCTGGCTTTGAGGCAGATATTCACACTCTGACCACCACACTGTCCCTGCTCTCTCCAGGAGGTAACTGAGAGCTTACTGTACACTTCACTAGGCAAGTTGACTGATATTAAAAAGGTCAGAAACTTGAGTCATTTTCTTAGTCTGAGTAATCTCTGTTTGTAGCAGGCCAGATTCTCTCCATCTGAAACATCTAAGTGGGCAATACTAATCATCTGGGAGGGGTGTGGCATATCCTGAAATTCCCTCAATATTTACTTTTAATTAGGGTCCAGAGACTTAATTCCATAGTAACTTGGCAGGTTACTGGCAGGTATTTTCATGTGTTTGGGATGGTGACAAGACTGAGGCTGTATTAAGCATTAGGCAGGGAAAACAGCAGCATTCTCCTCCAGCACCACTAGTGGCAACACGGGGTTTTGTTTTTGTTTTTGAGGGAGGCAGTGGTGTGCCCATAATTCTAATAAAGAAAAATTAGATCAGGCTGCAGGGAACTGAGCATGGGACAAAACAAGAGAGGCAGGGATAAATGAAACTCACAGAGCTCTCTGCTTTAAACCAATGAAGTCATGTGAAAATTACTCAACCATGGATTTGGGGTCAGGGATCTGTGCCACATCCATGCCTCCCAGAATCATTAAAACAAAGTCTATCATTCCTACTTAAAAAACCAGTCCTCTTCCTGAGAACCCTTATTTTTGAACTAAACTTCTCTTCATTTGCCTACATAATTCCTAGGTCTGTCTGAATGCTTGAAAATGATGTCTCTCACTACTAAGCACTCAATAAAAAACCAAACAGATAGAAAAAACAACTATGTATCTCTAAGCTTAACCTTTGCTTACTGTTAAAACAAAAGCATAACTTTTAAGCATAAAAGTACTTATATTTTTAAAACAAGGTTTCAGATGCTAACACTTTATGAAAACATTACATTCTATAAATCTGCCATTAAAACATTCCTTACATATATTACTAGCCTAAATAAAGCTTAAATTCAGAATGACAAGTTCTTAGAATGAATAGATCTTGCTTTATATCAGGCAAACATGCTTTTAAAGGTGAATGAAGCGGCTAAACTCGAAGCTTCTACCCCACTAAACTAAGTGGGAAAGAGGCCATGTTTAGCATCAACAATACTAGACTAGTTATTAATGAGTTTCCTGGCTTAATAAAGTCACACCAATTATTATCTGTGCACTTTCAGAAATGAGGGCCATTCAGCTTGCTTGGCAGAGCACTCTAGATAAATGAAAAAAGGATTTTCTTTTCTGAGAAAGTGGATATTGAAGAATTATTAACATAAATAATAATTTTAAAACACAGACACACAAAAGGAGGATGAAATAGGTTCTGAATCCTTTGATAGCATAACAGAAATAAACTATGTATTCAGGAAAGAAATGCAAATGAACACCTCATTTGGGCAAAAACGTAAACTTAACATAAGCAATGAACTTAAAATAAAACCTTGGTGAAATTTAATGATGTGAGCCAGGAAATGGAAGCTATAAAATCAAACTGTGCCATTATTTTTTAGTTTAATTTCCTATTCTCTATTAGCAGTACAAATACCTTATTTTTTATTTGAAACCATATTAACATATAAAATTCATTAGTAGGGAGTAAAACCTCAAATCTTTTCAAACTGCATGCAATTATACACACTCATGATTTAATGGGGTTATAAATGTTTCTGGTATCCAATTTAAAGCTAAGAGTCTAGTACAGAAGCTTCAAATCGCTAATGTAAGGCTGAATGGAGTGGGCAAAAGATTCCTTGTTATATTTTCTCAAATATTTGAGTAGTTTTTTGGGTAACAGACAATGTGTCAGGTACTGTGAAGACAGAGAGAAGAGCAAAACACAGACTCTGTCAAATTTGCAAACCATATGGTATGAGCTATTAAAAGAGTCCATGAGTAGACTCAAACAAAAGTTGGAATTTTGGGAATAATTTAGTATATCCTAAATATGATTTAAAGATACCATCATTAAAATATTTTCCACTCTAAAAACAGTTATGCAGCAAATAGTTCCTTTAGTAGGTTAGGCTACTATAAAAGCTTAAGATAACTAATTTCATAGAACATCTACCAAAAGACAATACAAATTTAATTTGATTTTGATGAGGAAAAAAATGAGTCTACCCCAAATACAGGAATCCTATTTACAACGAAGATTCTTGGAGTTTTCTTGAATGGAGTCAAGCTAGAACCTGGTGGGGGTGAGAAGGTTAAATAACTTGTTGGGTGCTTTTGATTTCTCAGGAAATCTTCAAGACTACTTTACACTCTTCTCAAAGAGCAGTGCCATGGCCAGAGCTCCATGGTGGATGGTCTCCTCTCACACTTAATCTAAGTCACGAAAAATTATTACCCTCTAAAGATATCTGGCAATGGATGATGATAAACAGCATGAGAAAGAGACTGGCATATTGTAAAGCATCAACTTTATACTTGTAAAAGACTCTGTCCATGGTACTAATGAAAACTTGTTTATTAACGTGAGGATAGAATGACGATAAATTCAGTTTTGTGCACTTCCTTGCATGCACACTCCTTTGCCATGTATGTGACTTTGTGCTTCAGCTAGCATAAGCAGAATACAACTGTCTCTATGCAAAAAGTGACTGTCACAGTCCCCCCTTGATTCTTCAAGAAAGCTTCCATATATAGAAAGAAGGCATTCCCATGTGACACAACAAAGGTAGAGAGTGATGAAGTGCATATCAGTAAGTAAAAAAACTTCACAATTTTCTTCCTAGACAGAAACCTACCCCTTATCCACTTCCACATGGAAAGGGTCTTTCTGCTGCTCTTATGCTGAGATATCATTCAAGGAGATCACTTTTCTCAAAGGATTTGTATGTCAGCAATGAGCACCTTCAAAGAGTACAACATAACTGTGTTTCAGTCTGAAGTCTACTGGGGGGCTGATACTTAAAAGTTCTTCTGAAACACAGTCTGAGGCCTCAAACCACGGATGTGGTCACTGCCTGAGACTGGGGACAATGAGGACACAGATGTTGCCTCCATGCACACAGATCTTCCTGGTCACTCTGCCTACTACACAGGCTAGCAGGTGCTCAGTGATGACCAAAACCCAGTGCATATATAAATACTAGATTTGAAAAAACAAAGAATAAAGAGAGGGTTGTATTCACTCAGTAAAGAAAACCCTCAGGGTTGCTTTAAAGGATGAGTGCTGTCAGTGCAGGGCTGCCCATGTTTTAGGGGGGTTGCTTTATTTTTGTGTCGTACTCATAAGCCTCTTTCAGAAATTATAAGAGCTTTTAAAAAAGGGAGTTTGCCATTGTTGTGACATATCATAAAGAAGTGGTAATATAAAAGATGCTGTATTTTATGTGACTATTATTTAAACTGTTGTGCTTAAACTTAATCCATAATAATTTCATAACACAGACTGGCATGGTTTGACGTTCTTCCAGCTAACAAATGGTGCTTACTATTTAGTTTACCCTTGCTATGGTGTCTGTGTCCCTTAGTGTGACACCAAGGTCCTCTTTAATTAGTTCTAAGTTTTTACCTCAGAAACTGCATTTCTCACCCCTCTTCCCCCTACCCCCAAATGTCTGCAGTCCCTTGAGTATGCCAGGCAGCTTTCCACTTCCGAGTCTCTTAGGCTTCTTGTCTTTGGCTGCAGCCACCTTCCCATGCATCTCTGATGGCACTCATGCCACTTTAAGCATGACGGACTGTTCACACGGCTGACTTATTCTACCAGATAATGAGCTTCTTGCTGGGACTAAAGCTTAGTATCTAGAACAGTACCTGGCACACAGTAGGAGTAATTAAATGTTCCAACAAATGACATTTATAATTAAAGATTTGTACTGCATTCACCCAACATCTGCCACGCATTACAGACTATTTCAACATCCAGGAACCATCTCACTTCAATCTTCCTAATTGTAAGGCAGAGTGTCCACAGGATTCTACATCAAAATATTTCCCTGGCAAATGAGACATGCCCCTTCCCGCTGCCCAGAAAGAGAAAGGTGGTCTACAGTGTGTACTGAGTATTTCCAGGAGCCTGAGAGGACATTCTCCTCAAGTCCATATCGTCAAAGCCAGGATCAGAAACGTAGAGTCATGAAATTGTAGAACCGAGGTATCTTTTTTAACAGGGAAGGAAAGGGAACTAGAACACAACTTCTACACAGGGCTTTTGGTAGGTACATACTTGTATCTTACATTCTATTGGTCCCCACATCCACCCTAGCAGGAAGACCAGGGAACACAAAGGGTTTCACAAGCAGCCTCACTTGTACTGTTAGCCTGCTGGAGACATAAAAGTCACCTACTTCTTTCTGATCAAGTTGAAGAGAGGATTTTATTAAATCTCGGAGTGCAGTTAGCTGCTTCTTTTCTTCATCCTGGGTCTGTTTTATCTAAGAAAGAAAAAATGACTTCCATTACTTATCATTTATGCTTTTATGAGCAGAGTTTAACTTATCCTAAAATACCACTCATCGAACAATTATATTAGAGTTGGTTTTCTTATTAAAGTCCTTCATATTGTCTCATTCTTGATTCAAGAGGCACAGTCTTCTCATCATATGAAAGCACCAGTGAGTTCTGAAATTAGTGAATCATGCAACATCCTTTCCTACTAAATAACACATCTAGCCTGGACAATTAACTCTGAAGTACTGTTCTAAACAAGGTTAAGGAATACTGAGATCATTTGCTTCCGGTTTTTAAAAGGGTGGCAATGGGAATACCATGATGTGATTATGATGGGCCAAAGGAGAACCCTAAGAATGACTAGGAATCTAAAGGGTCAATGTATGCGTGAAAGTTTGCAAGGCATGACATTGGAACCAGGCACTGGTTGGTGAGGCTTTTTAAAATCACTTAGGCCGGGCTCGGTGGCTCAGCCTGTAATCCCGCGCCTTTGGGAGGCTGAGGTGAGTGAATTGCCTGAGCCCGCGGGTTTGAGACCCGTCTGGGCAGGTGAGACCTCATCTCTACAATAAATCAAAAAATCAGCCGGGCGTGGTGGCGCATGCCTATAATTCCGGCTACTCGGAAGGCTGAGGTGGAAGGATTGTCGGAGCCCAGCAGGCCGAGGCTGCGGTGGCCAGGAGCGGCCACTGCACTCCAGTCTGGGCGACCGAGTGAGACTCCAACTCAAAAAATAAATAAATAAATAAATAAATAATAAATAAAATAAAATAAAATAAAATCACTTAGTACTCAACTGCAACATGAACCATGCTGACCACTAAAAGAAAATCAGAAAAAAATTATAGCTATGTATTTTTAAAGTTATATAAGAATATGAGGTATTGTTTTTAACTCTAAAACCTTATTTGAGGATATGTACTCATACTCATAATACAAATACTTTTACTGTTATTCATCATCGAACGGTTTACAGGCAACAAGTCTACCACTTCTACATATGAAGGGGACCCCCAAAACACTAGAGCTATTGTCTGGAGGGTGGGCACCTTGCAGCACAGGTTCCCCCCGTGAGGTCAGTGGTCTAGGACCCTATCAGGATCAGTGTGCCAGCTAGTGTTGTTCTAAGAGGCTGCATTTAGCTTCAGCAAATTTTGGGGGGAGATTCTTTCAACCCATTTGCTTATCTCATGATGGGTGATCTGCAGGCACATCTGTCTATACCTTGCTTAGTGTCTAGCAGTCTTTGATCAGAAAACAGCCATGACCCACCCTTCCTATTCACTGGGTCTTGCCCCACGCAACTTCTTTGTGGTTGTTTCTCTGGCGTAAAAAATGTCCTCAAAGGAAAACGTTTTGTCAATGAGGAAGAGGTGAAACAAAGATCGGCAGAAGCGCCATAAAAGGCATTCAAATTGACGAGTTCAAGAACTGTTTTGAGCAGTGGAAAAAGCATCTCAATAGGTCTACCACATCAACTAAAGAGTACTTTCAGGGTGACTGAGGTTTAAACATGGAAGAATTAAATAAACATTTTTTAACATATAAATTCCAGTTTTTTGGGTTTCCCCTCTTACACACTCAGTTTCATCCTCACCAAATTTTCCCTTCTGATTTTCTACTATAAAAGCAAAATCTAGATCCTAAAAAAAAGAGACAATGTAAAGCAAGCAAAGATATCCCATAAATCTGCCTATGCAGAGAGTCACTTACTTTCTATCCTTCCATGATCAAACATTCTTTCTGCGATTGCTTACCAAAGGACACTCAAATATGATGCTCCTGAACCCTGAATAGAAAGTCATCTAGAAAAGAAGGTTGAATACTGCTCCCCACCCCCACCTCCAACTCCTCTGAAGCCCCCAAAAGGTTCTCTGAAATATGTGACCATTGATGACTTCTCTGGGTTAAACTGAAGGGTTAGCTGCCCTAGGTTTATATTCATACATCATGTTACTTTTTCTGCTTTGAACTCCTTTTAATACAGATTTCAAATTTACTGACATTGACTCATAAAAGCAAGTTAAACTGCATATATTTTATAAAGAACTTACATTGTATAAATCAGCAGCCAGCTTTTCAATGTACTGCTTCAATTTATCAGCTGTTTTCAAGCCATCTTGAAAGAAACTACAATGGAAACATCAGAGATTTACCAGCAGTATAAAAAATAAAGGAACTATAATTACTTGCAAAATCTGAAAATATCCATATTATATATTTACTCTCTACCCATTTATCTATAAAACAATTATTGAACTAATTTTGCTATTTTATACAGAGGTACCAACAGATAAATTATGACTCTCAATTAACTTTAGTGTGTGTGTGAGAGAGAGAGCGTTGGAATCTCACTCTGTCATCCAAGCTGGAGTGCGGTGGCATGATCACGGCTCACGGCAGTCTTAAAACCCTGGGCTCAAGCAATCCTCACATGTCAGCCTTCTGAGTTGCTGGACTACAGGCGTGCAGTACCCTGCCTGACTAATTTTTTTGATTTTTTTTTGTAGAGATAAGGTCTCGCTATGTTGCCTAGGCTGGTCTCAAACTTCTGTGCTCAAGCAATTTTCTTGCCTTGGCCTCCCAAAGTGTTGGCATTACAGGTGTAAGCCACTGTACCAAGACCCAATGAACTTTTTTTTAACACTGTATATACATATATATGTGTGTATGTGTATGTTTGTGCATATAAATTTTAATTTTAGATTCAGAAAGCACACGTGTATTCATTACATGGATATATCGTATAGTGGTAGGGACTGGGTCTCAGGTGGTCCCTGAAGGACATATGATGGAAGACATCACATAGACATTGCAAATTACAGTTGCAGTCCCAACACAGTGATTTCATAATGTGTACATCCATCTATATGTAGAATAATTCTTCCTGGTTTTGTCATATTTGAATTCAGAAGAGAGAGAAAGACATATTGACCCACGGAATATCATGAGGTAGATATGGACACCCTAAGAAAAATGTGACAGAATGAAGGCAGGAGAAAAAGTCAGAGTTCATTCAAACATCCCTGTTACAACACAAACTTTAAATACAGGATTTCAAAGCAACGGTACCAATACATTTGGAAAGCTTTGTCCTACAACATATATAGTAAGACTGCATTAATTTACCTGAAAAATAAAAAGAGCTGACATTTGTGGAGCATTTCCCACACTCCCAGCACGCGCCAAGTACTTCACATGGGTGATTTCACCTACTCAGCCCTAAAGAGTGATGTACCTTCAATTGCATCTCACTTTTTCAGAAGGGTGAAGGGTAAGCAGAGGCACAGGGTGAGTATGCAACTGGGTCAAGCTGCTCACACTAGACAGTGTCTGCGCTGGGACTGAGACTCGGGCATGCCGGATTCTGAAACCATGCTCTTAACCCACCAGAGGAGGGATTCCTGTCTCAGGTGGCACACTTCCACAGATGATAACATCAGGTCCGAGAAGCACACACGAAATCTCATGAGACTGGTGGTGAGAATGCACTGCCCTAATGGAAGCTTCTGGAACCAAGCCCCCACAGCAGATCATCTCTCAGTGCACTATCTGTCTTGCTGTCCTCCCACAGACCAGGAGGACCTGGAGGATCAGGACTGTCTCCACTGTCACAGCGGCCCAGCACAAAGCAGATGCTTAGCAAGTGGCTACGAGTGAAGCAATATCTGGAAGTTTTAAGGCCCATCTTGAGACATATATTTTGAAATCTTAATAAGTACATTACGGCAACAATACATCCTATCAGAACTCGTCTTCCGAGTGATTAATGAAAACCTCCAAGTTCCAACATTCTTTAAAGTTAGCATCTTTGGCAGAGAAACTTACTAAAATAAGAATGAGAAATGCTATCTTTAGAAAGTTTTTAATCAACAGGGACAGGAGAAAAGAGGACTTTTTGGTTAACCACTGAAGTGAACCACACATTTAAATCCTCATTTTCTAGCATCCAGGTTTTCATCACTGCCTATGGGAATGCAAGTTAAATTTATCAGTACAGAATTAAATAACTTTTATGTTATAGCCCTAGAATGCATTCTTAGTTTTATCTCCTTTCATTTCCCCTTAAAAATTCTAAGCTCTAGCCAAGCTACATTATTTCTAGTTGTTTGTTCTTTTTCAAACCCATCTCTGCCCATCCTAGCCTTTATACACACTGTTCCCTCTGCCTGGAATGCCCCTGTCCTCTATACATGCCTGTCAAACTCTCTTTCTATTCAGACTCAGCTCAGTTGCTACCTCCCCAAGCGTCTTCCCTAGAGCTGCCAGGCAAGGGGAAGGCCTTGTTGAGCCCGTGCCTAGGCCTGAATGCCAGACCTGGAGGCTAGCGATGTTCTGCATAGAGCAGGCCGTTTATAAACTTTAACCGAAACCTCATCTTCTACATTAGGGAGGGGGTGTATGCCAAGGAGGGAGAAGAATGGCTATATAGTTAACCACAGCACAATCAATTTTGGTCTCTTATGTCAGACTGAATAATTCTGAAGGTAGAGCACTTCAATGTAAGATGGATACTGCCAGGACTTCTTACAACAGAAGCAGCACTGGTTTGGGGCTCAGATAATCATGGCCAACAGTCTGTGTTCTACAATGCAATAGCTACGGGATCTTGGCAAGTCATTTAATGTCTCTCAGCCTCAGTTTGCTCATGTGCAAATGGGCAAATCACACAGGCAGCAAATACAAAACCACACGGTAAGGTGTGGAACGGCAAGGATGTGCCAGGGAAGTGCTGATGCTCCTCCCAGGGCCGCAGAGGCTCATCACATAAGGAGCTATTTTCTTCCCTGAGGAATACAGATGCTTCGCAGATATTTCTGAAAAGGTGTTTCATTTTCACTTTCAACATAAAGGAAATTTAATCATCAAGTTTAAAAAGAAAAGTACGTTTAAATTAGAGCACCCTAGATCTGTGTTTTCCCATATGCTAGCCACTAGTTAAATGAGGCTATTTAAAAAAAAAAATTAAAACATCAGTTCCTGAAGGCTCACAGGGCGTGTTTCAAGTGCTCAACAGCCACATGAGGCCAGTGGGTACCATGCCAGACATCAAAGAATGTGAATATTTCCGCCTCTGCAGAATGTGTTCCTAGACAGTGATGCTCTAGCTAAAGAACATGCAAGGAACTCAAACACACCAAAAGGAAAAAAACAAACAGTCCCATTAAAAAGTGGGCAAAAGACATGAATAACACTTCTCAAAAGAAGATATACGGGCAGCCAACAGACACATGAGAAAGTGCTCAGCCTCACTCATCATCAGAGAAATGCAAATCAAAACCACATTGAGATACCACCTAACCCCAGTAAGAATGGCCATCATTAATAAAACAAACAACAGATGCTAGCTAGGATGCAGAGAAAAAGGAACGCTTCTACAGTGCTGGTGGGAATGCAAACTAGTGCAACCTCTTTGGAAGACAGTGTTGCAGTATCTCAAAGAACTAGAAATTGACCTTCCATATGACCTAGCAATTCCCCTATTGGGATATACCCAGAGGAACTCAAATCATTCTACAAAAAAGATACCTGCACACGTATGCTTGTTGTAGCTCTATTCACAATAGCAAAAACATGGAGCCAACCATGTTGCCCATCGAAGTTGTACTGGATTAAAAAAATGTGGTATATACACACAATGGGATATTATGTAGCCATAAAGAAGGACAAACATATGGACTTTGCAGCAACTTGGATGGATTTAGAGTTGATCATACTCAGTGATTTGTCATAGAAACAAAGACCAGAGTTCCATATGTTCTCACCCATAAATGGACCTTGAACAAATATAATGCTATAAGAAAGTGATTGGCAGTAGTGGAAAACTGTCAGGGGAGGGGGATGGGACTGGCAGTTGAGGGAAACTGCCAGGCGAGGGAGGGGCATACCTCATCAACAAGAGTACCTGCATCATCAACGTTTGTATACCTAACCCTGAATGATACCCCACATCTTTATAATAAAAAAGAAACAACAACAACAACAACAAAAAAAGAACATGCAAACAGACCTAAACAGCATGGAAGAAATATCCAAGAGCACATTCTAAAGTTTAAGGAGAACGGGAGGACTGTTTTAGTTTGAAACAGCACTGATAAAAATGAAAGTTATATATATATATATCAGAGATGGAAGCAAGATGAAAGACGAACAAATGCCTACACATTAAAAGGCTGAAGAAAGACCCCAAACAAGTTTACATTCCTTCAGTTCAATTATTCAGAAATTACACAGACTAATGAAAATCGATGTAGTAATTACATTAATCTAGAACATAATCCCATTTTTGTAAACAAAACAGACACATATATTCAGCAATCTTCTGGGTGAGGAGATAATAGGTTTCCTCCCTCTTTTTCCTTAACTTCATTTTCTAAATTTTTTCTTAAAAAGATCACATATTACTCAGGCAAAACAAAATTAAAGAACTAACATTTAGTCTGGAAAGGATGACTCTGAAGTGAGCCCCTGCAGAAAATCATTTTAGGGTCAAGTTCTAGTTTTTGTAAGCAGCAGAAGAGGAGGGACGAGTTGCAGGGAAAAGAACAAACAACCACGACAATCATTAGTAATGTATTAGCAACATCACAAAAAGCAAGGGGCAGCATGCTCACGGCACTGTCCCTCTGTAAATCCTTACTCTGTGCTTGATTCTCTCCTCCTCTGGGTTCATAGCTCCAGCTGGGAACAGGGTGGACCCAGAGCCTTGGACACCTCCCACACACTTCACTCTGTTTCCCTTTTCCCTCCTCCCTCATTTTAGCCCTAATTCAGTGGATATGCAAAGGTGTAGGAGTCAAAAGCATATCCTATTCCGGCTTTAAACCTTACTACACATGTAACCACAGGCAGGCTTCTAGCCGTCTGATATCAGCATGCTTATCTCCAAATGTGGACACTTTCTAGCTTCAAGGAGCACCAGATGAGCTATGACAGACACAAGTTTTCTGTCAACTGAAAAGTACAGCACAAGTGAGAGTTCTGATTACCTATCACTGAAACTTAAAACCTAAGACTTTCGGCCGGGCTCGGTGGCTCAGCCTGTAATCCCGTGCTTTGGGAGGCTGAGGTCAGTGGATTGCCTGAGCCCGCGGGTTTGAGACCCGCCCGGGCAACTTGGTGAGACCTCATCTCTACAAATACATCAAAAATCAGCCAGGCGTGGAAGCACGTGCCTGTAATTCCGGCTACTTGGAAGGCTGAGATGGAAGGATCACCGGAGCCCAGCAGGTCGAGGCTGCAGTGGCCAGGAATGGCCACTGCACTCCAGTCTGGGTGACAGAGTGAGACTCCAACTCAAAAAAAACTAAAAACAAAAAAAACCTAAGACTTTCAAATAGAAGAGGAAATTACCTGTAGGCCAGCCCACCTGTCTCTCAGCCACCTTCTCTATAAACTACTATACTATAACGAGATAAGACAGTAGTGGTAGCAATGACAGCCAGCATGTAACTGTTTGCTCTGTGCCAGTCACTCACTATTACACACAATTCATGGAACAGTTTTTTAAGAGACTCATTATGGAAACAACCACATGACTGGAGAGGTGGACCCTTCACTCCATGCCTCCCCACACCTCTGGGTCTCGAGAGCAGAGGGGCAGAGGATTGAGTCAGACACTAACAACCATTGATCTAATCAATTGTGCCCATGGAACAGAACCTCTATAAAACTTCCAACACATGAAGGGTTTTCTAGAGCTTCTTGGTTAATGAGAAGATCTGTGTGCCAGGAGGCATCTCCCAGCTCCATGGGGACAGAAGCCTCTGTGCTCAAGATGCTTTTATACCTCATCCTATGTACCTGTTCACCTGGTTCTTCATTTCAGTCCTTTATAATAAGCCCACAAAAGTAACAACAAAAAAATAAGTAACAACAAAAAAGGTCTCATTACAGTCCAACAAAATGGATAATTGTTAATAACATGTGTGACAGATAAACAGATCTAGAAAGGTCAAGGGGCTTGACTTGAGTCACTTAATCTGTAAGTGGCAAAGTTGAGATTTAGATATAAATTTTTCTATCTCTGGAGCACCATTAAAAAGACCAATCTGGGTCCAAATTCCTACTCTACCACTGAAGAACAGCATAATCTTTGGATATCTGTATAAGTAAGCCTCAGTGCCCTTATACAGAACACTGAATAAGCACACATATCTAGGAGAGTTCCTGTGAGCACTGGAGATAACACACTTAATGTGCCAGGCACAGACAGGCAGTTCAATACACGAAGACCACAGGCTAACAAAATGGGCTTCGCTACTTCTCTGACCTTAGGGATATTTAGATTGACTTCATTTTTATCCCCTCAAGCCATGTAAGGATATAATGGCTTCATTTTTTAAACAAGGAGCTTGAAATATTACCATATTTTAATGACACAGGATGTTAGAGGAATGGAAGCTGCCAACCGATGGGCAGGAGGACCTTACACCACACTGACAGGCTGCAACACAGTCACCCCAAGCTCGTGTCTGACAGTCACCCATCCATCGTACAGGACACATCCTCCTCAGATAATCCAGAGTCTTCCTTTCCTGAGAGGGCTGCTATGTTCGTCACTTCTCCCTTAAGTCATTGTGTCCAAATAGCGATGAGGAAGGAAAAAGGGAGAAAACAATGCCTCCCTGATTCCCTTCATCACAGGTTCTACCTGCCTGGCCTAGAAACAAGAGTTGTCTGGCTGTAGGCTGACAGGTTCAGAGAGCAGGATATGATTTTCAAAAGAAGGCAGGATAGTCTGGAGTGCACAGAGATTATTTTCCAAACTACAAAACAAATAAAAAAATAATAAATCAAACATCAGCCTCTCCTGCAAGTTGATTTCCAAGCTTTAGGCTCTAAGTCAGGTGCTGATTTCCAGCATTCTAGGTGACAGGGAGACTTTTTCTTCCATATATGTTCCATGTATGCCCCGTGGTACTGAAGAAACCTAAAGGTACAGGGGTTAGTGTAAGTACTAATTAACTGCATCTGAACTACCAATACATTTCAACAACCCAGATCAAAGAGACAGAGTGTGGTATATTGGACTCACATCTGGAGATTCTTAAAAACATACATGTCTAGGCCCAACCTCAGGCTAATCCAATCAAAATTCCCGGCTCACTCCCTAAGAGCATGTACCCTAGAGTTAGAGAATACAGTAGAAGACTTGTTCTATCACCTTCTAGTTATAAGTTCCATGAGGGCACGGATCTTTTTGTTTTGTTGTTTTCTGCATTTCTTCTACTAAGATAAAATTCATGGAAAATTCACCATTTTTTAAAAAAGTCAGGGTCTCAATCTGTTGCCCAGGCTGGAGTGCTGTGGCATGATCACGGCTTACCAATGCATTGATCCTGGGCTCAGATGAGCCTCCCGCCTCAGCTGGACTACAAGTGTGTGTCACTATGCCCGCCCCTTTAGTTGTTTTTTTTTTTTTTTTAAAAGAGATGAGGCCTCACTATGTTGCCTAGGCATAAACTCACCATTCTGAAGTGTACTTACATTCAGTAGTTTTAAGAACATTCACTATTCAGTGATTTGCCACAGAAGCAAAGATCTGAGTATCACATGTGCTCACTCATAAGTGGACCTGAACATTTATCCTAATACTGTAAGAAAGGGATTGGCAGGACTGGGACACTGCCAGGGGAGGGGGGCACATAAAACCCCTAAGGGCACCCACACTTTACCTGTACGAAGACCACGTATGTACCTAGCCCTGAACTGAACCTCACATTTTAGAAATAAAATAAAATTAAAAAAAAGAATATTCACAGTGCTGTACAATCATCACCACTATTTAACTTCAAAACATTTTCATCTCTCCAAAAAGAAGCCCTGTGCATGTTAGCAGTGGCTGTTACTTTCTCTTTCCTGTCCCATGGCAACCACTTATCTGCTTCCTGTCTCTATGGATTTGCCTTTTTGGACATTTCATATAAATGGAAACACATAAAGTGTAGTCTTTTGTGTCTGAATTCTTTCACTTAGCGTAACATTGTAGTATGCATCAATACTTCATTCCTTTTTGTGGCTAAACGATACACCATTCTAATATACCATATTTTGTCTATTGTTTTACCAGTGTATTGACATTAGGGTGTTTCCATGTTTTGCCTACTGTGAATAATGCTGCTATAAATATTCACATAATATTTTAACTACCTTTTAAAAATTCTTTTGGGTATATACTTAGGAGTGGAATTGCTAGGTCATATGATAATTCTATGTTTAACTTTTTGAGAAGCTGCCAAACTGTTTTTCAAAGTAGTAGTACCATTTTACATAAGTATCAGCAATGCACGGGTTCCAATTTCTTCACATTCTCACCAAGACTTACTTTACCTTTTCGTTTGTTTTTTAAAGTACAGCTATCCTACTGTGTATGAAGTGGTATCTAATTGTGATTTTGGTTTCCCTAATGACTAACGATGTTGAACATCTTTTCATGTGTTTTTCTAACAGTCTGTATATCTTTTTTGGAAAAACAGCTATTCAAATTCTTTTGCCATTTAAAAAAGTAGGTAGTTTATCCTTTTGTTGTTCATTTCTTTTATATTCCAGACACTATACCTTCATCACCTAAATTGATTTGTGTTTTCTCTCATTATGTGGGTTATCTTTTTACTTTCTTGATATTAGCCTTTCATGAACCAAAGTTTTTAATTTTGAACTCCAATTTATTTATCTGCTATGGTTTCCAGTGTCTACTTTGCGCCTGCTTTGACACACATTTATTGAACATTTATTAAGTGAATGAAATGTGATTCAGCGCAAGTTACTGATCCTTTCTAAGCCGCACTTTCTTGATTGTTGCAAATATTAAATGAGAAAACATCAAAAACTTGGGCAGCACCTATATTATATGAGCTATAAAATAAGCTCTCGGTAAATGTTAGCTCTTATTATTATTACCTGAAAGACAAAGGATAATAAAGTCATGTCTGTAGATGCTCTTCATTCGGCATATCCTAATGATACTTGGGGAGGTGGTGAAAGGAGCAGATGAGCAGGAGGATAACATGTTTGTTTTGAAAGCAGCATGTTACTGACAGTGTTCATGTTTGAAAGTGAGGAGCAATTAGAGTGGGTGAACTGCAATAGGTTAGAAAAAGTTACAAGCCTTTCTTTTGCACCCTTTATCTTTTCATTGTAGTAGCTTCCTCCACACAGAAGTGCTATGACTCTACAAGAGCAAATTCACTGTCGAGCACCAGCTGACTCTGTACTGAAAATCATTTTAAGAAGTGAAGCAAGCACTCAGAAGAAATCTTAAGGAAAAAAAAGCTAAGTAGAAAATGCTTAACAAGTCCACACTTGTTAAGTGTATGGACTTGTTAAGAGTTTTGAGGAATTCACGGGAGTAGGAAAAAATAAAAATAGTCCTTGAGAGAAAACCACCCTGGCTTCTTGCTGGGACAGCATTCTTGGGGTTCAACCACAGGGCAAATTATAGTTGAATCCCATTATAACCCAGTTTTACTACATGATGTCTTAGAAAACATCTCTACACAAGAAGGCTTTTGCCATGTAGGGTTTCCTTCTGATGATCTCTCCCTTCCAGAGGGGAGACACTTCTACCAGATTCCAATGGCCAAATCCTAGCTACCCTCCAAGCTCAATGACAAGTGTCACCACCTCCTTCAAGGTGCCGCCACCTCCTCCCCAGTCTTCCTGGGTAGGAGTCTTTTCTCTTGATACTCTACAGTACCAGTCGCTGTCTAGCCCCATTATAATTAATGATGGACTCAATTTACTTCCTCTACCAGACAATTAACTCCTGGCGGGTGAAGCCTGGTTTCAGTTCTACCCCAGAATTGAGCACAATATCTGGCCTTTGGTAGAAGATTAATAAATATCTGTGGAAAGGGAAGAAGCAAAGAATACAAGAATAAAGGGAGCATGTATTATCTGCACAAGTTGGAGCTGCTCTTCCTTTTACGTTCACTAACAAAGGCTAATATATGTACAGCTTACAAAGCATCGTCTGCGTTGAAAAACTCTTGTTTGTGTAGACCAAACCCTTCTTTACAAACTTAGAGAATCTGAAATTTAAAAAATGTTCCTAAAATCAGGTGAAGTCAGATTTGCTGTCAAAGTGAAGACTCAGAAGACTGAGAGATTAACTTATTCCTATAAAAGTTTCAAAGGAACTAACCCTTCACAATCGGATATCCCCTCTGAGGGGACACTGTAAATCTAGCAAGCCACTTGGATGTCCCCTCTGAGAGGACATAAAGAGACTGCTGGTGATTATACAGGACAAACTTATGCAAATGCAAATCTTTCAAAAACTGTATGTTTCCTTGAAGTTTTCCATTCAAATTGCACAAAAAGCAAATAAAAAGACAGAATATATACTGAAATATACCTAAAAAAATCAGTTGGCATCATATGGAAAGACAATGTGTGAAGTGCTTCACAGTGGTGTGAACACTTCTTTGTAACAGAAGGTAGCAATAAAGAGGATTTGTACAAGAAAGGCAGCTGCGGGTATACCCCCTTTGTATCATATGGCATAACTTGAAAGGACAGATAAGCAAGCTACTGTAGCCTTAAAAGAAAGAAACTTTCGAAGTTGAAGGCAGATCACATTTAAGTATCAGGCAGCACAGGTTGAATACATTATCTGTACTAAGTCAGAAAAGTAAAATTGGAAAAGTAATATCCTTTCGATAAATTTCCTTTTGTGAATTTGCAATTTACACCTAGAAATTTCAGATCCATTTACTGAGTTTGCAGAACAACGGCACAACAAAGAAGACAAAAGTGAGAGCTATAATATAAGCAGTATCGAAGATGAGTTGATTTAGACTCATCTTCATCGTTTTCAGGAATCATGAGTGCCTCCTCCTACCTCATCTTTGATGGCAATAAATTACATATTATTAATGTAGCAGGAAGAAAATGAGACTGCGTTGTCTGCTTGCATAGAAAAACACCAGGTGAAATACATCAAACAAATTACTACTGCCCAACATGTATCAATGGACCTATGTTCATTGCGTGTTGGTGACTATATCACGTTACCACACGTTAGAAAAATATAAGATATAAATTTTTGATTTGTAATAAAAAACTCCTCAATGTTCAAAATTCCATTATAAGCTGAATATCATTACAATAAAGTAATTGGTTCCAACATTATATTATTTAATATGAAATAATTCATTTTTCACTATTTTGAAAAAAAAATGCAGTTGAGTTGCTGGTAGATGATCTGCAAGATGTCTCTGAGTGCATAGAGTTAAATATTTATAGGAAAATAGAAACTGATAAAAGATGAAAAATTCCACCCAAAACTAAAATCAGAAATCACTGAAACACATTTCAATGTTTCTTAACTACCCTACTATATATACTACAAAGTCAAAATATTAGTTCAGGTCTTCTGTAGGAAAACTTTATCTTTACAAACATGAAAACTGTTTCTAATTCAATATATTATTATTATTATTATAGATGGGGGCTCACTATGTTGCCCAGGCTGGTCTTGAACTCCTGGCCTCAAAGGATCCTCCTACTTCTGCTTCTTGAGTAACTGGGATTACAGATATGAGTCACTGTGCCCAGCTGTCACTTTTATTTTTGAAAGACATTTATTCAAGGTAGAATCTACTTTGGAAAGAGGTAAAACAAATCAAATTTATGTAGAAACAATTTTGATTATTAAAAAGCTTTTCCTGAAGAGAAGCAGCCTGAACAATAAAATATACATAATTTTTAATACCACTTAGAATCATCACAGCTGTCAACACACACAAGGTTGCATGCACTGGACTAAGAACTCCATGAGCATTATTTTATTTACTTCTCCTATTCTCAAAAAAACTCTTGAGGTGTGTGCAACAAACCTTAACCCAACTTGACAGATGAGAACATTGAGGTTTAGCAAAGCACCTGATAAACATCACAGGGTTACCCAGCTACAAAGCCAGGATTCAAACTCATCTATTTGTTTAACTCAAGCTTTGTGCTTTTCCCATAATATTAAATGTTTCAGTTGACTACAAAGATCTTCCTGGATATAACATTATTTTAAAAAATATGGAGAGCAAAGAAAAATTTAGATTAAACTTTTCTGGAGAGTATTTTATCTAGTCCAAATGACCTTTATGTTATTCTGCTTATAAATATGAGAGATATGTGGGTCACTTTAACACTATTTTCTGTAAAACTTCTTTCAATTAATATAGACTTTAATGGTAACTGGCACATATTCACACAAAGACTACCCCCCCAAAAAAAAACCCATGAAAACAGACAAGAGGTAAAGAAAGCGATTGCATTGCTACAGAATCACAAACATAATAAAAAGGCAGACTTGCAGTGTAAGCAAACAAAAATGGTGCCAGTACAGAACAATGGATGTCTTTCAATATACAACACCAATATAGGAATCCGTATATAAATGCAAAGTAGTCTTAATGCCCAAAGTATTTAATTTCATCTATTTAATTTAGATGAAGGGGGAAAAAACCCTCCAAGTGGGAATACATGGTGCAAATGATGTAGCAATAGGCAAAATGCCAAGTAAGAGAGGTGGGAAGGGGGGGTTCACCAGAAAAGACTTTTTACTGGCTCATGGGTCTGTAATAAAGCTCCAGAGGCTGTCACGGTTAGCATTCTAAGGAAGTCAGTATTTTCCAGAAACCAAATAGTTGCCCTAATTTCAGCTACTAATTTATATGAAACTCTAAAAGTGGAAGACAATGCTGCTACTTTTTTTTTTTTTCTTTTGAGTGGGAGTCTCACTGTCGCCCAGACTGGAGTGCAGTGGCACACTCACGGCCACCGCAGCCTCGACCTGCTGGGCTCAAGCGATCCTTCCACCTCAGCCCTCCAAGTAGCTGGAACTATAGGTGCACATCACCACACATGGCTAATTTTTTGATTTACTGTAGAGATGAGGTTTCACCAAGTTGCCCAGGCTGGTCTCCAACCCTTGGACTCAGGTAATCCTCCTGCCTCGGCCTCCCAAAGTGCTGGGATTACAGACTTGAGACACTGCGCCCGGCCGACAATGCTATTTCTTATCTATTTAGCTATAAAAGGTCATTATGTCATTCTTTCTAACCAGATGAAGAAAATAAATAAAGAGAATTAGGACAAACAACAAAGTGAGGGGGCCTTATGTGGGCTAATAATAATGCTGGTAGCACTCTACTTACTTGCACTGTGCATGATAATACTTTATAAGATTCTGCAGCAGATCCACACCCTTTTTGGTCTTGATTTCATTAACTTTAATGAGATACTGTGGAAATAAAACAGAATTTTATGTTGATAATTGCAGACAGGGCTCTTCACTCATGGGTTCACGTGGCAGAAAACTGCCTGTGCATCTACACGAGTTACTGAGCCTCAGTGGCCTTCAGACAGCTTAGGGAATGCTGATTTGGCAGTCTCAAAGTGTACAAAACAAACTGATTAGAGTGTTAGTACTTTATAAATTCTTATGATTAGTTTACTAGACAAGCAGAAATGAAACACAACAAATCATTCTAGGAAAACTGATTATCTCCCCTTGGTGCAGTGGATCTCAAACTTATACTTCATGTGGTCAAAAACCTGAAAGACACAGAAAATAAGTAGAATAGCATTCTCTTTGAAGAATATGCCATTACATAACTAAAACTTTTAGATCGAGAATGTGAAGCAGAGAGAATTTTTGTTACTAAAAATGAGAGCAGGAAAATAACAATAATCCATTATTAACTTATGCACTGAACTAACACTACTTGCTCTGACTTCCACTCCTGGCTAAGACTGTCTACTGTAATGGTTTGCTTCTTGCTCATTTGTTTTACTGCGTGAAAAGGTCCATGAGCAAACACATTCAAGGAGCCAAAGGTTTATGAAAAATAAAAAAGAATGAAAGAAAATTTAAGGGAGAAAAAACATAAAACCGAGAAAAGTCTCCATTTTAGTATTTTCTGAAATCTGCAAAAGAAACTCCATTACTCAACCGCAGTGTCAGAACAGAGTGCCCTCTAAGTCAAGGAATGTCAGCATTCATATGGAAATTCAGTTTGAGAACCACTGCTCTAAGTTTAAGGCAACATGCTTTGCATCACTTTTTTTTTTTTTTTTCACGAAATCAGACTTTCTTAATGACTTTCATTTAAGTTTTCATTCAAACTGGACACAGGGTTAAAAAACCAACATGCTATAAACTTATACCAGTAAAACTTAATATTCACCACTGCTACCTCTCACCAATTCTTTTCCCCCACAATCACTCACAAGCAACATTTAAGTTCTCACCAAAAAATCCTGTTTTGGCTTAAAGAGCCCCATAGGACCAAGGCTCAAAACATGAGACAACAGTGCAACGGCAGGTTCCCAAAAGGCTTGGAAAAAAATGGAGATTAGAATTCTTAAGAAACAGTACCCTTCTCTAACAATCAAACACAGTCTGCTTTTAAGCACAGACACTGCTGACTAGCAGGAGAAGATTACAGTTATTCAAATTCTAGGCAAATGGGAAACATTCGCTCTTACTTCGCACATTTGGAGCTGAAAGAGGCGCCTTTCCTTCTCCATTTCTTCTGCAATTTCGGCTCCTGTTATCTCTGTGCGGATCATCCCGTGTTGTTTTGCATGCTCTCTTTTTTCCTTTTCAATTTTTGTACTGTAATTAAAGCAGAAGTCATTATCTTTTCAAAAACACATTCAGGTACAATATCAAGAGTAAATCCTTAGCCGGGCTCGGTGGCTCAGCCTGTAATCCCACGCCTTTGGGAGGCTGAGGTGAGTGGATTGCCTGAGCCCGCGGGTTCGAGACCCGCCTGGGCAGCGAGACCTCATCTCTACAATAAATCAAAAAATCAGCCGGGCGTGGTAGCGCATGCCTGTAATTCCAGCTACTCGGAAGGCTGAGGCGGAAGGATCGCCGGAGCCCAGCAGGTCGAGGCTGCGGTGGCCGGAAGCGGCCACTGCACTCCAGTCTGGGCGACAGAGTGAGACTCCAACTCAAAAAAAAAAAGAGTAAATCCTTATGAAAACTATGGACTCTGGGTGATGATAATGTGTCAGTGCAGGTTCATTAATTGCATCAACTGTTCTACTCTGGTGGGGGAGGCTATGAGTGTGGGGGCAGGGGTAACATGGGAAATCTCTACTTTCTGCTCAGAAAGAGAGTCTACTAAAAAATAAATCAAGTCAGGCGCAGTGGCTCAAGTCTGTAATCCCAGTACTTTGGGAGGCCAAGGAGAGTGGATTGCCTGAGCCCGTGGTTTCGAGACCAGCCTGGGCAACTTGGTGAGACCTTGTCTCTACAATACATAAAAAAATTAGGTGGGCGTAGTGGCCTGTGGTTCCAGCTACTTGGAAGGCTGAGCCCAGTAGGTTGAGGCTGCAGTGGCCATGAGCATGCCACTGCACTCCAGCCTGGGTAACAGAGTGAGACTCCAACTCAAAAACAAAACAAAACAAAACAAAATAAAAACAAACCACAGGTTGGGCATGGTGGCTCACACCTGTAATCCCAGCACTATGGGAGGCTGACACAGCAGGGCTGCTTGAGTCCAGGAGTTTGAGACCAGTCTAGACAACATAGCAAGACCCCGTCTGTACAAAAAATAAAAAAGTTAGTCGGGCATGGCAGGTATGCCTGTAGTCCCAGCTATTCTGGAGGCTGAGGCAGAAGGATCACCTGAGCCCAGGAGGCCGAGGCTATGGTAAGCTGTGATCATGTCACTGCACTCCAGTGTGGCCAACAGAGTAAGACCCTGACCAAAAAAAAAAAAAAAAAAGACAGACTCATGTCTTTCTCATGAAAGCCTCTTATTATTTCTTAATTACTAAAGTTAAGAGGCAAGATTTCTTAAGTTGGTAGAATTAGCCAGAGGTAAAAGTCTAAATTCAAAGAGAAAAATACACTGCCTGGATTTTCATCTAGGAAACTTAGTTCATTTTAAATTTGATTTTTACACATGATGAATTCATATACACTGTCCTACATTTCTGCAGGCATTGAAGAAATTTTTTTTTTTTTTTTGAGTTGGAGTCACACTCTGTCGCCCAGACTGGAGTGCACTGGCCACTCCTGGCCACCGCAGCCTCGACCTGCTGGGCTCCGGCGATCCTTCCGACTCAGCCTTCCGAGTAGCCGGAATTACAGGCATGTGCTACCATGCACAGTCGATTTTTTGATTTATTGTAGAGATGAGGTCTCGCTGCCCAGGCGCGTCTCGAACCCGCGGGCTCAGGCAATCCACTCACCTCAGCCTCCTAAAGGCGCGGGATTACAGGCTGAGCCACCGAGCCCGGCTGAAGAAATTTTGATAGCTTACCTTTTCTTGGGCAAAGCACTTTATGATGAACAAGAATTGGAAAGTTGGAGACCTGAGGCTTTTCTTGATTTTCAAGAAATTATGACTTAGAATTATTTCAAAATAATTAAAGTATATAACGGGTCTTTATGGGTATAAACAAAAATTGGTGAAAGGTAATTTCCAATACTCTTCTAAACTCGAGCTATTTCCACATCCCAATAACACATTCTAACAATTCAACCACTCGGCACTGGATTTTGCAAATATGGAATGGAAGAAATCCCAAAGTATAAACTGAAATGCTATAAAAATATTCTTGCAGAGGGGTTCAGGGGAAACCGGGGGGGGGGGCGGAAAAAAAGGAAGGCCCACATTAAATCCACAGTACCGGAGGCTAGTGCTTTGTTATGACAGATAATATTCTGTTAATAATACCAGTGACCATAGCCTTCTTATCAAAAATCCATTTAACTTGAAAATGCACTTTAACATTTAGAAACAGACTGTAACTGTTAGTTGTGAATGCAAAGACTAACTGATAAAATCTTCAAGTCTTCTTTAAGTTGTGGTGGTGGTAAGGAGAATCAAAGGAAGCCAATATCCTTGTCTATATACAAACAGTGGAAAATAAGCCCATCAAGCCAATAGAAACTTCAAACCTGGTTGGGATCGACTCTAATACCCTAATGCTGTATCTAAGCAACCCTTTAATCAAGCTGCTTTGGCAAAGAGGTATGATGGCCAGGATTTTATCAGAAAGAAAATAAACCTCTGCTTTGTCTCTCCACTGATTTGGGTGGGAAGAAAAGAAACATGGAGGGGCAGGCCTAACTCAGTAATCGCAGCCTTCTGATGTCATGGTGCCTTGACTACCCATGTGTATATTTCTTCTCTCTCCAGTGATCCCACTACAATGATAGTAAAGGCATAAAAAAGGGATAATCTCCCAAAGACAAGAAGAATTGAAGACAAAAAAGGGTAAGAGAATTCCACAAATTATTTGGAAGAGCAGGACTAGAGAGAGAAGTCTGCACCTCGAACTACAGGGTTCCCTGTGTCCCTCACCTAAAGAGCTTCCGAGATGCCACTAAATACGATCACGAGGAAGGAGGCTGACGGTCCTGAAGACAGACCTTAGACACTGACATTCTGAAAGACCTGTCTTGACATTCTAAAACTTGGAACTTAAAAAGAAGGCAGGCTGCTTTCTTGACAAGTCCTGCTGCTGCATGTGAACTTGCAGTCTTTGGGTGCCTGCTCTGAAATATGAATGGACACCCAAAGATTCTAATTTAGAATAGCCTCGAAATGAAGTGAGAGTTGGCAAAACAACACAAAGGGAGGGTGAGGTGGAATCAGAGGCTATAGGGAAGCAGACGAAAAAATTTTACAAAATACCATTATATCTTCAATTAAAATATTGTATCTACAAGCAAGAAAAATAAAGTATAAAAAGGCAAAAGAAAAAAACCTGATTGAGCAAAAGAGATTTTAGAAATTTAAAATGAAATAGCTAAAATTAAAAAATTAACTGAAACTTTGGGGGAAAAACATAAAAAAAAAAAATAAAACCTAAAACAACACAAATGAAACAGAAAAAATAAGAAAATTACAAGAACAATCTAGGAAGCCCAATATTATATGATGACAAATTCTAGAAGGGGAGGGTGGGGTACAAAAAAAAAAAAAAACCAGGAAGAATTACAAGAAAAATTTCCAGAACTGAAGAGCTAAAAATTGCAACTAGAATGCACACACCATGGCACATGAAGATTCTTCATAAAGTCTTTTAGAGAGAAGACCTAAACATTTTTGAAAATAAACAAAAACAATCACATATCACTACAAATAAAAGGGTGTCAGGGCCAGGCGCAATGGCTCATGCCTGTAATCTCAGCATTTTGGGAGGCCGAGGCAGGAGAACTGCTGAAGGCCAGGTATTTGAGACCAGCCTGGACAAAATAGTAACATTTTGTCTCCATAAAAAAAAACGCACCTTGGTAGGCTGAGGTAAGTGGATTGCCTGAGCCCACGGGTTCGAGACCTGCCTCGGCAACTTGGTGAGACCTCATCTCTACAATAAATCAAAAAATTAGCCGGGTGTGATAGCGCGCACCTGTAGCTTCAGCTACTTGGAAGGCTGAGGATCGCCGGAGCCCAGCAGGTCGAGGTTGAGGTGTCCGGGAGCGGCCACTGCACTCCAGTCTGGGTGACAGAGTGAGACTCCAACTCAAAAAATTAAAATAAAATAAAATAATAAAAATTTAAAAAAGATATTGGATTTTTAAAATTAGCAACACTAAAAGTTAGAAAACAATGGAACACTGCCTTCGGTGTTTTGAGAGAAAATGATTATAAAATCAGAATTTATGTTTAGCCCAACTCTAATTCTGTGTGATAGTAGAATGAAGATGTTTTTGGACATACAAAACCTGAAAACTTTATCTCCTTAGGAGCTATTCCCTGGAAACTACTGAAGGTAGTGAGCCAACAAAATAGGGAACAACGCCAGGAAACAGGAAGTAATTTAAAGCTAAAGAGAGTCGAAGGCCCTTTCAGTGACAGTCACACTGCTGACCCGAAGGGCGCTCTCTGAAAAAGGATGTCTCCAGGAGAGAACTGCAGAAAATGACACAACTAAATGACAACAGATATGTGATCATTATAATAGTATATACATATAATGTATTTTCCAAACAAAATATTACTGATAGGTATCTAGTATCTCCTGGAGATGATAAAAATTCACAAAAGACTCACACAGGGTAGGCAAATGGAGAAATTAGGCAATTATGTCATTAAGAAAAAGCAAAAAGTGAGAATGAAAATTCAGTCATCCTATGCTGTTCAGATCAGCAATGAATGTTTATACTCATAAAAATGTACACATGACAACTGGTTTAACCAAAAATTGGCTGCACTGGGGAAGCGACAGGGTGGTCTTGCAGGGGAACGTAGTCCTCGTCTGTCACAGTAATACCCCACAGTGGATCAAGACATAACAGCAAGAGAATACAGAGGTACATGGAGATAAGTCCGAAAACAGGTAGAAGAGTTGGAAACAGGAGCGGGACTACGAGCATAGAGAGGACTGCTGAGCTTTCCTTAGAAGCACACTCGTTGTCCACCAATATTCTCCGCTTCACTGTTTGTAAAGAACCCTGTGTCACTAGGTGCTGAATCAACTCACTGAGCTTAGACTCTGGAGGACAAGGCAGACAAGTGGAAAGTGCTAGGAAAGCGCCCAGCCCAGCCTGGAACACTCCATATTCTATGATGAACTTCCACAGTGTTGAAGCCATTGTTATTTGGGGTTTCGAAAGAGTAAGTCCTAACTAATACAAGCACTATCTGATGTTTTATTGTATGCACATGTATCATTCTGCCCAAATAAAAGTTGATTCTTAAAAATCTTAACAGAAACTATTTACTGAGTGACTACTCTATACTAGACACTATGAGAACTGCTTCAATACATCATCTTATCTTGTCTTCATAAAAATCTTGAGAAGTAGGTTATTTTATATTGTTGTACAGGTAAGGGTTATCAAAGTTAAGCTACACTGGCTCAAGGTCACAAAACTGGTAATGATTTCTAAGTCTATGATCTCAACCACTATACTTCATTGCCTCCAAAGTTCTGAATGGAATACCACAGAAAATATACCAGTCTTCTTGATGATCAAAGCTACTAAATTAACTTTCTTTGTGCATAAACCATTTTGTTTTCTGTAACTTAAAACTTGAGTACTGGCCAGGTGCGGTGGCTCAGCCTGTAATTCTAGCACTTTGGGAGGCCAAGGTGAGAGGACTGCCTGAGTCCGGGGGTTTGTGACCAGCCTGGGCAACTTGGTGAGACCTCGTTTCTACAATAAATCACAAAACTAGCTAGGCATTGAGATGTGTGTCTGTAGTTCCAGCTACTTGGAAGGCTGAGAAGGATGGCCTAAGCCCAGCAGCCGAGGCTGCGGTGGCCGGGAGTGTGCCACTGCACTCCAGCCTGGGCGACAGAGTGAGACTCTAACCCCTCCCCGCCAAGAAACCAAAAAACTTAAGTCCGATTACACAGGACAATTGCTTGTTTTCTTTTTTATTTCTTCCCTGAGAAAGAAGTCTATCTTAGGAAAATAATTTGTCGACAGGGATTTATTAAAAAACAACAACTACAAAAAACAAAACCTTCCTTCATAAGGCCCTAAATTCAGGATCTGTTCAACTCACTGTTCCTGTCATATATTTCCAGGTCTGGATCATTCCTTTATTTTTTCAATAAACACTTACACAGAGTGCACAAACTAGGGAGATTAGCATCACACATAAGAGCAACATGGTCGCTGTCCTCGGCAAACTTAGATTTTGGAGGACAATCTGGCAAATGGACAGTCAGACAAATTCCTCTGTCGTGTGTGAGAAGTATATGAAAGACATTTTAGGAGGCTCCATATTCCGTGATATGCATAATGGTGAACACCAGGTACTTCGAGGTCTTCAGTCAACACAGGTTTTTTAACATATAAGTACAGTACACCAGTTAATATTGGTAGCACTTTAGTTGACAAAACACATATCATGTTTTCTTCTTCCTACGTCCTATAAAGGAAACGCATTCTACCAAGACTTTCCCTCCTCTCTCACAATTTCTAAGTACTTATTCGATTCCATTCCAAGTGCATGCACAGTCGCCTCTGGGCAGGGGCAGTACTTAGCTCAGAAGTGTGAGTACTCTTGACCCACTTTTCATACAGAAAGACACATGGTCCACAGCATTCATTTATCAGGTGATCATTTTAAGAATCTTTGCTCTCAGTTGCATTTACAACTGTCGACACACAAAGGTATTCCTAAGACAGCAAGTCCCCAACAATACACTTATGTAACTGAATTACGAAATCACAAAATTACAAAAGTAGTTTGGGGAAAACATGTTTAATCCTGAATTTGTTTTTCTTTTGCTTCTGTTTTCATTCTGCTGCTACTGCTGCCTACAGAAATGTTTTTATTCTCTTATATTCATAGTTATCTGAGTTTATAGCCAAGACTTTTGTTAAAAGCTTTAAAATACATAACTCGTCCCATCCCCACCTACTGTCTGGTATCACTAGTGTCTCAGAGTAAGAAGAATAAAGGAGCCTGGTATAATACGCACAGTATAAAGACGAGCCAAGCACCATGCAAAGTGCTAATTGCCCTGATCCTTCACAATACCCCCACAAGGTTGGTGGCGTGGCTCCAGTGCCCACACTGTGCTATTCAGGCTTTGGGGTCAGACAGACCCAGAGTGAACGCCAGATCAACAGCTACTGGCTTCCTACCTTTCCACAGGCCCCCGGGCCTCGCCTGGCTTCTGTTTCCCTGCTGCAGAAGTTGTACAGAAAGGCTGCTGTGAGCATGTCATGCATGTAGAAATACTTAGCAGGGCCTGGCAGGCAGAAAGCCGTCACAAATACTGTTCGTTACTTTTATTATTTCCCAATTGCTATTCTATACCGAAATGCAAATGGTCCACAGTTACATGCTAACTCCAATGAAAGAGTCAGAGGTCTACGACATGATAGTGACTATCAGCAGCCATAAACGCCAAAATAGCTGAGTGTAGCAGTGCGTCTAACTCCAGACACCTGCTGCAAGGGGATGCAGTCACTTGAGGCCAGCAGACCCAGCCTCTTAGCCCGAATGAGAACGCACTCAACGAATTTTTGCTGGGAAGTTATCAGTTAAGGGCTCTGTCCTTCTTTTAGTTAGTTTTTCTTACAAAACTCATGACAATATAACGAAAACAAACAAAACAAAAAACCACTTACAACTTTGTCTCATAATCTTTCCAGGCTTTGTCAAATGGCTTCTTGAGATCCTTAGAACAGAGAAAATGAAATTAGAACTGTTTACTCTTGATGAAAATGAGTAAATTTTTAGGTCACATCTTAGCAAGAATGGTTTCCTTTATGGGACACTTGAAGCTTTACCAAACACACTTTCATGCACATAACACCATGAGAAGCCTGGGTCAGGTAGGAAGTTGAGCGCCCGGTCATGCCCATGAAGCGGAGCTCTCAGTTTGGAGAGGCTGCATGCACAGGGTTACGCTGGGAGAGCCAAGACTCAGGCTAACTCTTCTCTCCCACCCACATGGGATCTCACCAATCTTCCAGAAAGTGCCTAAACATGTTCCACTGGCAATACCATTAAGTGAAGTGGCACATTTTTCCTAATGATCATTTTCCAAGAACGTTTCTAATGCTAAAAACATTCAGAGTGCCTTTCAAATATGAGTTAAAGGAGAAAAAAAACTATGAAAAAAAAACTATGAGCTTAAAGGAGAAAAAAAAAATCAATTCTTCCAAGTTAAAGTGAAAATCAAATGTCTGAACACTTACTCCTTTGACTCCCTTTAAGTCTCCTTTCAACAAGGAATCCAAGGTGAAGATCACATTATGGCTCAGACCCTGGAGCTGAAAAACAAAGCAAAGGAAAGATGCGAGGCAGTTAAAAGACACTGCACACAGAACAATAAGACCAGCATTTTCCACACACCAGTTTCTGCTGAAGGACTGTCCATGCATCATTTCACTGGACCTGCACGACCCTCCACGGGCCAGGCAGCATAGCTAGTCCCACTTTGCAGCTGGTGAGAGAGACAGGTGAAGTGATCTGTGCAGAACCACATAGCATGTGAGTGGGGGGGCTGAGACCAGAATTTAGGCAATGAAGATCCAGAGGCAGTGCTTGTAAGACTATTCCACAGTATATGTACAAGTGTACAAACAATTCCTCCAATCATATAGCACTTTCCCGACATCTCTACCAAATCTGCAGATCTTCAACTGCATCTGTCAGAGTAAGGAAGGGACTATATAAACGGCTTTCACCATTTATTTTTTATATTCTTTTATGTTATGTACCATTATCTGACACTGCCCTGTTCAGGTGTTTTTGCTTGAATTTATCTTTTATTTAATTTTTATGGATGCACAATAGCTGCACATATTTATAGAGTACATGTGAAATTTTGATACAAGCATGCAATATATAATAATCAAATCAGGGTAACTGAAATACACATCAACTCAAGCATTCACCATTTCTCTGTTTTAAGAACAGTTCATTTCTGCTTTTCTAGTTATTCAGAAATATACAATAAATTGGTAACTATAGTTAACTTTCCCTATTGTGCGACTGAACACCAGATCATATTTCTTCTATCTGTAACTTTTGCATCCATTAACCAGTTCCTCTTTACCCCTCTCTCTCTACTACCTTTCCCAGCCTCTGGTAACTATCACTCCACCCTCTATCTCCACGATATATGAGGGAGACTCCCCAAAACACAATTATTTTTTGGAGGGCGAGCCCTTTGTAGTACAAGCTTCCCCTGCTAGGGAAGCGTTCTAGAACCCATCAGCATCAGTGTATCTGCTAATGTTGTTGTGAGAGGTAGCGTTCAGCTTTAGTGAAATTTTTCTGGAGAGTCTTTCAACATGTTTGCCCATTTCATGATGGGTAATTTACGAGTACATCCACCCACACCATGCTGTGCTCAGCAGTTTTGACCAAAAATAGCAAGACCCCAAGACCCACCCTCCCTGTTCACCCAATCTCTCGCCCTGAGCAACTTTTTTTTTTGGTTTGTTTCCCTGAATGAAAAAATGTCCTCCAAGGGAAATATTTTGTTGATGTGGAAGAGATGAAAACAAAAATGGCAGAAGCATCAATATTGACAAGTTCAAAAACTGTTTTGAGCACTGGAAAAAGTGTCTCTATAGGTGTATTGCATCAAACGAAGAGTACTCTGAAGATGACTGAAGTTTAAACATGTAAGAAAAATTGCAGTCTGCGCTATCTTCTCCTGGTGAAACCAAGCTGCTGCAGTGTCCACCAATGAGGGGCCACCCGTCCTGGGTAGCGCCGAGAAAGGGTGGCGACTCTACTCCACAGCTTGCTGCTGGCTCTGGGAACTGGGTACCGACAGTGAGGGTCTTCTAGTGGACAGCGACCCCCTTCCTAGGCTCCCCTGTACACCCTGCCAATAGGGAGGAGGAAGACAGAAAAGAGGGATGGCAACAGCAGTAGGAGACAGAGGCCTCAAGAAGTGTAAAATCTCCAGACCTAGAAGTGAGTACAGATCTGCAGAAGGGTTGCTTCTAGAATGTCTTTGTAGAGTGTGAAGAAAGAAGCAAAGTGTGAGGAATCCTGACAACCACCTTGGGAATGCTATTGCAGATTTCAACCCCCTGCTAGAATAATACTAGAGGACCGTTTTTCAAGCAAGAAACACCTGGCTTGGTTTTATGAGTATGCAGGTCCTGATGAAGTTGTAGAACCGGAAGGAATGGAAAAATTTTGTGAAGACACTGGTGTTTAACCTGAAAATATTATGTTAATTTTAACATGGAAATTGGAGGCTAAGAGCATGTGTCTTTTTTTTTTTTTTAAACCAAGGAAGAATGGCTAAGGAATGACCTCATTAGTGTGACTATACAGAAAAGAGGGTAAAGAGAAAGTTGACCGATTGATACAGGAGGACATTTTTAGGAAATATTCACTGAGGGCAAAACAAAATATCTTCCCTTGGAGAACTCAATGAAGACAAACTGTCTTCTCAGATGTGTTAGAGAACTGCTCTGCGACGAAGCTGGATTCCACGACTTCACAGTCCTGGGAGTCTGTTATTTTCCTGTGTTTTCACTTTCCATTTCTTTCAGGAATCCTTTATATGACTGAATAAGAGTTCTGCAGGCTGATGTGTACCAGTCATCTCCACAGGCAATTACAATGCAGCCACTATCGTGTCATAATGATATGAGCACACTTCCTGGTTCACCTTCATTGTCTTTAATGGACTTTTAAAAAGCCTTTTGGATCTAATACATAATTACTTCCTATTCACTTTACTAAAATCGTTGTTACTCTTTTCCTATTGACTCAGCTTCCAAACCATTTCCTTTCCTTTAATGATAAAGTTGACTTAGCGTAAGTTCTTTACATGATTCAGGTCCGCAAGAAGTCGAAAAGTTGTTTTAAAAAGTATTGTGTTTTTCATTTTATTAAACAAACAAACAAACATTAAAAAGCATTTCAGGAATGATGTTTAGGTGTGGTAAATATACTTTCCAAGCAAACTGTTGTTTAAATTTCTTCCCTCACAAAAGAGATTTCTCCCACTAGTATATACATCAGGCCAACCAGGCATTTGGAATAAAACAGACAGAGGGAGGCTAAGGTCTACCTTCATAAAGCAAAGGGCACTTGTTTAAGCAAAAAAAAAACTGTAATTAATGCTGGCTTGGATACAATAACCATTCATTCCTTATAGTGGCTTCAGTGCTGCCAGACATTATATAAACAGCCCCACTGTCCCCGCCCCTGGAGAAGACTTCAAAACAGTTTTCCCTCTGTGTATATCAACAACACACACATCTTCAGTTCTGCTTTTTTAACCTCTTTGCAGTTTTACCACAAAAAGAAATGGTCTCGCTTACTGTTTACTGATTCATCACCTGTCTTTTCTCACTTCGAAGGGGAGTCCCCTTATCTCTCTTGTTCGCTGACTGACCAGGTCCCAAAGCAGTCTGGGCACACTGTGCTGTAACTTCTGGCCTGCCTGAATATTGCCCAGTCCAGCCACCAGCCCGTCTGTGGGCCTGCGGGGTGAGTGCCTGGGAGGGCTAACCTGAGAGGCTGTGCTGCCCTGCGGGAGCAGCCCAGCACCCCACTGCAGAAAGGCAACGGAGGGCAGAGCCTGGCTTCTCGCCTCTGAGAGGAGGGTGGCAGCTCTACAAATGGCACTTCCAGAACATGTCCACGCACACAAGGCGGCGTTAATTAACGAGGACGTGATTGGCTAGCTTTGTCATCTTGCATTAATTCTGACATTCCCTCGCCACTGTCCATTGGTTCTTTCTCTCTCCAGACTGAGACAGTTTCTCTGAAAGTCAGGCGAATGCAAATCTGCTGACTTGCTCAACACATTGGAAAATCCAATTAAAATAACGAGCCAGCTCCCAGCAGTGAAGTCTGCGATTCCCTGATATAAATTAGGTATTCTGTCTAGTAGTGTGTTAACTCCTTCATGCCCTAGTGAGTTACTTACCACCTTGAAGCCATTTAAAACGGGTGACTTGTCATTCGGCTGCTCTCCGGGGTTGCGAGATGCAAAGGAAAGAACCCCAGAGGCAGGTGCCCACTCCCCACTCCTGGCCTGTGTGAACTGGAAAAACGGCTTAAACCTCACTGGTGCCCCAGACCCTTCTTGACCATGCATGCCAGCGTGGGCGAATCGAGGCAGAAGTAACACCAATGAAGATCCACTGCCACCCAGGCCACGGAGTGATTGCTGTTACAGTCTCATCAGTTGCTCCTGCTAATCCTATAAGGTATTAATTAAGTAACGTGCTCAATCACACACAGTTAGTTAAGCGGCGGGATGAAACCACAAACCAGGTCTAACTCCAAAGGCAACTTTGCAAATGCTATCTTGTTGCAGATATCAGAATGTTTTGAAAACTATAAGATACTATATACATGCAATGAACAACTATTTACAGCCATTACTGCCCTACTGAACTAAGATTTGTTTTATTTGGTTACACAGGCATTAGAGGAAATAAGGAATATTTGCTCACAGGTTGAGGCACTTACAAATCCAGGACAGACATGAGCTTGTCCTACCACCTCGTCCACTGCTCAGGGGTTTGTAAGAGTTTACCTTTCACAGCTGCCAGAGTGACCAGTTCTCCCATGGTCAAGCAGATGACACACACTTAGCCAGGTGTGTGCTTGGGCAAGTCACTCAACCTGCTGGAACTTGGTCTCCTCACGTGAAGTGAGAATGACAAGACCAAAGCCATATGCTGGTAAAAGGATTACATGAGACACAGTGGATGCAAAGGCATGCAGAACACCCAACACTGCATAATACATCTTAACTAAATGTAACTAGGTTTATTTTCATATGATTTTTGACACTTGAAAAGTTCTGCAGTAGTTGTGAAAACTGTCATGATAGCGCTTCAGGTACTTCTAAGGCTGGGTTGGGGGTTTCGCCCTGCACTACGTTCTCTCCATTGCTACGTCTCAGGGTCCTTTTCCTGCCTCATCCTGCAAGGCAGTCTCTGCAAGCCGGAAGAGAGTATATCCCATTATACTGTGCTCTAATCTAGGCAGAGTCGCCAGAATTAGACTGCTTTACTAAAATGACAGAGGGTGCTGTGTTTACCATAAGTTATCCAGAGCTACTTCTCACAACTCCATAAGATGGGTCAGAGTCTCACTTGGTTAATGAGGACACAGACGAACAGAGAGGTTAAGTGACTTGCCAAAGGTCAAACAGTGAGTAAAGCAGGTCAGGTTACTAAGGTTTTTTACTGGCTCCAAAGGCCATGCTCATGTCCTCCGTGTTTTGTGGTTACAGTGATCTTGTAAAGTGATTATCAGATTATATCGTTCTCCTGCGTAAAACCCAGCAGTGCCCCCCCACCACTAAACTGGATCCAAATACAAGCTCCCAGTTTAGGTCTGGTCCTGCCCCTCTGCCCATTCCCACTGTACTGCAATCCTTTCTCGACTTCTTAACCCACAGAGACAGCGCTCTCCCCGGTTGCACGCGCTTTACCCTCTGGCTATTGGCAAGGAGCCTTCCAGTTTCCGCCACTTCCTCAGGGAGGCCTGGGCCATTCTAAATAGGTCTCATCTCCCTAATCTCCTGAGTCTCAACCAGTGGGCAAGTGGGTTCCCTTCCTGGAGTGCTGTGCTTCACCGTGACTTGTCTGTTCCTTTACTGTGTAGAGGAAAGTTGCTTAGAGGCAAAGCTATGACTGCTACATCAGACTCCCAGAGCACAGTGCGGACATGCTGCTACACTAATAAAATGTTTGTTGATTAGGGAAATGGGTGAATGACTTCCCTTCAAACGAGGAGAGCTCTTCCGAGACATGAAATTTTCTAGAATCAGGACCAGTTTTAGCCTTCCTGGAGTGCTCAGCACCAGAATGGGAAGAGGGGCAAGAACCAGGAGAGGGACAAAAGGGTTAGAACTGTTCCCAGGATACAGCTGGGAAGACAGACCAAGTCTCTTTCTCACCCAGTGTCTGTCAGGCTTTGTCCGACAACTGGAGGAGAAAGGGCAGAGGCCTGGAGACCTGTTCTAAACTTGAACCTGCCGCCCTCTGGCTGTGGAAGTTTAGGCAGGTCACTTCTCTGCCATCGGTAAGGTGAGAGTTCTCTAAGAGCTCTAAAGTATCTTCCAGTTATAATACTCTTACAGTTTAAAATGAGCTATGGGAATACAAATGAACATAGGAGAAAAAAGTCTAGACCAAGTAGGTGAAACTGCCTCAGAAGCAGTCCTGACCCTTCCCCCAACAAATTAACAAACAAAAACAGCTTCAACAGTTCTGTAGTGAACTTGGAGAGTTAGAAGGGGCCATTCATAATTCCTATCAAAAACCTACAGTTTTTGATATAGTCCACAATGATCCCTATAGGACTTCTGCATTTTCTCAGTTTTCAACAATGAGGTGGTATTATTTTTGTATTCAGAAAGTTATTCAGAAGAAATATGACACAGAAACACAAGAGGGCGATATAATCAACCAGTAGCCTATTTCTCATTCAACTTATGCTTTATTAGTAAAAGATATTAATCACATGATATTGTGTAAAAGTAAAAATGATTAATATAGTAGTGAATTTCAGGGAAAAAAATTGCAGCTTCTCCCTCCTAGTGGTTCTCAAGGTGTAGTCCTTGGATTAGTAGTGTCAATATCTCCTGGTAAATTGTTGGTGAAATCTCAGACCTAATTTTAATTAGAAACTCTGAGGATGAGCCCCAAAACCCAAGTATCAACAAGCTCTCCAGAGGAAATGGATGCAAGGTCAAGCGTGAGAACCACTGCCTTAGACTAAGAGCTGTCTAAGTAGAGTTTAACCAAAGTTCCTTGACAGAAGAAAAGACCTATAGCCAGAGACAGGATATCACTTGCCTAAGGTCTAAGGCATAATGACCGAGAAGAAAAAAACAGGTAAGTGACCGCTCTGGGAGATCTGGGAAAGACCTAAGGAAACATGAGGACCAAGTTACAAGAGGGAACCCCCCCCAAAATCCCATATTTTATTTATTAAAAATAGTGTATTTATTCTTACATGTCTAAACTTCAGTCACTTTCAAAGTACTCTCCATTTGATGCAATACACCTATTGAGACACTTTTCCCATTGCTCAAAACAGTTTTTGAACTCAACGATTTTCATGTCTTTTAGTACTTCTGCCATTTTTTGTTTCGCCTCTTCTGCACTGGCAAAACATTTCCCTTTGAGGATCTTTTCCATTAGGGGAAACAAAAAAAATGTTGCTTGGAGTGAGCTTGGGTGAATAGGCGGGGCGAGGCATGGAGTTGGGGGGGAAGGCGGCTTATGCTGTGTTTGGTCAAAAACTGCTGAAAACTTAGCATGGTGTGGGCAGGTGTGCTTGTAAATCACCCATAATGAAATGGGCAAACGTGTTGAAAGAATCTCTCCCCAAAATTCACTGAAGTCGAATGCAGCCTCTCACAACAAAGCTAGTTGATACACTGATGCCGATGGGTTCCTAGAACACTTACCTAGCAGGGAAAGACTGTACTTACTACAAGGGACCCGCCCTCCAAAAAATAATTCTGTTTTATTTGGGGGGGTTGCCCTTATATACCATGCACTAGAGGCATCGGAGACTGACATGACTGAATTTAAGTATAAAGTACAATTTTCTGGAAATGTTACAGAGAAAAATGGGTAGGTGTAAGAGAATCAGGGACTATGAGAATCCCTTAACTTAAGATAATGCAGTTATATTTTGTCTAATTCAATTTAGTAAATGGTGGGTTAGATTTAACATCATCCCCTACAAGGTTGAGAGAAAATGAAAGCACTATTCCCTCTTCATCATGTGCAGCGTCTGATATCATTTGAGGATAATTATATGAAAAGAGGGAGTAGCTAAGATTTATAGGATCAAGATAAAAGAGAAAGTAAAAGGGAAAAGAAAGTCTATATAGCTAGGCTTTGGTTTGAGAAAGACATCCCTGCCCTGAGGATATCTTTACCCTTAAAATGATAATCAGCTAGTTCATGATCAAATTTCTGACCTTCAATTTCATTTCCACGCATGTCATCTATAATTTGCTATGTTTAAACTAGAACAAAACCATACTGCAAGTGATACCCAATCTCATTTTTCTCGCCCTCGTTAAACATCTTTCTCACACATTATGATAATGTTTTGCAACATCTGACTCTGACTCAGGATGCATCTTCTTTTTTTAATTTTTATTTTATTTTTTAATTTTTTAATTTTTTTTGAGTTGGAGTCTCACTCTGTTGCCCAGACTGGAGTGCAGTGGCCGCTTCTGGCCACCGCAGCCTCGACCTGCTGGGCTCCGGCGATCCTTCCGCCTCAGCCTTCCAAGTAGCTGGAATTACAGGCATGCGCTACCACGCCCGGCTGATTTTTTGATTTATTGTAGAGATGAGGTCTCGCTGCCCAGGAGGGTCTCGAACCCGCGGGCTCAGGCAATCCACTCACCTTAGCCTCCCAAAGGCGCGGGATTACAGGCTGAGCCACCGAGCCAGGCCAGTTTTTAATTTTAAAGATGTGGGTTGCAAGTCAGGATTGGGTGCATGAGTAGTTATGTACAGGTGAAGTCTAGGCCTCCCACTGGACCTCACTTCGCCTGGATTAGGATCAGGCATCCTTACTGATGTTATATGCCCCCCTCCCGGCAGTGTCGCACTACTACCCATCCCTTCCTTGTAATATTATGCTAGTGTCGCACTACTACCCATCCCTTCCTTGTAATATTATGCTAGATGTTCAGGGTTCACTTATGAGTGAGAATATGTGGTACTCAGCTCTTTGTTTCTGTGATAGATCACTGAGTATGATAGATTCTAAATCCATCCAAGTTGCTGTGAAGTCCATAATTTTATCCTTCTTGCTGGCTGCATAATACTCTACCATGTATATGTACCATAGTTGTTTTTCCCTCCAGTTCACTTTTGATGGGCAGCACAGTTGGTTCCATGTTTTTGCTATTGTGAATGGTGCTGCAATAAACATGTATATGCAGGTATCTTTTCGTAGAATGATTTGAGATCCTCCAGGCATATTCTCAGAAGGGGGATTGCTGGGTCATATGGAAGGTCAATTTCTAGTTCTTTTATAAATCGACACACTGTTTTCCAAAGAGGTTGGACTAGTTTGCACTTCCATCAACAGTGTAGGAGTGTTCCCTTTTCTCCACATTCTTGCAAGATGCACCATCCTAACACAATATAAAAATATAATAAAATAAACATACACAAGCAGACAGGGCTTACCACATATATACTGGGAGGACACAGTAGTGCCCCACAGCAGACACCACTGTCTTTGCTTAACTGATAAACAAGGCCATCTGTTGCTACTCTGCTTGGACTGCCCTGACCTGCCTTGTCTACGCGGTCTGTATCTTTATGTTTTAAGACTCATTTCAACTGATCCTCATTGAAACTTTCAGAATTCAAATAATCTATCTATCTAAATGGTGACTGTAGTACTCAGTTGTCTGATATATTTCAAGGCCACCTCTGCAGAAAAAAAATATCTTTTTAGATATTATGCTTGTGATGCCAACTGCTGCCAGGGAACCAAATAAAAATTTCCCTCACTTGTGGGAAAACAAAAGCAGGACATTTTACAAGTCTAGTCCTTTACCCATACCCATCTTTCCCTATAAATTTAAGTAATGCTCTAGAGTAAACTATTAAAATACTCTAAGAAATCTCTTAAACAGAAAGTGACAATCTTAGCACAGAGCCTGGAACAGAGTGGGTACCTGGTAAATGCTGAGTCAAGGACACACTTTAGATTTATTCTCTTTTTCTTTCTTACTACTGAGGCACAAACTTTTGCTTGCTGTCTATCAAGTCAACCACTGTTTACTGTCATTTATATTTCTATTTAAGGAAAACAGCCTCTGCTAGCATAATAGTTCCATGACATCTATTAATTGTTTATGGCTCAAATCAAAGGTCCTTCTTCTGCAAAGCTTTCCTTGATACTCCTGCTTTCTAGATATATGACTGAGCGAATAAATGAGTCTATCTCTGGTGACCTAGCTTGAAAAGTGGTGGTGAAGAGATCTGAACTCAGCTATATTTGATTTCAAAGTAGGGCTACTTCTGCAAATTCTCTGAACTTCCAGTTGCTTCACACAGCTGGGGCATTAAGTCAATACACAGGTCCACTCATTTTTAGTGGAAGATGTAGTAAGATACCGGCTCAAGACTGAATCAATGGGCCATTTCTTCATGTTTAAACCTAAAGTTACCAAGGGCACCAAAGGGTATACTCTAAAATGAAAAGAAACAGCACAGAGGCAACCAGCTTAAAAACAATCGAAAAGGCCGGGTGCAGTGGCTCAAGCCTATAATCCCAGCACTTTGGGAGGGCAAGGTGAGAGGATTGCCTGAGCCCATGGGTTTGAGATCAGCCTGGGCAACTTGGCGAGACCTCACCTCTACAATAAATAAAACAATTAGCCCAGGTATGGCAGCGCATGCCTGAAGTTCCAGCTACTTGGAAGGCTGAGGTGGAAGGATCACCTGAGCCCAGCAGGTTGAGGCTGCGGTGGCTGTGAGCATGCCACTGCACTCCATCCTGGGCGACAGAGTGAGACTCTAATTAAAAAAAAAAAAAAAAGAAATCAGAAATTATATATTGATATTTAAATTAGAAATAAATTCTAGGTGCGTAGAGTGAAATGGAATACAATAATAATTAAAAAACCCAATAAAAGAAATGGATCACCTGCTCCACAAAACATCTAAATAAGCATTTCTCCAAGTGGTCCCAAGGGAACTCAATGTTTCTTATACAACAAGAAAGTCTGTGCTCAAAGATGCTAGGGGACACTGAATTGGACACATTTCTTTATTACAAGATGTCTTCAAGTCTTTAGTGTACAAATATGCACTCTATATCTTCAAGGGCAATATGTAGTGCCTCTTAGTACATGACTCACGTCAAAGAATAGGCATGGGATTAATTTTTGTATCTCATACTCCTGTTCTCAGGCAAGAAGGAACTAGATGCAAAAGGCCCAGCATAGCCACTGTATACAAAATGTGTGGGGTGTACATGGCTCAAAGCACCCTCCTGGTTTGTGCAAGTCAAGCCTGAAACCTAGTCTCCTCCCCTCACTAATCCACGTCTCCTGATGCTGGCTGACAATGAGCCCAGAAGAAGACACCAGGGTGTGCTGGAGTGTCTCCCAGTAGTCTAAGTCTGCAGTGGGTGGCCCTGTCTGAGAGCTATGGAATCCAAAACCAAGTCAAGATAGAACATCTAATCTGAAGTAGCTAGAAAGAGTGGGAGAATCCAGGTAACAGGCCATGCCTTGGTTGGAAAGTGGGCAATCAAGGAAGAGTGGAAGGGCAAAGGGCTGAAAGTGGAGCGAAGTTTGACAGAATTCTCTGAGCCAAGGAAAACATCTGCATTTGCTTTTTACAATATACCTCCAGATCTGGGCCTGGGAAAAGAGCTCTAAAGGCTTCTGGGAGGAAGACCAATGCAGACAGAGGCTGGTAATTATCTCAAACCAGTGTTTACCTTATCCTGGCAACATCTTTGCCAATGCTTTAATTACTGTTCTAAATCAATACAATTTTTTCCTTAAATTAATTTAAAAGTAAATTTTACATTATGTTCCTATCTTTTAAAAAATCATTTTCTTTAATAGCTTTAGAGGTACAAAAGATTTCTAGTTACACCGCTGCTTTGAAAAGTGGTGATGAAGTCTGGGCTTTAAGTTTGCCTGATAGGTGATTTTTCATTCCTCCCCCCTTCACATCCTTTCCTTTCTGTCTTCAATGTTCTTTATGCTACTCTATATGCTTTTGCAGACTGTTGTTAGCTTACCTCCCCTTTATAAATAAGAACATGTGGTATTTGGTTTTCCATTCCTGCAGGATTTCACTTAGGATAATGGTCTCTAACTCCAATCAAGTTGCTGCACAAGACATTATTTTGTTCTTTCTTATGGCTGAATAGTATTTCATGGTATACATACCACACTTTCATTATCTACTGATCAGCTGATGGAAATTTAGGTTGTTTCCGTATCTTTGCAATTTTGAACTGTGTTGCTATAAAACATGAGAGTACAGGTGTCTTTTTTGTACAATGACCTCTCTTCCTTTGGGTAGATACCAAGTAGTGGGATTGCTGGATCAAATAGTAGATCTACTTTCAGTTGAGAAATCTTCATGCTGATTTCCATAGAGGTTGTACTAATTTACATTTCCACCAACAATGCATAAGTGTTCCCTTTTCACTGCACCCATGTCAACATCTATTGTTTTTCTGATTTTTGAATAATGTTCATTCTGACTGGAGTAAGGTGGTAATTCACTATGGTTTTAATTTGCATTTCCCCATGACAGTGATGTTGAGCATTTTTCTCATATGTCTGTTAGCCATTTGTATATCTTCTTTTGAAAGAAGTCTGTTTATGTTGTTTGCCCACTTTTTAATGGGGTTTTTTTCTTGCTGTGTTGTTTGAGCTCTTTGTAGAATCTAAATGTTAGTCCTTTGTTGGATGTACTGTTTGCAAATATCTTCTCCCACTCTGTAGATTACCTATTTACTGATAATTTCTTTTGCTATACAGAAGCTTTTCTGTTTAACAAGCCACACTTATTTATTTTTGCTTTTGCTGCATTTGCTTTTAGGGTCTTAGCAAAAAATACTTTGCCCAGCCCAAGGTCCAGAAGAGTTTTTCCTAGGTTTTCTTCTATGATTTTTATGGTTTGCGGTTTGACATTTAGGTTTTTAATTCATCTTGAGTTAATTTTTATACACAATGAGAGCTAGGAATTCAATTTCATTTTTCATTTTCATTTCATCCAATTTTCCCAGCACCATTTGTTGAACAGAGTGTCTTTTTTCTAGTACGTGTTTCTGTTTTGTTGAAGATCAGTTGGTTGTAGGTATTTGGGTTCATTTCTGAATTCTCTGTTCTGTTCCATTGGTCCACAGTCTGCTCTTGTACCAGTATAATGCAGTTTTGGTTACTATATTCTTGTAGTGTAACTTAAAGTCGGTTACACATTAAAGTGTAATGTGGTGCCTCCAGCTTTATTCTCTTGCTTAGGATTGCCTTAGCTGGTTGGTTTTTTTGTTGTTGTTCCATATGATTTTAGGATTGTTTCTTCTAATTCTGTGAAAAAAATTTTGTTAGTTCAAGAGGGATTGAGGATCACAGCTTCTGTGCACGGGGTGAGTGACAGGTCGGGTAAAAACAAAAATTAAAAAAAAGAGGGATTGCATTGTATCTGTAGATTACTTTGAGTAGTATAGTCATTTTTGTGTCCTCTGTGATTTCTTTCTCACCAGTTAGTGCTTTGTAGTTTTCCTTGTAACAGTCTTTCACTTCCTTGGTTAAATACATTCCTAAGTAGCTTATTTTTTGGCAGCTACTGTAAATGGGATTGAGTTTTTTATTTGATTCGCAGCTTGGTTGTTATTGACATATAACAGTGCTGATTTGTGTGTGTTGATTTTGTAACCTGAGACTTTAATGAATAAGATAATATCATCAACGAAAGGATATCTGTTGGATTTCTTCTTTTCAAATCTGGATACGCTGTATTTCTTTCTCTGACTTGATTGACTGGTTAGGACTTCTAGTACTACATTGAATAGAGTTGGGGAAATAGGAGGTCCTTATCTTTTGCAAGGCAGCACGGTATGCTCTAGGGCAAGACCCCCTTGGTTTGAATACTGGCTCTGATACCCACTTAACCCTCTGTGACTCCATTTCCCCCCTCTTAAATAAGAATAACTGTGATTACTACCAGTAGGATTGATGAGAGGAGTAAATGAGACTATATATAGATGAGGCAGAGACAATAATGCTCACTGAATACTTCATTTGCTGCCTTCCATCTCCTGGTCCCCTAGCTAGCTAGGTGGGCCAAGAACACAGTTCAAACCCATGAACTCGGCATCTGGGAGAGTGCCGGGGACCAGCTCCAGCCGGGTTCGGGGTACCCCAAAGGTGGAGACGGCGTCGGCGATTGGGGGGAAGAAGAGAGAGAGAGAAAGAAACTGGACTCCAGTCTAGTGCAGAAGCGATGAGTGTTATTGGGAATTACAATGGGTCTTTTATACACAAAGTCAGATGTGGGAGGGGCGTCCCCCACCCACCAGAAACCTTAATCCATGAAAACTTAATCAATGATTGCCTTTAAACCCTTTTCATATGATAATCTTAAAATCCCATAACAAAGGATAACCTAATCTGTGACTGACATATTCTATAAACCTTTTTCATCCTAAGCTGATTAATTTATGCCAAGTTAAACAATTCTATAGAAGCTTAAGTATTTACTTTACAAACAAAAGTGGCCCATCCCAGAATGTTTGGAATGTGGCCCAGTCCAAAGTTCACGGTGGGCTACCTGCAAGTAACCCAGCCGCATTCTTTCAACAAAATGGCTGTCTTCTAAAACTGTATTCTACAATTTACACCTTCAATAAATCCTAAGATCATGACCCAGAAGCCTGTGACCAATACTAAGGCTCTTAGATGTGACACGAGTTTGAATTACAAGTTGTGTGAAAGCCAAAACTGTAGTTTGTGGAAGAATGGGAGCAATGAGCTTCTAAAGTTAGCTTGTGTTCGTCCCGATCTCAGAGTTTCTATGTTTTGAGCTCACAGGAGCTTAATCTGGTTAGTGCTGAGTAGAAAGGGGGAGAAAATGGGGTCGATAGCTCCCGAACGCATCCTAGTGGTCTCGGTGTCAACGGCCCTCCTGATCCTTAATGCTCAGTGGGCCTCTGTGGCCGGCTCCCAACAGGAGAGCTGTGAGAATCTTCATATGCTTTTCTGGCCTCTCTCCTCCCTTGCCACAGCAAACACTGTAGAGAAGGAGGAACCTCTGTCCCCTCAAGTCTCTGAGTTACTGTTACTAAGTGGAATAGGCTCCATCAGGAGACACATAACATGAGAAAACAAACCATTAAATCATGAAGATTCGGTGGTTAATTTATTGCTGCAGCACATCCGAACCAATACAACATATACATGTAAAGTACTCAAAACAGTGCCTGGCATATAGTTAGCACACCATAAATACTAGTTGCCATTAACATTATATAAGCAAAAGTGAATTATAAAAATAAAAACAATGAAAACTTTACCTGCCTGAAGGCTATGAGAATGAAGTCAGCTCTCTCTCTTTTTAGAAAAGATACCGACAAGCAAACGTTAGGACACCACAAAGCATTTCAGTACCAATTATTCTTGAGACTCAGTCCTCTCTCATGGCCAATGAACCTCTCCTTCAAGTGCCTGGTTTCTTCTCCCTTCCTCTCTCTTTCTTCTTCCTTTCCTCCTTTTTCTTCTTTCCTCTTGCCCAGAACCACAGCTTTAAACCACAAGTCTCTTCTAGCAACAAAATGCTGTTTTGTGAATCTGTTTCAAGCAGAGTAATACTTGACAAGCACACAAGCATAATCATACACAGGTGCTATTTACTGCATGGAAAATGCATAAGTTGAAAATTTAGTACTATTTAAAATGTATTATTTGAACACCTACTTTAAAATTTTTAATGTAAATCCTTAAAAGAAAAAAAAAAAGAACAACAAACTATTTTCAAACTCAGTCTAGGGTAAACTAGGATTTTTGTACAGTGAATATATTTAAGACGTTATGCTCCTATTGACAAATATAAAATTTAAATAATCAGCTATGCCCTAGATATACAAAGAAATACTATTCAGTCTGTTAAGACAATTTTGCAATTTTATTTACATGGTCATGGAGAGCTATCAAGCTTCTATTAAAAAAATAGTTTGTAAAAATATACGTATAATACACGTGTTTTGTTTTTATTTTAAACTCATTTGACAGCAAAGCCTGACTTGAATCATATGGCTGGTAAGCTCTGACTAGACTTGAGGTGGGACTATTCATGGCCTTTATTTATCTCATTTCATGTGAATATTCACGTTTCACTGCAGAAACACAACAGTGTTTATATAAGCATTTGCCCAAGAAGTCACTGGGGAGTGTGTTACATAATATATGGCAAATGCACCCTGTCACCCTTCTAAAACCTGTACAACTCTCCTAGAATGGAAAGGCTTAAAAAGAAAAAGAAAAAGAAAACCTGTAAAACTGCATTTTGAAACATATCTAACTCCAGGGGTTTTGGGTATGAGAGTGTGGACCTTTATTATAAACATACACATACACACATATATACGTATCTGCAGACATATAGATGTCTATGCAAATCATCAATATCTCTGTGTATACATCTATGAAATTTCTTTTTTAAAAAATTTTCTGTGGAGACAAGGTTGCCTAGGCTGGTCTCGAATTCCTGGGCTCAAGTGATCCTCCCACCTTGGCCTCCTGTTGGGCTCTGGCGACCTTCCACCTTAGCCAGAACTACAGGCATGTGCTACCAGGCCTGGCTAATTTCTGATTTATTGTAGAGATGACGTCTCGCCAAGTTGCCCAGGCTGGTCTCGAACCCGCAGACTCAGGCAAGCCGCTTGCCTCAGCCTCCCAAAGTGCTGGGATTATAGGCTGAGCCACCGAGCCCAGCCCATACTATACTCTTAAATGTTAACAGTTAGAAGTTAAATACTATAATGATCTTTGCTTCTTTTAAAATTTTCTATAGTTCTGAAACTTTTATAATAAATATGTACGACTTTTACAATATAAGGGAAAAAGAAAACCCTTTTCCTTTTACTTCCTTACCCATCCACCCACCCACATGGATGGATCTCATTTCACAAAATGTCCCACAATATTAATTGGTAGTGAAGCATGTCAGGACAAGCGGTGATGCCTGGTAGATCAAACACTGAAACCTTCCAATTATAGATTATCATTTTGTAAAACAATGAGATTTAAAAAAATGCATTATATAGTTCAGGGAACCAAAAGAGGCTACCAATTTATCAATGAGAATATCCATGCTCTTTATACTTTTCAATACTGCAGATAACTTGAGAAATCCATTTGCCCTAAATCTACATCCAACCTACACATTTCTAGTCATTCTAACTTGAAGGGGGAAAAGGAGAAAAATTAAAAATACAAAAATCTTTAACCCAAACCACAATACCCTGCAGTCAGAGATTGCAAACAGGAAATGTTATGCAGCTGAAGAAATTTTTGCTTCAACAGCTCTGAAGCAATAACTGCCCTCTAACTGTTAAATGAGGCTCAGGCTCTTACGCAAGCTACAGAATTGTCCAAAGGCTTTGGGAAGAGAAGGAACCAGATGCACAAAGAGCACTGGCTGAACTAGAATACTTCTGGCTGCCTTTTACCCTTTAAAAAAAGTTTTTACATTTTCTAAAGCTACCTTGGGACTCTCAAGCGGTATGGCATTTATATCGTTTTCCTCTGTCCACTGAGAATCTGTTTCAACACATCAGTTGTTCCTTTCCTGACCCATTTTGTGGTTTGGGAATTAAGTGGATACAACTCTCTGTTGGCTCCTTAACCTCTGCCAGGATTGCAGGAGTGATGCCTGATGCTGGAGTATAGAAGACCCAGCACTGCTCAGCAAGCAACGATGCTATTGCTTTTCTTGATTAAAAAAAAAATGATTGAGTATAATTTTTGGTACTATACAATTAATCAAAGAATAACAAAAAATACTTAGAAACTGCTAAAACTCAAGAACATTCTGATTTGTTTTGTTTTTCACAAGGAAGCTGCAATGCAATGGAAGCCTTTATCATTAACACATTAACTGCTAAAGGGACACTCAAAGTAGAAGGAATGGTATGTATAAAGGCAAGGAAGCATGAAATGGTATACACTGCAGGAACAACGAATAGTTTGCTATGTCTGGAGTTGGCTTTGATTAGGAAGGCATCTTTAACCAGAGGAAGGATAAATTCAAAGACTGCAAGTCAACAAAACAAAATTTCTATTCTGTAATGTGGAAGAAACAAAAGACAAAGAAAAAAAATTTCTGATAATAAAAGAGGCACTAGTAAGCATATACTATGAACCAAATACTATGGTAAGTACTTCACACAAATTATTTCTAAGAATGTCACGAGAATGCTAATTCCAAGAGGTGAGGCCTTTGTCTGTGTCCTTGTCAGTGCTGTATCCCTACTGTCCAACCATAGCACTTGTGTAGAATCTTAATAAATAACTGAATAAATCATAAACAAACACTTATAAGGAAGAATCATTAATCTCATTTTACAAAAATGGGGAAACCAAGACTCAAAGCACTAAAGTAACGTGACAAGACCATATAGGTAAGAAGTTGCTGAGTAATTATTTTTATTTTTACTTTTTTTTTTTTAAGTTGGAGTCTCACTCTGTCACCCAGACTGGAGTGCAGTGGCCGCTCCTGGCCACCGCAACCTCGACCTGCTGGGCTCCAGCGATCCTTCCGCCTCAGCCTTCCAAGTAGCCGGAATTACAGGCGCGCGCTACCACGTCCGGCTAATTTTTTGATTTTATTGTAGAGACGAGGTCTTGCCTGCCCAGGCGGGTCTCGAACCCGCGGGCTTGGGCAATCAACTCACCTCAGCCTCCCAAAGGCACAGGATTACAGGCTGAGCCACCAAGCCCGGCTCTGAGTAATTATTTTTACCCAGGTCTCCTTAAAGTTAAATCTCATGAACCTAAAACTATGCCAAAAATATACTAAAAACATCCACAAAATAGATATTGTCCACATCTCTGACTTCTCACCACTAAGAGGCAGCATTCCCTAGACATATTCAGACATGACAAATAGATTCATTTCTCAGAGGAAACAGATAATCACTCCATCTTTGTGGAACAGTGACCACATGTAGGACTTTACTTAGAAGAAGAGATTCACCAGAAGGAAAGAAAGGAAAGAAAACCTATATAAGTGCAAAGGAAGCAGGCTGAGGATTACAGATCAGTTGTCTAAATAATATCAGAAGTGTGAATTTGATTTTTGCTCTGTACATATTATATCCTCACAAAATGCTGCAAAATAGTAGAGAGGTCCCTTATACCATCAATCAGCTTCCCTGAACAGTAACATCTAACAGGTGCTAAACAGAATATTACCAAAACCAAGAAATACACACTGGTACAAGACAACCTGTTAGACTACAGTCCTTACTTGAATTCCACCAGTTTTTGTATGCACTTACTTTTCTGTACGTCTTTGTGTACAGCTCTATGGCATTTTATCACAAGTACAGACTAGTACAACCACCACTACCACCACCGCCACCACCACCACATTCAAGAGAGATAGCGGTTTCATCAATTCAAAAAAACTCCCTTGGGCTACCTCTCATGGTCAAACCCTTGCCCCCTTCCATAACTTCTGGTAACTACTGATTTGCTCTCCATCTCTGTAATTTTGGATGACTTAGACTTTAATCAGATTTTCCATAAAAGCCACTCTTTTATGGAACTTATTTTTTCTCCTTAAGGAGGCAAAAGTCAACAGGGGTAAATGGGGGTATAAAGAACATGGGCATGAAAGGCAAAAGGCCTTGTATGTACTTGGGTAATCGTCGATCCCACTCTGCTCCAGCACCTGGTTTCCCATCAGGCAGCTATGTCTACACTGGCTCTCGCACAACGGCCAGAGGATGAGGTTGCAATGAGGATGAAGGCTGACTTGTCAGTGATGAAGAATCTACTGCAGGGACTCTTCGATAAGTCACATTCTTCTGAGCTTCTTAATCTAAGGCTCGTCCCAACTTGGGAAACTGCGTATGCTCTAATGATAACACTATGAGAAATTTAACACATACAAAATTGCTTTGTACATACGAGCTCATCTGTTGAGGGAAAAAAAGCTACACGAAGGGGACTATAAAGATAAACTCCAATGTCAATGATGTTACCTCTGGTTTGGGGACTATAAAAGATAAACTTTGTATTCTTTAAAATTGTCTCCATTAGGCGTGTGTTCTTTTTATAATAAAAAAATAAACAGTCTCTGTAATGGCTATTAAGAGCATAGTAATATTAATATTATTGAAGTTTATCAATATCACAGCAGAGGACTTTCCAGGTTATAACATTTTTCGCCTGAGTGGTATGACTGGATCCCCACACAACCAGTAAGGTAAGTAGAAAGGTACTTTCCCCCAGTCTACCAGCCAGGACATTTTTGCTTGTAAGCTAGAGAACATTAATCCACTCTATGGCAGGGCCGGAATCACAACAAAGCCTTTGTAATACCAGTTGTTCTCAGAGCTGTTGCATACTAAGAGGTTATCTGGCTTTTTCACCGTGCTGACATCTGCATTGACAGTGCAAAAGTAATGGTGGATAAAACTGCTGGAGCCTTAAGTGTGAATCAAGGCACTGCCACCAAGTAGAGCCACTGTATTCTTCACGGTCATGTTCTTGCAGTAAGAAAAAGCTACTTTCATTTAAGAATGCCCATGATGAATAAGTAAAAATTGATTTAGGAAGTATGCATAAAGCACTTCTGCAATTTTTCTGAGTTGCAAGTTGAACTAACTGGTTTTATTTTTAGTAGAAAATCATTTTTTTTCCTTGAAAGTATGACTAGCAAAATACAGTTATTCAGACTCTGGTATTTTCCAAACATTTTCTTGAAAATGAATGAGGTGAGCATAGCATGTCAAGGTAAACAGCTGATGGTGTTTATTTCTAATGATAAAAACAGAGCTTTCAAGAGAAAGTTAAAATTTGGGAAAACTTGAATTTACCATCTGAGCTTGACAGCTTCTAAATCGTTAAAGTTCATTTGCATGGTTTCAGATTCACATTGTTAATAACTTTTAAGAAACCAATACTTGTCAAGGTTTTTTTTAAGACTGGAAAATATAGTTTATTTAGAAAATAAGAGGGGAGGGGGAGGGGAGAGATTCACCTCCCCAAAGTAGGGGAGGGGCCATGGCTAGGAAACATGGTGACCATGGCCCAAGGAGCCACATGGCCAGACGATGACTTAGCAAAGCAATGGCGGCCTCCTTGTCAAGTTTTTAGTATAAAAGAATACCTAAAATGACTCTTAAGATAGTCTTCTCTTTTCTCCATACAGATTTGCAACAACATGAATATAGAAATAGATATAAGAATTTAGCTACATTCTATCAAGTCAGCTTTAAAGAGACTGCAAAAATGTAAAACTATGTCATGCTTCTAATTTTTTGTTTGAGAAAATAGTTACTTTTCCATAAAAACAGACTATTTAAGGTACCATGAAGGGAGTTTAATATTTTATAACACATTAATACATTAAAATTTTTCTCAGATTTAATTTCTATGACAGTAAACACGAATAGAAATAGTCCACATAAATAAAAACTATCTGGTGTCCTCAATAATGTTGATTGTAAGGTTGGAGTACTAAGACCAAAAAGTTTGAGGACTGCTGCCCAACACTCTCATTCTTTCCAGAATGCTACAACTCACTGATGAAAGAAATCAAAGGACACAAATAGACAAGAAAGCACTTTGCAAGCTACACACACCCAGTAGTCAAATGACACAGGTATAGGCCTCAGTCATTACTTAAGGTGTGCCTTTATCATACACAATCCATCAAGGCAACAATACTGCTTTGTAATTCCTGGGGCAGCGTCCCTGGAACAAGGCATGATCTGTAGTCAGAACTTGAGCTCAACCCTCACCGCAACACTTCACAGGAATATTGTTTTTCAGAGATGTGATGCATACACTTCTAAAATGGGATATGACTGACACCTGCCTTCACACTGAGTTACCATAAGAACCAAAAGAGAAGATGTAAATAACAAAGAGAAGCTTGTACTTGTGAAGCAAATTCCCTGTGTATTTGTGAAGCAAAATCCCTATGCCTGGTGATTTACTTCCTTGAATTCAATGAAGTCCTGCCACTATCAAGAAACAGACACTATTGTCTCTTTTTACAGATAAGGAAACTAGCATTAGAAGTTAAATGAATCGCCTAAGGCTATAAAGCTAGTCCGTTAAGAGCTGGGATTTCAGATCAGGTTGAGATCAAAACCCATGATCCTCAGACCACCTACACTTCGCAGCCTTTCGATTCTACATTACAAGGTAGAACACTTTTTACTGGAACCATTTTCTATAATTTGGAGGAGAGGGGGAGTATAAAAAGCAAGTTACTTTAAAACTGACTTAGTACACCAACTCTGGAATGAGCTCACAGAGTAATCAGCTATAATTGCAATCCTCTTTGCAATCCTCAGACATGAGGTTAATTAAAAACACCTCAGCCTTTTGTGATGTTAGCGCCAACATCTTTCTAGGTAGCTCTTGGAAGTTTTCACATAATATCGGTCTCACTTGATCATCATACTTTCTACAATCACTGACAGTTCAAACAACAACAAAGCGTCTAAACGGTGGCTATGTAGTTGCCATCATTTAGTACGCTGATATTTTTCAAAACCACCCCTTCAGAGACTCTTAAACACAATACACTTTGAATACTGACTGCTTATAGTTAACAAATAATAAATGTTTTAATTCATCTAAGGTTAGCCAAGAGCTGAAAGCTAGCATGAGACTTGGCCTCAAAATCTAACCTTTCCTTTTTCTCTATAAAAATAAGTGACGTTTTAGCGTAAACTATTAAAATACCCTTCATAAGCAATACCTTAATTAGAAAATGACATTTTTCAGTATTTAGCACAGACCTTGGAACGTAACAGACACTTGGTACTTGCTGGTCATCTGAGAATACAATTTAGAAAGTATGGAAAACACCAAAGTGCTTTCTTTTGCTTTAAGTCTCTACAATCCAATAGTATCAGTTACTGCGTAATGTTTCTAGCTGAAGAGAAGAGGATTGCTGGGTCTCAGAAATATGGGTTTCTACGGAAGTATCCAGGGCTCCCACAGGGCAGGGGTGCGCCTCAGCAGGGGACTGCAGGTGCTGCAAGCAGATCCAGAACCAACCCCCACTGCCTCTGCGTCTGGGGAAGCCTGCTTCCTTTGAGCCCTCTGCTCCAAGGTGTGGTCCTATCAATCTGTCTAGTTTGCTCTTCCTTTTCCTGGAAAAGCATAAAAAGGGAAGCAGCAAGCTGCTGGCTGTTGTCAGGCTGTGTAAACTCCTGGGACTGCCTTTTATCCAATCACAATAATGTTCCCTTAGAAACCACAGCACAAACTGATCCTTCTATCTGCTCCTTCAGGAATGCTACCACCATCTTCTAAGGGAAAATTTGTTTTTACACTCTTTATTAAATGAACTAGGTTTCCCAGCAATTTCTTTTAGATCTTTCTTTAGACTTCTACTCCTTGCAGGGGACTGGACATGGAAAGAGGCCTACAGTTTGGGGTATATATAATGGAATAGCTAGATCAGCCCTTCTACTTAGGGTAACAATACAAGCAGCATAAGGTGACAGAGGCAGTAGACTGCAGAATAGTAAAGACAATGGATTCAGAGACAGATTGTTTGGGTTCAAGTACTTAATGATAGTGTAAGTAAACAAATTATATAATCTCAATATGCCTCAATTTCTTCATCTGCATTAAAGGTATAATGAAAATAGGATTGTTTCAAGGTCATCAATGAGATAATCCACATTAAAGTACTCACTACATTGCCAAATTCATCATAAGCGTTTAAAAAATATCAGTTGTTTTTGCATGGAGATAGGGAAACGTTTTGGGCAAGTTAATGCAGACAATGAATGCTTGCTTGAATGACCAGTGATTGTGTGTATTGCACATATACACACACAGTCAAAATGGAACCTGCAGCCCAGTAAAGCACAGAAATGGATTGGTCCAGGAAACTTGGAGGTGATTAACTCTTAGGTCAAATACATATGGTCTCTTGGGAATTTAAAAAAAGACATCCATAGGAAAATACCTATATCTCAGGGAAACCAGAACTTCTGCCCTGAGCAAGTCTTTTACCAGCTATTATCAAAGTGAATTGTCAGAGTCTCCTTTCACTTCCTTTCTTTCTACCCACAACACCTTGAGCAAGGCCAGGAGCAAAAGGACAGGCAATAATACCCAGAGGGAAGGGTAAATGAGAGGACCCTCTTCTGAATAAAAGAGATGTAAAGAATCTCAGATTTACAAAAATATCATTTGTTAAACAAACCCCAAAGTGTAGGAACATTTGATTATAAGTTCAAAATTACATTTTCTCAAGTTTCTGAAAATAAAAACTACTTCTATTTTCAATAATATTTTCTTTCTGATTAGTTGATTTACTGTATAAGACTAATTCAATGCATAAATCACTAGTTAGAATTAAACTGTAAGGAAGATAAACACATACATATATTTATGATAGAAAAAAGAATGTTCTGATTGGCCAAATATTCATGTTAATAGACTGTAGAAACGAAGTGTTTATTTCTCAAATAGGTTGTCTTCATCTGTAAACTGTTTCTATCTAATGGATTTATGACAAGATTATTACCTGATACCACCGACCCTATCTGATATATGAATAACTGACCCAGAGGAAAGAGACCTTGAGGTTGAGTTTCGGATCCTTAAATTAGGAGGTAAAGGTGCAGTATACTCAGACTGGGGGAAAAGAGGAGGAAACAGCTCCTCTTTCTCAGGGCATATACTAGAAGGAAAGTATAACAGAAATAGTTTTCCGGCCAGGTGCAGTGGCTCAAGCCTGTAATCCCTGCACTTTGGGAGGTCAAGGTGAGGGGATTGCCTGAGCCCACGAGTTCGAGATCAATTGGGCAATTTGGTGACACCTCGTCTCTACAATAAATCAAAAAATTAGCCGCTGTGGTAGCATGCGCCTATACTTCAGCTACTTGGAAGGCTGAGGCAGAAGGATTGCCTGAGTTCACCAGATCGATGCTGGATTGGCCACGAGTGTGCCACTGCACTCCGGCCTGGACCACGGAGTGACACTCCAACTCAAAAAAAGAAAGAGTTTTCCTTTGGCACCTTTGTACCACTGTGTACCCTTGTTTCTGAGGACTTAGGAGAAAAGAGACTTGATGAAATTAAAAGTGTGTGGCACTCTTAAGAGAAATAACTTCATCCAAATGCCACCCAACAACAACAACAAATCAACAAAACCTAAATGGTCAGTCTAGGTACTGTTACCCAAAACGTTTCTAGCGTGAAGACAGTCGTGAGGGCTGGGGAGGGTGGTGCAGCACATCATAGGTGAACGGTACCTATAGAAACCTAGAAGAAACTTAGCTTATTCTTTAGTCTTTTTGCCTCAGCGTAGCCATTAGAAAGTGTTCAGACATTCTACTGCAGGAGAAACAGCAGCCTATCCCATCCCGTTTGGCAAATCTTCAGATACAAGCTCAGGACAGCCCTCATGGTTTAGCATAATAATATCTAGTAAACTTTTGATTCCTTGTCAAGGCCAAAGTCATAAGAGTTTGTGAATTACAAATGTCTGAGTTTATGAATTGCAAATGTCTAACAAGTTTCTTGCAGGAAACTTCGCCCTAGGGTTAACCTACATGACACAAACAAGCCCCACCATGGCAGCCATCAAGTGACTAACCCACTCATCTGCCTGCTGTCCATCACCTGACATCATCAGTACCTGCGCTTGTCTGCCCCTTTCTGATGACGTGGAAGCAGACCACCACCCGATCACCTTAATGATGCTCCCCCATCTAGGGGAATGGTTAAAAGGACTCAGCCACAAGCAACCAGGGGCCATTGCCTTGTTAGAGTCTGGTGTGGCCATGTGCTCTTTGAGCCATGGCTGTCTCCATGCTTCCTGGCTTTGGTTCCCCTCCCCCACCTTGGGGAGGTGAATCTTCTCTCTTCCCTCTCTTTCTCTCTCTAATTTACTTTTAAATAAACTGTTCTTTCTTAACCTTTTTGTGTGTCGCAATTCTTTGCATTTGCTCGGATCTCTGGGTTCCCAGTGCGCACCTCCGGCTTGCCAGCTCTGGTGGTGCTGTGCCTCCCCACCCTCACCTTGTCCGTACCCTAACAATGGGGAGGCCCAGACACACTTGACTGGCAAACAGATACCCCCCACTCTTCACTCCTGGCTCAGCACCTCTAGTCAGATTTTTAGGGATTCTTCCTGTCATCTACTTGTGAAACCACAGGTGCCCTAAAGCTCGAAACTGTTTTCTTTGTGGGAGGTTTAAAAGGATGTGGGAAGTTCGAGGTAACTCATTATTTGTAAATCAGAAACCTAAATGCATGCTCATCCTCACACAAGTGAGAACAATACTTTGAGTGTGCATTTCCAATGTATGTTTGACACAGAATTTCCCTCTCAGTTACAATGAATCTACCCTATCAGCTGGCCAAAGGTACTGATTTCAGGAATTTCAGTGGGATTTTTCTTTAAGCATGACTTCCATACCTAGGACTAAAAAGCTTTTTGATTTTTATTTTCACCCCAGGACTAAGGGCTGATTGGGAAGGATTATTAAATTGTTCTCTTTAGATGATATTATACTTTGGTTAGGCTGTAGTTCTTTTAAGTCTCAGATGAAATGTCTTACCAGATTTTTCAGCAGTGTGGACAGTTCCTTTGTAAGAGTGGAAAACTTGACAAAAGCGGTGCCAAGGTCAGGGTTGTCTCGACTTAAAAAATTACTCCCAAACTTATCAAGAACTTGTGCATAGTTTTCTTCATTTTGTACATGATCTAAAATAAAAAGGAAGAAAGAGGAGTGTGAATTCTTATCTGCCACAATGAAGAGTTATTTAGAACAGTGATCACTAGAAGCTCTCAAAAGGAAAGCACAGAGAAACTGCATCAATTAATTATTGAACACATCTTGAAGGTGGTTAGCAATACATTGAATATTCTCACTCTGTTAAAGGAGGTTTCCCCTTTTCTTTCACAGCATTCAGTCCATTTATATTCCAATTAATCCACCAATTCTTATCAGCACATTTTCTTTTTTGAGTTGGAGTCTCACTCTGTCACCCAGGCCGGAATGCAGGGCCACACTCAATGGCCACCCCAGCATAGACCTGGGCTCCTGCGATCCTTCCGCTTTAGCCTTCCAAGTCAAAGAACCACAGGCATGCACCACCATGCCCGGCTGAGTTTTTATTTTATTTTATTTTATTATAGAGACAAGGTCTCACCAAGTTGCCAGGGCTAGTCTCAAACCAGCGGGCTCAGGCAATCCACTCCCCTCAGCCTCCCAAAGTGCTGGGATTACAGGATGGGCCACTGAGCTTGGCCAATCATCACATTTTCAAGCAATTAAGAAATTATGATTAAAGAGAATGAGGAGAAAATTCTCCTTGGAAAATCAATGTTGAATTTGAAAGGAAAATCTGTGTGTTATAACAGGTTTCTTTCTCTGCAACTAACTTTGATTTTCTTTAATTTTGTCTAAACCCCAGGTCTGAGGAATACAGCATTTGTAAAAAGTTTTTCACATACCATCTCTTGTAGCAAAATGTTGAGGTTTGAACTAGATGGGTTAAATCATCTAAACTTCTATAGCTGGCACTACCCTACCAGTAACATACGAGGCATAAATTTTACTAGATAAAATATCTGTGAATAAATGTTTCCTCCCTGAGCTTTTGTTTTCAATCCCTAAAATGAGGCTAATATTATTTTACAAAATTGTCATGTTGCTGAGTTGAGATAAAGTATGCAAAAGCTTCTCAATAGAATGAATGTTCCATAAATAGTAACTCACATTCTTGAAACGCCTTATTTGCCTTGCAGGGTATCTTGTACTTTCTTGAGTGTCCTCCTATCTCATGGCTCCTCTCCACTGTCTTTGCTGGTTCTTCCTCTCTTTGATCTCATCCTGTTGGAGAGCTCCAAGCCACAGAGTTGGCTCTTTTTTCTTCTCTATGCTTAGTTTAAGATCTCACTTAGTCTCATGGTTTTAAATACTTTTTCGATCAGCCGACAACTCCCAAATTGATATCACCAGCCCAGACAACCTCTCTCTTGAAATACAGATACATATTCCACTGCCTATGCAATATTTCTGCTTACATGCCCGATAGTTATGTTCAATCTTTTTTTTTTTCCTTTTTTGAGTTGGAGTCTCACTCTGTTGCCCAGGCTGGAGTGCAGTGGCACACCTCCAGTAACCCTAGCATCGACCTGCAGGGCTCCAGCGATCCTTCTGCCTCAGCCTTCCAAGTAGCTGGAACCACAGGTGCATGCTACCATGCCCTGCCACTTTTTTATTTAATGCAGAGACGAGGTCTTGCCAAGTTGCTAAGGCTGGTCTCAAACTCGCGGGCTCAGGCAATTCACTTGCCTTGGCCTCCCAGAGTGCTGGGATGACAGGCTGAGCCACCGAGCCCGGCCTTGTTCAATCTTAACATGTCTAAAATCAAACTCTTGATCTTCTGCCCCACCCTCTTTCCTCCACAGTTCCCAATTTCTGTCAATGGCAAATATGCTCTTAAAGTTGTAGATGCAAAACCTCATCATGCTTAATTTTTCTCTTTTCACACCCCAGATGCATCCACAGGCAAATCGTGTTTCCTCTACCTTTAAAATATATCAAAAATTGGACAACTTCTCACCATCCTCGTAGCTATCAACCCATCCAATATCATCTCTTGCCTCGATGACTGCCGAAGCTTCCCAACGGATCCCTCTGTTATTGCTCTTGCTCCCCTACAGTCCGTGATCACCACAGCCTCCAGCGTGACCCTGTTCAATTGTACATCAGCTCTTGTGACTCCTGTGACAGACATTACCACTCATCACGGGTATCCGGCTTCCCAATCCTTGCGGACTTATGGAAAGGAGTATTACACTTTCCTAGACTCTTGAAGTAAGGCGTGGAATAAGACCTGCACCATAAGGCAATGTGAGGGAGCAGTAAGTACCATGCTCACGAGGGAGCATTTCAGATACCTGTGCACAACTATCGATCTCCCTCCTCTGCTGTGGTGCACAGAGAAACATGAATATGTATGGTGGTCCACACAAAAGACGCATGGTATTTACTGAATGAATAAACAGACAGACGTTTATTGAATTCATATTTTTCAAGGCTTCATCAATACATTACCTCTTTCTTTATATAAGTCTCCTTTTAGGATGAAACAATCCTTCCTTGTCCACAATTCTCTGTACCTCGACTGCAATGTTTTCCACCACATCCTATTTACATATGCGCACATTTTTCTCTGCTGCCAGACCATGAGAGGGATACCGCTGCTTCATCTCTGCATTCCCACCCAATGGACAACTGCTGTAGCCTTTTCACTGAGCTGGGCTTACAAACCTAGGGCTTGGTAAATATTGGTTGACTTGGATTCTCTGAATTTCTTTTCAAGAATTTAAGAAGCATTTCCTTCTGAAATCTCTAAGGCAGTTCAATAATTGAGATGAAAGTTTTAGATATTTCACTTTCAAATGCACCCTCAAAAACTACATGGGAGCAATGGGCACTCATGAAACAGATCATGAGTCTGGACTGGGAAATAACCCAGGAAGTCTAAATATAACAAAAGAAACAAGTGTCACAGCAGCCCAATGAAATGAAATGAGGCCCTAGCCAGCCTTCTAATCATCATCCATTAAAAATTCATGATGCCTGCAGCAGTTGTCAGCATTTCGGGGCTGAGATATTAAAAAAGATAAAATGCAGCTCTAGTTACTGCCCAAGTTCACTCAGAGAAGTGACTCAAAAAAAACACAAAAGGAAGGCCACGTCAGCACAACAGAGAGGATACACATATCTGATCTCTCTCATATGCTGGAGGTACCCCTGATACCTTCTGACTGACACCAAACAGGTCCCATCTCACCACTGAGAATCCCACTCCGCCTAACACCTTTTCTGTTTTGGGAGGCCAGTGAAAAAATGATTCCACTGACTGTTCATTTTAGCTGCTTCCAAGGGAAGCATCTCTGCAGTAAACCTAAGTATATAAGCTGTTTGCTTGAAATTAGAAAATTATCCTGAATGGAACTTTCATGCAGAGGTTAGAAAGAATTATGACATGCTCTTAGCCTATCAGTGATGATAGACTCATTAAAAATAAGACAGACTTAGCTAAGGGCTAAGACAGAGACGAGCCATGGGAAGGGAGCCCTGGCATGTACTGAAAATCTTCTCTGATCCCAACGCTGTATACACTGTCATACTTCACCTTCACCAGAACTCTACAAGAGAAGAATTATGCTTACTCAGCATAAAATAGAATGTGAGAGAGACAGAAGGTGAGACTGGATAAGGAAGTATAGGCTAGGTCATGGGTTCTGTATGTTTTGCTAATTGCACAACTGATAGTCATGTAGTTTCCCTCTATTTTTTTTAGTCTGCATGTATGTACATATAGTAAGATATATATGTGATAGATATGCGTATACATATAATTTCCTAGTATAAATATACATTTTAAAGTACAACAGTTTAGTAAATTATACCTTGGAGTAAAAATAACAACCCCATGATGGTAGAAATTATTAATAAATATAAGATGCTTAGAATAGTGCCTGGTTGTGGCATGTACTCCCAAAATGTCAGCCATTATTACCTCTACCCATGACTAATTACAATACAGAGGCATGCATGTAATATCAAACAGCATAAAAACAGGTCTCACATGTTTTAAGTATTTTTTTACATACTGCATCATGAAGTCAACGGTGGCAATACTGGAAAGATCACACACAGGCACACACACACACATCCACACACCCCTGTGGTACAAAATTAAGGGTTTACTAAGTAGAATTTCAACAGGCACAAAGAGTGAGATGGCAAGGAAACATGATTCCAGTGGAGGAAACAAGGGCAGAGGCAGAGGGGAGGAACATGTCACAGAGTCCAGTAAGTCATCTGAAAGGAATGTCAGTTGTGCGGAACAGGAAAGGGGAGCAAGATCTGGAGGGGAGCACTGTCACAGGAATGGATGTGACCGAAGGGGCAGAAATTGGACTGATCACTTCAAGGAATTTCAGAGAGCAGGATAAAGCTCTATCTTAAGATCCTGACTACATCCAAGTGCTAGAAAACTTTTGGGGGTATGATGCAGTGGAGGGTGGGGTAAGGTGGTGAGGATAGAGACTGGATAAAAGGAAACAAAATAACAGAGAAAGAGAGAAGCCCGATCCATTCATTAAGAAGACCTATTCTTTTCTAATATTTGTAAGAGGTATCTGGCATTATGGCATTGTTGCAGAATGCAAGGTAATTCTAATAGCTAGGTGACTCCTTTTAGTGCAAAAATGAACAAAACAATAGTTTTAATAGCTGGACCACAAAGAGTCCCTCATTAGGATTTCTTTTTTTTTTTTTTGAGTTGGAGTCTCACTCTGTCGCCCAGACTGGAGTGCAGTGGCCGCTCCTGGCCACCGCAGCCTCGACCTGCTGGGCTCCGGCGATCCTTCCGCCTCAGCCTTCCGAGTAGTCGGAATTACAGGCGTGCGCTACCACGCCCGGCTGATTTTTTGATTTATTGTACAGATAAGGTCTTGCTGCCCAGGCGGGTCTCAAACCCGCGGGCTCAGGCAATCCACTCACCTCAGCCTCCCAAAGGCGTGGGAATTCGGGCTGAGCCACCAAGCCCAGCTCTCATTAGGATTTCAACTGCCAGCATTTCTGTGGGGAGATGACTAACATGCTAACCACTGAGTTAATCCCTACAGTAATATATCAGTAGTGATTTACTATTCCAGTATAGTGGTAACAGCTACTTTGCTGAGCATTCACTGTATGTCAGCTATTGTACTAAGTACTTTACATATAATACATTATTCTACCCACACTTAATAAGAAGTCCTTGAGATAAGCACTAATATCATCTTCATTGTGTAGATAAAAACACTTGCCCATGGATTATACAGCTCATAAATAAGGAAACATAGGCCTTTTTGATCACAGAGATGGGCACTTTTCCTCAGATGGGGATCAGAATATGCCACTCCTAAATATGCCACTTTGGCATAAGGATCATTTTGAGTTGAAGGCAACTAAACAGCTGACACAGGAGGAATTTTTGGCCTAAAATTAGGGCAAAAAATTCCCTTTGTAAAGGTGTTTCCTCTAACTCCTCTTCTGTACTAGGAAAAAAAACCCTTGCCACTAGAGATGAGAAGTTAGCACCAAGATGAATGTGTGTAAACTTCATTAAAATAATCCCTACCTCCCATGTTTCCCCATATATTTACCTTCCCACAATTTACTGACCTAGAACCCCAAATCCCTTTTACTTTGTCTTGTCACTTCACAGTTTATCACCCTTTGTTAAACGGGCATATAAGCTCCCAGTCTGTTTCTTTGCGGTTTTTCATTTCTTTTCTGTGAGGCCCCCTATGTAGATATTAAATAAACCTTTTCTCCTGGTAATTTGTCGTTTGTCAGTATAATTTGCAGGTTCTTGCCACTGAATCTCAGAGGACAGAGGAGGCTTTTTTTCTCCTTCCCTGCCCTCCATATCCTAAAGTGGGACAGACCAAGCATCAAGTCTCAGGTCTGCCACTTACTGCCTGTGTGGTACCTTGGTCAAGTAACTTTATCTTTCTAAGTTTCATCTTCCCTATCTGCAAAATGGAGATGATATAACAGTTATAACTATTACCTCATAGAGTTATTATTAACATTAAGTAAGATATCGTACGCCAAGTGCCTGGTACATGATAAGCTCAACAGGTATTTACGATGACAATGACAACAATACCAGTTGCCCATTCTTGGCCACTGCAGTGGAACCAGCCTTTTACACTGTGGTCAGGTGGCAGACAACAGTCTGAAATGAATAATGGTACTACATTATCCATTAAGGGTTGACAATAAAAAGTACCTTAGGAATACAGTAAGTCTCCTACATACATACCTTCAAGTTGCATTCACATGTCTAATCATGTAAGATGGTTACACATTTGGTGTACATTGTCATGTGTGTGCATCCTTTACAAGTGGTTTTGCTTTTCGTGTACTTTACAGTATTGTATATTTGTTTTTAATGTATTGTGTGAAAAGTATTATAAACCTACTACAGTACAGTACTATAATATGTTAGTTGGGTACCTAGGCAAACTTTGTTGAACTTAAGAACAAATTGGACTTACAAATGCGCTCTTGGAATGGAACTTGTTCCTATGTAAGGGACTTACTGTACATTAAAATATAGTATCAAACATACCTTACACAGTCATCCAATGAGGATGTCTTTAAAACCTTCACAACTGTGGAAATTATCAGACAAACCTTTTTGCTGAGGAGTGTTTGCTTGATTGAGCCCTATGTTACACCTTACCAAACTGGGCAATTTCCACAAAACCTCCCGACTGGCCTGCCAACCCAGCCTTTGATTCTCAGATATTGTAAATGTGGCTGCCATTTATTATACACTATGTAGTGGGCTCCATCACAGTAAGTGTGCTAAGACCCAGGTAAAACGCCTTCAAGATGGATGTTTTATATGTAGGAAAAATGAGCAGTGAAGCCAGGATTAGAACCCAGTGTCAGCTGGGCTCGGTGGCTCAGCCTGTAATCCCGTGCCTTGGGAGGCTGAGGTGAGTGGACTGCCTGAGCCCACGGGTTCGAGACCCGCCTGGGCAACTTGGTGAGACCTCATCTCTACAATAAATAAAAAATGAGCCAGGCATGCTAGTGCACGCCTGTAGTTCCAGCCACTTGGAAGGCTGAGGCGGAAGGATCGCCAGAGGCCAGCAGGTCGAGGCTGCACTCCAGTCTGGGTGACAGAGTGAGACTCCAACTCAAAGAAAAAAAAGAAAAGCCGGGCTCGGTGGCTCAGCCTGTAATCCCACACCTTTGGGAGGCTGAGGTGAGTGGAATGCCTGAGCCCGCGGGTTTGAGACCCGCCTGGGCAACTTGGCGAGACCTCATCTCTACAATAAATAAAAAATTAGCCGGGTGTGGTAGTGCGTGCCTGTAGTTCCAGCTACTTGGAAGGCTGAGGCAGAAGGATCGCCGGAGCCCAGTATGTCGAGGCTGCGGTGGCTGGCAGCGGCCACTGCAATCCAGTCTGGGTGACAGAGTGAGACTCCAACTCAAAAAAAATAAAATAAAATAAAAAAGAACCCAGTGTCATCTGATTTCAAACCCCATCCTTTTCCACTGACAGACTTAGGGAATACTATCAAGATACTAGAATACTGTATGCCACAATACCTATTCAGAATCCATTATGTGAAAAGCTTGATCATAAAACATCAGGAACAAACAAGGTGAGTGAGACAGACAGACTTATGGTCCTATAATAATACTGGCAAAATAATAGTTATGAAAATACTTAGTTGCAATTAAAAATTTTGATTCCTTAATGTGCCAGGAACTGTGTATTTTCCTGCATTATTGCATTCAATGCTCATAACAACATGATATTATTATTATGCCCATTTTATAGATATAGAAACTGGTTTAGAAAGGTTAAACAAGCTATCCAAGGTTATACAGCTAACAAGCAGTGGTGAAGCACAAACCCCAGAGCTTGTGCTCTCAGTCAATGTGCTTGGCTAAGTGCTGGGATCCCCAAAAGTCTTCTAATTTGAGTCAGGCACAAAGTGACTGAGAAAACTGAAAATCTATGTCTTAGCTCCAATCTCTACCCATGTGACCCTGTCAGGTGACTACAGCTTCTGGAGGCCTTAATTTCTTCATCTATAAAACAGGTCTAATGATATCTGCCCTGCTGGCTGACTGCTAAGAGGTAAAGATGTCATAATTAATATGAAAGTTGTTTTGAAAAGCAACAAAAACACTGCAAAACCACAAAAGATTCTTTTTACTTAATGAGTATAATAAGGCCTTCAGGGCACTCAAAATATAACCATCCTATAGCATTTCAAACTATGACCAAGTACAACCTAATGTCCACTGAGGCATCATTTGGTAGAGGAATACAAAACATGGGCCTGAGTAGCACAGAGACTTGGGTCTGAATCCCTACTCTGGTTCTAATTAGCCATGTGTGACCCTGGAAAAGGTATTTCACTTTTCTGGGCCTCAACTTCACATGTGAAATAAGCTACAAAGTACATGGCATGCCTCTAAACATACCTTTACTTGTATTAATTTCATTTACCCTGAAATTGAAGACTAAAATTCTCATGTGAATAGACATCAGATGTGAATTTAAATAACATGGTATTTTTGGAGGATTCCAGAATACATAAGATAGCTGTGAATTAAATCCCAGTTTTTCTGTTTATAAGTTGTGGATCCAACATCTCAGATTCTGCTTGAATACCACTCGATAGGGTTATTACGAGAAAAGGATGAAAAAAGCCTACAACGTGCCTGCCTCAGTCTATTCGCATAGCTATATTTTACTTAATTTTTAATAAAAAGATAGAGACGAGGTCTCACTATGCCTCCCAGGCTGGTCTCAAACTCCTGGGCAAAAGCAACCTCCTAAAGCGCTAGAGATACAGGCATAAGCCATGGTGCCTGGCCCTATTTGCAACAGTAATACAGGAATACCTCACCTGGACCATTCACAACGAAAAGAGGTTTACTTAGCTCATGGTTTGCAGGCTGTACAAGAAGGATAGCATCAGCATGCTTTTTTGGCGAGAGCTTCAGGGAGCTTTTATTCATGGCAGCAGGGGAAGGGGAGCAGTGAGATCACAGGGTGATATCCACCCCCATGGCCCAAACACCTCCTACCAGGCTCTACTTCCAACACTGGGGCTCCAATTTTAACATGAAATTGGAGAGGATAAATACCAAATTGTATCAGTGCCTCATCCAGTGCTGGCATACAATGGGTGTTTATGGAATGCTAAGTTCCATCTTTCAGTTCAAAGTGAGTCTCACACTTCCTTAGCTTCCCACACTTTCCTTGGCGCGGAGTCTCTCCCTTCTAGGGTCTTCATGCAAGTTCTCTTCTGTGCTAAGTAAGAGTCCAGAGCAACATGTGTGTAATATCTTCTCTTCACGAGTTTAGGAAAGCCTTCTGAGGACAGCTTGGATACAGGCATTGTCGCTCCAGTCACACAGCCTACCCAAAGCTCGCCCCCTTGCAAGCTCCATCGCAATTTCAGGCTGAGTCTGCCTCTTTCAAGGTCAGATATAAGTGGAACCCAACAGGCAGGCTTGGTATTCACTCTTTCCTTAGCCTCTAACCATGCAGGGGTTGCCAGCTTTACTCAGTTTGTTATATGCCCAGTTCCCAGCTCTGGGTCTACCATATAGAGAATGCTCAGTAAAATGCTCACTGCATGCAGGGGGTTCTCTTCAAACAAGTCTTTCTCCTTCCTTCAAAAAACCTTGAGCATCAGCCAGGTGCCAGCCATATAACATATAAAGCCTCATAACTGCAATAATAAAGCCATGTAATATATGTCATAAATTATAGTGTTGGCATAAAAGGGGAAGTGACAAATTCTTTTACACTCTCCTATACATACTTCGTACTACTTTATAGCCATATTTATAAAAACTTATTTCATTTGTTTTTAAAAATTACAAAAGTAATTCAAATGCTGTTATAGAGATATATAAAGATAAAAATTATAATCTCCTTTTCCAATCCCACCACCAAAATAAGTAAATAATCTGAGTGCAGCTCAGTGAAACTTTGAGATTAAAGAAATACACACACACAATTATAGGGGATTTCCTAACTTAAAAAAAAAACAAAAAACCAATGAGATGTTATAAGACTCCAAGGCTTGCTTTTTGCCTGCTGAATAAAGATCATCAAGTTTCATACAAATGAATCTAAACATTTTAACTATAATTATGTTCCATAATAAATTCCCTTACTGAGAGACTTTCAAGTTGTTTGTAGTTTTTGCCACCAAGAAACAATGCTGCTATAAATATTCTTATACACAAGTTCTCACATGCTGTTACTTTATCTCTGGAAAGATATATTTACAAAAGCAGGATTGCTGGAGAATAGAGTGTGTATTTCCAATTTTAATTAATATTTCCATGTTATTTCCAACTTTCCAAAGAAGTTGGCCCAAGCAATTCACAGCTCCAACAGTACAGCAAATATAAAATGGCCTTTTTCTCTGTTACCATATCAGCACATAGACATTACTGTTCTTTTTAATTCTTGCCACACAGATATGAAAACTTGACTATAGTAAGCCTGACTATATCTTTGTATTTTATTATCCATTAACATTGACCTTTTGGCCGGGCTCAGTGGCTCAGCCTATAATCCCATGCCTTTGGGAGGCTGAGGTGAGTGGACTGCCTGACCCGCGGGTTTGAGACCCGCCTGGGCAACTTGGTGAGACCTCATCTCTACAATAAATAAAAAAATCAGCCAGGCGTGGTAGCGCGCGCCTGTAATTCCGGCTACTGAGAAGGCTGAGGTGGAAGGATTGCCGGAGTCCAGCAGGTCAAGGCTGTGGTGGCCGTGAGCGGCCACTGCACTCCAGTCTGGGTGACAGAGTGAGACTCCAACTCAAAAAAAAAAAAAGAAAAAATTGACCTTTTGTTTGTTTACATACTTAGCCTAATTTTCCATTGCTTGTCTTTTTCCTATCAGTTTGTTAAGAAGGTCTTGTATAAGGGATAGCGCTCTTTTGTAATGTCTCACAAATATTTTCTCCCATTTGTCTTGTAACTTATTAATTGCATTCTTTGCTAGAGAACTTTTTAAATTTCATGTAGTCAAATATATCAATCTTTACCCTATAGACGTTTGAGTTTTCTGCCTTGCTTGTGTTCCTAAGCCTTCTAAGGTTTAGTGTCTTTTAAAAACATTAAATCTTTAATCCAAAGCAGTGTATTTGTGTATATAGCACAAGGAAAGGTTCTGACATTATTTAAACTATGTTATTAAACTTTCTAACAGTTTAGTTTTATTCTTTTAAATATTTAAACACTTAATTCATCTGCAATGAATTCACTTACATGGCATGAGGAAGAGTTCTAACTTTTTTCTTTCTTCTATATGAAAATATACTGTTATTTAACATGGGCCATGGAAGTCAACCATTTAATATTTAATAAAGAACACACAGACAACATCTGGATAGAGCAGGTTAGGTTTCACAAGAAGATAACTGAGCAAAAATGAATAGTTGTTTAATTAAGTAAACCCAGAGTCAGGACATTCCAGGTAAGAGGTAGGAGCATACCATAGAGGCACCATAAAGCACTCAGGAATAAAGAATCCAGTGTTTGCTTAAGTGGGCAGAGATACAGAGAAACCCCCGAGGCCTTTGGTCTCTCCAGAGCTTCCCACCTTCAGTCTAGACCTAGGTGGCTATGGTTTTAAGAGTACTGCTTCTATTCCTTTTCATCATATCAGGGTTCAGATCCTTCTGCCACACCAATCCATAAAACCAGCACTACCCATCCTGTGACCCTGGAAATGATTTAATTTTGCAGACACCATGTTATTGGGGAATGAGGGCTTGATTTAGCGTCTAAAATTTTTATTGCTTTACCTACAATGCTGACTAGTTTGAAGATAAGTTACTTATTTTGAGCGAGTTAGTTCACTAACATGAGTCCATTTCCTCATCTGTTACCACCACTGCTATCTGCACAGATGTCCTGTTAAGATTAAACGCAAAGTCCCTGGAGGCAGAAAGTCCTGTGTACCTCTTTTAAAAAATTACCTCTCTCCATGCTACTCGGGAGGATTCATTCTTATAATTTATCAAGGTCATTTTGAATTTGGGCTTGTTCTTTCAAAGCTCTGGCAAAGCCTCAGCAGGAATCTGCCCTCAGCACCTGGAGTGATATCAGGAAACTCAGCATGCATACTCTTCTGCAGCACTGACAAATCCGTGAAATAACAGAGCCCCAAGAAAAGACACCTGCAGAGTTCCATGGGGCTATTACTCAGCATTTAAACTGCATCTGAACATCATTCCCCTACAGCAGCAGAATGTTGTCTCTCCTTGCTTCATCATACAGCCTTTTTTGTTGCCAGAAGAAATATACATTACATGGTGTTTTACAATCGCTCTGTAAGCACTGCAATGCTTTGAGATCTGTTCCCTAAGAAAAGCTATCAAGGACACAACCAATTTCTTCCTTACTTCATCCTCTGCAGGATGACTACTTAATAGAGACAACGCTTCCTGTAAATAAAAAAGTGTTGTTAAAAATATGGTCCCAGGCCGGGCGTGGTGGCTCAAGTCTGTAACCCCAGCACTTTGGGGGGCCAAGGAGAGAGGACGGCCTGAGCTCGCAGGTTCGAGACCAGCCTGGGCAACATGGTGAGACCTCATCTCTACAATTTAAAAAAAAAAAAAAAGGTTTGCCAGGGGTAGTAGTGCGGGTCTATAATTCTGGTTACTTGGAAGCCTGAGGCAGAAAGATTACCAGAAACCAGCAGGTCGACGCCAGGGCAGCCATAAAAATAAATAAATAAATAAATAAAAATAAAAATATGTTCCCACATTTTACTATGAAGCCATAAACTTTCATGAAGCACCTACGTTTATGGTCTTGACTACATCCCCGAGTCCTCCTGAGCTTTAGTTTCTTAGTTTGTAAATTACATGTAACATAGAGAGGAAAGAAAACCTCACTGGGTTCTTGTCCTGTTAAGTGAGGTAGCCTAGGTTAGGACCTGGCTGAGCAGATACCTCTAGACTAGTTGTCTCTAGACTACTTTTCATCATCCACCTCTGTCAGGAAAACTTTTTTTTTTTTTGAGATGGAGTCTCACTCTGTCGCCCAGACTGGAGTGCAGTGGCCGCTCCCGGCCACCGCAGCCTTGACCTGCTGGCCTCCGGCAATTCTTCCGCCTCAGCCGTCCGAGTAGCTGGAACTACAGGTCCGCTACCACGCCTGGATAATCTTTGATTTATTGGAGAGATGAGGTCTCGCCAAGTTGCCCCGGCGGGTCTCGAACCCGTGGGCTCAGGCAATCCACTCACCTCAGCCTCCCAAAGACAGGAAAACATTTTGAAGCTTTTTTTTCTTTATGAGAGTTGTTTGTATGTGGCAGGGGAACGGGAGGACGCTCTGGAACACCCAGGGCTGATATTTCTCACTGGCGTTTTCGTTTTTTAGGTCTTGTTTTTCCATTGTGAAAGTAATGGGGGACTGTGTAATTGTCCATCTATGCTTATGCAATCAACTATGTATTATTGTGTGTACCATAATAAACTGTTTATATAAATCAGTGATTCTGATCTCAATTTCAGGGCTTAAAAAAACCCCGAAATTGAAAAATTCTGCTTTGTAAGATTTTTTTTTTTTTTTAATTCACAGAAGAGCTGCTATTGTTCTGAGATTTATAAAGGGGTCTACGACTCCAAAATGTTCAGAACTGGAGGAAATGTCAGTTGAATCTAAAGGCAAAGCTTCTTGCCCTCTCTGTATACATTTGTGGCCCCGAGAAAAGGGCAACAGCATATTTGCAAGATCAAAAGGGGCATGGCCCCGTTTTCAGTTGCTGTAGAAATGCAGTACTTGTTATACACCATTACTCGCCTCTGGGTATGTGCAGTGTATTTTAGGGTTACAAAATTATCTTCATCTCATCTCACAGTCACTGTTTCATAAATAAGACAGGATGGGATCACCTTCTCTGTTTCATTGATAGAAAAACTGAGGTTCTGAGAAATGAAGGCCTTGTTAGGAAATACTCAGTTACTTTCTGTCAGAGTAGAGATTATATCCCAGCTCTCTATGGGAAGCCCCCTCTGACTTCTTACTGTGCAGGCAGCATAGAACACCCCAAAACATGACTTCTCTACTTCAAAACTCCTGGAATGTGAACAAGTAGGAGTAGAGGGCTTCGGATGACACAGATGTGCTGGGTACTCCAAAAGTGTGTACATTTGTGATTGAGAACACACACAAGGAAAAAAGTTGTAACCAGAAATATGGGTGAATAGTATTTTTTTCTATCAGTTCTTCTGAATATTCTGCAGTAAACACCTTAATAACACACTGTACTTCTACAATGGGGGCAAAAACCCACAAAATGCCAGTGAAAAAAATCAGCCCAGGTGTTCCAGGGTACCCTCCTCCATCCCCACCCACACCCACAGAGAAACGACTACCATAAAAAAAAAAAAAATACATGTTTGATCAATTAACTGAGACATGACAGATCTGAGAATATCCTTTTATTGTCTGTGAATGCCAGAGACAAACCAGCCAGGCTAGGTCACTCTCTAGAGTCAAGCCCTAAGGGCTCTATCTTACGGCACTGATCATCGGATGAAAACCACTTTGGAATCAATAACAACTTGCTTGATTTCCACAGCCCAACAGGGCATCAAAAAAAAAATCTGTAAGTGGTTATTCTTTCTGGCTGAAGACTCAACTGCAGAGGTCTCTACAGTCCTAGAAATAGACACTTTAAAATTCATGTCCACAGGCAAACCACAAAGGAAATTCAACACACTCATACGACTGTTTGCTAGAGGTTATCACAGGGTAGGGTTGCCTTCAGAGGGTGTCCTATGTGAAGAACTGTCAGAGTTTGCTTCATATGTGACATTCCACTTGGTCAGGAGAGCCCATGTCAAAAAGCTAAGATTTTAGTACAAACTGGAAGAATAACATATACAGAAATATAACCAAAGACTGGGCATTCTACATACTCTTTACTGCAACTGCAACATTTTTTTTTTTTTTTTTTGAGTTGGAGTCTCACTCTGTCACCCAGACTGGAGTGCAGTGGCCGCTCCCAGCCACCGTAGCCTCGACCTGCTGGGCTCCGGCGATCCTTCCGCCTCAGCCTTCCAAGTAGCCGGAATTACAGGCATGAGCTACCACGCCTGGCTGATTTTTTGATTTATTGTAGAGATGAGGTCTCGCTGCCCAGGCGGGTCTCGAACCCGCGGGCTCAGGCAATCCACTCACCTCAGCCTCCCAAAGGCGCGGGATTACAGGCTGAGCCACCGAGCCTGGCCAACTGCAACATTTTTATACAGAAATAGAATCCTAGTTTGATAAGACATAAACCATTTGGGAACATGGTCACAATGCAATTTAGAACAAGAGGCAAGACATAGGTAAAGCCACAGAATGTTGACTGTAATTATCAAGGGGGGTCTGTTCAAGGCTGGAAGGTTGTCAAAGGCAGCTCTAGATATTAATCTGAATATGTAAACAGTCAAAAGGTTAATTAAGAAGGACTGAAAACCACAATGGATTCTACCCGGAATATAGTAGGTACCGAACAAATGATACCTTTTTTGTTTGTTTGTTTTTTGAGTAGGAGTTTCCCTCTGTCACCCAGGCTGGAGGACAGTGGCGTGATTATGGACACCGCAGACTCAACCTGTTGGGCTCAGACAATCCTTCCACCCCAGCCTTCCAAGTAGCTGGAACTACAGGCACATACCACCACGCCCAGCTAATTGTTTTGATTTATTGTAGAGACGAGGCCTCACCAAGTTGTCCAGGCTGGTCTCGAACCCCTGGGCTCAGGCAATCCTCTTGCCTGAGCCTCCCAAAGTGCTGGGATTACAGATTTCAGCCACAGCACCTGGCCAATAATAGCTTTTGTTTATTATTTTTACCAAAAGGACCCTTAAGGCAGAGAAACACATTTTTATATTTACCTTTCACAGAGTATATTTGTTGCCCATCTTGAGGCTTTAAAAAAAACCCAACTACTGGTAGTGGAATGAGTACTCACAATTTTATTTAAGATTTATTAATTCTCATGATGTGGATTCCCATAAGATACAAGCATATATAATAAACCAGTAACTCATCTTAAAATGGGAGCACTTATTCCATAACCAGAAAAACAGGAAGTACAAACACACATACTCACACACAGTAAATAGCTTTTGATTTCAAGCAGCAAAATATTTGAGCCAATGGCTGGAATCCAAAAGTCGAAACTTCCTAAAAAGTCTGGAGTCTTAAGACTATTCTAGAAAGTGACTCTGATTTTCTAAAGGAACTCTTTTTAGTCCTTCTAGTTTTATTCCCACATAATGAGGAGTAATGTCCCTGGATAAGTATACTCACTTTGGAGAAAGTCCCCTTCCTTTACCAATCCAAAAGAACTCTAATGAAACTCACTATTTCTATTTGTTTTCACCACTCATTATTTCCATTTGTTTTCACCTCTTAAGAAGTAATAATGAACCTACAAGAATGCAAAACGCCTTAGAGGCCCAAAGAAATTTGTTTAGACTTTGCTCAAGCACAGTATTTCTATCTAAAGCTTTCTGAGGACTTCAAATTTATTATTTTGCACTAGTAAGCTTACGGTAATTAAATATTTTTAAAAAATCTGATTATCATCCACAAACTTGAAAACAGCAAAAAAAGTAAAATTTCCTAAATTCAGACCAGTTGCCTTTTGTATACCTTTTGACATTTTCGTCTTACACATCTTTTTACAAAACTCCTAATCTATTTTATCTCTTATTTATGGCTGTTAAGAAAATTTCTCCCCACTAAAATCACAGAATTAAAATTAACATTTCATGACAACATGACACCAATCTTAATTACCAACTCTAGTTACAACTGACTTTTACACTGTATTTTCAAGCTTGAGAGAATGTTTAACTAAAAAATTGCTGAAATGAAGTTGCTTGGCTACAAAACATGTGCTTCCTATCCAATGGTAAATTTAATATCATACTTTACTTTCAAAAATCCTAAATTTCATCATTGCACTATGAGCTATTCTTCAAAATAGATAAATTATCAAAATGAATATCTGGAGAAAATACCACACACTGGCAAGACCTCATCTCTACAATAAATCAAAATGAGCCGGGCGTGGTAGAGAGCGCCTGTAGTTCCAGCTACTCGGAAGGCTGAGGTGGAAGGATCGCTGGAGACCAGCAGGTCAAGGCTGCGGTGGCTGGGAGCGGCCACTGCACTCCAGTCTGGGTGACAGAGTGAGACTCCAACTCAAAAAAAAAAAAAGAAAAACACACAGATATTCTCTTATAAAACTACTTACTACCTAATTCTACTGAAAGAGAATGGGAGACAAAAATGGAAGGCAACGAGAAAACCAACTGCTGCCTTTCCTGCAGTGAAAAAGCTCTGTTTATAACTAGCTAGCTGTATCTGGAGATAAGACTTCCACAACATATGCTTCTAATCAAATTACATACCACTGACTTTTTTTTCCCAGAAAAATTAAAGGATCTACAAGCCCCAACTTTCAGACCAGCAATGTTATAGATTTCTAACATTTATTCCAAATTTATCTTGGTATAAATTTTAAGGAAGCCATCATATAATGATAAAATACCCATTTTAATTTGAGTAAAAAAAAAAAAAAAAAAAAAGTACTGTAGCACAGAAAAAGACCTGGTAGCAGGAATACCCCTGGGTCTTTCTCTCAGGGAAAAATGCAAAGGTGAACATGTGTGTGAAATGACACAACTGTTTAAAAAATGAATGGCTTCCAACCTCACTAGCTCATTTGGCAGAACCACAAGTGCAGGACTGTATGCCCAAGTATGCCACAAACCACACCACACTTTGTAAAAAGTACAGTATGTATCACTGTGTTTTTTAATAACACCGAGAAGCAAGCAGCACGCTCTTGTTTTTCCAGAGCCACACCTGACTTATAATGTGCATGCACATGGTCAGAAATCCTAAAGATGCCAGCCCCAACCCAACAGTCCTGACCTAGGGTCTCACAGGGATCAAGATCAAGATGCCAGCCAGGGTTGCAGTCATCTGAAAGTGTGGCTGGGGTTAGCAGATTTGCTTCCAGGTGCCTCCGTCACATGGCTAGCAAGTCAGTGGTGGTTTTTGGTGGGAGACTTTGCCCCTCAGGGCTGCTAAAGTGTCCTCATAAGGTGGTGGCTGGCTTTCTCCAAAGCAAGTGATCTGAAAATGGTGGGGGAAGAGCAGGTGGAAGCCATCTCGCCTACCAACTGGCCTTGGAAATCACATAGCATCACTTCTCTGACATTCTATTCATTAGAAAGGAGTTACTAACTTGGGTACAGTTAAAGGGAAAGGGAATTAAGGCTCCATCTTTAAAAAAGAAACAAAAATGTCAAAAATTACAACATATTTTAAAACCTCTGAAGTGCCCAAGAAACTACCAGCTATTTTAACTACTTGTATTAGCCAAAGGGATGAAGGGGAGGAAAGCAAGGGGAAAGGGAGAGGGACCTCGAAGCCGGCTTCTTCAGCAACAACACGTTTCATGGATTAATAACGTGAAGACTTCAAAACTTAGAAAACAACACAGGGAAACTAAATGGCTCGGAGAACTTTCCACTGGTCCAAGCAGTTCACAGAATTCAGTTTTTTGGGGGTTTTTTTTTTTTTTTGAGTCGGAGTCTCACTCTGTCGCCCAGACTGGAGTGCAGGGGCCGCTCCCGGCCACCGCAGCCTCAACCCGCTGGGCTCCGGCGATCCTTCCGCCTCAACCTTCTGAGTAGCCGGAACTACAGGCATGCACTACCACGCCCGGCTGATTTTTTGATTTATGTAGAGATGAGGTCTCGCTGCCCAGGCGGGTCTCGAATCCGCGGGCTCAGGCAATCCACTCACCTCAGCCTCCCAAAGGCGCAGGATTACAGGCTGAGCCACTGAGCCCGCTGTTTTATTTTTTTAAAAATGTCCTTATACACCAGCAGGGACAAGCAAGAAACGAATTCCCAAAGTAATCTTCAAACTAAAGGGTTTGCACAGAGATCATTTGGGTTTTTTTGAAAAAATTTCCTTATTACGCTGTTGACTAGTGCCAATAAAAGCTTATGTGCAAAAATAATACATCTTAAGAGTAAGACACTTCACAATTTTCAACCATCTTTCAATTCCCTTTGGGAAGGTGAGTAGTTGGTATTCTCCAACCAGAAACATTGAAATGTTTCTGAGATCTTTAAAGAGCATCATGTGGCTTTTGTGTCACTTAAAGCACTGTGAGAAAACAAGAAAATTATGAAAACAAATTGGGAAACAGATACCAGGGTTCAACCTCTTGTGGCTTCTTTGGACGAGGCCAAAAGCCCTTGGATGGGAACAGCCTGAATTCCACAGAGCATGGATCATGGAAAGATATGCAACACTACTGTTTTACTCATGTAGTAATCTTTAAATTTCTAGTAAAATTAAATGTCATAATATTGCACATACAAGCTGACCAAAACCCCAGATATACTGTACTCACTCATGACTGCAGAAACCCTATCAAGTCCCAGCAGCCTGTAAGGAGCCCAGAAGGATCTGAGTTTGTCCCAACATTTCTGAGACATAAACACAGTAACTACTATTGTGGCTTCATTTGGGAACCACCAAAGTCATCCCGTGGATTACAGTGCTGGGAGTTCATATTTGATGGCTCCATTTATGAATACTCAAGATTAGTGAATATTTAACAGTTATTCTCAGGAAGTTTCCCAGGTTAGGACCCATTTAGTCAACATGTAGCGATTGACTCAACGTTTGGTGAACTCCCACCATATGTTAGGTAGAAGGTAAGTTCAGAGTAGCTGCAAAGAGCTAAGTTGGGGTCAGCCTTGTTCTCCTTCCATTCCTTGTTAGGTATGGTACCCTGAGAAAGTCAGTCTGGCTCTCTAAGCTTGAGTTTCATCATCCATACAACAGGGATAATGGCATTTAGCTCACAGGATTGTTTGGTTTAGCTTAGTAGAGCATCAACACCCAAAGAAAGTCATTTCTTCCAAGTGGTATTTTCCTAGCACCCTCCTCACACTAGATCAGATTCTTCTTAGTATTTCATCTTTGTACCCTGCAAGTGTTCCTTTACAGTGCTTTACAGTTTCTAATTACAAATACTTTCCATTTCTCCCACTGAACTGTAAAATTCATAAAGGTAGAGACTCTGCCTGATTGTGGCATAACCCCAACACTCAGAGCGGCAGCATGTTGTAGGTGCTCAATCATTATCTGTTTGAACAAACTAAGAAACAATGTTGATAAATACACAAAATACAAAAAGGAAAAACACAGTATTAGTCCTTATCAAAAAGTTCATAGTCCATTGCAGCAGTTTTAAATACTAGCTGCAAGTCTGAATTTCCTGGGGAGTAGTATTTTTTCAGTACCAATACCTGGGCCCTACCCTGTAATAACTCTAGGGTGTGGGCTTGAGGGATGCCTGCTTTTGGTTTTTTAAGAGTTCTTCAGGTGATTCTAGTCAACAGCCAGGGTGAAAATCACTGATCTAATCCAAAGGAGATGGTTAGCAATTATAATACAAATGAGATACATGTTCTATGGTATCACAGACTAAAAAAGGGCTTCCTGTGATGATGGAGAAGTTTCTATGCACTGTCCAATATGGTAGCCACTGGTCACATGTGGCTATTGAGTCTTTGAAATGTGGCTACTGAGATGGAAGAACTGAACTTCAAATTGTACTTTTAATTAGTTTAAAATTTTAAACTATATGTGACTGGAGGATACTCTAATGAATAGTAGTAGACCTAGGAGGAAAGCACACAAAAGCATTTATACTCTAGGCTGGAGGGATTCAAAGTTCAGCTAGCTGTGGCCCGTCCCACTCCCAAGCAGAGTACTGCCTAGGAGAGGGGATGGCATCCAAATACTGCATGCATCCCTTGAACTCTTCTCCTTATACCCACACAGAAACAACTTCTTCCTCCTGTCAGATCCAGGGCAGCTGTGGCCAAGGAAACCCTTTAAAGAACAGGATGAAGCGCATTCCCAGGTCAAAGAGCCTTTGTGTGAGCTGCTGGATGGATGATGTGGTCATATGGCCAAGGGACGAAATGAATGCATCTTTGAGCAAGAACATTCGGGGAAAAAAAGAGTCGCATGGAGCATGGAGCATGGTGAATATGGCAGCACCTCGCAGCTGCAAAGCAAAGAAAGGTCTCCTTTCGGAGGCTCACAGGGGAGAGCCTCCAGCGCCAACCATTACATTTCAGAAAGCTGACAGTTCTTCCAGAGGCAAATCATGGCTCATTAAGCTATTTATAAAAGAATCACTGAATTAAAATAGAGAAGGTACACATGCTGTTGATCTAGCTGCTCCTTCTCCCATCTACCATTTGTTAAGCACCTACTATGTGGCAGGCAGTGTAGTATTAGGGACCTTAAATGTCCTCTTGCTTTGCTCATACAATACCCTGCATATTAGATATTATTTTCTTACTTTATGTTGAGGAAATGTAACTCATGGAAGTTAAATAATTTACTTGACTTTAACAAGTATGACAAAGCTAGAATTCAAACTGAGACCTGCACTACTTGAGTTTCCCTTTTAAGAAATGTGTGTAGTGTTCTGTTATATAGATATACCATTGTTTATTTGACAAATTCCATTTTTTTCTGTTTTTCCAAATCATAATCAAGGCTTCAGTGAACCATCCTGTATATACATTTAAAATATATTTTTTGTTGGTACATAACATACATACTTATTGGAAACTACACAGATCCCAAGTACAGCATTTGACGAGTTGTCAAAAAGAGAACTTAAACATGTAACCACCACCCAAACCAAGAAGCAGAACAGTATCAGCACCTCAGAAGTTATGTATCACCCCACAAACCTTGTGTCACCTCCTCGTATTTATCCCATTTGCCTCCCCTAACGGCTAATACCTATAAAGGGTAAACAAAGTGAAGAAAGACGTTGCAAATTCGGTACCTAACTTAGGCCGTGGCTTAAAACATTTGGTTATAATTAGACAACTACTACTGATTAACCTCAATGAGAAGTTAGGTTTTATTGGATATAGAGTAATTAGAGCAAAATGTAAGCACTAGGGTGTAAAACGTGCTAACAACTAATGCTATAGAATGTCTCAAGGCCTGAAGAACAAGAGACTATTAGGTTTCCAGTTTAGTTAGGTTAGTGATTCTCAGCTCTGATGAAGGGGGAGGGTCATAAAATACCTGAATAAAGTTTTGTCTTGCTTATGCTCCTTTTAGCTCTATAATTTCATAATAATAAAGAGGAATTGGCATTTTACTGAACTCTATGACCTGGCAGGCCCATTATAGATAGCAGCTCATTAAATCCCTTCAGTATTGCCCTAATACCACCATCCCCGTTTTACAGATGAGAAAGAGGATCAAAAAAGTGAAGTCACCAGCTCAAGGTCATCCTGCTAGTAAGCATGGACAAAACCCCACATGTGTCCAACTTCAAAGACTGCTCTATGAAAGTCTGCTGCCTTGCCCTCCCGGATTTTCTATGTGGCTACAGACAACTGATTTCATAAAGAAGCACCCTCTGTATAGTGAGCTGGTACTGCAATAATGGTAACAAAACATGTGAGTCCGAAACTCTGAAACACATTTTGTTTCTAAGTCTCTCCTTCCTTGCCGCATTGGAGCTTGTGTGTGTGGTTTTTAGTTTGGTTTGTCTCCTCTAATAACGGACAACATACTTTTGTCTCCAAGTTGACAAAATTCGCTAGACCAAAGCTACAACATTTATTTACATAGGTTACCTGGCATCCCTTCCAGCCAAAGAAAAGATGATGGTTGGCAGATCTGCCCAGGTCTAAATTTAACCCTGCCCCCTTCTAACTTTCATCCTGTGCTCATTGCCAGTAATGATTTTCAAATGTGTACAGATACACTCTAGAAGGGAAAGATTCATGTGTTTAACTGAGGTCACTGAATTATAGGTTGACCTATACAGAGATTTTACATATGTCATTTGTGACAAAATTGCCTGTAACTCTATTAAGTTCCTAATGTATAATGAAATGCACTGCAATTAATGTTTTTCTCTTCTTTTTAACTGAGAAACACTAGCAGGGTTGTATTAGAGACATCTCTATATAGCAGAGACACCTCTGTGTACTAGATAGAGACATAGTAAACAAAAGAGGAAAACTAAATTTCTTTCACTAATTTATTTTGCCATTTGTATCGAATCTTCTATAAATGTAACATCTTACAAAAAAAACCCTCTTCAGACATTATTTATAATTCACATTATCTGATTTGTTAAGTGCTTACCTTGACCAGAATTATATATTGCTTTTACAGACTTCTTCACTTTTTGTAGGGCTGTTCTATCTTGGTCTAGAGCCTAAAAGAGAAAAACGGGGGAAAAGATATTGAAAACTTTGGTACATGTAAAAAACACTAAGATAAACTCATTCATAACAGCATCAGTTTTGCTGAGAACCAAAGCAACAGCAAACTACTGATTTATTTATTAACAGTGAACCATTTCAGAGACTGCAAGTGCCCCAGCTTTGAGTAGCTGTGTTTTCAGAATAAATGCAGTCATTCCACAAAGCTCAGTGTTGTGTGAAATGGACATGACAGTCAATTATCATGCATGCATAGGAAAAAAAAAATACAATACACCTAAGAAATCTTAAGGCATGTTTCCTTCTCTCATGAGCTTACAACTTGGTGAGGGAAAAGGGCAAGTATTAGAGAGATGAACGGCACAATACCCAGGGAACAGAATGCACTTTATGACCCAATGGTAGTTTCAGCCAGAAAGAAACAATTAAGGGGGTATAATAAGTAGAAATGGCCTGACAAACTTTTTATGTGCTTTTAAGATTGAGGATTTCTTTTGGCGTCAGAAAAAATTTAACTATGACAAATGGCAGTTGCATTTTAAAAATCTTTTTACTAAAAAAGCACAGTATGGAAAATGCTGTCAAGATGCTGGTAATGTTTTTAAATGATTTCTTAGGTTATGAATCAATACATCTACATTAATCTACGTGTGCTGTAGGTGGGGGGCTTCTAGGGGTCTATTGCTGCTGATTCTTAAAATCTGAGTGCTAAATATACAACTGCATTTCATTTCATAAAATTCAGCAAACTGTACACTGAGAATATCTAATCTTTTCTATATGTGCATTAGACTTGAAAAACAAATTTTCAAATGGATGTAGCAGGCCAGGATCGGCGGCTCAGCTTGTAATCCCAGCACTCTGGGAGGCCGAGGTGAATGGATTGCCGGAGCCTGCAGGTTCAAGACCAGCAACTTGGCAAGACCTAGTCTCTACAATAAAAATAAAAAATAGCTGGGCATGGTAGCGCGCCTGTAGTTCCAGCTACTCGGAAGACTGAGGCGGAAGGACTGCCAGAGCCTAGCAGGTCGACGTTGGGGTCTGTGAGCGTGAGTGCCACTGCACTCCAGCCTGGGCGAAGGAGTGAGACTCCAACTAAAAAAAAAAGGACGTAGTCAATATATGTAAATGGCACTCTGAATTAACTTCTTAAAAATGCCTTCATCAAGCCCCTCTCTGCTTCCTCAAGGGTCTGTGATCCACAGGTTTGGAACCCCTAGATGATGTGTCAAGATTTGGAGGCCATAACGCAATAATAAACATGATATATAATATCTTAAAACATAAAATGTGTGCACTCATACTGGGTGCGGTGACTCATGCCTGTAATCCCAACACTTTGGGAAGTTGAGGTAAGAGGACTGCTTGAGCCCGGGAGTTTGAAACCAGCTTGTGCAACATAGCAAGACCCTATCTCTACAAAACAATTAAAAAAATTAGCCAGGTGTGGTGGCATGGCTATGGTCCTAGCTACTTGAGAGGTTGAGGTAAGAGAACTGCCGGAGTCCAGAAGTTCGAGGCTACAGTAAGCTGTGATTGGCACCACTGCACTCTAGACTAGGCAACAAAGTGAAGACCTAACCTCTTTTTAAAAAATGTGCTCACAGGCATTACATTATCTAAACCTCAGACCTACAGATGAGAAAAATGAAGCCCACAGAGGTTAAGTACCTCCCTGAAAATCAAACAGGGAGTCGGGCTCGGTGGCTCAGCCTGTAATCCCGCGCCTTTGGCAGGCTGAGGTGAGTGGATTGCCTGGGCCGCGGGTTCGAGACCCGCCTGGGCAGCGAGACCTCATCTCTACAATAAATCAAAAAATCAGTCGGGCGTGGTAGCGCATGCCTGTAATTCTGGCTACTCAGAAGGCTGAGGCAGAAGGATCACCGGAGCCCAGCAGGTCGAAGCTGCGGTAGCTGGAAGCAGCCACGGCACTCCAGTCTGGGCGACAGAGTGAGACTCCAACTCAAAAAAAAAAAAAAAATCAAACAGGGAGTTGAAAGGGGTAAATGTGGGAGGCTAAGGCAAGTAGACTGCCTGAACCCACGGGTTTGAGACTAGCCTGGGGAACTTGTTGAGACCTCATCTCTACAATAAAAAATAAAAACTTAGCCAGGTGTGGTAGCATGCACATGTAGTTCTGGCTACTCGGAAGGCTGATGCAGAAGGATCACTGGAGCCCAGCAGGTCGACAGTGGGGTGTCCGTGAGTGTGCCACAGCATTCCAGTCTGGGCGACAGAGTGAGGCTCCGACTCACAAAAAAAGAAAGGGGTAAATGCAGTGGTGGTAGTTATCTATCATTCCCCTTCTTCTGGAAATTGATCATTCCTGCCATTTTCTTTCAGCTCCTGTTCTCTATATACCAATGGCTGGCCAGCTGGGAACCTGACCCTTACTCAGAGTCCTTCCTAGGATTTCTGGTCTTGGGAACAACGATCAGAGGACTCAGTCTCTCTCTGATCTTGCCAGCCTAGGATCATCGGTGGTTCTGTTTCTAGATGTGAGGAAGAATCTGGCCAGACAGAATGACATTAACAGAATACTGGAGACAAGAGGTAGACAGAGTCCTGTGGCATCTCAGTTCTTGCTTCCAAAAGTCCCCAAGGACATATCACTGTTAACCTTCTGCAGTGGAAGTACACAAGACATTAAATTCCTTCTGTCCCAAGTCAGTTGAGGTTGGGATTCTGTCACCTCCAAGTCCAAGATCTAAATAACACAAGAACTAACATTTACTGAGCCCTTACTATACATCAGATATAATGTCTGTTACATAAGACTTAGCAATTATATTAGCTACACTTGCTTTCATTATCTTGTCTCTTTGCATCGCATCTTTACAAAACCCTTGTTAAATATCATCTTCATTTACTGAATAAGGAAATATGATAGGTCTTCAATAAATATTAGTAGGAAGGGAGAGAAAGATTAAATAACTTGCCCAAGGTCACAGAACCAGAAAATGCTGATGTCACGTTCCACACTAATGTCTACCAAATCCCCAAACGCATGCTTTTTCTGCGGGATGCTGGTACAAAAACCAGAGCTTTCAGACTGCAACTCTAACATCATTTCCACTATGCCCATCACTTACGTAATTCTGTCACAGCCATGGCCTGCCTGTACTTGTTTAAATTTTTCTTTAAACCCACTTACACTTTTTAAAAATTTAATAATTGCACTGTAAATAGCTACATTAAAGGAAAAACCAGGATTACTTACTATAATAGAAGATACCCTATACATTACTGTGTACCTCTACCAACATAAACTGCTCCTCTGCTTAGTACCTTCAGTTATCTCACATACCAGTCATACATGTCATGCTTAAGAAAATGTTTGTACCCCACATCTTTAAAAAAAAAAAGTTTTACACGGCAGTTTCTAAAGAGATAAGAAGATAACTAATATTTAACAAATGCTTAGTTTGAACCAAAAATTGCGCTAAGAGGTTTACATAGTTTATCTCTCATTTAATTCTTGCCAAAAAATCTTAAAAGTGTTATTATTATATCCATTTTAAGGATGAGGAAACAGAGGCTTAGAAAAGTTAACTTATCTAGGGTGGCAGAGCTAAAATTTGAACCGAGGACTTCCACAACAGAGCCTTATCTCCTAGCCACTATCCAAATCTGCATTCCAGTGAGATCAGTGATGTGCTGAAACTAAAAAGAGTCTCATCATATGAGGGGAACTACACACCAATTTTCAAAGAAAAATTTGAATTAAAAAATTACAGGATATTTAGGTTGCTAAGAGAGTATGAGGGGAAAAAATAATGCAAATAAGCACTCACTTAAGTGACTGAATCTAAGAGTTTATCCTTTGATAAACTGTTTTCTGAAGTCATTAAAATAATAATGTTAGTAACAGCCCTCATTTATTTTTATACACATATTATTGCCTTTTTTCCCTCAATGAAAACCTTGAACCTTAGAGAAGTAAACACTTCGCCAAGTAGCACATTATCAAGTAAGAGAAGAACCAGCTTACAATTTTTTAACCATGCCACTTATCTGTTGTAGAAGGCACATCCAAGATTCCCCTAAATCTTAAAATCTGTTTGTTTACTTAAGATTCGGGGGTACACATGAGTATTTTTTTACATGGACATATTGCATGGTGGTGGGGATTGGGCTTCAGACGGCCCATTCCCCAGAAAGCGAACATCGTGCTCAGTAGGCAGTTTCCGGAACCTGAACTCCCTTCCCCTCCCCCGTTATTGGTGTCCCCAGTGTACTATCTCCATCTTTGTGACCGTTTAGCTCCCACATATGAGTGAGAACAGGTGGTACTTGGTTTTCTGTTTCTGAGTCAGTTTACTTATGATGATCTCCAGCTTCATCCATGTTGCTGCAAAGGGCAAGATTTCATTTCTTTTTTTAATGGCTGTGTAGGAATCCATAACGCATATACAACACATTTTCATTATCTGCTGATCAGTTGATGGGCACTCAGATTGAGTCCGTTTCTTGGCAATTGTGAATTGTGCTGTGATAAACATAAGGGTGCAGGTGCTTTTTTTTTTTTTTCTTTTTTAAAAAATATAACGATCTCTGTTCCTTAGGGTAGATACCTAGTGGGATTGCTGGATCAAATGGTAGATTTACTTTTAGTTCTGAGTAATCTCCATACCACTTTCCATAGAGTGTATACTACTTTACACTCCCACCAACAGTATTTAAGCTTTCCCTTTTCTCTGCATCTACTGTTTTTTTTTTTATTTTTAAGAGTGGCCATTCTGATTTGTGTAAAGTGATATCTCATTGTGGTTTTAATTTGCATTTCCCTGATGAGTGATGTTGAACATATTTTCATATGTATGTTGGCCATCTGTCTATCTTCTTTTGAGAGATGTCTGTTCATGTTGTTTGCCCACTTTTTAACAGGGTTATTTGCTTTTCTCTTGTTGATTTGTTTGAGTTCTTTGTAGATTATGGACTTTAGTCTTTTGTCACATAAATAGTTTGCAAATATCTTCTCACATTCTGTAGGTTGCCTATTTGTTCTGTTAATTCTTTTGCAGTGCAGAAGGTTTTTAGTTTATGTCCCACTTATTGGCTGAGTGTGGTGGCTCAGGCCTGTTATCCCAGCACTTTGGGAGGCCGAGGGGAGAAGATTGCCTTGAGACCAGCCAGGGCAACTTGGTGTGACTTCATCTCTACAACATATCAAAAAATTAGCCGGGTGTGGTAACGCGCACCTGTAGTTCCGGCTGCTTGGAAGGCTGAGGCAGAAGGATCGCCTGAGCCCAGTGGGTTGATGCTGGGGTAGCCATGAGCATGCCACTGCACGCTGGCCTGGGCAACAGAGTGAGACTCTGACTCAAAAAAAGAAAGAAAGAAAAAGCCCCACTTACTTATTTTTGTTTTAGTTGCATTTGTTTTCGGGGTTTTAGATATAAATTATTTGCCTAAGGCCAATGTCCAGAAGAGTTTTTCCTAGGTTTTCTTCTACGATTTTCATGGTTTCAAGGCTGACATTAAGTTCTTAATCCATCTTGAGTTAATCTTTGTATATGGGGAGAGACAGGGATCAAGTTTCATTTTTCTGCACGTAGTTATCCAAATTTCCCAGCACCATTCGTTGAATAGAGTGTCCTTTCCCCAGTTATGTTTTTGTCTGCTTTGTCAAAGATCAGTTGGTTGTAGGTATTTGGGTTTATTTCTGGATTCTCTATTCTGTTCCACTGGGCCACGTATCTTCTCTTGTACCACTAGTAACATACTGTTTTGGTTACTATAGACTTGTAGTATAATTTGAAATCAGGTAAAGTGATGTCTCCAGCTTTGTTCTTTCTGCTTAGGATTGCTTTGGTATTCTGACTCTTTTTTGGTTCCATATAAATTTTAGGATTGCCTTTTCTAATTCTATGAAAAATTACACTGGTAGTTTAATAGGGATTGCATCGAATCTGTAGATTACTTTGGGTAATATGGCCATTTTAATAATGATTCAATAATTTAATAATGATTCAATAATTTAATAATGATTCAATAATTTAATAATGATTCAGTAATTTAATAATGATAAAAACTATTTAATAATGATTCTTCCAATCCATGAGCATGGGAGATTTCTCCATTTATTTGTCTCTGCAATTTCTTTTATCAGAATTTTGTAGTTCTCCTTGTAGAGACCTTTCACCTCCTTGGTTAAATATATTCCTGTGTATTATAGCTTTTTGGCTGCTATTATAAATGTAACTGGGTACTTGATATGACTCTCAGCTTGGCTGTTATTAGTGTATAGCAGTGGTACTGATTTGTATGTGTTGATTTTATATCCTGAAACTTCACTGAATTCATTTATCAAGCCCAGGAGTCTTTTGGAGGAGTCTTTAGGGTTCTCTAGGTATGAGATCATATCATCAGCATACAGAGGTGGCTTGATTTCTTTTCCAATTGGGATATCCTTTATTTCTTTGTCTTTCCTGTTTGCTCCAGCTAGGACATCCAGTACTATGTTGAACAGTAATGGTGAAAGTGGCCATCCTTACCTTGTTATAGTTCTGAGGGGAAATATGTTCAACTTTTTTCCATTTGGGATAACACTGGCTGTGGGTTTCTTGTATATAGCTTTTATTATTTTGAGGAATGTTCCCTCTATGCCTTTTTTGCTCAGGGTTTTTGTTAAGAAGGGATGCTGGATTTTAAAAAATGTCTTTCTGCATCTATTGAAATGATCGTATGATTTTTGTTTTTTTGCTTATGTAGTGGATCATGTTTACTGACTCGTGTATATTGAACCACCCTTGCAACCCTGGGATAAAATCCATTTGACTGTGGTGTATTATCTTTTTATGTGCTGTTGAACTCAGCTTACTAATATTTTGTTAAGGATTTCTGTGTCCATATTCATAAGGGATATTGGTCTGTAGTTTTCTTTCGTTGTGTCTTCTTCTGACTTTGGTATCAGAGTAATACTGGCCTCGTAGAAGGAGCTAGAAAGGATTCCCTCCTCTTCAATCCTGTGGAATACCTTCAGTAAAACTGGTACCAGTTCTCCTTTGAAGGTCTTGTAGAATTCCGCTGAGTCCATCAGATCCTGGATATTTTTGTGTTGGGAGACTTCTAATTACTGTTTGAATCTTGCTACTTGTTATTGGTCTGTTCAAGGTTTCTCTTTCTTCCTGATACAAGGTTGGGGGGTTGTATGTTTCTAAGAATTTATCCATTTTTTCTAGACTGTCTAATTTGTTTACATAATAATCTTGAATGATCTTTTGAACTTCTGTCATTTCAGTTGTGATGTCTCCTTTTTAATTTCTTATTAGCTAATATGAGTCTTCACTCTTCATTTCTTAATTAATCTAGCTAGTGGTCTATCAATTTTGTCTATCTTTTCAAAGAACCAACTTTTTGTTTCATTGATCCTTTTTTCCTTTAATTTCAATTTCATTTAGTTCTACTCTGATCTTTGTTATTTTTCTTCTGGTAGCTTTGGGTTTGGTTTGTTTGTGTTTTTCTAGTTCTTTTGGGGTTGATGTTAAGTTAATAATATGTGATCTTTCAGTCTTCTTAATGTAGGCCTTAAGCACTATAAATTTTCCTCTGAGCACAGCTTTGGCTGTATCCCAAAAGTTTTCATAACTTGTTGTATTGTTGTCATTCATTTCAAGGAATTTTAAATTTTCCATCTTGATTTCATTGTTGACCCAAAGATCATTCAGGAACAAACCATTTAACTTCCATGTTTGGTTTCACAAGTTCTTGTAGTTAATTTCTAGTTTTATTCCCTGTGGTTTGAGATGGTGCTTGATATGACTTCAATTTTTTGAATTTATTGAGACTTGATTTGTGGCCTATCATATGGTCTATCTTGGAGAATGTTTGATTCATATGCTAATGGAAAAAAATGTATATTCTACAGTTTGGGAATGGAATGTTCTGCAGATGTCTGTTAGTTCCATATCCTCTAAAGTCCTGTGTAACTCCAATGTTTCTTTGTTGACTCTCTGCCTTGATGATCTGTCTATTGCTGTCAGTGGAGTGTTGAAGTCTCCCACTATTATCGTATTGCTGTCTATCTCTTTGGTAACATCTAGTAGAATTTGTTTTATAAAGCTAGGGGCTCCAGCGTTAGGCACATATATAAAATTATGCCTTCTCATTGGATTGATCCCTTTATCGTTATATAATAGTCATCTTTGTCTTTTCAATTGTTAATTTAAAGTCTGTTTTATCTGATATGAGATTGGCTACTCCCGCTCATTTTTGGACTCCTTTACCTTGAGTCTATAGGAGTGTTTGTGATTTACATGGGTGTCTTTAAGGCAGAAGATATTTGGGGTGTTTTTAAAAAATCCATTCTGCTAGTCTGTACCTTTTTAGTGGGGTACTGAGACCATTTACTTCAGAGTTAACAATGATATGTAAGGTACTATTTTACTTATCATACCGGTTATTTGGTTGCTTTATTTATTTTCTCTAGTGTGTTGGTATTCCGTAAAGCCTATGCATTTTATGATTTCTGGCATTTCTGACTGATGTATTTTGACCTTTTGTTACAGTATTTAAGACTCCTTTGAATATTTCTTATAGGGCTGATCTAGTGGTGACAAATTCCCTCAGTGTTTGTCTGCAAAGGACTTCATTTCTCCTTCATTATGAAACTTAGTTTTGTGGGATACAAAATCCTTGGCTGACGGTTATTCCGTTTGAGGAGCCTGAAGATGGGTCTCTTTTGAGAAAGCTGCTGTTAGTATGATAGATTTACCTTTGAAAGTTATTTGATGCTTTTATCTTGGCTCTTTTAAAATTCTTTCCTTCACATTAACTTTGTATAGTTGTAAGCTTATATATCTTGGGGATGTCCTTTTTGCAATGAATCTTCTGGGGGTTCTTTGGGCTTCTTGTATCTGGATGTCTAAATCTCTGGCAAGGCCAGGGAAGGTTTCCTCTCTTATTCCCTTAAATAAGTGTTCCAAAACTGCTGCCTTCTCCTCTTCCTCAGGAACACCTGTGTTCTTGGCTGTGGACATTTTACATAGTCCCACATTTCCTGGAGGCTTTACTCTGTTCTCTCAATTTTTTTTCTTTATTGCTACCTGATTGGGTTAATTCAAAAGCCTAATCTTCAAGTTCTGAGATCCTTTCTTCTGCTTGTCCTGGTCTACTGTTAACACTTTACACTTTTTTCCATTTCCAGAATTTCAGCCTGTTTCTTTTTAAGGTGCCTCTTTTGAGAATTTTTCCCCATGTCCTGAAAAGTTTTTAAAATTTCTTATGTTGGTTTTCAGTTTTCTCTTGAAGTTCCCTGAACAACTTTTATCATCAACCTTTTGAATTCTATGTCTGGAATTTCAAAAATTTCATTTTGGTTAGGTTTTGTTGCTGAAGAGTTGGTGTGGTGTTTTGGAGGTTTTGGAAAATCCGTTTTTTCATATTGTCAGAATTATTTTTCTGGTTCCTTCTCATTTGGGTAGACAATTTCTTCTTATTTGAGATTGGCAAGGGTTTGACATAGGCACTGTAGGGTTCCCTTGGTTATATATGGCCTTGGTGTGGTAAGTTTCTTAACTGCCAAAAACAGCAGCCCTGTGCTGTATCCCTGCACTGGTTCGCGGCATCCCGAGTGGCCAGAGTGGCTTGGAATGTGTTGTTAGCAGGCATCGAGCATCAGGCCTTTCCCAAAGCCAAGGCACTGCATCCAGTGTCGCTGCCTGTGCTGTTGGCCTCCAGTCAGGAGGCAGCACTTGTGGGGGAAGGCCAGCTCTGAGAGTGGCTTGGGGCTTCTCCTTGGCACGTGCTGCTGCAAGGAAGTGCCCAGTCAGCCTGCGCTGAGGGTGGAGCTCTGGGATGTCCCACGTTTTCTGCAAGTTTCTACCCTTCTGGGGGGGTGCAGGGAAAAGGAGATGGAGCATCCCGCAAGTTGTGCTCTTAGCTGTCCCAGTGGGGATTGGGAGAAAGTCCCAGGCCACTGGGGTAAAGCTGTTGTGTAGAGCAGGCCCAGAGGAGCTCACCAGGGGAGTAAGAGGTTGCTGTGGCACCTCCTCCCACCTGGCTCCTGCCTTGGCCTCAGGCAATCTGGAATCTGAATATCAAGGTGCAGCTGGTCTCAGGTCCGAAGGTGTTCTAAGGCAACCCACCCAGCCAGGAGCTGTCTGGGTCTTAGAGTCTGCCCTTGGGGCTTATTCCCTTCCAGGTCAGCTGGAAATTAGCTGCTCTCCCTGCAAGGGTTGAGTTCCTAGGAAATGGTGGCTGGTGCTGCTCAAGGCTTTTTTCCTGCACCACTCCATGGCAGGATACGACTGTGGGGAAGGCAGGTTCCCATGAGGGACTGGGGTCCCCCAAGGCTCAGAGTCCTGCAAGTCTGAGGCAGGAGCACAGAACTCCTGAATTCCCATCACTTACCTTCCCACTGTGTCTGTAGGCTGTGGGGTCTATGGCGTGCAGACAAGAGTCTGGACAGTTCCAACCCAGGTCAGTGGATTTTTTTCTTCTTCTTTGCTCTGTGATTATCATCACTTCTCTGGAGATTCGTGGAGCATGCAACCAGATCTGTTCCTCGCTGGAGCTGAGGAAACTCTATCTTGGTTTACTCTGTAGGAGAAACTCACTCTAGTGGCCTCTTGTTGGCCATCTTAATTGTTCCCCAACATTTGATTATTTTCAGAAAAGAAAGTAAGATCTGCTTCTGAAGGGAAATAATCTGTCAGTTCAAGCTTTGAGGAATGGCCACATGAGGATGAGATTACTCAAAGGGAAATTAATGAGTGGATATCAATGTCCATTTTAGGTGAATGACTCCAAATGGGCAAAGGGATGAGGAAGATTTTAGTCATTCTACTTTATGAGACTATCTACCTGCTACCTTTTTTTTTTTAATTTTTGGAATGCGGGTCGGGGAAGGTATAGACAGTCTCCAAATTTATGTAGAATGTTTTACCAATTCACCTGTGAGCTGATAGGTGTAAAGTTCATGTACTCACTTTTAAAGGTTATTAACAACATCCCCATTTGACAGCTATAGTCAGTTACGTCTAGATGACTCCTTTTTTTAAGCTCTAGCATTTAGCCACTGGTAAAAAGAAGGTAAGTAAAGTGCAGACTTCTAAGAGCTCCCTGTTTTAGCTTGTCCTTTAATCAAACAAGGCCCCTCTAGAAATAACAAGTCTAAATGTGCTACAAAGTTCCATTCCCTCAACTGCCCAACAACACCTGCAGTGACATCCTCTGAAATGTCATATACATAAAATTATATAAGGGCAAGAAGAAAAATGGCAGTTAATATAGGCTATAAAGTCATTCTGTCTCAAACCACTAAAAGTCTGCTGAAATATGTGACTCCATCTCTAAGTATGCATCTGCCAGTTGAACAACTCACAAGGGTGGGATGAGGGGAAAGAATGAATTAACAAATAAATAAATACAGAAGAATATGCCTAACTCTAATGATCGATTGCCACCATACTTGTCTTAAATTTTGCAATACAGCAACATCACACTCTCTATATAACTAAAGAGCAGGGATATCAACCCAGAAGAGCACTTCCAACCTTGACATGAAGACTTTTTATTTACTTTCACGCATAATCCTAACAAGTTTGGTCATTTGAATGCTAGGCACAGAGAAGATATACGCTGTTGCAAACAAGAGAGAGACTGCTGAGAAACCATACTGAGACAGAAGCACTATGTGAAAGCTGGCAACTAACAGGATTTAGAACAATTATACAGACGGGACATAAGAATGGAAAATTCCTTGAGTCTGAGGCCACTAAGGTAGATGGGAATTTTTTGTACCCTCCAGGCCGAGTGGTGTCTCTTGACTCCATAGAGTGTAAGAACAGATGTTCTCAGAGATATTCATAAATCTGGCCATGATGGCTTCCAGCTCAGGGCTTTTGCACTAGCTGATTCCTCAGCCTGGAACTCCCTTCCCTCAAGCTCTGAGGATGACTGGCTCTTACATACGCTTCATATTAAAAGTCCCTTCCCAAAGAAGACTTCCATGGACACCCTAAAGCAGTGTGCACCCTCAGTCCACCCAAGGGTTAATCTCAAATATATGTCATGCTACTTTTCCCATGAGTGCTACCATACCCTGAAATGATCCTGCTTGTGATTTGCTTACTTTTATGGTATTTCTATCTCTCTACAAGAAGAATGAAAGCTCTAAGGAGGCAAGAGCCATGTGTCCCAGCTGAATTCCCATTCCCAGTGTTTAGCAGATAACAGATGCTCAAAAAAGTATATGGATAAAGCAACAAATGACTGAATAAATGAACTCCTCAGTTTAATCAGTTCCACAAAATAGAGAAGCATGCAACTTAAGAACTGCCTTGAAAATGATTGAATAAAACAGTTTTAGACCCAGAAGACATGGCCCTCTATAATTCTTCACATAACAGTTTTGAATAGTCAAAGCTTAAATGTATATATATGTTATATGTACACAAAGTCCTAAATGTGTAAGAGATATGACCATACAGTGCTGAGTAATGGATTAACAGGATAGGCAGAACTTATACATTCCAAGTGTGTTTTGTATCTTAAAACAGTTATTCTGTCAACTTTCTGTAAAAACATTTTATTGAACCATATTTATGTTAAGTGAACTATGGCAGTACTCCTATCATTATTCATTAAGGTTTTCTACTTTAGAATTACTATCTAAGTCTGTGGCACTTCCTTTTCAATATACTCAAGTAGAAAAATTGCTCTTATTTTGGGTAAATTTGATTTTTGAAAAGAACCACAAGTCTTTGGAGCTAAATGGAATGAACACACTTTTAGAGACAGGAAACAATGCATGACAATAAAATAATAGCATAGAATGTCCTAGAGACATGCCAAGGTAGACAAATCTCACCTATCTTCCAGGAGTACTCTAGGCATTCGGTACATTAATGTACCTAGAAGTGGCCAGCACAAAACCTTGCACAGGGTAGGTGCTCAGAAACGACTAGCTATCATTATCCTTACCTCTGAAGGTGGCTGCAAGAGACAAAGTCCTGAAGCACATGGAGCAGCGACAGCAAAACATCTGCAGCAAGTACTCCTATACTAAAGTGATGTCTTTAATGAAAAGAATTTTTACTCAACAAAACAAAACAAAGCAGTGCTTCTACTTTATTGCTTTACACTACATTCAGAGAGGTCACGTCAAAAATGCATGGTTTTTTTTTTGAGTCAGCATCTCACTCTGTTGCCTACGCAGAGTGCAATAGCACAATCACAGCTCTCTGCAGCTCAAACTCTTGGGCTCAGGAGATCCTCCCACCTCACTGATCTAGCAGGAGGGTTGAATCAAGGGTGTGCAGATTACCCTGTTGTAACCTTTGGATCCAGACAAAAAAGGCCCCGACAGGTAGTCTGGTATCAGGCTTAGTGGAGCACTTAGTAGAAGCTAACTGAATAAACTAGCAAATGAATGGCTGAAAAAATACCTCTCTTATGTCTATGTGTGACATTTGAGGACCTGTAGGTGGTTTCAGGAAAATCGTGCCCAAATGAATTTTGTGGACAGATACATACCTCTCTCAATCTCTCTTATACAGTGAAGAGATGGTCCCATAACCTTCTTACTACTTGAAAGTGAAACAAGCATGTCCATTCCCAGGGACTGTGGAAGAAGTCAAAATGACATGTGGGGACAATGAGTCCTGACCAGACAGATCCATCCCCTCACCTGAGAGGGTAAATGTGGTGGCAACAAAAGAAAGTAAACCTCACTTGTCTAAAATACTTGCCATCAATTTCCCCCACTAGGATGATCTTTCCATGCGTTCATTCACCAACATTTATATCAGGGGCTGTGGGTCAGGCAATAAAGATACACAAGCGAATGAAACGTGGCCTGTCTGTATGTAGCACACTTTTGGAAGAGCAAAGTGCATGCCATGGGGTTCCAGAAACAACAAAAAGAAGAGGAAAGGGAGAAAGAAGAGAAGAAGGGAACTTAGAGTGCCCACGGGGGGCCAGGTGCTGCCATGCCATCTCCATTCTCATCTCCCTCAATCCTGGAGGAGATGACATCCACGATGCTCCACCTGACACTCCTCCTGGAACACGGAAGGAAGGAATGGAGATTAGGAAGCAGGCAGGAAAGACAGTCATGGTAGAGAGGAGCAGAGAAGAAACAGGAAGTATAGCCCCAATTAAAGCAGTATGAGGAGATGAAGTGTAGGCTACTAAGAACCATCCCGTCTGACACCTATACAATACCAGCACTTACAGAGAGTTCAACAGCCTAGATACCTGTCAACAGAGGAAGAGGGACATAGCGACAGCAGCTTTTATAAAAGGAAGAGGTAAAGATGTTATCATCCGTTAGTTTCAAGATTAATATGTGTTGAATGAGGCTGCTACACAAGGGGAAATGGCCATCCTAAAATAAAATTTGATTTGCATAACACAGCCAAAAAATGGAAAGTGGATACACCATCTGGAAAAAAAGGTTTTAAGCTGTTTATCTGTGTTGTTTCAGACTTTTAAAAAAAATGTCCTTAAGAATCAGATTCTCCTGCAGCCATGCATCTTTCAGCCAGGTGTGGTGGATCATGCCTATAATCCCAGCACTTTGGCAGGCCAAGGTGGGAGGATGACCAGGAGTTCGAGATCGGCCCAGGCAACACAGCAAAACCTTATCTCTACTAAAAATAAAAAATTAACGGAGTGTGGTGGTGCACACCTGCAGTCCCAGCTACTTGGCAGGCTAGGGCAGGAGGATCACCTGAGCCCAGGAATTTGGGGCTGTGGTGAGCTGTGATGGTGTCACTGTACTCCAGCCTAGGCTACAGAGTGAAATTCTGACTAAACAATAATAAACAAATAAAATTTAAAAATATACACATTTCAATCAAAACACTGAATGTCCTCTGTGGCAGGGGCTCCCAATCCCTGGGCTGTGGCCTGGTAACGGTCTGGGGCTTGCTAGGACCGGGGCTGCGCAGCAGGAGGTGAGCAACGGGCAAGTCAATCCGCGGCAGCATCAGGTTCTCCCAGGGGCACAAACCCTACTGTGAACTGCGCGTGCAAGGAAATCTGGGCTGCGCGCTCCTCATGAGAATCTGATGCCTGATGATGATCCCCACCCCGACCCGCAACCCCATCCACGGAAAAACTGTCTTCCACGAAACCAGTCCCCGATGCCAAAAGGTTGGCGACTGCTACTCTGTGGTACCTAGAGCTGAATAGGGTGGATTCTGACCTGGGAATGGCAAAGAGTTGCAGAGGCTAAAATTTTAAGGGTCTACCCTCCCCCCCAACAACTTACTTCACAGTTCAGATCTGTGACAAGATTCAATGCACCACCTTCAGCGATGTTTCTGGAATGATTCTAAGGATCTATTCCATGAAAGAAACCACCACAAGGCTATCAAGTTTCCAAGCCAAAGAAAAGGTACCACATAAAACTCCAATTCATAAAAGTTGGCCTCCCTGTGCAAACACAAATTATTTGTCATATGTGTACACATTTTGTGGGCAGAGACTACACTAGTCCCAGAGTAAGTCTCAATAAATATCAGTCAAATTCTATACGCCTCTATATTAAAAACATCTAGAAGTAAAAGTATGTAGAACAAAACTGGCATTCAATAATGTTGCTGAATATTTCTCATGTACCATTTGTTTTAAAACCTTAATGTTTATTTCAGTCACTGAAAGAAGTACCATCTTAACTAAAGTAAATAATGCAGCATATATTTTTTGCTTGGGTAGCATACGTAGAAATAATCACTTTCTAATCTCTCCAGGGCTTATCTAGGCTACAATGGTTCCCAAGCCTTTCCAAAAGTCAGTCACACCTATGAAATATCAATGATGAAGTCATTGTATACTCCCCTGTGAAGGCTTAGGACCCGGGTGAAACACACTCCTGGCAATTAACCACTCTGAGGTTGTAAAGGAAGCCGTGAGAAGTCCCACATGTAATGTAGGCAAGAGGAAGCTGCTGGGGTGAAGGGCCTCCCTCCCTCCCAGCCCTGTGCCTTCCACAGATGGGAAAAGCAGGCCCAGAGGGAATCAGATGAGTGAGGGGAAGATCTGGGCCTGCGGTCAAACCATTCTGCCTTTTGCACTGATGGCAGATTCAACACTGTGTATAGAGCAAGTGAAGCAGATCTCCTTCACGGCTTTTGAAGTCAAGCCTGTCACTATAAAGTGCAGCCATTCCAGGCATCCTGTAAAGAGAAACTAACCCATCTCCGACAGCTAGGCCAAGTCTTGTGTTTCTTTGGGAAGCATATTCTCTACCTCTAATCACTGAACCCTTGATTTGGTCCCATACCATCTGGCACTAAGTTACTACCAGGGGTGCCTACAGTACTAAGTGATCGTCCACGTTTGAGAAATCAACTACCACTTGTTAATGGGTCCAGTCTTTGCCTCTTGGAAAGAGAGCCTGACTGTGGAAGCAAGTACCATCCTGAGAAGCATGATGCTTGGCTCTGAGGCCAAGGAGGCCTGTGCTACTTCCTGCTTGGCTACCACCCACTGACTGCGCGACTGTGGTCAAGTTAGTCGCTCTCTCTGACACTAATGGTACAGTTAACGCCGCCATCCTCACACAACACCTGGCACAGACGGGTGTTGGCCTCTTCTCCTCCTTTTCCCAATGATCCTCAGAGTTTTATCTTAGCTAATTTTGCCTGCCTTCTCCTGCATATTGATGAAGATGATAAAAACAACACTGTGTCATTGTCATTAATCTTATGTCGTCTTATTTAATCCTTATAGTAACTTAAAAGAGTTTCTTTTTTTTTTTGAGCTGGCGTCTCACTCTGTCGCCCAGGTTGGAGTGCAGTAGCATGCTCACAGCCATAGTAGCCTCGACCTGTTGGGCTCAGGTGATCCTCTGCCTCAGTCTTCCAAGTAGCTGGAACTACAAGCATGCACCACCATACCTGGCTAATTTTTTTTTTTTAATTATAGAGATGAGGTCTCACCATGTTGCTCAGGTTAGTCTCAAACCCCTGAGCTCAGGCAATCCTCTCGTCTTGGCCTCCCAAAGAGCTGGGATTACAGGATTGAGCCATCACCACATCTGGCCTAAAAGAAGGATTCTATTACTCGTGTTTTACAGATAAGGAAACTAAACATCAGAATGGCCCTAAACCATTCAGCTAGTAAGACAGAGTCAAGTTCAAAACCAGATCTTCCTAACCCTAAAGCCTGTATTCAAAACCAGGTTGCTCTCCAACCTGTCAACCTGATCCAGTGGGGTCCAGAAGATAGAGAACTCCTCAGAAAGGTCAGCCAAGGAGTCAGTAATCAGCCCACAAGACAAACAGCTTCAAAAGCCTTTTCCTTCTCATGCCGGGAGGCTCCCTGTAAAGGAGCCAAACAGTAGCTGAGACCAGCACTTTCTCTGAGAAATCAAGCAACTCTTTAAAGGCAGAGGAAAAAAGACAAAAAGCAAAGTGGGAAAGAGTCAACCTACAGCTTGCTGGGATTGTGCCCTCCAAGCAGGTCGCACTTGAGCTGCGTATCAACTGCTTCATGTAGGTCCACCTGCTAAATATTTTGCTTGGCATACTGAATGTTAGCCAAAACCAGGGAGGCTTTCTATTTAGCATCAGGCACACCCTGGGAACTGTAGCCCTCACAGACTTTACTAATTGAGAACTAGAGACTTGGCAGTAGACATCATTTTCACTAAAACTGATCACTGGCATGTGTACCTATACACAGAAAATAGGTTTAGTATTAATAAACAACCACAACAACACGTGGAGATGCACAGGATTCTGAAAGCTTCTAGGCATCCTTTAAAGTATTGATGACTCTTGAAAAACACTCCTGAGAGTGACTGGCAAACAAATCTTAGAAAAGAATAAGTGGGCTTATCTTTGGGGTCAGCAAAGACAACAGGAGTTTATTTATTAAAGAGGACTAGCTTCTTACCTGACAATTCAAATCCCTGCTCTAGCCCACTGGGAGGTCACTCTTGTGTTCAGTCTGCACTAAACATGAAGGGGATGAACAGGAACACCCATCTGTCAGGCTCCTGCCTTCACAAAGACCTATGTCTCCAGAGGTCAGGTCTGTACTAGGTGTGGGGATGCCTGAAGACAAGACCACTCTCTCCTTCAAGGTGAATGAGACAGAGAACAACCAAGTACATGCCAACATTTCTGAGAAGAGATATGCTTGGTATTAAGCATCAATGAGACCAGGTGGCTGAAGCAAAGGGCTACATGGAGAATGGAAAGAGAGGGACAGGGGCATGTCACACAGGGAGGAAAAGGTCACAGAAAGGAGTCTGGATTTTATTCTGGAGGCAATGGCCTGTCCAAGATGAAGTCACTGGGGTTTTAAAAGAAAGAGGTGATTCATTCTAACCTTGAGAAAAAGACTCTGACTTGTGCTGAGAATGGAGGGTAAGGCGCAAGACTGGAAAGGAAGGAGCCACTCAACTGCATACTGCACCAACAGAACTTCTCTAAGTACTTCTGCTGTGGCTCAATCCACTTCCTCCTCTGGGACCACACCTAAACTCAAGGCTTCCCCCAATACCCCTCACCCCCACGTCCATTTAGTACCTCAGTGATGGCATCAAGATGCTCAGCTGGAAGCCAAAGTCATGTCCTTGTTTAGCCCTCTATGCTCAACAGGCCACCACATTTTGCCAATTCCATCTCTGAAGCAATTCCTTTCCTTTTTACAGAGACAGGGGTCTTGCTGTGTTACTCAGGCTGGATTTGAGCTCCTGGACTCAAGAGATGCTCCTGCCTCCACCTGCTAAGTAGCTGGGACCACAGACACACACCACTATGCCAGGCTCTTTTACAACATTTCTAAAACTCATTTGAAGGGCTCCTGCCTTACTTCAGGACTTGACCAGCCCAATCAAGTACTTTCCCAGGCAGGCCGCTAGCGGTGCCCCACCTTCAACCTTCATCCTTCACCCATCCATCTTCCACACCAATGTAGAGTGCTTCCAGTGTATAAATCTGCCATGTCACTCTGTGGTTTTCAAACCTAGAACAGAGTAGAAACCAAGACCGTGGCTCATAAAGTCCTTCTTTACTTCACCTCAAACTGCTTTTGCAGACTTTCCTGTGCTGCCGGCCTGTTGTGTCACTGCCATTTTCCACTTTATATTCCTGACTCTCCGAGAGAGTGGTGCCCAAGTGTATCAGGCCTCTTTGGAGCCTCTGTGGCTCCAAAGACGCTAACCCTCATAACTGAAATTTTCTCCTTTCTCTGTCTTTTCTCCACCATCTTCTTAACAATCTTACAAACTCATGCTCAACCTTTAAAATTGGACTTTATCACCCAATAAGAAAGTTTCACTTCTACCCTTCCCTAATTAGGAAATAATCTCTCCTCATCCAATAGTGCTATGAGAGCGCTTACCAGATTATAACTTTTTCCTTACGTTTCCATCTCTGGCAAAGAGAGGTGATGAATCTTTTAAGATACTATATGCAAGTATAGTATTGAAGAGCTAGCTTGCTGACCCTACGCCTCAGGACTACATGTGAGGAAGAGATCTGAAGTGCACAGTGCACAGAAAGAACCCTGTGCCGGATACGGAATACCTGGCATCCGTATCTGACTGCCCCTCAGATCTCTCTGGTTTCTAGCTTCTTCATCTGGAAATGTGTTAAGACTAACCAGACCAATCTGCAGTCTATTCTGGCTTTGACTTTTGAAAATCAGATATTTTTAAGTCTTAGGGACATTATTCTTCTGCTTCAACTCCCTTAGCATGCTAGATTTTGTTTTAAATAAATTTTGATTTTTAAAAAGTAACACAAATAATATAAACATTGAAACAGACTGGGGAAGGATCTTACATTTAAGATTTCCTTACAATTAAAAGGGTAAGCCACAGCTTTAATCTCAGATTCTAACTCTAGCCTTTTCTGTGTCCTTATTTTACATCCTCAGATCTCCAGGAAGTTGTCTGAAAGGTCCACCTTGAATTTCGTATTCAAAGACTTTGTCAATCTAATAAGAAAGGCATTAATGATGCCCTTTTGGAGAAAAAGAAGCTGAGTCAGAAGTGGGCATCCAGGGCCAAAAAAAAAAACAGTAAATGGCAAAACTAGGCTTTTAACCCTGGAAAGTTTAATTCTAAAGCCTATGTTCTTTCTGCCCTATGTCTCAAATTAAAAAATATGTTTTTATTCCACTGCTTATCATGCCCAAGGATGATACTGCTAAAGCTTTTTATAGATGTCTCATTTCCCTATTTCTGAGGACAGAAGTTTGAAGAGAATATAAACTATAAGCCACTAGGGTGATGTCTCTGCTTCACTAATGAATTTAGACTGCTTGTTTATTCACCAAAACAAACCTCAGAGCTGTGGACCTAGACCTGGTCATTGTTGAGTAGTGGTTTGTTTGTTTTTAAAGAGATACAGACCTAATAAGGCAGAGGAGACCAAGAAGACCTAGCTATACATTTGCATAAAGAGTAGTAAAAATAAAAGATTGCTTCTCATGAAAAAACTGACTGGGGTAAAAAAAAATAACCAAATGTATTAAAGCAGCAGTTCCTATACTGTGGTTTGTAGATGCTGAACAGTATTCTGAGGAAAAAGAGTTAATAACACATTTGGAAAATACTACATTCTAACTATATCTTTTTCCTAGAGATACTCAATGTAAATCGAATATCAAAGACTAGAATGTTTTTTTTTTTTAATCAATATTTTTTATTATGGTTTCGTGGGTACAGTTAAGGGTTAGGTGTACAATTATGTTTCATTCAGGCACCCTGTTGATAAGAGGTGTTTCCCCATCCTCAGACAGATATTTGCTACTGTTAATCCCATCCCCCAAGACTAGAATGTTTTAAAGAAACATGCTTAACTCTATATCGCAATAACTTCCAATTAAAATATACAAATAATTAAAATTGGAATGCTTTGTTTTGTTTTTATTTGTCCATACCTGCAGAACAATGTTTGTTGAAACACCAATGCAGAAAACTCTTAATTAAAAAAAAAAAAATCTTTAAAAGTAGGCCTCAAAAAATATAGCATGTCCATCAGCTAAAGGGGTTTTCTAAAGTCAACAACAGATTCTGTTAAGTCAACAACAGATACTATCAGAAAAAAGATAAACGACTGCAATCAATTTTATAGACCAAACAAAACCAAAACAAAATACTAAGAGAAAAAAATAATTACAACAAAAATCGTGGACAAAGGCTACCATCTCTAATTAGAATGTGGAGGACTTATGTTGCTGCTATAGACACACAGAAGAATAAGAACAGTAACACAAGAAACTGAAAATAGCAAACATATGCAAATATAGTTTCAACCATATTGATAAATTTAAAACTCCATGAAGAACAATAACAAAATAGCCTTTTATCTTTATAAAACTGCCAAAAAAAAAAAAAAAAGAAAAGAAAAGAAAAAAAAAAAAAGATAAAACAATGAATGAAAAGGCTTCAGAGAAATGGCTGCAATCCATTTAGAGGACAAATTATATTTCAAGTCAAAAAAAAGCCCTTACATCTGACATAGTAATCCCACTCCAGATACTTCCTATCAAAACAACTACTGCCATTTCCTCAACAATAAACAAAAAGGAGAAAAGAATACAGTGTGACTGTAATTATCAAATGTTCTAAATCATCATTAGTAGTGTTTTATATAAAAGTCAGAAATAGCCCAAATCCAACAACAGTGAGATGGTAATTAAAATATAATAGAGGAGGTTATACGGTTACTAAAAATTAGGTACAGAACAATTAGGACAAAGGTCTACCATTACTGGGTATCTATTATCTGATGTGTGCAAAATACCATCATTTAGAATGTAAAATAGACAATAACAATGTGAATGATCCAGAAATGTAAAATTGAGAGAGATACACAGAGACATTTAAAAGCTATGCTATGCTGTAATTAGAAAAATGTTTTCTTTTAATATAATTTTCTTATTCAGTATTACAAGATTTCGTATTTAAAAAAATGTTAAGCCTTTTATAATGGTGCCTTGTAATACACGCAATGCCTGCTTTTTCCTGAACAATTTAAAAAGAACCAACACTACATTAACTCTCATAGAAAATGAGGGAGTAACAGCATTTACTCTCAGTAATCTCTGTGTCATCTTGCAAACTGTACATTTAAAAAATTAGTAGAATATTGTGTTTCAAGAGCTCCTGTCTGGGGCCAAAAAGAAAACTGTAATCATAGCAATTACCTTGTGAACCTCTAATTTCTGTTGTAGTTCTAAAGTTCGGAATAGTACACCCACCCACAAGCACCATGGCTCTTTCATCTTGAAGCAATTTCAGTTCCATTCTTGGGAAAATAATAATTATAGGTACAAGGTATTTAAAGATCAAAAAAAACCACTCATGAAAACACAATTTCCATGCTATAACACAGTGAGAGTTCCTTAAAAAAATTAAAACCTAGACTGTAAAGAAGTTCCACATCATTTTAGGATAATAAGAGTTTATCGGATCCTACCTCAAAAGAGAATAGGAGTTTTTGCTGGTGAACAGATAGAAAAACACTGAGCTAGTTAACCTTGTAACTCCTCACCAGTTCAAACATCCTATAATGCCCTACTAAACCTAAATGTCTGGGTACTGAGACAATGATTCAAAATATGCTACTGATTGGCTCAGTCACTTAGGCTTAGTCAAACAATTTTATTTAAAATGGAGAATCACATTAACTATCAACTGGATGCCAGGATGGACTTATTTATTTATTTATTTATTTATACTTTAAAAAATTCAGGATTAGGTATATACGTGGTCATCTTACAGGTGAAGTTTGGGCCTCCCACTGGTCCTTATTTCACCTGGTTTAGGACCAGGTACCCCTATTGATGTTATGTGCCACTCCCTCCCCCTTGACAGTTTCCCTCTACTGCTAATCCCTCATAGTATTACAATGAAATGTTCAGGGTCTGCTTATGAGTGAGAACATGAGGTACTCAAGAGTTCTTTGCTTCTGTGACAGATCACTGAGTATGATAGATTCTAAATCCACCCAAGTTGCTAAGAAGTCCATAATTTTGTCCTTCTTTATGGCTGTGTAATAGTCCATCATGTACATGTAACACATTTTTAAAAATCCAGTCCACTTTCGATGGGCAGTATGGTTGGTTCCATGTTTCTGCTATTGTAAATACTGTTGCAATAAAAATGCTTGTGCAGGTATCTTTTTTGTAGAATGATTTGAGTTCCTCCAGGTACATTCATTCCCAGAAGGGGGATTGCTAGGTTGTATGGGAAATAGATTTTTAGATCTTTTAGGAATCACCACACTGTTTTCCACAGAGGTTGTACTAGTTTACACTCCTACCAACAGTGTAGTAGCATTCCCTTTTCCCCTTATCCTTTCCAGTATCTGCTGATTTTTGTGTTACTGAAGATGGCCATCCTGACTGGAGTTAGGTGGTATCTCAGTGTAGTTTTAATTTGCATTTCTTTAATGATTAGTGAGGCTGAACATTTCTTTCATGTATTTGTTGTTTGTTCATATGTCTTATTTTGAGCAGTATCTATTCATATCTTCTGACCACTTTTTAATGGGTCTGTTTCTTTTCCTTTTGGCATGTTTCAGCTCCCTGTAGATCCTGGATGTTGGCCTTTGATATACAGTTGGCAAATACTTTTTCCCATTCTGTGGGCTGTCTTCCTGCTCTCTTGATGGTTTCTTTTGTTTTGCAGAAGCTTTTCTATTATTATCTCTTACGGCATGGGCATTTGGGGTTTTGAACAGAATTTGGTTGCCTATTCCAATTTCTGTAAGGGTATCTCCTGCGTTTTCTAAGATTCTTATAGTTTGAGGTTTTACATTTAGCTCTTTGATCCATCTAGAGTTGATTTTTGTGTATGGTGATAGGTAAGAGTCCTGTTTCAATCTTCTGCATGTGGTCAGCCAGTTTTCCCAGCACCCAGCACCATTTACTGAATAGGTTTCTCCTCTCCTCGGTGGTTGTTGTTGGAGGCTTTATTGAAGATGGTTGAGAAATTGAGGTTTTGCTTCCAGAATCTCTATCCTGTTCCACTGGTCCGTATGCCTGTTCTTGTACCAATACTAGGCTGTTTTGATTACTGTAGCCTTACGGTAAAGTTTAACGTCTGGAAGTGTGATACCTCCCACTTTGATTCTTTTCTGAGGATTGTTTTGGTTATTCATGGTTGTTTTTATTTCTATATGAATTTCTGTATTGTTGTTTTCAGGTCTGAGACAAATGCCAGGATTTAAATAGGGTGGTTTGCAGCAGAATCTAGAGCCACATGGCCTACTTACTAACTTATACAATTTGGGCCAGCTGCTTAACCCAGCTATGCCTCAGTATCCTCATCTGCAAAACAGGGAAATTTACAGTAACTGATCTCATGGATTAAGTGAAGAAATTCATACAAATACGAAGTGCTTTAGAATGGTACTTGGAATAGTGCAAGCCCTCAACAAATGTTAGCTAGAATCTGCAGTTGCAGATACTTTGACTTATTTTACTCAAAGTTCCCAAGAGGTATATAGCTAGCAAAAACAGTTTTTACATGAATAGTGGTGTTACCATGCAAGGAAAAGAAAAGGAAGACTTGGATGTAAAAAATTCCACTGAACGAGCTCTTTAAATCAGTGATCTCCCTAGAATGCAGCATATAAGTCAGCCCACTATGGTGCGGGAAGAAAAATATTATAGCTTTTATTTGCAATTTTTGTTATATAATTATATGGTATTATTACAAAGAATATATACGTGTATATATGTATATATATGAAGATGGAATGAATTCTTAGAAAGGCTTTTCAGTGAGATACACAAAAGTTTAGAAATCATTACTCTGTTAATGAACTTAAGATTTTACTTTTTCTTGTTTATTTCAGGGGGAAAAAAAATCATGAAGACAAAACATCCTGCTCTTACTCATACAGAATAATTAAACAAATATTGCTTGACTGCCATCCATGCTTATAAGCATTATGAAGTAGAGTAAGACATAACAAGAATGCAGTCCAAGACTTGTCTGCTGTCTATACAGAGAGAGAGGTGTCAGTAGGTTTTCCTTAAGTAGCAGCAACCGATCTAAAAATGTAGAACTTGGAACACAGAGTGGAATCAAATGGAATTAATATTATTCAAAAATAAAATGCCTTATACGAGGGGGGACCTCAAAAAACATGGAATTTATTTATTAAAAATTGTGTATTTATTCTTACATGCTTAAACTTCAATTACCTTCAAAGTACACTCTGCTTGATGCAATACACTCACAGAGAACACTTTTTTCACCACTCTAAACAGTTTTGGAACTCATCAATTTGGATGCCTTTAAGTGTTTGTGGTTTTTTGTTTTACCTCTTCCACATTGGCAAAATGTTTCCCTTTGAGTACTTTTTTCATCTGGGGAAAAAAAAAAAAAAGTCGCCTGGGGTGAGACTGGCTGAACAGGGAGGGTGGGACATGAGGGTTATGCTGTTTTTGGTAAAAAAACTGCTGAACACTCAGAGCAGCGTGGGCAGGTGCATTGTCATGGTGGAAAAATCAGTCACCTGTAGGCTACAACTCGAGATGTTGATTCTATAAATCATGAAGCAACTTTCTAAAAACTTCTAGATAAAAACTTTGGTTGAGCATTTGATCTGGAGGAAGAAATTCTGAGTGTACTATAAGGGGCCCACCCTCCAAAACATAATTCCAGTTTTTTTGGTGTCCCCTTGTATTTTCTTGTCACTTTTTACCATTGTGCTTCTGATTTTCTCAACTGCCCAAATATTATCACTATCTTTTCTTTCTGAGAAAATTAAGGTTCTCTGGAGAGACTATGTGACTTTCCACATGGGTAATACATGTCTTTGAAATTCATTTCCCAAGTCAAAATTCTATTATCAAAAAATTATTTTCTTCACAAGTGTCTCATAACCTTGAAGTTATGGCATTATTGAAAGCAAATAAAAATAAATATTTCATATTTCTTCTCCTAAATCTGTTACCTACTTACCACAAGGCACTTAGGACATCTGATTTAGGCAAAAAGAAAAACTCCAGACAAGTGTGGTTTTGTTTTTCACATAATACCAAGCAAATTAAAAATAAAAATTTAGCTGGGCTCGGTGGCTCAGCCTGTAATCCCACACTTTGGGAGTCTGAGGTGAGTGGACTGCTTGAGCCCTCAGGTTCGAGACTGCCTGGGCAGCTTGGCGAGACCTCATCTCTACAATAAATCAAAAAATTAGCCAGTCATGGTAGCACACGCCTGTAGTTCCATATACTTGGAAGGCTGAGGCGGAAGATCTCCAGAGCCCAGCAGGTCGAGGCTGTGGTGGCCGGGAGAGTGCCACTGTACTGCAGTCTGGGCGACAGAGTGAGACTCCAACTCAAAAATAAAAAATAAAGATAAAAATTTTAAACTTTACTCATAACTCTACCACTCTAAAGCATGATTTTCTTTTTCATTGACTTCCTATCTTTGACCATGTACATGCTCTAACTAATCAATGTTTTACACGTAACCTGTATTCTGCTTTTTTCACTTAATATTAGGCTGCAAATACTTTTGCATATTTTTTCTGCATGGGCATGGACATTACCACTTCAGCAGCTGCATAGCACTGTATCACTGTGATGTATCCTCTGTCTCCTATACATTTCTGTTGTTACAAATTAGCTTAACAGCCAGTTTTTCTATTTTTATAACTAAAGATATTTATTATGAAAGCCTAACTTTCAGCATGGATGTCAAATAACAAAAAAATTACTTTTAATAAGGATAACTTTAAGTTGTGTGTGTTTTAAAATTTGGTTATGAAAATATCAGCATGCACTAATGATTTTGTGTGTGTATTAATAATGTAAGTCCCTAAGTCACAATGACAAAAAATCTTAAGTTTTTGACTTCTAAAAAGCTAGCTGTATACCAGAAATGTCACAAAGATCTAAATAATCCTCTTGCAAATTATATTTGAGTGTAATTTAGGATGTGAGTAACTCCAAGTGCAGGCATCTTAAAAGGGTCAAATGGCTAATGTGGCATGCCCCCACGCACACACCAGCTGGTCCTTCACATGTACTCTTTCAAATAAAGCTCCCTCAGGACAGCCAATTCAGACAGAACGTCATATCAGAGAGAGGACGTTCACAAGGCCTAGGACCTACTGATTCAGTATTACTTGAAGACGGGGTGAGATACCAAACTTTGCCCTGAAGTACTAATGAATATTATATTTTACTGGGTATTGTTTCCATAAATGTAAATCTTCCTGTTCAAAAGAGTTAGAGAAATCTTCTATAAATCAAATCTTTGAAATTAAACCTTTTTCCTCAAAGATGTACATTAACACTTAAGAGATGCTTTCCTCAAAAGATGTTAGGTTTTTTATTTTATGAGAATGATCACTCTCTCATGCCCTTGCCTTATAATTCAAACTTTCGGTATACCAAGCTTACTTAAAATGGGGATGCAGCTACATCTGGAAAATTCCATCTTCACTCTAAGAATCTACTCATTTGTCACAATATCCCGGAACTCAGAAACACAGTTATGACTCCCTGAGATTGTGCTGGGTCACCTCAATTACATTTATTAGGTAGCTAGACACAAAATGTTTTTAGACATGAATACTTTTCTATGATTTGACACTGGGGATAAATTTTCAAGGCAAAGAACACATTCACCTAGAAAGGAAGCATGTAATAAGTTTTAGAAAATATTTAAGACAAAATATAGCTTGAGGGCAGAAAGGATAAGAAAATTCAAAGTCTTCTTCCTGAATACATACAAAAACACTTACTACATTATATCTTGTGGATTGGGTTATATTGTAAAGGGAAGGGACAGATATCCTTTGAATGATTTCTTTAGTATACTGCTGGGAATGAAATAAAAGGGATATTGATGGTTTCAGAAGCAGTTTCCATTTGCAATACCAACATTCAAAAAAGGACGCTGGAGTACTAAAGGCCCTAACCCTAAGAATCCACCATGTTATAAAAATGAAGTTAGCCCTTTTAAATGTCCATACTGATGATACAGTAACCTAACATGTTTAGTGAACACTTCTAGGAGTGTGAGTAGGCCCAGAACAGTAATTATAATGGACACACTCCTCAAGTAAATATTTCCCCCTTTTAAAATACAATCTAGCTACCATGGTACTACTTAGTTCAATGTTAAGTGATGTTTTACTATCTACACATCCCAGAGATTCCTCAAATTTCCTCCTCAAAAGTTAACAAGCAGTTCCCTTTCTATCCAACGACAATGACCACTATGCACAGACAAGTCGTTTCAAAACAAGTCACAGTCCAACTACATTACCTTATACACAGTTTGGCTAAAGTTTCACAAAGCACTACTCTGGAGGACCTGGTATGAGGAATAGTATTTAACGTTGGATATTTCATTCCATGAGCTCCTGTTTAATAGGTGTTGTAAAGTACAGGGTTTATAAACTTCCACATATTTAGAATATACTTAAATTTGAGAACTATTCACTTAGATAATTATTTTCCAAAATCTGTATGCAACCAGTAATTTGGAGAAATGTTCCAACTATAGTCCCTTTTGAAGATTCATAGAGCATTAACATGCTAAAAGTTCATGAGCTTCCCATTAAAATTTTTTTAAATGTTAAACTTCGCTTAACATAGTATGTTCCAAACTTATTTGGCCTCAAAGTACACCCTTCTTTTTTAGAACGTGCCTACTAATCTCAAAACTAGTTCTCCACATAATACATTAAAACAGACTTGGACCATAATGTTCCAGAAAATCTGTTAGAGCAGCAAATGGGTGGTTCCCATTCCAAATTCAACTTTCATGGCTATTTTACATAGTGTGCATACTATCTTTTATAAATTTCTGAATTAGCTTACAAGTCACTTAAAAACTTGAAATATTTAAAATACAAATTGGTAAGTTCAGTTTTCACTATAAAAGACCTTGGTTGAGCTGAACTCACCTTTTTTCCAGAAACAACAATCAGCGAGGCCTAAGAAGGAGATGACAGTTTTGTCTCTCCAGTTGCCACTGAACTACTAGGTCTGTGCCAGTCACAGATACCTGGTCCTAGTTCCATGATGGAAGATGTCAGGACAGGTTTTGGATGCTTGAGGAGAAAGCCAATACCAACTGGCCCATCGCCTTTAGTCTATCTCCTCTATGAAGCACGTGACCCAGGATGGTTTGCCAAGGACAGTCCCTGTGTATACCCACTGCCCTGGCCTACCTGTAACAATAACACCACCTTCACCTTGCCCCATTTTGAATAAGTTAAATGTACACTCTAGCTGTGAAGCCATCACAGACTATCCTGTCCCATGGACATATTTTAACACTGAGTGCATCCTTTACTACTTTCCAGTTATTTCGCGTGAGGATAGTAGAAACAAAACAGAAATACGTGTCAGATGACCTGGTCAGACTCTCCCTCTAAATGGCTCTGGGAGTATGGACACACCTCCTAATCCCTCTGGGATTAAAGGATCTTCATCCACTTTTTTACAGGGTATTGGAAGGACCAGAAATGCAGTAAGTGGTTGGTACATAGTAGGTGCTCAACAAATAGGACTTATTAGTTCTGAAAATGTAACTATCTCCATGTAATTATGACTGTCTCTTTCACAGTTCTTTTATATTCCAAATGAAATGGTTTTGGGTTCTCACTGTAGGTACATATGTAGTGGTTGACTGATTTGCTGATTTCTTTCCCTCAAACTCGAAAACTCTCCTTGTTTCCATTTTCATATTTCTTACTATCCCATACCGCCCCCATCCCCTAATTTTAGGGCAAGTGGCAGGAGGTCTTGTCCCTATTTGTCCCATCAATTCCAAAAAATATTTTTAATGTTTTGAGGACTGGGGTAAGAAGACAACTCTCCAAAGTAGAAAGAAAGGGGAAAAAAAAAAAACTCCCTTCAGAATTCATGACCAAAATTAATGACCTGAGTTGATTTGAGAAATAACAATCTGCCTGTAATTCAGAGAAAAAAAGTGGTGACTCACTCACTAAGATGGGCTGGATTTTCTTCCTCTTTGCTTTGGGATTTCTAAATATCAGAGAATTTCCCCTGGGATTTTCCTCTGGTCTTTATTTGCTCCCAACAAGCTTCAAACACTCTCCTATTTTCAACTCCTTTTAAATTTGCCCCTTTCATTTCAGCTATTAAGTAATTTCTCATGAGTTACCACTATGGAAAGAAAACCTCAAAGTGGATGCTAAAACGCTAAAAATTCACTTTAAACCCTTGCCAGTCCTTTTTTGTGAGACTACACTGAAATTGCACTGGATGCAAGGCCTCTCCTGCTGACTGTTCTCTGAAGCCTGTAGCTAAAACCCAAGGAATAGATGGACAAAACAAAACAAAAGAAAACAGGGCTCCAATCCAAAAAGTGTCCTTTATGGGTTGGTTATGATGATACAAAAAGTTCAAGTAAAACTGGCCTAAACTAGAAGTGCTATTCTACAAAATCCAACCCAGTGAGCCATCATTATCTTGCCATGCTTGCTCACCAACAGTTATGCAACGTTGTCTCACATGACTTCTAAACATTTTAGTTTCTTATAACAGACAAGAAGGGGTGGGAGAATTTACATTTCTACAATGTTTTCACCTGAGAAAGAAATTATAAAATGTTAGATTACATCTCAGTTCAATAAAACTCCCACTTACGGGGCAAGAATTCCAAGACAAGTGAACTGTATGTTTTTGGGTGCTTGTGAGAATAAAAAAAATTAAGGTTTGCAAACCAACTGCATCATCTATCAGCCATCGGCTGCACTAAGGATTATGAAAAATACCTTATCAAATGACTTATCATTCAAATTTTTTTGAGGTAATAGGGAATACGCTGAATTCCTTTTTTCTTTTTCAAAGGAAGAAAAAAGGACAATGCTGTTAATTTATATTTTGTCCATTTAGAAAAAGAAAACATTAAGAATCTGGTTTTTTCTCTATTCAGTAGGTTCTCCCAATGTTTCTTGCTATTTCTATGATAGCACAAGGTCTTTACAATGTATAGTGTATAATGATGAAGTAATTAAAAACCTGAGTGCATGTGAGAGTGCCTACAAAAGGGGAATATGAGGAGATACTCCCAAATCCTGGAATTTATTTTTAAAAATTGACTATTCTGACACGTTTAAACTTCAGTCACCTTCAAAGTACTCTCCATTTGATGCAAGACATCTATCGAGATGCTTTCTCCACTGCTCAAAATAGTTTGTGAACTCATTTTGTTGACTTTTAGTGCTTCTGCCATTTTTTGTTTCACTTCTTACACATTGGCAAAACGTTTCCCTTTGAGGAATCTATTCATTCAGAAAAAAAAACTGATGAGGAGAGATCGGGAGGAGAGGGAGGGTGGGACACAGGGACTATGTTATTATTATTATTTTTTAAACCAAAAACCGAACAAGTGGTGTGGGCAAGTGTGCTTGTAAATTACCCATCATGAAATGGGCACATGCACTGAAAGAATCACCAAAAGCAAAAAAAATTCACTGAAGTCAAGCACAGCTTCTCACAACAATGCTGGTTGGTACAATAATGCCAATGGGTTCCTAGAACACTTACCTAATGGGGAAAGCCTGTATTACAAGGGGCTTGCCCTCCAAAAAATAATATTTTTGGTTCCCCGCCCCCTGTATCCATGCTATCACAGACTCCTCTGGCCAAATCACTGGCCATGCTCTGACTGCTGGGCTACTAGACCATGAGCCTTGTGTTAGCAGGTGTTAGTCTTCTACTTCTCTAACACCCTTGCAGTCAACCACACTCCATGCTCACAACGTTTCAGTCACTGCTCTGTTTCCAATAAGCAGAGCTCATCGCATTTCACTGAACTTTAGATCTGGGAAGCCCTCAGAACTCACATATTCTATAGAATTGCTGTGTTTTATTTTAAAATAAAAGCAAAAACTGAAATCCTGAGAGGTTAAATGACTTGCCTAAGTTCACACAGTTTGAACAGTTTAAGCACCAGGACTAAACCAGGCATGGCTCCTGCTCCTGTGGTTTTTCCCACTATCAAGATGTAACTGGTTTCCCACTATCAAGATGTAACTGGAATGCCAGATGTAACTGGAATGCCAGATTCTGTGGGGGCACTGGCTCTGGCTCTAGGCTGGTGCTTAAGCTCCTCAGCTCAGAAATATGCTCTGTGGGCTTGGGAAGCATGGGAAAGTTAGGTCTTGGAGGGGATCCCTGGAGTCTGTGTGCCAAACCGCTCTCCCTCGCCATCCAGTGTACTGTCGATTAGGCATGACAGGAGCACGTCCAGCCGTGGGATGAACACAGTGCTGCTTTGCAAGGCACTGACAATTTACGGGGAAAAGTTTTATATTAAAACAGATATAAACTATATTGTGGTGCATAAAGTCAGGTTTGCTTTTTCCACCTCAAGATAAAACATATTTCCAGGAAATTTCCAGACTGCTGAGGGTCTCCCATACCTCAAGTAACTACATGCAGAGGTGTAGTCCACACTGATTCAATTATACGTACCTGAAAAAAGTGGGCATGGGAGGGCAGTTACTAGTAAAAAAGTGTGGGCACCTCTACTCATGAAGACCCCACTGTGAGGAGGCCACGCCAGCACAACTATGCTGGCCCTGTAATCCTGCATGCCCTTTCACGTTCCAAGGATTCTACCATCCTGAAAATGATGCTAGTGTATTAACATACGTATGGCTATATATGTGTACACCATGGTCCCTAAACACAAACCAGTAATTTTTTTTTTTTGAGTCAGGGTCTCACTCTGTCACCCAGACTGGAGTGCAGTGGCACCATCGCAGCTCACCACAGCCTCAACCTCCTGGGCTCAGGTAATCTTTCATCTCAGTCTCCCAAGTAGCTGGGATTACAGGAACATGCCACCATACCCAGCTAATTTTTCTGGATGTTTTATAGAAACGAGGTGTCACTATGTTGCTCAGACTGGTCTCAAACTCTTGGACTCAAGTAATCCTCCCACCTTGGCCTCCCAAAGTCCTGGGATTAGAGGCACGAGCCATCATGTACAGCCAAACCAATCACTTGGTCTCATGTTCAAATGAACAATGTCCTAGAGGAAAAAGTACTCAGATGTGTTGGTCTCCATCATGGACTCTTCAAAGCAATTTTCAAGGGTGTATCTGCCTATATGCTACTTTTACCCAACATGATGACCTAACCACCCCATAAAATCCAAGTCTATTTCCAGGGAGTAAGCTTGGGAAGGATTAGGAAGAGAAGTGCAGAGTGGTAGGAGGCCTGGGAAATACCAGCATGTAGCGTTATGTGCACATGAGGGATGAGGTAGGCTTGGGGAATCCTAGGGCATCTTTGGTTGTGAGAAGAGATGGCCAGGAAGACCTTACATATGGGATAGCTAATATCTACTCTGGTCTAATTAGAAGCTGATAATCCCTCAGGTGGTGACCACATAGTCAACAGAGAGTAATACTCTCTGATAACAATAAAACCTTAAGAGTTTGTGTCAGTAGTGTGAGTGCCTACATGGGACCCTATGTGAAGGAGGCCAAGGAACCTGGCAGGGAAAATCTGGAGGAGTCAGTATTACAGTCAAGGGGTCTTCCTTCCTTCCTCTCTAAAGTTTTTGTTCTCTCTTAGTTCCATGACTACTGATAGTTGACACCCCCCAAGCAACTTCACAATTCTTACTTGTCATATACACACAATAAATCAAGAATGAATAAAGCAAATATGGCCAACAAAAAACAAATGAACTTCACAATCAATACAAAAACTGAAAAAACTGTAGGTTCCAGCTGGGCATGGTGGCTCATGTCTGCAATCCCAGCACTTTGGGGGGCTAAGGTAAGAGGATTGCCTGAGCCCCAAAATTCGAGACCAGCCCAAGCAACTTAGCAAGACCTCACTTCTACAATAAATTAAAAAAATAAAATAGCTGGGCATGCTGGTACGTGCCTATAGTTCCAGCTACTTGGGAAGGCTGAGGAGGAAGTATCACCTGAGCCCAGCAGGTGGAGGCTGTGGTGGTTGTGAGTGTGCCACTGCACTCCAGCCTGGGTGACAGAGTAAGGCTCCGACGACACACACACACACACACACACACACACACGACTGTAGTTTCCAAAGACAAAAGTTAACTACTCAACATGGACAATATAAACTATAAATACGTTTTCATTTGTTAACAACCACATGTGAGGAAAAAAATTTATTTCATATATTGTCTTCATGTTTTTCTGCTTTAAAAAGTACATGTGAGCCGGGCTCAGTGGCTCAGCCTGTAATCCCGCGCCTTTGGGAGGCTGAGGTGAGTGGATTGCCTGAGCCCGCGGGTTCGAGACCCACCTGGGCAGTGAGACCTCATCTCTACCATAAATCAAAAAATCAGCCGGGCGTGGTAGCGCATGCCTGTAATTCCGGCTACTTGGAAGGCTGAGGTGGAAGGATCACCGAAGCCCAGCAGGTCGAGGCTGCGGTGGCCGGGAGCGGCCACTGCACTCCAGTCTGGGCGACAGAGTGAGACTCCAACTCAAAACAAACAAACAAACAAACAAAAAAAGTACATGTGAGATTTCAGGTTAGACAGAAGGTTTATTCACTATCCTTTTTAGTAAATGCTTGAGATAGAAAATAATTCTTTATTAAGTATGAAGAAAGCAGCGTTTGTGTGTCAGCTGGAATTCCTAGTTCTTCAAATGTCTTTAACTAATATTTAGACTGTAAGAACCCCTCACTTTCTACAATCCATGGTGGGATAAAGACTATCACAAAATTTTCAAAATATTTATAAAACAGGCTCCATTAAAAATTCCCCCCCAAAAGCTCTGAGAGGACAGGCCTTAAATACAAGTTTATCTTCAGATGCATTATTAAATGCTTCAAATATTTTACTTCTGCAGAAGGATAAACATAAAAGCCTGTTCCATGACCCTAAAGACAGGATTTCCTTGAATGACATGCTAATGAAAAATGCAAACCAGTGGAAGTCTTGACTCATTGCACCAGAGTCTGCTACATTCCAACCAAAGGTCTGCCCTGTATCGAGAGAGAAATAGGCCTCCAACCAAAAGCTACCCTTAACCCCTTGCCTTGAGAATACTTCTGCTTTTGTGTAACATAGAAACACAAAAAAATTTTCAAAATGCTTAACACATTTACTAATACGAATACCTCTCATTTACTTGGCATATAGTATCTGATTATGTGTGTTGATCTTAACGCTTACCAATTCAAAAAGCCCCAATTCAAAAATCAGGTAGCCAGGTTTTATACCAAAGGGCCACAGTTTTCTTCCAGCTATAGCTAACTGAACCAGGGAAGGTGGCATGACCTAAGTGCTTCTCAGCAACCCACAATACAGTTGGAGAAAAGAAAGACCAGCTGGGTCAGTCAGACCCCACCCTCTGATGCATCTGAACTAAAAGAGAGGTGACAGAGAAGAAACAAGGTGGTAGAGAAGAGGCGACAATGGACCATGCGTTAATCCTAAGAAAGAAACACAATCTATGACTATGCAACAGAAAAAAGATATGCAAAACAGTGGCAAATCTGGGCAAATTATGAGTGTTAAGAGGAAAAAAAAAACAGATAAATGCAAAAACACCAGAGATGTCAGTGAGAGTGATCAGGAGGTGGTTACAATTGACCCCTCCCGCCGTCCAACATCACTTCTGAGGAAGTTTCAGGGAACCTCTGGCTCATTTAGGGAGTCTAACTCCAGCGGTTCTCCTTGTTATTTCATTTAAGTCTCACAACACTATGAAGTGAATATTATTGATCTCTGTAGACGACCAGGCTATTAAGTAGCAAGATCAGGGAATAAAGCTCAGCAATATCTTGCTCCAAAAGCCTAGAGGCTTATTCACCAACTTACATGCATCCCATAACAACTGCCAGTTCTGAGTGCCTCCTATGAGCTAGGCACATAGATACACTTTGCTTTGTAGGATTAGCATATTCGTGATTCCACAGATGAAGAAACGAGGTTCAGAGATGTTAAGTGGTGTGTCTAAGGTCACACGGACAATAAATGGCAGTCCTGTGATTCACATACATGCTCTTCTTGCTACACACTTTTGTGGTGCATATACTGACAGCTGAGATTCTAGCCCCTATTTAGACTATTGAGAAGGAAAAACAACACAACTGGAAAAGGCAAGGAATTCCTAAGCATGATAGATGCGACACAGGGTGGAGGTCAACAGAGACAGACAATGCATTTCCTGAGTGTTATCTCCAGATAAGGAGGAGAAAAGGAGGAGGCTTGAGAACACTGAGCTGGACTTAACACATAAAGGCAAATCAGATCAGGAATGCTACCCGGACAGCAAGACTAAACAACTGTGTCTCTTCAACTGCGAGAACTGGAAATGAGAGAGCAAAGTGCTGCTGCCTCATCTCACCTGCACCTTCATGGTTCACCTGGTAGGAAAACACTGCCAGGGTCTCTATAGAATCCCGGGGTCACTAGTGCTCTCTTGAGAGGGACACAACTCTCAGGCCAATCCAGCCCTCTCACTCCTCAGCTGGCAAAGGCAGTGCCATGCTAGGCAGCCACCACCCCTTGCCTCTGCCTGGTTAGGTACCAGGAGTGCCTGGAAGGAGGCCTGGCCTGAGTGCCACCTCTGACAATTCTTGAATTGTTATTTAGCTATCTAGACACATATTTAATTTCATTTCAATTCACTCCAGGGATGTATTATGCACTGGCTATGTGCTAAACAATGTGTTTGCGCCCTCCCTCAACCCATGAATACAACCCTGAGGAAGGGTGCCTCCTTCTCTTCCAGAAATATGCCAGGTGACAGTGCTCATGTGTCACAAGCAAACCACTGTCACAACACAGAACAATACAACCTCTAGAAGAGTGGCTTGGGTGGATCACGAACGTCCCAGAGAAGGTGGTGGTATTTTACCTGGCTTTGAAAAGGAAATAATCTCCAAGCATCAAAGGAAAAGAAAGACATTAAGAAAGAGGGGCAAGCACAGACAAAGTTGGGAAGGAGAAGTTATGAAAACTAGAATCACCAGTCGCAAGGGAAGTAGTAAAAAAAAATGGGGGGCCTTTCAAAGACTATTGTGAACTGAGCCAAGGGTCTGGTCCTTTCTTCAAGGCAACAAAAATCTATTGGCAGCCTCAAATAGGATCTGTGACAGGGGTCCGGTCTTGTTTCCTTCATTGTTCCCCAGAGCATGTAGCACAGACAGAATAACAGATGTTCACAAATGTTTCTAGAAGTGAATGGTCAAATAAACAATCAGGATTTTAGAGGCTGTTCTGTTCTATTTTCCCAATACTAAATAAAGAAGTAAAGAAAGATTTCTGCCATTATAGCATAAAACACTTTAGAAGCTCTGGATAAAGTATGGCTAACATCTATAGTGAGCTTGCAAGAAAGTAAGAAATGAATAACAAGCAAAGGCCAGAGCTGTGAGCACGTGAACTGATTTTGCCACAGTCTGGGAGGCTCTGCCGTTTTTTGTTAACCTGGGGGGGGGCTGAGGTTTCAACACACTCAGAGGAATGGAAAAAGATGACTCACAGGTGGGGAGCTGGAACTTAGACTCCCTCCCAATGCCGGACCACTTGAGGAACTATAATCTCAATGGAAGGTGAACTAGGGAAGAGAAAAGTCCACCTGCCAGTTCAAAGAGATGCAGGAAAGCTGGTCCGTCCCTGTCTAGGTTGGGAGTGGGGAAGGAGGTAAGAGAGTTTCACCTGATTACATAACCACTGGTGAGGGATTCCACCTGGGTGGTTTAGGGGTTCTCAAGCTGAAAAGTGGTTATAAAAACTGGTCTGGACAGTCAGGGGTGAGGCACAACATATCAGCAACTAAATCTCAATGGTGGTAGTGGGGGCTGGGAGTTCTGTATACCATAGTTGCCATTTTCCAGTAAGTTTGGAATCTTTTAAAAGATGTTTGTAAGTTAAATAAATAAGTAGTCTGGAGCAAGAAGTAACCAGGAAAATCAAACGCAAAACCACTCTGGAGAGTAATAACTCAAATCAGGCCATACAAATTTTCCACAGAGAAAGCCCTTCTGATAATGAGATTACCTTCCAAAAAATACAAAAACACAAAATACAATCTACTCTAAGAAGCAGCAGATAAGAAAACCAGAAAGAACTAATTTCCCTAAGAATTCAATTTAATATAGTTATTGAGTAGATTACACAAATCTGTAAAAGTAATATCCTAAAACGAGACAAAAATGAGAAAAGAATAAGACATTATTAAGACAGATATGAAATTAAACAGACCTAAAAAATAAAATATATATATATCAAAAGAATGTTTAAACATTATACATAGCTGGTGAGAGAATTAGTGAACTGGAATATACAACTGATGAAATTATCCTTAGATTGCAGCACAGAGAAAGAGACAGGATAATAAATGAAGATAGAAGACATGAAAGAATGAGAAGGAACAGGTACCGAGAAAAACGGACACCACTATCAGGATACAGAAGGACCGCTAGCCTTTTTTCACACACTCCAGGTGGAGAAGACCTTGTTAAAAAGAATCTATTGCTAAAACTAAAGCCTACAGTTAACCCTAATAACAGCTCCTAGAGCCAATGAAGTTCAGGGAAAAAAGAGAGTAATAAGAGTTACTGTAAGCAAACAATTCATGGACCCTAAAGAAAATAGGGAAATAAATGGAAGGCAAACTAGGGAAGAGTATGATGTGATACTGACAGTAAAAGCTTACTGAATACATCAGCCTGTGTAAAACACCATGTGCTTTAGACGAAGAATCACATTAGACTCTTCCAAAAAGCAAATGAGATGGGAATGATTAGAATATGAAAATGATGATTTTACAGCTGAGGAATGTTAAGCACCTTGCCCACAGTCACACAGCAGGTAAACGGAGGAGCTGGTAGTTAAGCCCAGGCAATCCAACTCTATAGCTGAACTCTTTAACCATTCTGGTATCTCAGCAGAACCCCCTCTCCCTTGATAAAAATCTAATTTGTAATTAATGAACAAACTCTTGGGGTGAAGGAACTCCTCTACCCCATCCTTACAAAAAGAGTGTGGTCAGGGTGAAAGCTCCTATGCCCACTGGGAAGAATACATTTCCTTCACAAGAGCAGTGAACTCAGTTATGACTGATATATTTTCTCCCTGGAAAAATCTCTCCCTAAGGAGTCTATTAAAGAGGATGCTGGGTGAGGCCCTTTTTCTAGACAAAAATTTGAGAAGCAACCAGCACAGAGCTGGCAGAGGAGCTAAAAGAATAGTCCTCCCTAAAACCACGACTCTTCATTGTGGCTAATGGCGCTAAACAACACTCTACCAAAGCAACATGGCAGCACAGGACAAGTTCCATAAAGATGGTTCCCTCTGTCCAAGCATCTCACTTCTGGGAATATGCATCAAGAAAATTGGTCAGTAGGGGAAATAATGGCTAATGACTCAAATAAATGCATTATAATACTGATGCTATCAGCCAAAATGCAGACAATCTCTGCAGATCCAACAACACAGAGATGATTTAATAAACTAAGAAACATCTCTATATCATGATACTGTTATGTGGTCCTTAAAATAATAAAGACTGTCAAACTACAGAGCAATATTTGTACTAAGATAATGGGAAAACACAAAATTCAACATGGCATGTACTTGAGAATGGTATCTGTTTAAAACAATGTATGCAGGCTAAAGGACTAAAGAGTACTAACTAAAATAGTTGGGTTAGGGCAGAGAAGGATTGCGGGTGATCTTTTCTCTTCAAATATTTAAAAAATTCATTATTGTTGCATGGCATACTTAATTTGAAAAAATAAAGGGCATTTAGGCTTAATAATGTTCCAGTTTAAGAGTCATTTGCATTCCCCACAAAATTATACTACTGTTCATTAAACTAAATTCTTTTCCTGAAGCACTCCCGCAACCATTTTGCCAATGTTAGCTTACATTATGCAGGACAAGAGCAATATTAAGTTACTTAACATGATTCACGAAACCTGAGGGAGGAGAAAAGGGGGTGGAGGAGAAGGAACAGTCAAAGGCACTTAAACCACTAACAAAAAAAGTACTGTGGCTTGTACATAAAACCATTATTGGCCTCCATAAGGCATTATCAGTCCAATAATACATTTCTGTTTTAGACTTTTTTAAAAGTGTACTTGAAACCAGAACAGGCCTTGAATTTCAAACACATAGAACTAAAAGAATGCTGCAGAGGGAGAATTAAGGCCAACTGAAATTGGCCTTTTGTCTAGGATGCATTCTTCTGACTTAGGAAAAAGGCAGAGTCTGGTTTAGCTGTGGATGAATTTGAAAGTAAAATCTGAGGTTTTCAGAATTACTCACACAGCCAAAGATAGAAGGCCAATGCAGATTTCTGTGATAATGTTTCCAAATAAAATAGCTGTTCTGTGACCTGACTGTACCTCTAGCTCCAAGGAGGCAGACAAAAAATTGTTAACAAGATGTTCTGGGATTACAGGGACTGACAGTTAAAATGGCTGTTTACCCGTGCTTATGGAATCAATAGCAGGAAAGAAACAAGAATGTTAAACTTAAGTGCCAATGTGCTAAACTGCCACTTACCACTTAATACATGCCACGCACAAAGTCTCCTCTCCAAGCTTCACCTCAATATGGTGATCATCTCTCAGCTTAGTGTAGAAAACATAAGTTTTAGTAACTGAATGTGACTGTCTCTCTCACCCCTTGTGCCCCAGGGACACCAGTTTCCTAACTAAAGACAGATCTCTTAGACAATGAGTGGCAGCTTCAGGGTCACTATCAGCTGAGTCATTGTCCTGGAAAAGTTGAAAAGTACATAAAGGTACGGGGCTCTAGTTATAAGAATAGGCCTCTGTGTCAGGGTAGGGTTATTTTTAATTGTTGTTTCATCTGGTCTCTAGATTAGATAAAAAGGCCAAGTATGTGGTTCAAGCATCCAGAATCACAATATTTTGAGGCATTACTTCAAAGTATAAAAAGTTATCAGACATCTAAGACAAAGACCCAAGCTAACTCATTCCCTATCTGGACTTTATTGGGGGAACCTCCAATAAGATCAAACCTGGGGGGAAGTAAGGATTACACTAAATTAATTTCATGACCCATTAATTCATTGTGACCTGCAGTTTGACTACAATATTTCCATAGTCTCTTGTAATTTTGATGGTGCTTAATTCCAATATTCTTTTAGTCTAATTTTTGTGATCTCTAACAAGGAATCAGTTCTGTATGTAAAAGTATAAGGAAGTAACTTCTCTCATTTAAAAAGTTAATCAGTTAACTACTTGTAGCAGCAAGTATCTTATATATTCAAAACCTTCCATTTTGCTGATATTTTGCTCTATGTGGCTAAAAACAGTCTTTCAATTCAAACATGCATAAGAACACAAAAATCCAGCCAACTAGGCCAGATCTTTACCCTGTATATTTCTTTGGAGGAAGCAACTTGGTTCTAACACCTGAGTTGAAAAAAAAAAGAAACAAACAAAACCCCTCCAAAACACAGGGTTATCTCAGGAAGGTAATTTTTGTCTAGCAGGAAGAAGATGCTGGGGAAAAAAATTAGTCTTTAGACAAGAGTTGCAGATTTTACTCCAATGTTTCTCTCTACCTTTAAAAGTCATTTCCCTAATTTACTCAAATTAATTTTCCTAATGATTTATGTTAATCTCCCTTTTTTGAAAAATAAATCTTTCCTACAACCATTACCCAAGGAGCAGTTCATCCCACCATGTAAGATGAGTCACCAGCACATAGAACAAGTGTTGAACAATCCACTTGGCCAAACCAATCACCATCTCTTCCTCAAGTACCTGCACTCACTGGGAGTAGTCTGAGGATCACACTGTCACGAAGCAAGAACTGCTTCTCCTGATACCCAAGAAGGCCCCACTGATCAAGAGAGCCTGCTGCTGGGATGCTCAGACTTGTTCTCACCTGTCCTGTGAGCAACAGTTCTTCCTATTCCCAAGTCTTCATTCTTTCAATCAGCACTGGGGCTGTTCCTAAATCTATATTGGACTTAAGGAGCTATACTAACAAGTGCCTTAGACTCAGATGAAAGAGTGATCCTTCAGCACATGCTGTGTTAAAGGGGAAGTTTATTCCACAAGTATCTTCAACCTCATTCTCTTCTTTCAAGAAAAGAAAAATACAAATCATCCTGATGTGCCTATTAAGACACCCTATTGCTTGTATGCCACATGGTTCCAAGTTACTTTTTTTCTTTAATAAGAAATTATACCTTACATAGTTTTGGCTAAAAAGACTTATTACATCAAGGAGAAGGAAGTGTAGGAAGTCAAAATTAGTAGCATTTCTTCCATTTCTACATGCAGAGCTCAGATGCTTGGCTATTCATCGAACTCTGCAATTTAAGCTTCCAACACCCTACCAACCTACATTTCCATATTTCTTGGTCTTTTGATTTTTGCATCCTTTAGAAATATGATAAAAGCCACAAGTTTGTGTGCTTTTTTTTAACAGAACTAAATGTTAAACTGCAAACTATTAGGTTGATCACCTATTGAGCTAAACTTGCTTTCATAACCGGGATTTCACATCATTTAGGAAATGGTTCCCAATGAAACCACACATTTTCACATAGTCACCCTTGCTCCAAAATTTAGTCTGCCATTCTCTAGCCTCCTGTTGACAAAGACTGTGTGCCACTCTGAGGTATTTTGGTCATCTTGCTATTATTATAACATATAAAATCTTTGTAGAAATAAAAAACACATTTTTATAATGAAAGGAGGAAAAAACAAGAATTACTAAGCTACCAACAGAGTGGATGAGTTGATCCTCAACTATTCAATTACTGGGGGTCTAACTTTATATTACATTTTCTATCACTTGTCCATGGCTTGTTTTGGCTGGAGATATACATGTGTGCTTGAGTGTTTTGGGATGGCCCGTTCCCCATTTATTTATTTAGTTTGTTTCTTTTTTTTTTTTTTTAATTTTAAAGATGTGGGGCACAATTCAGGATTAGGTACATATGTGGTTATTGTATAGGTGAAGTTTGGGCCTCCTTTTGGTCTACCTCTTCCCCATTTAAATGGACACTACACAACTACTTGATTTATTTCAAAACAACAAAAATATGTCCTCCCAAAGCACAGATTCAGATCTTTGGTCACAAACTGGTCCATGTTAGAAGGTCTGAAGAGTTGCTTCCAGTCAGTGATTCACATTCTAACAATATTTGTTAAGCTCATCCTCTTGCTCTTATCATACCCTCAATCTTATGAGCCAACTGCTTTACATGAATATTCCCAATCCCAAAATAGCTCTCCCTATGAAGTAATAATGCTAAATCTGTTTTACTGTGAAGAAACAAAGACAGAGAAATTAAATAATTTGCTAAAAGTTATCTGTAAATTCAAATATCACCTTTGCACTTGTGTCTTAGACCTGTTCAATTTTCCTTCCATTTTTAACATTCAGAGAATCCAACTAAGTTGTGGTGTCCACTGCATGCTGTTATAATAACTCTGCTTGTTTTTCAACTATTCATAGCTTTTTAAATTTTTCGGAGATGTTAGAATACATACCATAAGACCCTTGTACAATACCAGAGTTGGAAAGACAGAATTAAAATAACAATAACAGATCACACTTTGTAAAGTCATATGAGAGGTCATACATAGTGACAGGGTTGGGCAGGGGAGGAAGACTCTCAAGCCCAGAGCTCTAAAAACGGCTTCTCCAAGCAAGCCTCCTTAGCACATCTTTGCAGAGTAGAGTGACTATAGTTAACCATATATTATGTATTTCCAAAAAAAGCTACAAGCCAAGACTTAAACCTTTCCAGCACATAGAAATGATAAATACTTTGATGTGATGAACATCCTATTTAAATACCCTGATTTGACCATTACACATTCTATGCACATAACAAAATTCACATGTATCCCATAAATATAAGTTTATCAATTTAAAAAGGGATGGGCTAATGGAGAAAGGTAAAACCCTACCACTCACTCATCTAACAAATCATAGATTACAAAAAAAAGGTTGGCTTTAGTGCTGTAATTAGCATTCATCACTTGAAAATTGACATAAAGAAAGTCCATTATTCAAAATTTCTTTCCTTCTTGAGGAAGGAAAAAAGCATACCAAGCAATCTCAACCTTGAAGTTCAGAGGCCCTTGCCAAGGCAGGGTCATGCCTGCTTCTACTCAAGGTCTACAAAAGGGGAAGGGGCAGATGCAGAGTGGCAGGAGGGATGAGGAAGGAATTGTAGGAAGAATATAGGCTAGAAGAAAAACAAACCATGTGTAAAACATGGCTTTGCATCAGAATTACCTGGGGAACTTGATATAAATGTGGAAACCAGGCTCCTAACACCAGGAGTTCACAGGATCTCAGTATTTGCTTCTTAACCAGCACCTCTGGAGATCCTGATGGAGGCTGCCTACAAATTCACTTGGAGAAAACCTGGCTTATAAGATCATGCCTAAGGATGACAATCAGCTAGTGAGACAGACTGGACAGGAGGACAAAGTTTCAACTGGTCTCTGGTGGAGCCCAGGCACTGGCACGTTTTTAAAGCTCCCCAGATGATTCCAATGGTCAGCCAGGGCTAGGAATACTGCCCTGTACTCCAGTGGTTGCAAACAGCACATAGGTGAAACCTAATTATCTTATCTGTTCTACTAAAATAGCTCTCATTATTTCCTACTCCTAAGTTTTGTTTAAAATCCCATTTGTCCTAGCACCGCAACAGTTTGAAGAGGATGCAGAAGACACACAGAGCCGGCATCTTAAGAGTGAAGAGACCTGACTTCTACATTTGGTTCAGCCATCAAATGGCTTAGATCTTGATCCTTAGTTCCCCAGTAAAAAGGAAGTGTTTGCAATAAAACTCATTCAGGGTACGAAATTCTATGATTCGCAAGACCTTAAGCATGACCATTTTTCATTCCTCTCCCACTAGGGTGCACCTCCCTGCCTATACTGCTTTCCCTCGGGAAGTACCAACTCAAAATGACAGCAGGCCTTTACATTATCAGGGATGACAAACTACCAATACTGTGAGGATGGAAGAAGTGACGTGCATCATCACTAAGACATGAAAGATAAGAGGTCAACTAGGTCTTGCTGTCATTTTTCAGAGGGGCCACACATGGGGGAGTTTTGTTTTGGGTAGGAGCAGGAATAGGGAGGTGATGTTCTTTTCTTTGGTAGAGAGAAGATAATAACCAGCTGATAAAGAACCAGGCTTTAGAATCAGGAAGCTGTGGTTTCTGGTCTGAATCCTCACACTGGACCACTCTATCTACCTTAAATCCTAAACGGAAAAGAGGAAAGGGGATGCTTAAACCTGTACTAGTGACAGAGAAGATCCATTTGACGTAGCAACTCCTGCCTCTCTTCTCTCTACCGCCTAGTACTCAATGTCAGGGATGTGCCTTTAAGCACTAATACTCGATATATGATATTTTATTTCATTCAAATCTGATGAACAAAAGTCCATTTCTTTGGGAGCATGAACTTCTCCTTAGAGCAGATATGGGATGAAGTAAACTGAAGGAATCTGTTTTCTGGCATAGGATCTTGATCCTCATAAACCCATCCTCAATGCTGTCAGTACAGAATTTGGTGATTTCCCTTATACTTGTTGGTGGAAGTGGAATATGAACTTTTTTTTCTCTTTTTCTCACAGTTCACTGCCCTTAACTTGAAACTTGCAACACAGACTGTTTAGTGAGGCATAATGAGCATAGACTCTTGAGACTATAACTCCAAATTCAAATCCTAGTTGTGGTTACTTCACAGTTGGATGAACTTGGGTTAGTTCTCTAACCTTCTTGGACTCTTCATCTGTGAAATAGGGAGGGATAACCCTAACCACCTCTAGAATTTAGGTGAGAATGAAATGAGAGCTTCTACAAAGCTCTTAGCACTCAGAAGACAGTCAACAAATGGTAGCTCTTTCTCTTCTTCCAACTGCTTCGAAACCCACAGCTGGGAGATTTCTACATATTAAGTTATATTTCTGGCCCTAGCAGAAAGAAATAAGTGGGTGAACAAATGAAGTCTGTAGTAGGGATTTCTACAGGTCAACAAGAACTAAAGAAAGCCCACTAATTCATGTATTCATGTATCTAAGATTCCTGGAAGGAAGTAGTAATGGATTTGGGCAGCAGCACTTACGCATATTCAGATAGCCAACCCAAGGTCAATACCCCTCTCTCAATTACCATTCCCCTGAGGCAACTCCGACAGCCTGTACGCAAAAACTTTCCTCTTAGTCAGCCTAGGAGCCAGAAAGCACTTTCTAAACAGGAAAACACACAGAGCTAAGAAGCTCAGTCCAAGAAGTAAAAGGAGCTTTTACAAGCTTTTAATGGAGCCGAATCAGAGACAAGACAGATCTATTTTGTTCTTTTGTTATAACTCTTCATTGGAAAAGGCATCTAGAAAACTGTCTTTATTTCTCATGAAGAACAACTGAACTGGAAAAGAACATATATGTAACCAAGCTGAAGGTAACTAAAGTAGAGGTACTGATAATGACTGGATTTTATCAGAAGTTCCAAGAAGATTCCGCAACAGAGTGATCAAAGAAAGAACCAGGTTCCAAAGAGAAAGCTTCACTAAGGGAAGAGACTGAGAAAGATTTAGCCTATTTTCATCAATGAATGCTTTGCCCCGAAAAAAGATAACACAAAAAGAAGCCCGAGGGCCTGGCTTCTAGGTCTGGCATTGCTACTAATGAAGTATGGTGCCTCTGGGCATAGCAAACTCCTCACTTGTTTAAAAAAAAAAAAAGAAGAAGAAGAAGCAGGGGAGACCACTCTAGCGTAATAATCACTTCCATTTGTGTAAGTTTACAAAGCAATTCCATATAATTCCACTTCATTAGTGTGACAAAAACTACATTAGTCCCCCTTTTAAAAAGGTTAAATGACTTGTCCCAAATCACACTGTTAACAAGTGCTAACAAGGATTGTAACTCATAACTCTTAATTTAAAATTTAGGTTTTTTTTCTACTGTAGACTCAGCCGCAACTGAGATCTGGAGTGAGCACTTAACCCAAATTTTGACCAAACAGATATGTGATTATGTGATTGAGATTTGCAGGCAAAACCTCAACTGAGAAAAATAAGATTGTGTCACTTGACTGCGTAAGCTGAAGCTGGAAATTTTCTCTCTCTCTCTCTCTCTCTCCCTCTCTCTCTCTCTCTCTCTCTCCCTCTCTCTCCCTCTGTCTCTCTCTCTCTCTCTCTCTCTCTCTCTCACACACACACAAACGCGTGCGCGCGCGCATGCCCTGTGGCAACATGAGTGACCCTAAACTATGAGAAGGTGGAAGCTGTGAGTCAACAGAAGGCCAGGTACAAAAAGAGAAGAATGAAGGGGGCAGTGCATCGGAGAACAGTGCCAGGAGCTGTCAGGGCAGACACAGGAAACAAAGTGACTGCAATGGCAGAGGACAAAATGATTCTGCCTGAAGCTGAATGGATAGTCCTCAGGGTGGAGAGGAATCCTCCCAATCCCTCAACTATTTTCCTCTACGAGTAACCTAGCTAGCTCACGGTGGTTCCAGTCCTGCCATCCATAGCTCCATCCCCACCCCTCCAAATCAGAATCATCCATGTGCTTTTATTTATTTATTTATTTATTTTTCTTGAGTTGGAGTCTCACTCTGTCACCCAGACTGGAGTGCAGTGGCCGTTCCCGGCTACTGCAGCCTCAACCTGCTGGGCTCCGATGATCCTTCCGCCTCAGCCTTCCAAGTAGCTGGAACTACAGGCACTCTACCCTGCCCGGATAATTTTTGATTTTATTGTAGAGATGAGGTCTTGCCAAGTTGCCCAGGCGGGTCTCGAACCTGCGGGCTCAGGCAATCCACTCACCTCAGCCTCCCAAAGGTGCGGGATTACAGGCTGAGCCACCGAGCCCGGCCCATGTGCTCTTTTAAATGCAGACTCCTGGACCCAGCACCAGACTCTACAGATGAGAATCTCCAAGTTGATTATGATGCATTCTCTGGCTGAGGACCACAGGACACGGTAACCTGAGCAAGACTGAGGAGAAAGCAGCTGCCAAACAGGGTCAGGGAGTAAGGGGAACCAAACTGTTTCTATCTCATCTAGAATGATCACTCTCCTACAAGGTGGTTTCCATAAAGTCACTTTGTAACGAGAAAATGTCTGCAGGCAACAGGAGAAAAACATCAATAATCATAAACCACACTAGCTCTCTGTGTCCAGTGAGTGTAAGACAACAAAAAGGACAAAGCAGATGAAGTTGTGGTGAAAGAACCAGAAAATTCAATACACAAAACACCAATTCAAAATATGAATGCCATTTTTACCATATGAAAAATGTTTAAACCATCACATCTTTAAAAATGTAAACAAAACCAAAAATTTTTTAAACCCCAAAAGACACACAGAAAGTTAAGCAAGTGTTCTCATGACAGAAATCCAAAATAAGTGTCATAATACTCAGCTTCTAGTAGGGCACTAAGGAATAAAGAAAGTACAGGTACAGAAATGGCCTTCAATTGTTTTAGGAAACATCACAATTACCATTAGCTCAAATTTGGAAATCATTTCTGAAAGGTTTCTCACAGAAACTTACAAATTTGTCCCCAAGTAACACAGACATCTTTGCAGCTCAAACTGTGTCTGCTGACTGAGAGCTGTAGGCACTTGTGGGCCCATCACGTTGACCTTGGCGGAGCAGTTTTCAGACTGCAAGAGGAGCTCACAGTGATACAGGGAGCAGCAGACAGGCCCTGGAGAGGGCCTCATGGGGGTGGAGCTTAAGTGGGCCAATACACTTTCAGCAATGAAAGGAAAAAATTCCAAGTAAACTGGTTCTCAGTGAGGCTGGAGATTTATTTCCTGATGCCATGGGAAGAGAGCTGGAGAGCTAGTAAGTGTGCTGAAAACCTGGAAAAAATCAAAGGGCTTTGTAAAAGTTAAGTATGTAAATTAGCAACAGCATCCTCAAACTTTGAGTTCTTTCACTCCATATGATATTAGATAGTATGGAAGGAACAAGCAAGGTAAACACTTATTATGCTGTGTTATACATGCCTCTCACTGTAGCAACAGGAGCACTGTCAAAAGAACCTTGAGCTTAGATCTTATGGATGGATCTGACTGACCACAGAAAGCTGTAGTTGTAGCCCACACTCTAGATATTCTGTGTTTTATTAAATTAAAAGGGCACAGCAGATAAAACCCACCATTCCTATGCTAAATGAAAAAAAGGAAAAAGAAAACAAAACCCTCTCCAAAACGAACTCCATTTTTTGCTGACATGAATGTTAGAGTGGAAACAAAGAAATAAAGCAGAGACTCATTGGCTTCTGTTTCATTAGAAACATATGAAGACAATATCTGCCAATGAGAAAATATTCTTCTCTCTTTGCAGAAGTTGTCCACATAAATCAGCACTGCTCTTTTCTCCTTTTCAGCATACATCATTCAGTTTTGAAGCTGAGAAGTACAAACATTAGACTGAGACACATGATAAAGGAGATGAGAGATATAGGGGGGGAAAATCCCTAATTAATTCTTAGAATATTTAACCCATATGCATTAAATATCCTTTCTAAATATAAATATACAAGAAAGGCAGAGGAGAGACAGCTGTTGTTTCTGGGTCACCTAACATCTATTCACCCTACGCAATAACCACTCTGGGAGAACCAGAACTCAAATTTAGGTCTTTTATCTCTTAAAGATTTTGCGAAAGCCCTCACAATTGGAGGGCATTAGGCATGTTTATAAAGCCCTTTCCTCATCCATTAATTCATATAAAACAACCTTAGAAGCAAACAAGGCAGGAACCCTCAAACCAATTTTACAGATAAGGAAACTAAAGTAGGGGTGTTACTGAAAGTGTCATAGCTAATAAGGAACAGAAGACATCCAGGTTTCTGACTCTTGGGCCATTTGCTTGTCAGGTAATAGCAAAACACCCAGAATCGAGCACCTGATTCACAATGAGATTAAGAGGCAGGAAAAAATGAACAGAAGAAGTATACAAATCCTATAGCTTCATCTGAACTTTGTGGTTGCTATAGCCTAGACACATATGGGAAGACAAAGGAAGTTAACTCTTTTTTCTCATGTAAGGTCTAAATCACACACCCAGGGCTACGGGGAGTTACCCACACCTTCTGCCACAATCTGCATCTCTGCATCCATCGGTTGTCCACACTGTCCACACATAGCCTTGAGCACAAAAACCAGGGAATGTGAGGACAGACTCATGATGCAGTGAATGTTAATGGAAAGTGTCAGAATTCTACTTCTGCAGAGATATTTAACCATCTTTTAAAATGGGGGTGGCGTCACACCCCATTCTATGAGAACACAAATTTAAAAAGCAGCATAGTATGGTGAAAACAGATTTGCTTTTGAAACAAGCATATGAGTTCAAATTCCAGCTAGGCTGCTTATGAACTGTGTGCTCTTGAACAAGAAACCCACCTCTCAGCTTTAGTTCCCACATCTAGAAGATAAATGAATTTGACTAGATGATTTCTAGATCAGAAAGTATCAGAAATGAAGTAGTGGAAAGAGAATGAGAAAACAGAGAAATGAAGGCAGGGAGGAAAGAGTATTGTGTGTTAATCAAGAAGATGGTCCACTGAGGAGTTAGGGGTGTCTATAACTAAAGGGAGCCTGCTCTATTTGGAATGCTCTGGCCCTCTTGAACCAACAATCAATATAAAACCTACAAATAAAAACAGGAGATGGGAGGTAATTTTCAGAAAACATCTACTATGTAGAAATAGCAGATTTCTAGATTAGAAACTGGGATCTAGATTAGAAACTGTGTCTCAGTTCAGTAACTTTCAACTGTTGTACGAATAACTCAAACTGGCACTTGTATGCTTCTTATTTTACTTGGTCATCAAAGAGTTCCTGACTCCATTTTGCTGGCAAGGACACCATGGTTCAGAGGGATCAAGTGGTCTCTGAAAAAAGCTCACAAGGACAGTGAGTGGCAGCACAGATGGAACTGAACAAAGATTACATTACCAGATAGTCCAGTGCTTTCCAATAGTCCTTTTTTTTTCTGAGTCAGAGTCTTACTCTGTCACCCAGGCTGGAGTGCAGTGGCATGTTCACAGTCACTGTGGCCTCAACCTGCAGGGCTCCAGTGATCCTTCCGCCCCAGCCTTCCAAGTAGCTGGAACTACAGGCATGCACCACCATGCCCAGCTAATTTTTTGATTTATTGTAGAGACAAGGTCTCACCAAGTTTCCCAAGCTGGTCTTGAACCTCTGAGCTCAGGCAATCCTCTCGCCTCTGCCTCCCAAAGTACTGGGATTACAGGCGTGAGCCATCACGCCCAGCCTCTAATATTCCTACTAATATACCTTCTCTACTTCTCATATGGAGTGTGGATTTCAGGAGAATTCATCAGGATAAAATGGTAGTTGATCTCTGGCCTAGAACACAAGTTTAGAAAAGTGGTATGCTATATATTCAATTGTAATTGTATGTGCCCCAAAACTGAGTATTTTGTGGATAGAGTCTAATTGTAATAATGGCTATGAATTCCTTTGACAATCAACTCCTCACAAATCAGCACTACTACTGGGAGGCATCCTTGACATACAGCCTATCATACCAGAGAGCAGTCAACCATGCCAGCATTTTCAGAATCTGGACTAGAACTTTCTTGGAGTATGATTCATGTAATATAATTTAATCATCCTACTGAACTCCTCTAGCTTTGAGCCATAGGGTTATTTATACAACCCAATAAAGGCAATGGAAAAGAGGGAGAATAGCATATAAATACTGGTCAGATTCTATTTAAGAATGAAAATAATAAGGACTATCCTTATTTAAAATTCTTAACAATTAGCCATGGTGGCTGGGATTAGTACCAAAAGTGAATTTAATTTTCTATATTAGAATTTAACCACATTTCAGTGTTTACTGACATTTAAAAATAAACAAACAAGGAAATGTGAATCCATTAGTCCACTGTTCTTCTTGGTCATTAATAGCAATTACTTTTTGACTTAAAGTAACTAATAATCTATGCAGTATAAATCACTGACTTGTTTTAAAATGAGTGAATATGTACATTTTACAGATTCATTTTTTCCCAAATAACATATAGCAAGCAACATGTTATTTTTCAAAAATAATAAATAGGTTTAGAGTATGTGTATATATATATACAAACTCAGAAAACACTTCATATTTGATGGCAATGTTGCATGGTAGAAGAGAACAGAGGTTTGGGGGTCAGATAACCTGGGGCTATATGACACTGAACACATTATTTCATTTCAATTACCTCATTTGTAACACTGAGAATGATATGTACCCCCACCAAAAGGGTCACTGAGAGGAATAAATAAGCCTACAACTCATAAAAGGTAGCTACCAGTATTGATCTACAGATCAACAGAAACAATGTTTCTCTAGCATTTATGGCTTTTCCTCTTGCTTTTCGGTTTTTACAAATCTCTTTATGGTCAACGCCATCAGGGTTTCTAGACTTCCCATAAAAAGCCTGGTGCATGCTTATTACTGAATATTAAAATCTACTTCTTGGGGAAAGGGAATATCTTCTCTGGTCTTTGGTTTCTACCTTCTAAGAATAGGGGCCCAAAGTCTAGGTACTATTGTAAGTACACAACTAATATACTGGTCCAGTTTTTCAGGTTAAAAACTTTATTCAAAGTTTAAAAAATAGTTTTTCTATGTGTTTTGTTGAAATGCAAGCTACTTCATTCTGTCCTGGGACACATCTATATCACGGTACATTTTCCTCTAAGAAACTTTGCATCCTATACATTTTGCAATATCAGTTAATTAGAATTCAATTTGATTTCATCACACTGTCAAAGCAGGAGAAGCTAAGATCCTATAATTACACAGTGTTTTAGGAAGCCAATAGTCAATATCTAAAAAACAATAATTTTTCTACTTATTTTACCAAACAGGAAAAAAGAGAAACATAAAATGATATTGTGACTGCATACCTTAGGTGTTTTAGTTAAAACTATAATTCCATTTGTATTTGTTTAGTAATCCCTCCTTTTAAAAATGGCTTAATTATTATCAATCTATTTGCAAAACAATTAAATCAAAACATTTTTGAAATCTCATCTGAAACTGGTTCAACAAATATAATAAAACCGGAGCCATCCACACTCTGTGTAGATAGATGCCTGTTATCAATCATGACATGTGGACAGCATTGTAAGCACTTAAAAAGATGCTTTCTTAGCAAACTGAAAGGATAAAATTGCTAAGTGCCTTTCTCCTTTCTGTAATACAAGTGGTTGCCCAAAGAGAGAAAAGTCTAGTCTTAACTATGACCACACAAGAACTTAACTAGAGACACAAAAAAGATCTACAAATGAGCTGGAAAAAATGAACCACATTTGCACACATTTCCTTCATCGAACATTTCCTTAGTGCCTGTTTTGCTGTAGGTGTTACTCTAAAACTACATAAACACATTCCTTCACTTCAAAATATTCAGACAGGAAAGCAAAAGCATAAGCCTGAATCACACAGTCCAGAGGGAGATGCTGTGGAAGGGCAGTTTAGAAGCAAGGTTAAAGACAGATTTTGCAACCAGACAAATTTGACGTCAAATCACTTTTTAGGGAACTTGCCACTTAACTTTCTGCCTGTTTCCCCCTCTGGAAAAAAAGGATAACAGTTGCTACTTCACAGGACTATGGCAAGGATTAAATGGAATACAGTATGCAAAGGCATTTAATATGAGAAAAGGAGGGACTCAATAAATGCTATGGGGATGCAAAAGGGACACATCTATGTTAGACCAGAAACTTCCTGGAGAAGCTAAACCTGGAAACGAGGCTTACAGGCTATAAAGGAAGTCTCGCTGTCTCTTCTCTCCTGCACTCTCCCTTCCAGTGCTTCAATCCTGCCCTTGTGGCTCTGTGCTCTGGACCAGCCTCAGGGATGCTAAGATGTGTTCCATGGAGTTTGTTCATGACAGTATCAGGGTATTAGGTTTTCAAATGCTGCTAAGGCTAGCTAGGTAGGATAGGTTAAATTTAGAAAAAAATGTTCTGGCATATGTGCTAAGGCTAGCTAGGTAGGATAGGTTAAATTTAGAAAAAAAGTTCTAGCACATGTGCATCAGTCATGGCATTCAAGCTATAATATTAAAATCAATTACTAATTACCAACAGAGTTCCCACACTGTTTAAAAAAAAAACTTGCTATCCCTACTCTCATAAAAAGTACACAAAATACATGAAACTATAAAGAGTGATGGGGGTAGATGATGGTATGAATAGAAACCAAGGGATTTCAAACTCAAATGCTTACTAGAGCCAGGAAGATAATGTCGATAAGAGAAGTCAACTGGCCTATTATAACAGAGAGAGAGTATGACTGTAGCAAAGTTATAACAACTGTCACCACTTAAGAAAAAAAGCCATTAATTAATTAGCTTTAGGTGACTTTTGCCAATCAGGAAAGAAGTGTCAGTATTATCAGATGGTCTAATTTTTCAAAACAAGCCCCAAATCCAATATTTATGTGAAATTTGCTGAAATGTAAATAACAGCAATTAGGTCAAATTTGGTAGAGCACACAAGACCTCTGTGGCCAGATGTGGAAAGTGGCCACTAGTCTGTGAGCTCTGCAGTAACTACTGAAAGAGAGAAGAAAAATATATCCACGGGGGCTGGAACAGCAGTGATCACTTGACAGAGAACATGGGACCTGGGCTTAGCTTTAAAAGAAGCCAGGAGGCAGGCAGCTGGAGGAGAGTGGGGAGGCCAAGCAAAGGCCAAGACGTGTGGGAACAGTGCTTCGGAGCAGAAAGAGGAGACTAGCTTAATAACAACAGAAAGTGAGAGATGCCACTCACAAGAGTGGAGAGTCAGATCACAGCAGGCCTTACAGTCTCGCACAGAAGATCAGATTTGGTTGACGGGCAAAGCAGTCACTGTCAGTAGACGCCTACGTTGAAAAGCCATAATGCACTATGCCAATATTTTCAGTTCCTGGTATCTTGAAAAACAAATAAAATCTACTCTCTGAATCTCACACACACACACACACACACACGCATACACGCACACACGCACACGCACAGAGCATAATGAATGCTCAAAACAAAGTGAAGGCCTTAAAAAATGGTACCAGGACTCAAAAGAAACCAACAGTTGGATGGAAGACAAAATTCTCAGGATAACAGTCCCGAGAAGCTTCCGGACAAGCAATCAGAAACTTGTCAGATGTAGGAAACCACCAAACCCGCGAAGAGCAAAGTCTAGACAGCCCAAGCGTGGGCATTGCACCGACTCCGTCCACAGCGCCTTGTGTGGGACTGAGCACGCGATGAGGACAGCTTTCTGTGAGACTCGTCACCGTCACGTTCTCCCTGCGCTCCCAGTTGCCCAGCACAGAGGACAGGGGTTCTTCCGACAGATGCACCTCTGAATCGGATTAAAGTTATCAACTGAACGGACAGGATTTCTTGAAAATTTAGCAGCCCCAAAGAGTGCCCTTTAAAAACAAAATTCTATAAATAAAACTTAGATATTTAAGTGGGCACATGTCTGTAATCCCAACACTTTGGGAGGCCAAGGAGGGAGAAATGTTAGAGTCCAGGGATTCAAGATCAGCAGGGGCAACACGGCAGGACCGCATCTCTGCAAAAACACAAAAAATTAGCCAGGTGTGGCGGCACGCATCTGTAGTAACAGCTATTGCGGAGGCTGAGGCCAGAGAATCACTTGAGCCCAGGAGTCTGAGGCTGTGCTGTACTCCAGCCTGGGTGACAAAGACCCTGACTAAAAAAAACAAAAAACAAACAAAAACTTGGAAGTTTCATAATCACAATCCAAGACCTCAAAACATTAAACTGATGAAAATAGGAAAATGAAAACTGGAAAAAGAAGCATTACCACATAAATTGCATATATAATTGGATTCAAGTGACTACAGTAGAATAACTCAGCCCACCAAGTATGAGGCTCAAATGAAGTCCAGAAAGGCAAAATCAGGAGCCAAATTGTGGTGACTAAACCTTTCTCTAAAGGTAATAGGAAAACCCAAGAGAGATTCTGAGCAGAGGAAGGTGAGCTCTGTTCTATGAAGAGCAAGTACCAGTGGAGCTGGGCTGAGAATAAACTAAAGGGATGTACCAGGTACTGCTGGGGTTTGTTTATAAAGAAAAGCATCACCACTTAAGGCCGACGGCTTCCTTCAGTTATGTTTGGGAACCAGTGACAATGATCCACAGTGACCACACGTAGATTATGATGGAAGATGCAGCCACTCAGAGGAAGGGGTAATTTAGCAATGCAGTTGGATCTCAGCAGCCACTGGCAAAGCATGACAGCTTGGCAAAGAAGAAAAAAACATCTTTCCTGATATTCCCTCCCCACCATATAGAAAATGTGATCTCCTTAGGAGGTAATAAAATGAATCATTCTGTACACACACACACGCAAACACACACACGTCATGAGGAGATGGCTGTCCACAAAGATTGGTCCTAATGCCTGTGAAAGAGGAAGTGGAAAAATCTCTCCCACCTACACTCTATTTAAGACAGATGAAAGTAAAACAACGTTGGTTAACAACGTTGGTCCTAGTGGTTCCTAAACATTCGAGTCTTCCTTGACTCCAAAATCTGGAGAGAATTACTTCAGGGAACACCAGACCAAAGAGAAAGGAAGGCTTTGGCAACACTCTAATTTTCCTACAGCAGGCATGAAGGGAAAGTATTAGCAAAGTAAGTACTAGGAAATACTAGTAATGACTTCAAATAATCAACCTTCCTTGCAGAACTTCCAGAAATAATACATACAAATAAAAATGGAATACTCAAGCAGTTGTGATCACATCCGGCTAAGAAAAAAAACAAAAACCAAGAAACTCACTTTTTGCCAGCCTGGGGCACTAGTGAACATGGAATTTCATGAATGAAGAGAATTTTATGCGCTTGAGCCAAAACAAAATAATCTTATCACTAGAAAAAATTGTGGTGGTCTAAATAAAACCAAGGAAAAATGTAATTACAGTCATATTTGCTCAAGAGCCACCTTTTTAAAAAAATTGTTTTAATTACTGGAATGAAAAGAGCCATCATGTGTAGCATCTAAAATACTCAGCTAATTGTAATCCCGACATCTTTGGAAAATTAAACAAACACAACAGGTTGGTTGGTTTTGTTTTTCTGAAAGTTCTGGGAATGCATCCACGATCACTGTCAATTTGGCATTCAAATTTAGCCGGAATAAGACTGATATCTTCTACAGGCAATAGCCAGACTTTCTTTAAAAATATGAAATATTTGTTTATGCATATCACAGTGGAAAATATGCTGCCTCTGATTTGTGATGTAACTTTAAGATGTTTTGTTCCTGCTGAGAAAGTACCAATAGTGTCCCCAAATATTGATGAAAATAAGTAAAAACAAAGTAATGAGCCAAAACCTTACTGGCATAGATATAATAAATAATTTTGTGCCTATCTTAAATTAGAAAAACACTGCCTGCTAACAACAGGTTTCTGAAGTATCTATTATTTTTATTCACCAGTTACTGAAAACCTACTACGCACCAGGCAAGGTACTTGGAGATAACAGGTGTTATCTCCCTCAATCCTCACAACAAATTTGCCAGGCAGATTTATGATCTCTATTTTCCAGATGAGGAAAACAAGACTCAGAGAAGCACAGCAATTGCTTACAGTCTCACAGTATCGAAGGGCAGAGCAGGTTTTAGAAGCCAAGACCACCTGAGATATACTGCACTGCATCTGACAAAACACTAGCAGTGAGCTTTCATGAAAATGGGGCCATAATAAAAAGCTTCCACAACATGAACTCTCAAAGTTATTCTCAATTAACTAAAAACAAATCTGGTACCCATTGACTGTGGATGTGAGACTCTGCTTCCATTCAGTTGAAGTCCATCATTTAGTTTGATATAAGATAAAGCACCATTCACAAAATAAGGAGTCACAGCAGCTAGAGGAATTCGTTATGTTCTGATGGTGTTGTGGCTACAGAGAATGTCTGAAGGCCAGAATTCCTGAGTTTCTCATCTTGCTTGAGCAAGTTACTTAATACTTGTATGCTTTGGTTCCCTCTTCAGTAAAATGAGGATTGCTGTGAGGACTTCATGAGTCAAAGCATATAAAGTAAGAACAGTGCTTGATGCACTGTAACTGCTCAAAAAAGGTTGGCTGTCATCACCTTCACGCTTCCATTCACACCAGGAGTGGGGTGGATGATCAAAATTCACAGCATCTGACATATTTACTGAGCTTAAAAAGTGTGCAACTGCCCAAATACACAAATGAGCAAACAACCTTAATGTCTATGTGCTCATCATTATGAAATGATAAGAAAAAAGCAAAGGCTCACGACCCCAGGAACATTAACCCTGGCACCAGTTTATAAGCAAGATAAGATATGCTAACATTGTAAGAAAACAGACTTTCACAGCAGGGAGTGATTAAGATGAAGGAGGCCTGCAGAAGTCAAAAAGAGCAGTGAGCACAATTTGAAGGAAGATTTCCAGTGGCCAAGGAGAAAGACTTTGAAAGGTGTTGCTCGGAGAAGAACAGGTAGAATGTTTCTAGGAACGGGGTCAAAAAAAGAAAAAAACAGAGAAATTGAGACTGTTAAGCATGATTATTTGATTCTAACTGAACAAAGATGAATGCATAAACTCCAAGAGGTCAGGGGCTGAGCTCCATACAATTTCGTATGTTCCCTGCTCAAGACATAGTGCTTACAACAGGCAAATGCTGGCTAGACGAATGAAGGTGTAGAGGGATAGAAGGACAGCATGACGAATACTGGGGGATAGTAACAAGTAAGGTAGGCAAGGTTATGCAGAGTAGGAATACCTTCAACAAATGGAACAATGAATAGACATTGGCACATACTCCTCAGTCACATCCTCCTTTATGGATATTGTTGAGTATTCGTTCATTGCTCCCTCCTTTCTTCCCTCCCGCCCTCCTACCCACCCACCCATCCATCCATCCATCCATCTTTGAGAAGAGAGGTAAACTGATTTTGTGGGGGAGGCCTAGTTAAGCTAATTTTTCCAGCCCCAGGGCAACACAGTTCAATGTGGGATGGGAACATAAACCATAAGGGCCAGGGACTGTAACCCAGTTCTGTAGGCAAATGACCTAAACTCTCTGCATTTGAGTTTCTCATCTGCAGAATATGAATAAGGCCTATCTCATACAGTTAGGGTACAAACTACCAGGCCCAGATTATGTCAAAGGTTATAATTATGTCATAACTTTACAGAACATTCTTAGTTATTTGTGTCCTTTAATAGACTCTACCTGGGTTTTGTCAACTTTGTACTCCTGACCCTTCACATTCAGCCTAGCATATAGCAGGGACCTAAGGAAGGTTAAATAAACTGACCTAACATTTCTTACCATTTCAAATGCACACTCTCTTGCCCCCTTGGGTCCCTGCCATGACCTTCCTCTTGCCCAGACCGGCCCCTCTAGCCAACTCCACACACAGTCAACCAAGTACTTGTGCAGGAGAGAGCCCATCCCTGCATCCATCCTGCATCCATGCTCCATGAACTCTTCTCCCTTGGCAGGAGTGGCAGCCACACACATCAGGCAATCAGCGCTAAAAGGCACTCCTGTTAATTAATGCAAACGTGGGAAGCTCATCTTCTCAACCATGCTGGAAGCTATTTGAGACTTTTCATCTGTGGCTTTTTGGTAATAAAGCTGGCCATTTAATTTATTTCTAACCTTTTTGGTTCCAGTATTTGACTTCGAGGGTACATTCCTCAATTTAGGTCCCCAGAACCCACTCCTCGGGATAATTCCATTCTTTTGCAACAGTAAAAAAGCATCCTTTATTGAAACAACTATTAACAAAGATATCCTACAGAATATACCAAGCCCTCCCACAGCTATAACCTTCCTACAAATGCTTATCAGGACATATTTCATGTGGAGCTTCAGTATCCTACCTGCAATTGTACATTTACGGAGCACTGCCAGCTTTTACACATTATCTCTAAGATCAAGAGGGAAAAGAGCATTCAGGGAAAAGAACCTCAGAAGTCTGGTCTCTATATCAATTCAACAAATATGTGTTAATTACCTTCAAGACAGTAAGCAGGGCTGGGCAGAGGACCCAGACACAAGCGTGAAGGAGACTGTCCTCAACAAACTTAAAACGTACTAAGCAAAGCTATACAGGCACTATGGAATGAAGACAGCATCTCTATGGTGATAAAACCACTGTGAAAGCAAAGATAATTTGCCCAGTAATCTGGTAAACAAAGATGTAAAAGGCAGCATTATTTACGGAAAGAAGAAGGGAGGGAGAGAGGAACAAATAACAATATCCAATCATAAGAGATGGTTAAGTAAATTATGGTAAATTCACACACCGGAATTATGTGTAGATAGCCATTAAAAATTATACTTACTGCGAGTATGTAAGCAAGATGGGGAAATACTTATAATGAATGACAAAGAACAAGGCACAAAACTAACACCATTATGTAAAAACACGCACAGGAAAAGCATCAACATGTTCCCAGTCAGAATGCGGTAATGCTTTCCTTCTTTCTATGCTTTGTATTTTCCAGATTATGTGTGTTACTATTATATTAGGGTACTCTTAAAGGTTGATTTTTAAAGAATGGAACTGAAGGGCACAGAATATAAAATATTCAAATTTTAGAGAACACCAAAAATCCTTAGGGAGGCAACTACCTCTAGACTGGTCCAAACTTTAAGAAAGGAAATTGGGGGGGGGGGCAAGGGGAGGACTAGAAAGCAGAATTTCAAAAGTATGTCCCTAAGTCAGCTGTTTATAACTCAGCACATATTCTCTACAAAATTATGCTATAAAAATTGGTTATGTTCCCAGGGTATTCCACAACAGCCAATTAAACTCTCAACTCACCTTAAGTACCCTGTTATATCAATAATCCTTTATCTGCAACCCTTGAGGCTGAATTTTTTAGAATTCATAATTCTGTGGATTTTAGAAAGGCAACACAGGTACATACAGTATATTATATAACACACCCTGCAGGGACTAGGGCAGAACCCTATTATCATATTTTGGTAATAAAGCTTTTGAATACCCAGGTTTCTAGTTTTTCAAAATTACAAAGAGCTTTATATCAGTTGAGGTGATGTTTTGCTGTTAAAATGGTTAGCATGTGGAATTCAGAAGAGCAAATAAGGTAACTGTGGACTTGTAATTGCACCTTCTGCATTGTACCCAGTTATTTATTTACATGCCCTTTCTGGTATTTATTAGACAATTAGCAGATGAAAGCCTGAAAGGTGTCATATTCTTCTTTGTATCCCCCATGCTAGCACTGTGATGGCAATGTGGAAGGGGCACTCCATAAATATTTATAGAATAAATGAATAAGGCCAGGTGCAGTGGCTCAAGCCTGTAATTCCAGCACTTTGGGAGGCAAAAGTGAGAGGACTGCCTGAGTCCCAGGGTTTGAGCCCAGCCTGGGCAACTTGGTGAGACCTCATCTCTATAATAAATCAAAAAATTAGCTGGGTGTGGTGGTGCACACCTGTAGTTCCAGCTACATGGAAGGCTGAGGCGGAAGAATCGCCTGAACCCAGCAGGTCAAGGCCGCGGGGACTGTGAGCATGCCACTGCACTCCAGCCTGGGAGACAGAGTGAGACTACAGGAACTTGAATAAATGAATAAATAAATAAATAAATAAATAAAATAAATGAATGGAAAATATACTGAATCTGTCAGTTAATAAATGTTCCCCATGGCCCTCAGCACTTTCCTTCTGGCTCACTTATTCTGATTTGAACTGCATGCTGCTGCTCCTGCTCCTCCCTACACTCCCTCCAACTAATTTAAGCCCTTTAAGGGCAGAGACTGTTCAGGTGAAAACAGAAAGGCCTATAACACTAGCATACAGCCTCTCATATGGAATGTCCTCAATTTATTGAGCAAAGACACCAAATCCCAACTTGGGACACCCAAGAGAACACTTTGCTCCAGCCCTCACGTAGAGATCCAGGGTTCCTTTTTCTTCCCTGGTTCTAACGACAGGTTCTCACAGGGCACAGCTGGGGAAGACTTCTTGGAAAGAGGAGCAAACCTGAACCAGGGCTGTTTAACACCTGAAACGAGCCTACTCCACATGGGGATGTGTGCCTGACTTCATGAAGAACCCTAAAGTTCTTGAGTTGCCCCTCCTTCCACAGGTGGCCATTCTGCCCTGGCTGCAGTTACACTTGTAAAGCCTTTCAAAATGTCAAACCACTCCCACCAATTGTAAACCACTTGCTGATCTTTACCTGTGAACTGTGTCCTTACAGACTCTCTGAATCACCATAAATCCTTGCATTTAGCAAACAGAATGCTGACATTCTGCCTTCCCTTCCTTGTGCCAGGTCCTGCATGACCAATTTTAGTACCCTGTCATACATACTTTCCCCCTTGCTCTCATATGCTTTCAAGCGGATGAGGTATGTCTTGGGTTAAAGATAGGTATAAGGATTATAAGGGCTCTTGATGCACTGAATGCATCATCCCAATGAAGACCTTCGCAAGTAGCAGCTACTCATCCTCTAAACCAAATAATATTTTGCAAGCTAAGGAACAGAAACGAAGATTTGCCAAGTTACCATTTCAGGAATCCAGTTATCTTGACTTTTCCCCTGAGGCTTGCCTCTGCTGCAGCTAAAAATGAACCTCAGATTCTTGTATATATTCACATACTCCTCCAGCCAAAAATGAAGAAAACTGGTATGTAAGTGGAAACATTACAGAACATTCTTAGAATGTAAATGTCAAATTCTCCTAGTGTCGAAAAAACTCGGAGATGAAACCAGGATTGACACCCAAAGAAAAATGCTGGAGCCAGAAATAGACAGTTGCTGAAGTATATATTCCAAGTAGATTAATTCCAGGAAAAACAATTGTGTCAGACCTAGACAGTTTCTTGTTCATCTGGTCCCATCCCTGCCTCCACGCATCCCTAGGACGTGCCGTCCTCATTAAGGGGAAAAGTCTGCTGAAAGTCATCTCATGCCACTTCCCCAATGTTCTCAGAAAGAAAAAATGGAAAGTGTGTGATAGGGACACCCACAGAGCAGTATTACTTTAATCTTTCTATCTCCACCAGGGCTATTCGGAGAGACTAGAGATGCAGGAGGAGGGAGCAGAGGAGGGGAAGAGGAGGGAGGTAAGTTTGACAAATAAGTGAGAGAGTCAAGGTACATAAATGAATGGTGTAAATTCATGGAGGGTAATAAGTAAGTTTCATTCACACCTTGAAAGAGAACCAAAGTCCTCATTTACATAGCAGAAGGAGCAATTCACTTGCCCTGTATTTCCAAGCACGAATGATTTCATTAGATCCCAAGCTGCCATATGTTAAAGTTCTCCAAATTGTGGAAAAGTCCTAGAACTCTTGGGTTCTCTAAAATGTCACTTATTACATTCTACTGTTTAAATGGAATGTAGAGGAAAGAAAATATGCAAGCATTCCATATAAATCAGCAGTCCTCAACCTTTTTTGGCATTAGGGACAATTTTACTGTGCACTTTATTCCTATTATTATTATATTGTAAATTATTATGAAATTATTATTTTGAAATGAGTCTGTAAGCAACTGATTTATTATGGTCTCTGTGCAGTCAAACCTCACTGCTAATGTGCATCTGTATTTGTAGCCACTCCCCAGCGTTAGCATCACTGCCTCAGCTCCACCTCAGTTCACCAGGCATTAGATTCTCACAAGACACAGGCAACCTAGATCCCTGGCATGTGCAGTTCACAAGAGGGTTGGCAGCCTAAGAGAATCTCATACTGCTGCTGACCTGACAGGAGACGGAGCTCAGGTGGCAACGCGAGTGATGGGAAGCGACTGCAAATACAGATGAAGCTTCGCTGGCTTTTCTGCCACTCATCTCCTGTCGTGTGGCCAGTTTCGTGGCCCAGTTTCTAACAGACCGATATCAATCTGTGGCCGGGGGGTTGGGGACCCCTGGTACAGACTGTAGCCCCAGCTGACGCTTTTCTGTTCGCTATCAGGGATGATCAGATTGTCCCTAAGCCCTATGTCAGACTCCCCTTCCTGATAATGCTTTCCCAAAACCTGCTGGAAAGGAACTGAACTGAAAAATTTGAGTTTTAGTTTCATTTCCTACCTTTAAACTTCCTGTATTCCCCCCACCACCGCCGCTTAACATGTATTCATTCACTTAACATGGATGAAGGGCCAACACATGCCAGGCTGTGGGGCTACAATGGAGCACAGGACTCTTTCCAGGCCCCTCAGCCTATCTGGATAGTAAGATGGTGTGATCAGCTTTGTAAGAGAACATGAGTAAAACACGGATGGACCAACCACTAATCTGCCTGCCCTACCACCCCGAGGTAAAGCTTTACAGAGCAGGAGTCCCCTGAGATGGGCTTTATAGAAGAGGTGGTGAATGAATAGTAAAACAAGGGATAGGAGGATGGAAGTGGCTTGCTGTTCCAGGCTCTAAATCAGAAACAGCCATGAAACCTTTCAAAATGTGATTATCCAGGAGTTCATTATTGCAGAATTCCATTCCTGGTCCAGATTCTTCTCTTCCTGCAATTGGTCATGTTCCCTGTTGTGCACCTACACAAATGCAATGGCACTGACAAAGGATTTCTGACGTCTCAATATGGAAAATTTAAATGGTGAAGGGGAGGGAGGGAAGCAAGCTCCAAACTTGGAGTTCAAAACGGCTACCGATTTTACTGTGTGACTTTGGGCATGTCACATAACCTCTCTGTCCTTCAGTTTTATCATCTATAAAACAGAGGTGAGATTATCTCACAAGGCTGCTGTGAGCAGAGGAAAAAGAACCTACATAAAAACACTGCTCAGCTTTGATGTACTATTGCTTTATCAGCACTCATGCCATCTTTATTCAGCAGCTCAGTGTGAGATGCTGATGCTCAAAACACACAGCAATCACTAAACAGTGAGAAAAACTGGCCCTGACTGGCAGCCCTGCTCAACAACTGACAGCGGCTCCCGAAGACGACTCTCGCTCCTAGGTTCAAAGTCTGCAGAACCGCCCGTCCTTCTCCAAAGTTTGCTTCGCACACTGCACACAAATGCTTGGGGATCTAGTGGAGGCTCAGGCTCCGCATTTCTAAGAAGCTCCCACATGATACTGATGCTGCTGGTCCCGGTGCCCCAACGTGAGCAGCAAGAAGCTGAAAGCACTCACCAAAACCTTTCACGTCCACAAGTGGCTGCCCACCAGGTAAGAGGGGTGGCATTCAGTCAACCAACTGAGGCAGCATTTTACCTTCCGGCTCTTTCCTATCTTCCAGCATCCATTCCTTATGCCCCAGCAAACCATTTCCTGAAACCAGCCACCCATGACTTATTAAATCACTCTGCAGTCACAGAGGGGTGACAAGACATGCTCAGGTTCAACCTGGCTTAGAATGACAGCACAAGATTCCATTTGGAAGCAAAGCCAACAGTAGAAAGGACTCCCCCTACTCCCATCAATCAGCCACAGAGCTGGGGAGGGATTTCAAATTCAGCTTTGCATACCACAGCCTCAAGGATCGCCACCTACCACTTACCACGGGGTCACTTTCCCTGGACTATTTTGGTAAATGATCATCTATCTCTTGATGCTACAATTGCCTTGTGTGTGGAATCTTCATGTACCTTCTAGTCTGGCGCATGGCTAGGTGTTCAAATATCTGTATGATAAGTAAAAGAGGCAAAAGAAATCAACAACTTGCCAATATTTATTGAATGTGCACCACGTGCCTTTGCAATGGTCTAGAGGCTGAGAAAGCAACAATGAATAAGATCTTCCTCCAGCCACTAATGCAATTTGAGCTCCTATGTAAGCACCAAGCACTCTGCTAGTGTTTTACCAATATCATCTCACTAGTCAGTTCTTACAGTGACCATATAAAGTAGGTATTAATATCTACATTTTGCAGATGAGGAACTGGAACAAAACAAACATGTCCCATATAGGTACAATGGCTGGTATACAAAGTAAGTTTTCTCTTTAATCAACCAGAGAGAGGGCGTTTCCATCCAACAACCAAAATGAACCCCAGACTTTTGACCACTGTTAACAGTTCCATGACTTGAAACTAGCTCTCAAAGTACTCGCAAGATTTTCATGGTATTAACAGAGAGCATTAGGTGGTGGTTCCTGCAAGAGCATAAAGTCATGGAGCCTCAGGAAGGGCACACTGTGTTTCCCTAGGGTTCCAGTCTGTATCCCATAAAGCCCAGCCTTCTTAGTCACTACCCTGACTGTTCATCACACATAGATGAGAGGGGTGATACAGTAAAAATAACAGAAGTTACACAGATCTGGGTTTGAATCCCAAATCCACCACTTGTCAGCTGCGTGGTGACCTTTAACTCTTTATCTACACTACAGGCATAGTAATAGCACCTTCATGCAGCTGTTGGAAAGATGACATGAGAGAACATATTTAACATGTGTTTAAAGAGTCGACAGTGGACTTCCCATAGATCTAAGTTCTCTTAACTCTTATGAGGGCCACTGCTTTCCTTCTGCAATAGAAAAAGCATCAAGAGTCATAAGTCCTTCACCTGGCTAATGAGAACAGAGAATTTAACATCAGAAAAGTCACCTGGTCGGGTGCGGTGGCTCAGCCTGTAATCTCAGCACTTTGGGAGGCCAAGGTGAGTGGACTGCCTGAGCCCACTGGTTTGAGACCAGCCTGAGCAACAAGTGACTATTTGGTTTAACTTAGAAGAGAATGGAGGCCATTAAAGAGATGATAAGATGTCTTATTTTTAAAATTAACGTGTCTTGGAGTCCAAATAATGAACAAAGCCATTTTACAGGACCATGGATAGGGCTAGCACATAACAGAGAAGGGGATGATTAAAATGTTCTAAATTTTCTCCCAGCTGAGTTAAAAAGCCCTGAGGCACCTTTTTTGGGGCAAAGACTCTACCGCACTGATCAGGAGTCACCAGTGGAAAGAATCAGACACAGAGCTAGGTTCCGATCACCGTTCTGGAACTTACTGTGTGATCCTGGGCAAGGTAAACAAAAATCCTTTGCCTCACTTTCCACAGCTATAAAACAGGAATAACAACAACAATGCCAGTGTGCCGTTTGAGTAAGAAGATGTTTAAGAATTATCTAGCAAAAAGTAAGCACACAATCAGTGTAGCTGTTAATTACATGTGACTGGTCCCTGAATAGTAAGTTTAAAGCCTTAAACTGGGAATAGGAAAGTTTTGCAGGAAAGTTTTCAAAATAAGCTGCCAGTGGGCTGATGTGCATGAGGTGGACTTTATTGTTGGGTTCTAATGTGGGCTGACATTAATTTTAGAAAGGTTCCTAAAAATATCATGAAGCTGTGGTATAAGAATTTTTACAAATCAAGCTAATGAACGAGGTTTCACGGAGATATCAGGAACATTTTTGGACCGGGTTCTAGCTGTGCCACATTTCAAAGTTAAATATAAATTACAATTTTTTAAATATAAAAATTTTTACAGTCCCATCTTTGTCTCTCAAAGACCCTTTCCTTTTAGTACTCCAAACACCACCCAATTAAAGGGACCTCTAGATTCTCATGTAATGAGCAAATAGGCCACCTCGCCCACCTCTGGTATTTACTGGGAGCTGGTCACTCTTTAATTCCCCTGGCTCATCACTGCTCAGAAGAAACACAGACCCGTCAAAACTCAACCTCATTCCTTACAAGTCTTGCGTAGGGCATTTGCTTCTCAAAGGACAACACACTTCCCACTCTGAGGACCAGGCTTCTCACTAAGTAAAGGTTTGCCTGGTTGCACATCGGAAAAAGGCATCCAAGTGCTGCTCTGTATGAAGAACTGGTGTCCTCTGCTCAGGAGCATGACCCTGTGCTCTGTGGAAGCCCTGCCCCCCAGAGGCAAATGGCGAGGGAGGAGGCAGCAGGGCTCTCCACCCTGAGGTCATGCTCGCTCCCGGGCAACACGGGGAGGACAGGGAGCAGGGCCCCTGCGCTGAAGTCTCTCCACCCCACACCTTCCTCGGTTCTTGTTTGTTGGCTGAGACGATGCTGTCATCCTGCCGAGTCGCAGCGTAGGTTGACCGCTCATAAAATGGCCGTTCCTCTTCTTGCCCTCAGATGCTCGACCTCCTTCCATCTCAGATCTTGCATCGAGGAGAGAAGCACCATTCACCTGTTGTGACCTCCCCCTCTTTCTTTTTAATCATTCATCCATCTCTGCAGAGCACAAGGTTGACCCCCCAATTAGTTCAAAAGGAAGAAAATAAAATTAAGCTTCCTTCCAAGCAGGCAGTGTCTGCTCCCTCACATCTTCTATCTGCTCCTCTGCTGCAGGTACCTGTAAACATCTAAGCCTGAAGCCCTCTCGCTGGCCGGTGCTTCTTATTTTACCTTTCTAGGCAGGTAGCTTTCAAGGTTAACTGTCTTGTTTGCGGGGAGGAGACAAGAGGGTAAGAGAGATAAAAGAGTTCACACCTATCACTCAGAAGGACAAAAACAAAAAAATCCCACACTCCTGAAACCTCATTTAAAAACCAGTACCAGAGAAACTGGTGGTGGACAGCTGTGTGGTGGTTAAATTCATGGTCTAGGAAACTGCAGTAAAAGGACAGAGAGAAATCTTTTTTTTTTTAAGTTGGAGTCTCACTCTTGTCGCCCAGGCTGGACTGCAGTGGCATGCTCACGGCCACTACAAGCCTCAACCTGCTGAGCTCAGCCGATCCTTCTGCCTCAGCCTTCCAAGTAGCTGAACTATAGATGCACGCCACCACATCCAGCTAGTTTTTGTGATTTATTGTAGAGACGAGGTCTCACCAAGTTGCCCAGGCTGGTCTCAAAACCGCGGGCTCAGGCAATCCTCTCGCCTCGGCCTCCCAAAGTGCCAGTACAGGCTGAGCCACCACATCCGGCTGCAATAATCTAATGTAAGCATCTTTACCATTACTGAGCATTAACTATGTTCCAAGCGTTGTACTAGATTTTAAAAATATACTATCTTTTAAAATTTGCAGTCTAATTACAGTTGTCCCCTAGTATGTGCATGAGAGCAGTCACCCAATACCAAAATCTGTGCATGTTCAAGTTCTGCAGTTGGCCCTGCAGAATTGAGGATACAAAAAGTTGGCCGTCCATATATGTGGGTTTTGCATCCTATGAATACTGCATTTTCTATCTGTGTTTGACTGAAAAAAAATCCACATATAAGTGGACCAGCATAGTTCAAACCTGTGTTGTTCAAAAGGGCCAACTATAATTCAGTATGGCGATCCCTTTTCACTGACGAAAAAACTGAGGCCATGGTTGTCCAGTGGTCAAGAAGTAGAGCTGGGATTCAAACCCAGTGTGAGTCCACAGCGGAGGCTCCTAACTGCTGGGCTGCAATCCACAGAAATGCGGCAGGATCCCCTCCTACCACCATAAAACCCCCAGAAGTCCCTAGAGCCCTACTGCTCCCTGCCACTCACCAAACAGCTTAAGAAAGGGGAATCTGCGTTCTGAGTCCAATGCCATCAAAGACAATGAAACTGAAGGGGTTTAAAAAAAAACGGAGGCAGAGCCAGAAGACAACACTGTTCCTTCTGGAGAAGCTCATGGCCTTGAAGGAAGGGCACAGTCAAGATCAGCCTTGATTCATGTAAGTGCCACACATTTTTAGACCAGCTCACTGCTGCTGAAAAAGAGTAGGCAAAGTAAACTGGCCAGAGAGGCAGTTGTTTGGCCCAAAGAAGCACATCACTGGGAACAGAAACATCTGGATGCCAGTCCTAATTCTCTGTGGGAGTCTGACACATCACTTCTCTTCTTTGAACCACCATGTCTCCATTGCTAAATGTGGTGGCTGGATGGGATGAACCTAAGGGAAACATTCTGCTCTAATATTCCTGGACTGTAGGATTCTAATAAAAGATGAAGTGCTCATTGATGAGTATGGGTACTGCACAGCAAACCCAATGCCTTAGCTCAGGATCTGAGAGCCAAGAGAAGTATGAAGAACTGGTAATGTTTCTCCATAAAGATGCTCTGATGAGCAGAAAGCAAATACACATCTGTTCAACATTATGTAAAACACAGATAAATACCCCAAACGGCAGGCCAGCGGGACGAGTCCTCATTTTCAGGGGCCAAGAGTCATTTCTGTCCTCAAACAGTAGTCATGAGTTACATATTTCTCGAATCCCTCTCTTTCCAGACTTCTCTATCCCATTTCTCCTTCAAGGCCAGACCACAACAGCTTCCCTAGGTCATCTTCAATGGTGTATAAACACTTGCTACCTTTCAAGTATGCTTGCCTTCTCCAGCCCATTCTCCACATTGTTGTCAGAATGGTCCTTCAAAAAGGCAGATCGGAGCATGCCAATCCCTGGCTTCAAACCTAAAGACCTTCAGTGTCTTTCCAGTCCCATTGCCATCCTCTCTCCCAGTCATGCTTCAGCCACAACCAACGTCTCTTGCTTCTTCACAAGTGGCAGGTTCTCTCTCACCTCCGTGCTTTGATTCCAGCTGAGGTGTCACTTCTTTTGGAAATCTTTCTTTGCCCTAAGAGACTAGACCGGGTCCCTTCACCCTGGACTCTCAGGACCCCTGCACTGGCTTCATCACAGCACTTCAGACACTTCACGGTAAATTCCTGTTTGTATCCCTCATCAGACTACAGGGGCTTAGGGAAGCAGAAACCATATCTGTCTTGTAGTCAGTTGCATCTCAGCACCTAGCAGAGCTCCTGGAACATAGTACATAATTTAGAAACACAAATAAGAGAACATCTTTGTTGACAAAATGGTCTCTTAACTGAGAGAACTATAGAAAGTGGGGAAAGAGGGCAAGCTAAGTGGGGAGGCTGATAAAAGTAGAGGGTGCTGGGTGCCCATGTGTCTGTGCCTCTGCATGTCTGCCCAGAGGCTAGGAAGAGAACGAGAGCGGATGCAGTGGCAACAACAGAGGCTGTGAAGCGTTCAAGGGCAAGCTGCACCCTGTGCTGTATGCAGATGTGCCCACTTCACATTCTGTGGAGCCCAGGGACACAGATAAACCAATTAGTTATCTTTCCAGTGTTTGGAGGCGTTGGCAACTGAGCACTGTTTCGGTACTGCACGTAGGCACAGGGATTTGAAAAAGTAAAAGTAGGCTACAGATAAATTGAGCAATGCTAATAACTGGACATCATTAAAAAATCGTGTCTGCTGCCCTCCCGGTGGTATGTCCAACACTGGTGGTATAACACCTTACCTCCTTCACCTCTTTTCTAAAGAATGCATATTCCTGCAGGCTGTGGGCTAGGAAACTACAATGGTATATAGGTTTATTTAAATAGACACTGCTGTCACTCCTCAACAATTGTGACAAGATAGACTAAGTACTGTAATTCAACAGTAAGAAAAAATGCAAAATAATTTAGAATTTATTTATTTATTTTTTTTGAGTTGGAGTCTCACTCAGTCACCCAGACTGGAGTGCAGTGGCCGCTCCCGGCCACCACAGCCTTGACCTGCCGGGCTCCGGCGATCCTTCTGCCTCAGCCTTCCAAGTAGCTGGAACTACAGGTGTGCGCTACCATGCCCAGCTAATTTTTTTGATTTATTGTAGAGATGCGGTCTCGCCAAGTTGCCCAGGCAAGTCTCGAACCCGCGGGCTCAGGTAATTCACTCACCTCAGCCTCCCAAGGCACAAGATTACAGGCTGAGCCACCGAGCCCGGCCAATAATTTAGAATTTAAAGAGATGGAGATCAAGAAGATAGCATAGAATTAAATAAGTTCAAAATTCAAAGGAACAACAAAAAGGCAGTTCAGAGGAGGAAAAAATTTCCTATAAAAACATATTTTAAAACATTACCTTTCATGATCAGAAATAATATGCTTCAAAGAAATAATAAAAAATTATGATAAACATAGTATAATTAGATGAGGTGGATATTTTTTCATATAAATCTTTGTCAGTATACTAGAAAACCACTAAAGGATGAGGGGATTGTAAAATGAGCCACATATGCAGGATATGAAGTTTAATTAAACAAGGAGTCAGGCAGTTCCTTGCAAAGCAATTTAGCCAAAACAAAAAGTGAAAAACAAGTTATACCACATACAGTTTCTTGGTCAAGCAAGAAAAGAAAAATACACACACACACACACACACACACACACACACACACACACACACACTCTCACACACACACACCCATCAATACAAAAGGGTTACAAGTTCCTAGAGTTTCATAGCGATCAGGCCATGGAAACATGCAAATAACAGATGAAGCTTTCGATCTTAAGTGAGGGAGTTTAATTCAAACCAAGATAAGACATCTAAATGAACTCATTCTGTCATCTGTTTCTTCTTTTAATAAAAGGATGCAGTTTTATATTACTGCTATATTCTAATTTTCTGAGGGTAAAAACTCTGCCTTATGTAGCTGGTATAGTCAAATTGCAGTTCTCAGTGTTGACTGCACAATGGAATCACCTGGAAGCTTTAAACTCTGCCGCCTAGATCCCTCTTCTGTAGTTTCTGATTTAATTGTCTGAGACGTAATGTGGGAATCTCAAATATGATTCTAATGCACAGCCAAGTTAGAGACCTGGAGTTATATCATTTCTCAGACTAATAGGGCAAGTTCTCAATTTCTAGGACAGACAATGACACCAAAGAAACTGGAACTCAATTATTAGATAAAAAAGCATCACACTAATTTCTAAAAACAAGACATCTTTTCCTGCTTTACTTATTCCCTTTGTAAACAACTGGATTCTTAAAATAAAAGGCCACCACTGGGCTGGCTACCTTTGGCCAAGAAAGAGAAGAGGAGACATCACCTAAACCTCTACGTCCTATCTGGACCAAGTTTCAAGAGAAGAATGTCTGTCACAATGATGATTAATCTCTAAGAAGGAGGGTGCCTGCAGTTAAGGACCAGCGCAAGCCCTCCCTCCCTCCTTGTCATCCTGTGTCTGGAAGGCACATAGTGCTATCACTAAATCAAAACCAGCCTGACAAAGCTATAATGGGGCTTCCTGGTGAAGAAATTCATTCCCTACGATACATTTAGGGAGATGATGCCAAAAAGCCCATTAGTTAGATGAGTGTATGAGGAACCAGCATAAAGAGAGGACACGATAAGAAATAGTACCCTATATTTTATCCAGACTATCCTAAAGATAAGTGGCTTGCATTACCAATTAGGCTACCTTCCCTCGCCTCCTATTAGATGACAGTACCAATGGCTACTCTTGGAGAAAACCTCATTCTTCAACATGCTTGGCAGGTTTCTTTATTCCACCCACAAACAAAACAGTGTTTGGAGAAACTATGGAATTTCTTGGGTGACTCAAATCCACCATACATTGTTGATCCTTCCCTGTAACCTAGTAGCATTTTATACACATTTCTTTACTGAACAGAAATGAATACAAATTGTGTCCTAAAATAATGTTCTAAGAGGGCAAGGATTTTGGTAGTATACTACTGTGTTTACTGCCATTTGCCTGGCATATAGCTAGCACCCCATACAGTTGTTGAATTAATTTTAAAATATCTGCTATATGGAATGATCATTGCAATGGAATTTTTTCGTATTCTGTTTATTTCTCTATGTACTGATTAAATTACACATTATATATTCACTACTAAAAAGAAAAAAAAAATCAATCATCTTTAAATTCTATCCAAAGATAACCAATGCAACCAGAAGTACATCTGACAACTTTTCTTTTTAGGTACATAATAGGTGCAGTAAAGAAAAATGCAAAATAATTTAGAATTTAAAGAGATGGGGATCAAGAAGAAAAAAATTTGCAGAAACTTTTCAGCAAATAAGTTTAAAATCCAAACTCCAAAGGAACAACAAAGGCAGTTCTAAATAATTTTAGATAAAAATGTGTTGTTTTATAGCCTACTGTTTTCCAATTTATACAATATGGCTGTCTTCCCATAACAAGAGATACGCATATATATCGTTTAGAGTATCTACTCATAGATTTCATTAATGTATGCCAGCAAGGGTTATCTCAGTGTTTTTGCAATTATAAACAAAGCCTGCATACAGAATAAACTTCAAAGAAGTAGAATGACTGGGTCAGAGTCCTAATGAGAAGACTGTAACCTTCACAAAGACAGTGGTGTGCACAAAGCCTAGAGCCCAGAGTCTGATACTTGGTAAGTACCCAAATATTAATATTCTATGTGCTCCAGGAGTCAACATTCCAAAACGAGAAAAAGATGTAAATAAATAATGTGCCCGCGGCTGGTGGTCCAACATTAGGCATAACGTGCATACATGCGCAGACTGATGCATTCACTCATATGCACAATCATTTGAAAAATCATGTTTACCTTTTCACCTTAACCAGTAAAAAGGCATAGTACCAACCTTATATGAAGAAATTCTTGAAAAATCAAATACACATAATGAAAACCAGCCAGAGATACTAAAAAATAAATATTTTAGATGGGTGGGGCGGTGTGTGTGTCTATGGTGTGTGCTGGGGATCAGGGGCTCACTTTTCAGAGACACAGAGTATGTGCCACTGTGAACAGCTATCTCAAAGACTGAAAGAAAAGAGAGCAATGCTAAAATGAAAAGGCAAAACTCCAAACAAATAAAAATTCTGGCTTTTAAACCAACACTACCAGCTGTTCTTCACGGCAAACAGGAAGAACCAATCCTAAGGGCAGGCCTCGGATGGGCACTGAAAAGAACAACCAAGCTCTTTATCCAGATCAAGGGCCATCTGCTGGGAGAACGAGAGTAACTGCCATCGGAAGAAAACCAAAGGTGGCAGCCACGCCCTGGAGACAGACACCAGCTGAGGGGGAGAGGGGTATCTAGTCTCATTAGCTTCAAAGCAAATGGTTCTCTGGAGAAAATGTTTTTGGTTTTGGGGCTAGGAGGAGCTGAATCACCAGAGAACATGGATCAATGTACCCTGATCTTCTGGTATAACCACATCAAAGGGAAGAAAACTCTCAAGAAATAAGGAATCAGAAAACAACTGGAGGGAAAATTCCCTTCCCTACTGAAAGACCATGGCTTCTTCATCTTTGTTTCCACAACACCCTGAGACCTAGAATGTACCCAAAGAAGCTTTACTAAATTGAAGTAAAAACAATTTCAACAAATTTAAGTCACCATGAAAAAAAATGGAAGAGCATTTTGGTTTTCATTTGGTTAAAAAGCAAAAAATCCACATCTAATGCAGAAGGGACGCCCATACACAAAACCCTGAGGTGCCTGTGTCCACTGAGCTTGGAGCCAGTCACTCCAGATGTGAATCCTGGCGCTGGCCATTTACTAGCAGAATGACTGGAGCATGTTACCAACAGCTCTTAAACTGTTTCATCTACAAAATGGAATTTGTGTTATACCTTGTTCCTTGTATTGCCAGGCTGAGGTTCTCAAACTATGCTCTAGCACAGTAAAACTAAGAGTATACACTTAAAATACTTTGTACTGCACTATTTAAGAAATATTTCGAACAGGACTTCTCAACTTTAGCATACTGACATTTTGAGTTGAATAATTATATGATGTGGGGGTCTCCTGTGTTTTGCAGGATGTTTTGCAGCATCCCTGGCCTCTATCTACTAACTGCCAGTATCACCTCTTCCCCTTAGTTGGTGACAACATCTCCAGAGAGGTAATCAAGATGTCCTCCATCAGGTGAATGGATAAACAAACTGTTGTACATCCAGACAACAGAATATTATTCAGCAATCCAAAAAAATGAGCTATCAAGTTGGAAAAAGACATGGAGAAACTTTAAATGCAGATTAGTAAGTAAAAGAAATCAATCTGAAAAGCCAACTTACTTTATGACTCCAAGTACATGACATTCTGAAAAAGGCAAAACTATGGAGACAGTGAAAAGATCAGTGTAGACAAGGGGTTGAGAAGAAGGAGGGCGAGATGAATAGGTGGCGCATGGGATTTTCAGGACAGTGAAACTACTCTAACATAGTCACAGAGGATACATCTCATTACATATCTGTCAAAATCTACAGAATGCAAAACATGAAGAGTGAATGCTCAATGCAAACTATAAACTTTAGTTAATAACAATGCATTGATATTGGCTCATTAAAAACGTACCACATTAAAGTAAGATGTTAATAGTAGGGAAAACTGTAGTGGCAGTGGTAGGAGAATGAGAGGATATATAACACTCTACTTTCTAACTCAATTTTTTTGTAATCTAAAACTGCTATTTAAAAAAAATCTATGAATTGAATCACCCATCCTCAATGAGAAACACTAAGGATACAGTCTTTGGGGGGAGGGGGGAGAAAGCTAAGAAAAATGGCTCCTAGAATTTACAGTAGAACCAAAGAAATATTAATTTTTTTACAATGCTCAGAACATCTTATAGATTATTTCTCTGTTCTAGTTCTAAGTAGAAACAAATATTTAATCCCCAAGAAAGAATCATCTTTGAAAGTCTGACACATTTACCATAGAAAAGGAATATTATTCCTCCATCTCAATTCTTCTCTAAGTCTGCTATTGTAATACAGCACTAACATATTGGAAGAATAAAGATAAAAATCATTTTAATCTATGCATCTAGTCAAGTCTAGTAGAATCTCACATAATAATGGGGTAGGACCAAAGCCAACCTTCACAAATCTGCCCCACAAATCTAACCAATGGCTTTCCTTACAAAGTCTGCTCACCTCAAGTGGTTGTACATGACAGTCTCACTTTTAATCCTGACCTTGTATCTCAAATGTTTATATATGTTTTCAATTTTATGCAGGAGGCATATCACCAGTTGAATGATAATCTGACCTGAACTACTTACTCCAACAGTGCCTCTAACTGGGCACCCTCCTTCTACTTCATACCTTCACAATCTATTTTCCAGAGCAGCCAGGGGGATCCCTTAAAAATGTAAACCATTTCTGGTTGCCTGCCTTCCTCAAAATTACATAAAAACAAAAACTCCAAGGCTCCCCTATTTATTCAGAGTAAAAGTCAAAATCCTTACAATGGTGAGTAAGACCTATGTGATCCGGCTCTGCCACCTTTCCAACCTCTTTTTCCTCACACTCTATCTTGGCCACAACTTCCTTGTTATTTCTTGAACATGCCAGGCATGCACCTACTGAGCACTGGTCCCCATATCTACATTGTTAACTGTGATGGCTTTCAAGTCTTTGCTCACAAAGCCCACCACCATACACTGTGTATTTCTTGACTTCCTGCCTTCATTAAAAAATAAATTCAATGAATATATTTCTTAGTCTGTTTTTAATTGCTTTAGCCACAACATGTAGACAATTTCTGCCACATTGTAGGTACTTAATGATGGACTCATTCATCCATTTTTATAATCAATCACTTAATCAACCATCTCTATTTTATAAGTGAGGAAAACAAAAGATCAGATCAGTTACACTAGCCTCAAGTCAGAATTAGCAAGTGATTTGAGCCTTTAAGCAACTTCAAAACTCCACTCAAATGGGCATTAAGTTATTTCAATGCCCCCCCCTTAGGGCTCTAAAAGAAGTATTTTAGGGATCAGTACCAAGACCTGACATCCACCATATTAACTATTTGGATTCTTCTGATCTATGTTAGGTCTCATTCAAATTTATCAACTTTCTCCAGAAAACAGTTGCTCAATGTCTTACTTATAGTCCTAACATCATCAAGGCAAGCCATGACTTATTAAGATTAACTAGAACTCTGGGATCCAAAAGATGTGGGTCCAAATTCCATTCAGTCACCAACTATGAGTCTTTCAGCAAGTACAAAATAACCTCATCTAAAGAATGGTGATAATAATACCAACCTGATGTGTTTCTTGGGAGAATTCTGGGAGAATTAGGTAGAGTAGAAAGGTGTTGGTACTACAGGCAATCCAGCCAAGTGCAAGCACTCATTAAGTGTTAACTTCATTGTAAGTATTATTATTTAGCAAGTCATTCACTCAAAGATTTGTTGACGTCTATGAAGTCACTGTGAAGGCACATTATGACTCCTCCCTTCCACCAGTCACTTGGATAATAGTTTGTTTTGTTAGTGCCCCTCTCTCCACATTGACAACCCCTTTAGTCCTTGATAAATGTTTTTATAAGATACAAAATCAATTCAGAAGAGAAAATCTTATTCATTGACATTAACACAAAGCCCCCGAAGAACCACATAATCAATTGGTCAAAGGTCTGAGCAAAGCTGGTCCTGTATCTTCTCAAACTTTTTACTAGAGAGATGGAGAAATAGGGGTCAACCACCTTAGGGCACAAGGGAAAAAAACCAAGCTCTTTGGGCAGGATTAAAGGATGAAAGGATGAAAGGAACCACGTAAACATGCCATTCTTATACTAGGGTAGGCTGGAAGTAAATTCCAATGAACCACATAAATCCTTTAGCACTCATAATGCACTGACCATGTAACTTCGCATTTACCATCTCTGTAATATCTCATGGTGTTTTCTTTCCTCCAATTAAAAATTTAAGTCTTTCAGGCTAGGGACCACAGAGCCAAATGAAACTAGAAACATGTAGATACTAGAAACTAGTTCAGTCCTCCCAACTCAGAGCATGCGTACCAACTCAGAGCATGCGTACTAGCCGCTTTGTCAGTCTGGTGCCCTTGTGCCTGGCCAGCTTCTCATTCTGACTTATTCTCACATCACAGGATGTAGCACAAATGTAACTTCTTCAAGAGGTTATTTCTGGGCAATCCTTATTACTAAGCTCCCTCCACCCTGCTGTAGCAAGTCATCCTATTTGCTTTTTTCATAGCAGTTACACAACCTGAGCCTGCCTTTACACTGGTTTGCTTTGTCAGTCTCCCCCTCAACTGTACCCGGCTATGATGATGGAAATTTTGTGCTTTTCCCCCAGCACCTAGAACAATTACTATCAAATAGGAAGTGTTCCATTTAATATTTCTTGAATAAATGATACAGTGAGTATTCAGAAAATAACATTTTACTAGCTAAAGGTTACAAATTTTCCTCTGATCCTGTGGCAAAATGGGAGCTGTAGATCTATTTCAACCTATGGCAATGGACCCAGAGATGTAGGTCAAAGCCACACTATGTCTGCTCCTGTCACTAATGGTTCAAAAGGGTCTAGCAGGCCCGAGAAAACTGGTAAAATTTTATGTCACCTGCCTCTAGTTTTTCTCTAATTTTTTTACTGCCAACACCCAATAGGCAACCTTCACTTTATGGAAGAAACATATACATCTGAATAATGCTGGACAAATTATATGTTTCCTTTCTACCTCTCATGTGATCTTGTGAGCTAAGAGGAACAGGACTATGTACTTCCATCTCCTAGTCACACACCCGAATTGGCCAATGAGAAAACCAAAAGGCTCAGGAAAGTCAAAACAGTGGAAGTTACAAAGGAGTAAGTGGTAATTCAGAAACTTGAAGCCAAGTATTTCTGGCTCCAAATTTCTTACTCCTTTCACTATAGTAAGCTGCCTCTCCTAATACATAAAATGGATTTTTAACTTTAGCATTAAAATGTACTTGAGAGAAATTACATTTGCACAGCTTCAGCAAGCAGCTTCCTCCCTCAAAATTGTCTCCATTTCCTGACATAAAATGAATTTAGAAAATGCTCACATTTTAGAACCAATAGCTCAATTTGCTCCTGGCAATACATTCTTGACTTTATAATACCATCACAAGCTTCTTCAATTATCACAGAAATATTTTAAATACATACAGCTATCCATCTTAATGATGGCTTTTATAAGTCATGGCATCAAAATTCTACTTCAAACTTTAAAGAGACTCCATAATCTAAGATTTTCACAGTTGTCCAATTCAAAATTTAAGATACTAGAGTGTTTTCTCCTACTGGATTATAAAAATAAGATTCTCGAACCCAAACTCAAAAATAACCCAACCCCATGTTATCATCAAAATGAGAAATCTGAATATATGCAGGCACAAAGGATGAAGTGGACTACACAATAAATGAAATTTACATCAAACAGACTAAAATCAAGTTGTACATTTTGAATTCTGTGTATACATCTGTATACAAAAATACGTCTGCCTTCTGGAATAAGATATAGATGTTATTTTTAAAATAACTGCGGGATCTTAAGCATAAATTTAGTAAGTGCAAGATCTTTAGATAAAATAATAGTATGCGATCAAGTTTATTAATGTTAGCATCAGGGAAGAAAGAGAGGAAGAGAATCCCAAACATGGATAATCCTAAAGTCTTTTCTGTAGATTTTGTTTTACCAAACATGTTTATTTTTGACAGACGTAAAACATAATTTCAATCCTCTCACCACATATCAACTAATAAGGAGTGAATGTGGAGAACAAGGGTGAAGTATTTATAACCATCACAGGCAGTCAAAAGGGAGGCCAGTTGATATTCTGAATTTGCCACAGATAGATAACCCACACCAAGGTAATTTCCATGCAGATAATGAAGAAGTGAGAGTTAACCAGGGTAGCCTTAGTTTTTCAGTACTTCATTCTTTCAGCAAACATATCCTGAAGCATCTACTATGCATCAAGGGGTTAGTGTGCTAGACAGTGGGATTATACATCTGATAATCTCTGGAGTGACTACTATTTAAAAAACACAGTGCTTGCCGTGGGGCATAGTTCTTACTTTTAAGAAATTCAGTCTTGGAAGTGGAACGATGGACAGAGAGAGACCAGTGAGGAAATCATTTCAGCAGAATGAATACGTACTGAGAAGGTATGTAAATTCCTATAAAATAACAGAGGAGAAGTATGACCCAGCCTGGTTTGACAGAGAGGTGATGGGTAGCAAGGTATGAGAGAAGGCTTCAGGTACTATATGACACTTAGACTGAGTTCTCACTGGTGGGCAGAATCAATTAGATGAACAAGCAGATTGCTGCACTCACATGAATGGGCATATTACAAGATGAAGCTTAGCACACAGCTGCTGCTGGAGATGAGGCACAAAAGGCAATGAGGAGTGGGGACAGACAGAGGCTTGGCTAGGACGGCCTTATGAGTGGTGTCAATGCATGTGGCTCTCAACACACAAGCACTGGGGACCCATCAAAGAACTCTATGTAAAGGGTGGCACAGTCAGTAACACAGTTCTGACATTGAGATGCATTTGGAATCTCCTGATAATTCATGGCTGGAGGGAAAATAGGAAAACTCAATGTAAATGGAGATTGGCTTCAAAGGAAGCAAATTAGAACAGGTTTTGTTTCCTCTAAAACTGGACTTTTAATCATAAGCTGTACTGCAACATGAACTCATGGCCATGTGCAAAAAAAGGAAAGAAGTGACCAAGCCAACTGCCTAGGTTTTGTTGAAAAAATATTGAAATCCAGAATTTAGCATGAACCTTTAGACTTATTTTTATGATGTTAACACTAGGACCATCCCAATAATAACAGACAACAATGAAATAGAAGCTCTTTTCTCAATTGTACTATTCCCAATTGTGCTGTTTCTATAGTAAGAAGTCCCAGTTCTATCACATACTAGCCATAGTGACCTGGCACCCTTGCCTATGACTTCTTTGCCTCAGCTTCCTCATCTACAACCTGGGGATAATATCTACCATAGTGGTTATATCTGGAGGGGGAGGGATGAAACTTGGGGGATTAAATGGTAGAATAAATATGAAAAGACTTTATAAACTATAATGCTCTTTAAATGATAAAAATAACTTGCTACAGACTCAGATGATGGAACTAGGAAACAGAAAATTATCAGGAGGAAGTAGCTTCAATGCACTAATTAAAAGAACTATTTTAATTAAACAGATTAAGTTAGCCCATACCACTTAGTTTTAATAGCATAAAACCATCTATCATCCTCTTCTTGACCCCAAGAATCATCAAGCAAATACTAGGACAGACAGGGTTGAACAGTGTAAAAACTTCAAGGTGATGGATGTGTCATGAAGTGAATTAAACCACAAAAGCAATTAAGTCATAAAAGCAGCAGTAGTGATATGAACTAGACAGAAGGCTCAGATGATCATCTCTGAAAAGATTTCATTAACTAAACCACAAAATCCTGCTGAAAAAAACACATCAGTAAAGTTGTTTAAAATGGGTCACACTCGCCTTTGGGAGGCTGAGGTGAGTGGATTGCCTGAGCCCGCGGGTTCGAGACCCGCCTGGGCAACTTGGTGAGACCTCATCTCTACAATAAATCAAAATGAGCCGGGCGTGGTAGCACGTGCCTGTGGCTCCAGCTACTTGGAAGGCTGAGGCGGAAGGATCACTGGAGCCCAGTGGGTCGAGGCTGCGGTGGCCGGGAGCGGCCACTACACTCCAGTCTGGGTGACAGAGTGAGACTCCAACTCACAAAAAAAAAAAAAATGGGTCACACTATTTAGAGCCCATCACCAAATCACATACTCTCTAGTTTAAAAGAAAGAAGTCTGAAAACTTTCTTGGACAAGCATCTTAAACAGGACTGCTTCATGCCTGTCAAAGAAAATAGTCTGTTTAATATCTGTCCACACCTAACAGAAAATTTTCATAATGGGCTCATTGCAGAAACTATCCTGTTTCCCTATACGTTTGAGCACCACTATAAATAAACAAGCTTCATATGATGCCAACATAATGTGTAAGTTACACTTTACTAGAGAACACACTGTACAAGTTTGGGGCTAAAGACCAATCTGGGCCAATATCTGTAAGGGGGGCGGTGTTTCCTTGATGAAGCTCCTGCTTAGGTCTATTGTGAAGGAGGCTTATTTCTTGGTCTCAGCATGAGTATCTGCTGTGGGGAGGAAAGTCATTCTGTGAAAATACTGTCTGGGGCAGGCTGTCAGAAATTTGTGCAAAAGCGATGAATGGCAGGCGTGGAAAATGAAGCATAGTCGCTGTTCTGACTATAAAATGACAAGAGCAGAACACCAAAATGCCAACTGTGGTCATCTGAGTGGTGGAATCATAGGTCATTTTAAAATTCTCTTCCCTGTATTTTGCTCTGTTTTGAAATTATTCCCAAATGGCCATATTTTGTAAAACTAAGAAAAGGTATCCATATAGACAGAAATTTGAGAAGCATAGAAACCTAAGTCTAAATAACAATGGCCAATTCTATATCACCTAGAGACAACCTCTACTGGCACTGTGTCCTATATCTCTCCCTAGTCTTTTTTTCAATGCATATGCATTTTTCTCACTATTTTAAAAAGGCAAAATAAGCAATACATATTATAGGTTACTTAAAACTGCAGAAAGCAAAGATTTTAGGTCAAGTGATCATATGCCAAGCTAGATAATTAAAAATCTACTTTCAAGTAAAACAAAAACAACTCTAGCTAACAATGACAAATTTTAAAAACAATGGTAATTTAAATATGACCCACAATGATTCGCTATTAACTGTACTCCCTCTAAACAAGAAGTCTCAAACTTACCCTGGAACATGTACATGCAAGTACGTTCTTGCTTATTCGCTTCATTAAATTAGAAATGAACACCAGCCACTGTAAAGATGAAAGTTACAAGCTGGCTGCCACCACTGCAGGATCCCTGGCCGTCAGTGATGTCACTTTTAAAAGGAAGCTAGAACGCTACCCAGACCAGAACTAAAGTGAATCTAGCAGACCTAAACAGAATATGCCATCACCAAAAGGAGGAAAACATTTGGAATTTTAGTTTTAAAAGAAATACTGCAACACCTGCACCAACTCCCAGGGGCCTCCTTCCCTCTGACAGTGAATGTCTACTACATTAGGGACATGTCCAGGCCTAAGACATAAATAAGGTACCATCTTATCAAACTAAGCATTATAGGTGGGTACTATTAGTATCTATTTACAGATAAGGAAAACAAGGCTAAGGGAAATTAAATCAAGGTAATATGACTCATGTTCCAACATGAGGATCTGAATTGATCTTTTTGATTCTAAAGCTTGTGCTCCACCACTATGAAAACAAAGCCTAGCACAGAAAACTGCCTCCCTTAAAAAGAGTTGCTTACCTTGTTTTGCCATTTAGTCATATGCTAGAGTTCTGGATTTGGTTTTGCCTATATGATTCCCAACCAAATAAGATCAGGGAATAAGTATGTCAGAAAGACATCAAATGAATGCCGACAGGTGTTCACTCGTCTACAAGTGATCCAGTCACAGTACAGTAACAGCACATTCCATTTAAAAATAAAATGACCTGGCAAATGAAAGTATGGAGACAGGAGAAGGCCATGCACATACCTGCTCGTGAAAGACACACGTGAACTATCGGGTTCTCAACCCTTCTTTCCTAGGAGTTTTTAAATAGGTTTTCATGGAAGACTGCTGAGTTCATTTTCATGTAACTAAATGCTTATGTTCTCCTAGCTTAGTGTTTTGGAGCAAATGGAAAAAAGAGGTAGGTAGACTGAACAACTGGGTGAGTAAAATAGCAGACTAACGAGCAAAAATCCCTATGACCTGCAGATAATTTTTAAGCTATTTTGGTGGGTCCCTAAAATAAAACATATCCTCTGTCTTCAACAAAACAAGATAAAATAGCCTTATAAGAAAACTTTTAAAAGGTCCGCTTCCCTTCCTCACCTTTGCTGCCCTCACTCTCAATGAGATCACATATAAATTGAGTCCTCCTTCCAAATCTCTTACCTTAGAAAGGAAATTGCTATTTTGCTTTGCAACAATGGTCAGAAAAGAAAACTGTTTTAAAGTAATGCCTTAATGCAAATGTACTGTAGGGTTATCTGCAGACTAACTGAGTAGTCTTGTGGTATTCTCAAATTACAGTTCTACTGCCCAACGAGGGAGCTGCAATTTGAAAATGGGAAAGTCCTTTAGGCAGAACATGTAACCAATGTTCTCATAGAAAACCAGAGGTTTCAGCTAAAGAAAATAAAAATAAAATTAACTTCACTGCCTAAAACATCAGCCTCAGAATATCCCGACATTTTCACAGTGTTGGCAGAAGGAAAAGGGAATGAATCCTCTGGCGTGAAGAACCAGTGGGTCTGCCACTCATGCCGTCTCACCAGACACAAGGTCCAGGCTTTCCCCTCTCCCACTTCAGTGCAGCCTTGCAGAATGCCGGCTTCCCTCACACACACTTTGCTGCAGTCCACCTCTAGGTTGGCAAGCAGCCCACCAACCACTAACTCAGTGTGACGGGAAGCCAATTTGAAAATAAAAGTAACGCATACAAATGCACATTATCAGCGAAAGGCTAGAATGAGTCACACTCAATTTGGCCAGAAAAAGCCATTTTTAGGAAAATAGTCACTTGCAAGGCTCTTGCTTTGGGTCAAAAAGGTAAGCTTGCTCTCCCCACTCACATCCCACACACTAATTCTACTGAATGGGCAAAAACCCACAGACTGTTACATCCTTGACTTTATTTTTTCACCGTCATGCCACTTATCAGGAGGCTCTCAAAGCATCTTGAAAAGATGAGGAGAAAGAAAAGGGTGGAACGACTGCTAAGCACCAGCTGTACCATTAGACATGGTGCTGAGCTCCTTTCATACAGTAGTTTATTTGATCTGTAAACATTACAAAGGAGCTATCATTATGCCCATTTTATAGATGAAAGAGAACTGAGGCTTGCAGAGGTAATAAATGGCCCAAAACTACTTGTTTCTACCCCAATTACACAATGAGGAAGCAGAGGCCCAGAAATCTTGGTGCACCCAGGATAACAGAGTGAATACTCATACTAGGAACCACAGTCTGCCACACCTGTTCACTACCAATGCTTGGACAAGCTTTCTCACTAGAGTGCTGCACTCGCAGGTGGCACCATGAGGTGGGGACCTGCATAAACGTGCTTCATCAGGCCAGGATGGAATCGCTACAGAGCCGAGAGGCCCTAACTGGAACAAACAGAAGGCAGCTGAGCCACAGTGGCTACTAAGCATTACATGATCAAAGACTGGTTTAGATGTGGTTGGGACATGCAGGTAAGTATTGTCATAGCAGACTGACCATTTTAACTAGATCTTTTTTTGTTTTGTTTTTTGAGTTGGAGTCTCACTCTGTCACCCAGACTGGAGTGCAGTGTCCGCTCCCGGCCACTGCAGCCTCAACCTGTTGGGCTCTGGCGATCCTTCCACCTCAGCCTTCCGAGTAGCTGGAACTACAGGCGAGCGCTACCATGCCCGGCTAATTTTTGATTTATTGTAGAGATGAGGTCTTGCCAAGTTGCCCAGGTAGGTCTCGAATCCGCGGGCTCAGGAAATTCACTCACCTCGGCCTCCCAAGGCACAGGATTACAGGCGGAGCCACCAAGCCCGGCTTAACTAGATCTTAATCAGACAAGAATTCACATTCATTTGCTTATTCTAAACTTCTAAACTTTGAGCCTGGGTTTCAAATCCAGGTCTTCCACAAGACTATGGAGTCCAGACTACTGATTTGTAAATAAGTGATAAGTAATGTCTGCTTCTGTCAGTCTTACTACAAGGATCAGTAGGAAAATGTGTGAAGACTCTCTAAGAACCTACAACACTACATCAACGAAATGAATTAATATTCCATATCAGCAGGGTAGGGAGAATGGTGAGTTTTATAAGGAAAGTGCTAGGTAGCCCCAAATCATAACAGTGGCATGGGGAGGTCATTCTAGGATTTACAAAAAGAAGAAGAAAACAACAACAAAATGTTCATGAATACTCCACAGAATAGTACTCCCTTTGTATATAACCAAGAAAAGTCATGTAAAATAATGATCACGCCTCACCGGGGGCCAGAGTTGAGATCCAGGAACAGCAAGATGAAACTGGGTCCCAGGAGGCAGGAGGTAGGCCTAAGGTCTAAGGCAGAGGGCAAGTCTCCAAACCAGGACTACCTACAAATAATGTTCATAAGGAAGACAGAGTTGCAACACGCAGGAAGAAAAACACTGTAAGTTGGGCAAAGTGTAAGACGAGGCTCTTCTCCTTTCTCTAAAAAGAGGTCACTCTAATTCAGGTTGAGCCAAAGAACAGATCACTTGCTGCTCCCCCGTCATGTTCCCACGAGGCGTCCAAAACGAACTGCCGCCATTAGCAGGGTCTTCCACTTCCCAAGTTCAGAGATAGACAGGATATGTACCCCGGCAGCATCTGCCCTACCCAACTGGAATGTTAAATGGAATGGCTATTACAGTGCATGGCACACAGAGGACAAAGGAAAGTGCAAAAGCTGTGACACTGAGCACTCAAACTAGCACACAACACTTCTGCCCACCTGTCATTCCCATTCTCCCTAACTTCCAAATGCCAGCTTCCTTTTTCCTGGTAATACAGCTACCATTCCAGGCCAAGATACAAATCCCTCCTATCTGGTTTAATGCCTCATCTTCCCAATGGTGTTAGTCAATCTCTTTGCCTGTGCCCCTGGTGTCCCTTTTCTGTGGAGGACTACCTCATCATCTCTTCCATGGCTAGGAGAGAAAAGCACTTCTGCCTTTTCAGTTTAAAAGGAATTCTCTTTCCTAAGATCCGTTCTCAAAGAGTGTCAGTCCCTTTCCTATTGTCTGTTCCCTTCCACAAGTTCATTTGTGATGACTATTACACCATCATCGTATCAGTCTCCTCTTCTGAGGTTCCTGCCAACCATCCTTCCCTACTGAGCTCCAGGACACTAACACTTGAATGGCTTTTCCATCTTACCCACTAATTCTTTCCATCCCAACACGACTCTTAGCACCTTCAGGGTCTTTATTGGTGACACTCAACCTTGACTTCCATCTCTCAGCTGCACTAAGCTTCAACTCCTCTATTCCATGTATCCCTAATGTGGCCTTGTGACAGACACTGCTGATGGCTTGTCCCAACATCTGTGGCCCACTTTTCCTTAATATCAGAATCCTGGTTTTTAGCAGGATATTTTGGGAATAAACGATGACGTTTCCCAGCCTCTCTTGCAGTCAGATGTGGTCAATAAGTTCTGTTATGTGGGTTCTGGAAAAGCACTGACTCAGCTGGGAGGACTCAATTTTGCCCTTCCTTTTTAGATTCCACATCTCAGATATGACAGCTGAAACTCTAGCAGCAATCTTAAGTCAAGAGGTGGCCTTGAGGATTAAAGCCACATGCTTTAGAGGACGGAGAGAAAGAAAGAAAGAAAGAGAAAGGTGAGAGAGAAAGAAAGGAGGCCTGAAACCCAAATGATACCACAGGCCCGGCACCAGGTTCCATTTAGATGAGAGAGAAATAAACTATAACATTTAACTTTCTGTTTATTTGGGGCTTTCTCCCCTGTAATATGCAGCTCAACCTAATTCTAATTAATAAAGGTCAAGATCAAATAATGTCAAACAGTGAAATGAGGCACAGGGTCTCTAACATGACAATGCATTAAGAAGGGTCCAAAGAGATTGGAAGACCAGTGTTTCCCAATCGTTTGTTAGCACTGGCTACCTTACCCTACTGAATGATCCAGGCCGTACCACCATTTGGTACATTAGACACCTTCAGAATCATTCTTACTTTTAGTTTCACATCTCTTACTTTTTCTTTTAAATACCTATAGTTGTCTATAATACAATCTTCTAGGAAAGTAGCACAAATATGTTAAAAAGAAAAATAAATATTAAAAAGGACATTAGCTGTTAGTTTCTTCACATATAAAGATGAAGGATGGAACCTAAGCAAATGAGGTTTCATTTTAGTCTTAACTCTTCACTCCCCACCTCATTATATGCTAACACCACACAGCCAAAATGCTCACGACAGTCCCCCGTTCTCAGACAAAATCTGGCAAGAAGGAACGATTCTTGCAGGAAAGAAAATATATCTGTGACAAATGAAAATGCCACCATATACCATGAGTACAGAGGAAAAGGGTCTATGACTCACTGAGCTGCTCCTGAGCTTCTAGTATTCCCCCCATGGAGCAGTTCAAAGTGAAGAGTGAGGGGGCTGGACCGACGCTGGGAATCAGAATGAGCCCATACACTCCATGAAGGCTCTTTATAGCCTCTGGCCCCAAATGGAAAAGCCAAGCCCATCACTGATGCCTCCATCAGAAACTGTTCAGGAATCTCATAACACCTCTCACAGTTTAGGACCCTTAACCTGGAAATCAGGTAACTTCGTTGTGAGCTGTTGAGGCCTGAGGCTCTGCTGCTACTCCGGTGCTAAGAGTGGAACATAGGGATGTTCAACGAATGGTCACTGAATACATGAATACAAGTACAAATAAATCAGTGAACCAACAAGAGTGTTCTATATCCACTCCTGAGACTTTATCTGCCATCCTTTATCCATCATCTGAGTCGACCACTGACTCCTGCTAACCTGAGTAACACTGTGGCTAAAGAGATGAACACAGGATGGGAGGCCTTTTCCTGAAAGACCTAATAAGCTGTCTACTGACACGGCAGCAAAAAAGTTCCGGTAATACTGGGGGAGGAGGGGGCGGAGGGGAGAGATGAGGAAGGTCTGGTGAAGAAATGGTTGCTGCACTATTAGTCACTTTTACAGAAACAGCTAAAATAAGGAACAGGAAACTCTCTGCAAATTGGTATGCAGAAAGCACCCACTGATAGAGTTTCTATGACAAGACAAAAAGGGAAGGTATTTAATTGTTTGATGGAATTCATGGACTGGATGGTGTTTTTCAGTTGTGCCATGGGGTTACAGGGAGATACAGGGAGAAGAACTCATATTTGCCAAGCACCACTATGTGCCAGGCATTTTCACAAACATCTCCTCCCATTCTCATGGCAACACAGCAAGTCGGCAGGTGAAGCCACCTAGCGAGGGGCAAGCGACATAGTGAATTAAAAGGTTAACTTTCTACTCTGTCGACTCTGTGCACTTTGGACACACCATCCCAGTTAATCCTCATAACACCTAAAAAGGGGATATTATCACCTCCTTTTACAGATATGGAAAGTGAAAGTAAGGTCCCACGGTCTTAAAACTAATATGTGACAGAGTTGGGGTTCAGCCCCATGTTCATCTAAGTTCAAGTAAGGACTAGACACTTGAAGAAATCTTCCCCCACCTCAGAAATAAGAGTCTGTCAATGGAAATGTCCAAGGGACTGGTCAAAGGAAGAAAAGGCCAGCAGGACAAAGCAGTAGGCCGACAGAGCTTGCCAGTCTCGTCGCGGCAACACGGCCTGCTTTGAGAGAGGTGGGAAGGGAAGAAACCAACTGCAAGCAGAATTAAGAGCTGGGGCTTCTGCTTTATCTATAATGGAAATTGTAAGAAATTAACACAATTCATTAGAACTTAAGAGCAGTCACTCCTACAGTCAGCACCACTGTCAGTCTTCTGAAGTGTTTTTATAATCTTCACTTCCTCTGTAGCAACTATTGTGGTTACTTGAGGAAGAAACTGCAAGGAAGGTAAGCACACTGGTGAAGAACGCTAAGGAGATGACAAGGAAGCTGTGTGCAGTCTGAAATAGAATGGCACCCGCATTTAAGTTACTGTTGCGTTAGATCACGTAGCCAGCAGCAGCCCCCAGATGCTGCTAATTTTAAGAAAGCCATTTCTGTTCTTAAAAAAAATAAAATTAAAAAGGAAGAGAAGTATCTGGAGAAAAATCCCTGGCAGTTCCCTGAGAGACTGTAGTATTAGTAAATGAAGACTAAAAAGCAGAAGGGGAGGATGAAGTCAGTTCAAAGGATGGTGAGGACTTGCTCCAGGCCCTGAATGAGGGAGCGTGGCACTCTTCATGCAGGGATATGGGAACACTGAGTGGTCCATAATAAATATTTTCAAACCCTATGACAGGGGATTCAGAGGCTGCCTTGCCCATGAAGACACACAGGGACCCACTGGTGAAAACACAAATTGATGTAACATTTCTCAGAAGCATTTGGCAATGGCCCAAGCCTTCGATCCAGCAACTGGACTTCTGAGATCCCTTCCTAGGAGTCATCAGAAAGATGAACAGAGTAATGCATCTATTATAATAGGAAAGGAATGGAATGTCAACAGGAATAATAGGAATATGAATAAAGTAGGCAAAACAGTAAAGTAGGTATATCCACACAATGGAATATTGTATACCCATGAAAACAGGGTAAAAGTTTTTAATGACATGAAGAAAAAAGCTTATAAGTGAAAAAAAAATTATAGCTACACTTATGACATTTTTGTCTATAACTACTTCATACAATTATTTAAATGTGCTACATAAAATCTGAACTACTACTATATAATGAATAGAAAAGTAAATTTTAACATTCTAGTTAATACTATTAGAATTCTCAAAATTATTACACAAGTTTCTTCATAGTTTTCTGTATTTTCCATATTTTTATAATAAGGCATGACATTCATAACTGGAAAAGTTACTATGTTTTAATGCAAAACATAATTTATCATGCCTATCAAGTTGTTTGGTTTCACTGTCAAAATGGAATATCAATGAGTATATGTCACATGCCTCTAGGATTTGTGAGCATAAGAAAAACAGAGAGAGAAATAAGACTTGATACTGGATTTAAACAGTAGGAATAATAGGGCTGTATGAGGCTGGGAGAGTTTTAAAAAAACTTAATGAAAAACCTAGGCATAGCTTTCCACACTACCAAGGACAAGTATCATTCCTTTCCAGTGTTACATGATAAAACAGTGGAGAAAATTCATAGCTTCTCATAGTTTCTAGTAAGCTACTCTGAAAGTGGAATTTATTAATGGAAAAGAGTAAAATTATCTACTCTAAGCCACTGATCAGATCAGCAGACATCAACACTACTCCCATAGTTCATATCACCAGAGAGAGCAATACACCCACAGACCTTGGTTAAAGACATCATGAACAGTCAAACAGGTAAACAACTAACAAACTAGCCACCCGTCTAACCTCAGAGAACCAGAAATTTGAGCAAACTTTGTGATCTCATCCCATATACATATAAAGCAAAAAATGCTAACCTAGAAGGCCTAAGAACACATTTGATTTTGAAATTCGATGACTTTTCAAAACATAAAAAGTTAAACTATGGCATATTAAGCCATCTTGTCATAGAACAGCTATTAATAATTAAATCTTTCACAGGATCATCATTTTCTTGCAAAAATGCATGCATTATAGTGAAAGGCACTATAAGCCCTAGTAGCTATAGAGACAGGTGACTGCAAAGAGATAGGCCTGGCATATACATCCCACTTTACACCCTTGTTTATGGTACTAGACCAGCTCTGTGAGTATAACTGATTTCAAATTCAGTTCCATTTGACCATCTGAGCTTACACTCAGATGTCTAGTTCAGCACCAAAGCTTTTGAAGGGCAAGGGGAAGCGGGAGTGGCAGGGGCCATCAGTGAACTGGGACAATCAGTTAACTGGGTGTTCCGGTCTTACTTCAGTCAATAGGAATGTAAGCTTTGGGACCGCAGAGATGCACTTACCAGATCGGAGTCACTCTCCAGCTCTTCCATAAAGTGTCACTTTGAAGTCAGAGGATGCACTTACTGCTCTAAGTACAAATCCTAATAAAGACTGTTTTATCACAAACACTTGTGCATGTTTTACATTCTCCTTTACATTTCCATGATTGCTTAACTGTAAAATGATTACTAGTCTTTTTTTTTTGAGTTGGAGTCTCACTCTGTCACCCAGACTGGAGTGCAGTGGCCGCTCTTGGCCACTGCAGCCTCAACCTGCTGTGCTCCGGCGATCCTTCCGCCTCAGCCTTCCAGTAGCTGGAACTACAGGCGTGCACTACCACGTCCGGCTAATTTTTTGATTTATTGTAGAGATGAGGTCTCGTCAAGTTGCCCAGGCGGGTTTTGAACCTGCAGGCTCAGGCAATCCACTCACCTCAGCCTCCTAAAGCACAGGATTACAGACTGAGCCACCGAGCCCGGCTGATTACTAGTCATTTAAACTGCCTAAGTTCATCTACTCCCCACTATCCCAGACCTCTAAATAAAACTAACGTGCCAGGAAGATACACCATGTTTGTCTAGCAACATCAGTTACCTCATTCCACCATCACATAAACCCTAGAGAGCCCATTCCCTAGTCTGAGTTACAAGTCTCTTAATAATCACACAATTTTGAGTGGATTGCCTGAGCCCATGGGTTCAAGACCCACCTGGGCAACTTGGCGAGACCTCATCTCTACAATAAATCAAAAATAAGCCGGGCATGGTAGTACGCGCCTGTAGTTCCAGCTACTTGGAAGGCTGAGGTGGAAGGATCGCCAGAGCCCAGCAGGTCGAGGCTGAGGTGGCCAGGAGCGGCCACTGCACTCCAGTCTGGGTGACAGGGTGAGACTCCAACTCAAAAATAAATAAATAAATAAATAAATAAATAAATAAATAAATAAATAAATCACACAATTTCCTATAGTAAAATGAAATAATGTATGTGCAAATGTCTAGACTGTACCTTGCATAACAGATGGTCAAAAAATAGAAGCTAAATCTGAATCTAATAAACCTATTTTCTTTATCAAATTAAATTTGCTTTGAAAATATGCATCAAAAAGTCCTGAGCTGGGAGAGCAAATCATAAATATTGCTACTGCTGACATAGTTCTTCATCTCTAGAGTTTGGTAAGAAAAATCAGGTGAGGAGAAGAGAAGCAACAAATAAAACACACAAAAGCCAAAAAGGGGGGGGGTCAATAAAACAAAACTTAAAAAGGAATACTGACATACTGCATAAGGACTTGAGAGATAAAAATTCATACCCAGGTTTAGTACTAAGAAGTCTCTCTCTGCAGTTGAATTTTATGCCATCTGTGGTTAAAAAAAAAAAAAAAAGCTGTAACCAACCATGATCCCTTCTTTGTCTTAGATGCAAATAAATTATAGAGTTACTGCAATCTGCTGAATCAGGTGTCTTGAATCCCTGCTGCCTCCTACAGAGGTTATTATATTAGTCGTATCCCAACTGCCTCATTTTACCTTGTATTTTAATCTTTGGTTATCATATCCTTCAAGTTGCAGATGGGACACACATCTTAACTAACTAAATATAAAACTGGGGGCTAGGACTCAGATGGTGGAGAATAAATATTATTGAACTTCTAAAAACAATTCCTGTTGTACTTAATGATGAGGTCTGAGCTCAAAACAAATAATGCTATCTAGATTCAGTTCAATTCAGCAAACATTTATTGAGTGCTTATTACAGTACATCCTCATGCTGGGGATTGTAAAGAATGTATAGGACACATGGTCTTTGCCTGAGTTTACAGTGTGATAGGAGAGACAGGATGCACATATAAATAACAAGGGGCAGAACGTGATAAGGGCAAAAGAGAGATACAAAGACCTGTGGTGAAGTGGAAAAAAATCATCTTCAGGCCAGGGAGACTGAGAAAGCTCCAAGACAAAGCAGTACATGTGCCACAGCTTGCTCACAAAACATCCACAGGACCAGTTCCACCCGGGCTTTGGGAAACAGCAGACATTTGTGAAATCAAACTAGATGAGCAAAGGACAGAATGGGCAACACTGTGGAATTACCAATGCATCTGCTGCAGTGAAGATAGTGTCCAGTCATTAATGACAACTGCTGCATAAAAATGGAAGAAAACTGGTATATTTAAGTACTAAAAGCAACTACTCCTCTTGACAGCATAATATGCTTGGAGGACAAGCTTCCCAGAGCTGAAGCAAATGGACTGCTCTGCCATTACTCACTCATGAACATTATGGTCTGGACTCTCATTCAGGGATGTGAGTTGAGAAAGAGAGACGGGAATTCTTGGTGTTCTTAAATGCCGGTGTAGAGAAACAAGAGGGAACACGCTTTCTTTATTCCCTTTTCTGAAGCCAATCAATAAGTCTTTAAAAAACTATAACCAGCTGAGTGTGATGGCTCATGCCTATAATCCCAGGACTTTGGGAGGCCGAGGCAGGAAGACTGCTTGAGCTGAAGAGTTCAAGATCAGCCTGGCCACATTGTGAGATTTTGTCTCTAGAAAAAATAAAAAATTTAGCCAGGCATGGTGGTGTGCGCCTGTAGTCCCAGCTGAAGAGTAGCCTGAGCCTGGGAGGTTGAGGCTATGGTAAGCCATGATGGTGCCACGGCACTCCACCCTGGGCAAGAGAGTGAGATTCCAATTCAACACAACAAAAAGGTCATAACCAACACTAACAGACATGAGAAAGGCAGCATTAGTTGGCCCAGCTCCATCAAACAATACAAGTCATCTCAAAGCACAGATTTCTTCTTGCTAGTCCCTGTACTGTTGGATAAGAAAGTGAATACCATTCTGATGCCATCTGCATCAGAGCTGAAAGCCCTGTCTCATGTAAAAAGCCATTTTGACTCCTACTACTTCCCTCTACTGTCCATGTCCCCAATTTGCCATTTCCAGCCAGAATGCAGGCCTCACTGTCCTACTGTCTCATAGCCCTTTGGAGACACCACTTGTAAAACATTCATCATGCTATATTAAAATTAGGTATTATATATATGCAAAGCACCTAAACACAATGCTAGCCACTCAGCAGAGGTTTGATATACAGCAGGAGTCTCCGCTCTAGTCCATGAGGCCCCTGGGGCATCTTTAGACCCTTCTGTCTAACAGATGACCAGGCAAGCAAGCACACACACAAAAAGACAACTCCTCTGGATAACCAAATACTCAGAAATACAGAGAAGCAGATGCAGGACAGCTTCTCCTTTCTTGGTCCGGGGTTCCCAGAGACACTCACGAGTTCCTAGCAATGTCACTTCCCTAGTTATTGCCCTAATCTTCTAAGGGCTCAAAACAAGTTAGGCCACCCCCCTCCTGCTCTGCCAACTCTCTTAGATGCCAATGAACCAGACCCTCTCAGTCCATCGTCAAATCAGCAGAAGTCAACTTTCTGTACAGGGTCTGGGAGCTTCTGATCAGGAAGATCTGGAGGCTTTTGGCAGGGGCCTTCCTGGTCCTGCAACAGGGATCATTTCTCAGTCCCACTTCTCTGGCTGGCTGTTAACCTCTTCTGAGCTTCCAGAAACATGAGGCTCACTCCTCTCTTTCAACAACAGAATGAGAAAGTGAGCATCGGGGTAAGGAAAAGTAGGTCTGAGAGAGTGGCTGAAAGTGCCTAAACCTGCCTCGGAAGCAGGTAGGGAGTAAAAGGCTGACCCTCATAACCAACTGGAGAGCTGGCTCCACGTGCAAATAAATTATTTTTAAGAAGCCATGATGATCTAAGTCTCAGCCCTTTGCTCTACAGAAAAGAAAATGAAGGCCCAGTGAGGCAAAGTGACTTGGGAAAGCACGAGACTGGAGCAAGGACATCAAATAACCAAGAGCTGACTGTACATGCACAGATGTGTTCAACAGAATTAATTATATCCTAATTTAACTTTATATCAGTTTAGGAAACATAATTCATAAAATCAGTTAAAACATGAGGCCTCAGATTCCATGGATACACAAATAGGGCGATGCAATTTCAGTGGAACTTACAATTTACCTGTTTTATCCTGATGCTTAAGATGCATGTGATTAACATTAACATGGCTCACATCTTAACAGCTCACTCATAATGAACAGCAAAGCAAAAGCATACCCTTGTATCCTCAGAAGGTGGCATGAGCATCTAGCGCAAGAAGCAGAAGAGGCTCCAGACAGTCTGTCCTGTAAGCCTAAGCACTGCCAAAGACCAGCAAAGGCGACAAAGAACAGGAGCCTCCAAAGCCAGAACCCTAACTGCTCACTGGCAGCCCTGGCTCACAGGCCCTTCCAAAGATGGGGTGTGTCTTACCCCAACCCAAGAATCCTCATAAAGCTGGAGATCAGAATTCCACCGAGAGGTTGAGGGGTGGGACGGAAGAGAAGAGGGAGAATGGCAGCAGTAGCAATTAATGTGTGGACTTTCGATCCTTCCTTTTCTGAAAACTCAGAAGAGTTCACATCTAGCTCTTTCATGAGACCAAAAATCGTGGTTTCTTTTTAACTGGGAGAACCAGACAAATTAGAGAACTCATCTCTTTCAAAGGCAAACAATGTCTAAACATGTGCTCAGGTAATACACATTTCTGGCACTGAGGTCCACTTCAATCACTGCACAGTGAGAAAAGACCAACACTGCACTATGCTTACTTCCTATGAGTTTGGATAACCACACCAACATGCATCCTTGTTAAGAAAAAGATATCTGTATCACTGAATCATATTTTGCTCACTCCGTAAGCAATGTGAAAGAGACTTGCTCTTAAACTATGTGCTGTAAGTTCAAACACACCTGTCTGAATGACCCTTTGTTGATTAGCTATTGGGTTGAGCAAGGCATTTTGAGGTGTACAAAGATGAAAGCAATCACTGATTACAGTTTAGTGACAGAGACTAATACGTAAAGGAGTACTTACAGTACATAAAACAGAATGCAGTGCTGTAACTACATTAACCACCACATGCCAATGTGCCAAGTGCCCAGCGTTAAGTTAGGGCTAGGTTAATGCTTTTCCGGCACTGGTTTCCCTCCTCATAAAACTGCTGTTGAGACAGATAGTGTTGTCCTTATATTGTGGATGAAAAAACTAAGTCTCAGAGAGGTTAAGCGTCCCCAAATCATGTGATTAGTAACAATAACCACAGCCTTTATGAAACAGCACCAAATATGCTCAAACTGTGGTAAGTTATGCACCTTACATGGAATTTTTTCATTCCATCTTCACAACAACCCTTTAAGTAAAATACTATTCATTATCCTCAACTCACAAATAAGGAAATGGACAGAATTTAAGTAATCCGCCACGGCAGAGCTGGCTTAGGAACCCAAGTCTTTGTGACTCCACGGCACGTGTTCTTAACCACTATTTATATTTCTTTGCAGTAGAGTGCTATTGGAAATCAGGGAAGGAGGAGGTGGCATGTGACATCAACACAGTGTCTCACTGCGGACTGACACGCAAATGTATGAAAGAACAGGAGTTAGCTTTCACAAGCTCACTACCGCAATTAGAGTACTCCTGTGCCTACCTGCAAAGACTGAGAATTCAACTGCCTGCAAGGTCTATACTTTTGTACCTTTTATTTTACAAAACAGTCAATGCTGCAATAGGATCCCCAATTTAAGTACAAAAAAACCTGACATGCCTACAGCAATTTTCCACCCCAAATAAAACACAGGTTTCAATACAAACCATAAACCAACTACGAGTTTCAATAGTAGTCGGTGCAACATCGCTGAGCTCCTGTTGCAACAACTTTCATTTTCATCTCCCTGAAAGAGGCTTAAATAGCCTACTCCATGCTGATCATAGTGAATTAACAGGGTGTCTATCTGGAGGCCGACAAAGAGTTGAGAAAACACCAGCAACAACAAATAAATGCAAATGTTCTATACTTGAAGGCATTAAGATACCCAGACAGCAAACGAGCAGAAACAGATTCTTCTATGATAATCTAAACATTTAAACGCAAAGCATGAACTTAATACTTTTCTCCACAGCATGTTTCCCAGCCCTGGGAATTGAAAATAAACCCCACAGAGGAGACCCAGAAAGGATGAGTGCCCTGTTTCTTCAGAGTCCCTTTTTTTCCTGCATCATGACAATGGCACATCAGACTTGCTGTGGCTATTCCTTCCCCACTAGGTCAGTCTGCATCAGAGCAGCACAATTTACACAAGAAGACCTGGATGAAGTCCCTGCGAGGCAGCATCTGAGTAGCTAAGAGAGCTTTCATAGAGTTGGCAGGAGGATCAGATGCTGAGAGCAAAGGAATTTCAATTTGCAAAGATGGTGTCACTGGTGGGGCATTCTATCTTTCTGAGCAGATATAGTGAATAATTATCCCTGCACTCTCATTCCACTAAGGAGTTGTCCTTGGGTTTGAGAATGTGGTACTATTGGAAGAGCTAGTGACCCTGTTTGTATGGCCCTGTTTGCCTTTCAACAGCTTTGCTCAAATAAGTCACTCATCCTCCCCCATGCCCTCAACTATTGTGTCAAGGTTGCTGGGTGAGCTGCTGTTGCAGCTAGTCCCTAAACCGCAGCCTGGGGTGCTACGAGGGCTTCCGTATGTAATGGACCTTGGTGTGATATGGTAGTTGCTCTTAGAGCCTGAAACTCTCCAGGAACATCTCACAGCATTTCATGTTAATTATGACTTCCAGGTGACTCTACTGAAATGGTTAAAGAGGTTCAATATGAACATTACCTGTAATAATGAAGACAACTTAAATGTCCAACAGCAGTGCAATGGTTGCCAGGTTAAGGTACATTCACATTGATGTAACAAAACACTGTGTAGCCACTAAAAAAGTATGGTTTGGAAATGTCCAGGATAGCAAATCCAAAGAAACAGAAAACAGATTAGCAGGAGAACCGGAGGATTTGGAGGAAAATGGGAAGTGACTGCTGATGAGTATGGGACTTGTTTTTGAATGCTAAAAATGTTCTAAAGTTGACTGTGCAACTCTGTGATATACTAAAAACCAATGAATTGTATACTTTAAAGGGATGAAGTATAGTATGTGAATCAAACATCAATAAAGCTGTTATAAAAATGATGGTGTGAGAGAAAAATGACATGGGAAAATGCTTAATATAACGGCAAGGGGAAATAGTGGGCTTTTAAACATGATTTAATAGGATCCCACCTTCTGCAAACATACACACACAAACATGCAGAGTTTTACTATCTTCTACTAATTCTACTGTGGCTGGCCAATATTTACTGAGCACTTGAACCCTGGCAGCCACTGTGGTAAGTACTTTACATGCATTTCTGATCTATCATCATAACAAATCTCTGAGGTTGGTACTAGATGAGGAAATGACCATGACTTGTGGAAACAAAATGGACCCTGGTCAAGTTCATACAATTAGCACATGGTGGCACAACAGATTCAAAACTGGGTTACCAGACCAAAGCCTATTCTCCTAACCATTGTGCCATAAAATACAATGGTCAATGGTCTTCAAAATAGGGAAAGCAGAGGCAGACTAACTTTTATACTATTCTTGTCTCAATAAATCTGTATTAATGATACAGTTTGAATGCTTGTCCCCTCCACATCTCACGTGGAAATAGGATCCCTAATGCTGGAGGTGGGGCTAGTGAAAGGTGACAGGGTCACGAGGGCAGATTCCTCATGAATGACTTGGCTTGCTGCATTCTCACTGTAATGAGTGAGCTCCTTACATCCTTGCTGGGGACACTACAGAGATCCACAACTTTGATTTGGCTATTTTCACTTAAGACTGAACAAGTTCACACAGTGCAAAAGGGTAAATCCCAAAGGGTGCAGGAACTCAAATTTTTTCATTCCAGTTCCAAGGGGTTACTGTGTAAGAGGCCCTTGGAGATCAGCTAGTCCAAATCTATAATCTCACAGATGTAGACAGTGGTGTGGGCAAGTTGCTATACAAATCAATCAAAGTTCCACATGTGACACTGCTTTCCTAACTCCAGATTTCCCATGCAAATATGCTACTGGCTCATTATAAACATGTAACTAAAAACTTTTAAAAATCAAGTCTTTACATTTTAAGAAAAGAAAGAAGTGTTCTGAAATACAAACTAAACAGAAAACCACACAAACACATTATTTATTTCAATAAAATATGCTGACCACCTATGATGTGCTGTACTTGTCAAAACAGCCTGGTATTGGTATAAGAACAGACAAATAGACCAATGGAATAGAATTGAGATTCCAAAAGCAAAAACTCAATTTCTCAACCAACTCATCTTCGACAAAACCTCTACCACCAACCACTGGGGAGACGAAAACCTGTTCGGTAAACTGTGCTGGGAAAACTGGCTGACCACATGCAGAAGATTGAAAATAGGACCCCTACCTATCCCCATACACAAAAATTAACTCTAAATGGATCAGAGACCTAAATGTAAAACTTCAAACTATAAGAACCTTGGAAAATGCAGGAGACACTCTTATGGAAGTTGAAACAGGCAGCCAATTCCTGATCAAAACCCGAAGTGCCCATGCCAAAAGATAAGATAGACAAGAGGGACCTCATCAACTGACAATCTTCTGCAAAGCCAAAGAAACCATCAAGAGAGCAGGGAGACAGCCCACAGACTGGGAAAAAATATTTGCCAACTCCATGTCTGAACATCAAGGATCTACAAGGAACTCAAATGTGCTGAAAAGAAAAAAATAAACAGCCCCATTACAAAGTGGGCAAAAGATATGAAAAGACAGCTCTCAAAAGAAGAAGTATATACGAGCAGACAATAGATACATGAAAAAATGTTCAGCCTCACTAGTCATCAAGGAGATGCAAATTAAAACTACACTGAGATACCACCTAACTCCAGTCAGAATGGCCATCACCAATAACTCAAAAAATAACAGATGCTGGAAAGGATGTGGTGAAAGGGAAATACTTTCACACTGTTGTAAACTAGTACAACCTCTGTGGAACAGTGTGGTGATTCCTAAAAGCTCTAAAAATCGACCTTCCATATGACCCTGCAATCCCCCTACTGGGAATATACTCGGAAGAACTCAAATCACTCTAAAAAAAAGATACCGGCACACGTATGTTTATCGCAGCATTGTTCACAATAGCAAGAACATGAAACCAACCGTGCTGCCCATCAAAAAAGGACTGGGTAAAAAAACATGGTACACATACACAATGGAATATTATGCAGCCATAAAGAACAAAATCATGAACTTCGCAGCAACCTGGATGGAATTAGAGTCTATAATACTGAGTGATCTTTCATAGAAACAAAGAACTGAGTATCACATGCTCTCACTCATACGTGGAACTTGGAACAACTACCGTAATACTGTAAGAAAAGGACTGACAGCGGGAAACTGCGGGGGTGGGGGGGTGAGGAGGTGGGATTGACAGTAGTCAAAATCTGCCTGGGGAAGGGGGGGCACACCTCATCAGCAAGGGTACCTGCACAATGAGTATTTGTATACCTAATCCTGAATTGCAGCCCCACAATTTTAAAATGAAAAACATTTTTAAAAAATGTAAAACAAAAATCAATCTTTAAAAAAAAAGAAGTGCTCTGAAACACAAACTAAACAGAAAAATCACACAATTGCATTAATTATTTCAACAAAATATTCTGACCACCTATGATGTGCTGTACTTGTCTGCTGGGGCAGCCTTAGCTGATGCCCTCTTAAGCTCTTCTTAGAGGAAAAACCACATGGTTCAGTGAAAAGCCATATTTATTAATCAACTGGAGCAATACAGTCTTATTTACTCAAATAATATTCTAGTCAACACTCCCAGCAGTCCTGAATCACCACTTCCCTCCTGTCCTGCCCCACAAAGGGAGAAATGCTTGATGTTACAGCTAGCTTTCAGGGAGACATGGTTATAATATAACTCCTCAATCTGTCAAATAGGACATTTTCATTGCAGCTGGACCCAGTTGGAAATGAATTGCTCCCACACATCTCCAACAAAACATAAAACATAAAAGGCATTTAACAGAGAAACACACACACACACACACACACACACACACATGCGCGCGCGCACACACATGGGGGGGTAGCGTATGCCTCATCAAACCAAACTGAATCCCCTCTGTCATGGGGCTGCTGACCTGGACTATCTGATGTCAGTCCCCATTCTACACTGTATTTCCTCACCTTGGGTCTTTGCTCAAATAATGTGCCCTCTGTCTGGAATGTTCTACTCACCTATCCTTCATGGTCTAGGTCAGAAAGGACCTTCCTGAGACTGCTCCAATTGGAACCAGTCGGGCCTCACATGTGCTCCCAAAGCAATCTCAAAGATCATCACAGCTCTGACCAGATTCAATTCAATTCAATTCAATTCTACATTAAATTCTGCATGCCCTCCTATTCACCTGTGAACACCTCTGGAGAGAAATTATGTCTAATTCATTGTTATCCTTCCCTCAACCATGTACCACAGACCAGGCACACAGTAGGTGCTCAAACAATGTAAAAATCAAATGAAACTGAACTTAATCTGATGTGAGGCCTCATGGGTAAGGTTTTTATATTGCCAAAGGAGATGTGTCCTGTGGGTAAACTTTATGATAAATCACTGCTTCTATACCCAGGTTAAATGTGCATCTGTGTCTGTATGGGAGAAGGGGCAGGCAACAAGGTTCTATCATCCCTTATTTTGCATTGCCTTCTGGGAATTTTGCCTGTTTTTACATATAGTCCTTCTTGAGCCTATAAAAGTGCTCCAACTTGAAAATTATACATGAAGCCATGAAGAATATGTTGACTCCAACTCTACTCTCTCTGGGATGCTCCTAAAGGTGAAAACAAACCTACTTCCACTCCTAACCTCATTTTTTTCTCAGCAGTAGATAATATAGTATACCAAAATGGGCTTTGGCATCAGAAAGACCTCAGCTGTGTCCTTGGCCAGATACCCTAGTTGCAAAGATGGGAGTCAGACGACATCCCAAGCAGACAGATGTAAAGATAGAAAGATATAAAAATGGCCCAAAACCTAACAGACACACATTAAATGTCAGCTATCTTAAATGCAAGTGTCGCAGGCACTAGAGTTAAGGAAGAGATGAGGGGCATGGCTAGTTCAAGTGGAAAGGCAAAGAGGGTCCCTATCACTACATGGACCACACCCTGGAAGGACAGCTGACATCACAATGTCACCTCTTAGATCCATCCCTCTGAGACATGGTGGAACTACCGAACACAGAGCAAGAATTCCAAGGAGGCAGCTTGTGGAGAGGGAAGAACTCTGGCTCTGAAAATTTCTTACTATGTCAACTTCGTTAGTTTACTTCACTGCATGGGCATCAGCTAAAGAAAGTGGGCCCAGAATGTTAAGTGAAACAAAATCACACAGTTGGTTAGCATTCAAAGCCTTCACTCTAGCCAATGAATTACAATACTCAACTTGTCAATAACCCCCTTGACAACAACTCATATTGAGGTTTTAAGGAATTAAGCTGTCAAGTATGGTGATTAAGACCACAGACTGTAGAACCTAGTAGACAGGAGATCTTGCCTTCCTTATCAATGAAAAAAGTCACTTAATTTCTTTGGCTCTTTCTGAGCCTCGGTTTTTCTCATTTGCAATAAACAGGATGCCCACCCACATCAGGCTATTATGAGAAAAATATGGGATACACGTGTGACAGGTTTAGCAACAGTGACTGGTACCTAGTCAAGAGATGCCAAGCCCTCAGAACTGTGTAGCTATACTTTTATTTACAATATTAAAAGTACAAGCAAAAAAAATCTTAAAATTACAGCCCCCAATTTAGATATACCTAGAAAGACACACATACACAAACCATACACATCAAGTGGGGAGAATGATTAGAATTCACAAAAGCTGGAAATTGGGGAAAATGAGGCCCAAAGACAAAGAGTCATACAGCAGATCCCTGAAGATTTCTGTGGGAAGTCTTAGCCCAAGGTCTAGGTTTGCTTTCTCATAACCACTAAATCCAGAGAGCGAGACAAAGAATACATGAAATCATAGGGCTTACACTGAGAATAGAAGATATTACTATGGCTACTATTTCAAGTCCAAGAGCATAAGCGTATCTTGGAGGCTTCTCTGTTTACTAGGTTTGAGTCATGGAGTGAAAATGTCATGAACAAAACTTGAAAATTTTTTAAAAATTCATTTTATTTGAATGACGTGGGGTACAATTCAGGGTTAGGTATACAAGTAGTCCTCATACAGGTGAAGTATGAGCCTCCTTTCGGTCCCCACTTCACCTGGTTTGAGAGCAGGTACCCTTATTGATGCTATGCTCCTCCCGACCCCTGGCAGTTTCCAGCTATGGCCAATCTCTTTCTTGTATTATTATTATAAACATTCAGGTCTCACTTGAGTGAGAACATGTGATACTCAGTTCTTTGCTTCTGTGATAGATCACTGAGTATTATAGACTCTAAATCCATCCAAGTTGCTGTAAAGTCTATAATTTTGTCCTTCTTTATGGCTGTGTAATAGTCTATCATATATATATACCACATTTTCTTTATCTAGTCCACTTTCTATGGGCAGCACAATTGGTTCCATGTTTTTGTACTGTAAAAAATAATGCTATAATAAACATGCATGTGCAGATATCTTTTTTATAGAATGACCTGAGTTCCTCTGGGTATATTTCCAGAAGGGGAATTGTTGGGTTGTATAGGTCGATTGTTAGATTTTTTTTTTAGGAATCACCACACTGTTTTCCACAGAAACAGTTTATTACATTCCCACCAACAGTATTAGGAGCACTCCTTTTTCCCTGAGTCCTCTTCAGCATCTGTTGTTTTCTGAGTTATTGATGATAACCATCATGACAGGAGTCAGGTGGTAATATCTGAAAATTTTAATTAAACTTCCAAGAAACAATCTGGTTTGATAGCAATCCTTGTGAAACTTTTGAGTCAGAGTCTCATTCTGTCGCCCAGGTTGGAGTGCAGTGGCATGCCCATGGCCACCACAGCCTTGACCTGCTGTGCTCAAGCGATCCTTCCACCTGAGCCTTCCAAGTAGCTGGAACCACAGGAGTGAGCCACCATGCCTGACAAATTAAAAAAAAAAAAAATTTATCGTAGAGATGAGGTCTCGCCAAGTTGCCCAGGCTAGTCTTGACTCCTCTCTCTCAGCCTCCCAAAGTGCTGGGATTATAGATGTGAGCTACCGCACCGGCCTTCTTGTGAAATTTATAGCTTCAGCTCTGCATCTTTATGGCGATTTTCACTGAAGATGTTAAATTCTTGCTGCCATCAAAGGTCTACACCCATCACCACTGGCAGTGAGTATAATGCAAACTCTGTCTCTTCCCCTGCTAAGAAAGGAAATCTAATTTTACCCGTGAATCCATCCACACCACCTGCACTTTTTGAATACTCAATTCTATTTCAACTTAAATAACCACTTTTATGGAATTTTGTGATTACGTCACTGTAGTTTAGTTTATATTAGTATTTGTACACTGTCATATAAAAAATAATACAAGGGACAACGAATTTCACTTTACCTCAACACCTATGAAAATTTCCTAGTTTCAAATTCAAAGTGGAATTCAACATAAACAGCAATGTTTTTGCAAGTGTTCCACAAGGCAAAACAACTTTTTCTTATTAAAAACTCTTTTGGGTTTTTTTTTCCTTCTAAATGGCTGAGAGCAGAATAAAAAGCCAGTTTCCCTAGTTAATCTCTGCCTAATTTACTTTTATTTCCCTTATCACTTCCTAGTTTTCCCACCTGGAAGGAGAAGTCCATTAACATGTCAAGGGCTGTCTATAACTTGAAGGCATATGCAGCACAACAGGCATAATTTTCACCTCATTTCTATAAAAAATATTTTTAAAGTATGTTTATATAAAAATCTAAGAAACCTATAGTAGCTAGAAAAATGTTTTGTAAAAGAAAACAGTAAACGGACAACTTGCCTAAGGAAATAATATTACAGAAAGAAATAGCAATAACAACATTTACAATGATTCAAAGCACAAAGTGGTTCAATCTTTCACACAAACTTTTGTTTGGAAGCCGAACAGTGTCATGCTCTATTCTGCCTAAGTGGCTTTCAAAGCTCAAGGAGGAATTACAGTTATATAACTATTCTAGACTGTCTTCCTATCTTTTGTTGTTGTTGTTGTTGTTTTGAGTTGAGTCTCACTCTGTCACCCAGACTGGAGTGCAGTGGCCTCGACCTGCTGGGCTCTGGCAATCCTTCCGCCTCAGTCTTCCAAGTTGCTGGAACTATAGGCGCGCGCTACCACGTCTGGCTAACTTTTTGATTTTATTGTAGAGATGAGGTCTTGCCAAGTTGCCCAGGTGGGTCTCGAACCCGTGGGCTCAGGCAATCCACTCACCTCAGCCTCACAAAGCGCGGAATTACAGGCTGAGCCACCGAGCCCGGCTCTTTTTTTTTTTTTTTTAAACTGGGGTCTCACTCTGTTTGCCCAGGCTGAAGTGCAGTGTTGTGATCATAGCTCACTGTAGCCTCGACCTCCTAGACTCAAGCGATTCTCCCTCCCTGGCCTCCCAAAGTGCTGGAATTACAGACTTGATCCACCATGCCCAGCCTATCTTACAATCTACTCCTTACTTCCTAAGTCCCCTCCATCCCATTCCAAACCAGTTGGATTATTCAAAAAGTTATTCTGTAAAGAGCTATATATCTAAATGTTAACTCTGATCATCCTTAGGTGATGGGGTCATAAATGATTTTAATTTTCTTTATTTCTACAGTAAACAGTGTGCCTATAACAATTTTTTTTAAGTTATGGAAAGGCATCATGAAACAAAGTTTATATCCAATGGTCATAATATCAAAAGATTAATGTTTTCATTGATCATATAGATAAAAAATAAAATTATCACAGACTATTAGATGTATGTATTCATTCAGAAATATTTCTGGAGGGCCCATTATGTGACAAGGAGTGTGGTGAACAGACTAGCATATCTGACCCACAGAGGCTGAGATTGCAGAAAAGACCCACAGCCGTCAATGAGTCTCATGAGCATCATACTTGCTGGGCCACATTGTGCACAGGAGAGAGCAGCTGGAGCACCAAGGACTGGCTGGCCAACTTCTAATGGGGACTGGGGAACAGCAAAAAGCAGCTAGAAAAGGTGTCTTCCAGAAGGTACGTCTGAGCTCAGTACAAAGATGAGTAGGCATGCTCGGCACGGGGACAGCAAGGAGACAGGAAACATGCAAGAGGCTTCCAGTTTGTTTCTGCTCCCTCCAACAGCAAGAGAGGAAAGCAGAGGGGCAGAGGACCACAGGTGCAGCACTGAAGGAGGATGGGCAATATCCCACAAGTCACAAAAAGGTGCTGAGGCCCACACCACATAAAGAGGGTACACTTTCATTTCCAGGTAACCAAAAACAAAAAACAAATCGGGTATATCTAGATTTTTTTTTTTTATGTTCTTTGGGTAATAAGAAAAACACATGATGAAATGCTATCACACCAGCTCTTCATTCACCAGTAAAGTCTTCGACAAAGCTCAGAGCCTCCCAAAAGCTCTACCTGCATTCCTCATAAATTCAGCTAGAGTTCAGGAAACAATGTACACAGTCTATTTCTTACTTTTAAACCACAGCACAACTAACCAAATTTGAAAAGGACTTCATGTCATGAAGTAAATACAGTTAACCAGATATTACTCCACAGTTCCTCACAACCATTCTGATGGCTTAAAAATTGCTTCTAGCTGTAGCTTGTAACAAAATAAACTTTTATTTAACAAATCAGAGGAAACAAAACACAAAATGAATGAAAAGAACTATTATATTTCAAGTGTGCAGTGGTTTCCTGTTTCTTTCACACTTTTGGCAGCCATGTGCCATATCACAGAGTACTTTTTATACTACAACATCAACAAAAATCCCTTTTGAAACTGTGGAAAAATTGGGCATCTCCCTCAAATACCAAGAACTCTCCGTTTAATAATATAAAACAGCAGTGTGATCAAAATCCATCACCCCACTAACAAACATACCTTTGTCATAAATAAATCCTCCCTTTAGATTATTCAAATATATATCAGATCTTCAAACCCTTTCAGAATATCAAACATCCCTCCTTTTCTTCACTACCTTCCTGTGCTTCCTGTTCTTGTTTCCAAAATTCTCTTTGGTCACACTACTTTGTCAATGGCAAGAGAAGCATAAAGATGGCTGATTTATTCTCTCCTCCCTTCAGAGTGGACTGGGGTCCAGAGAGCGGAAGCATACTTTCTGCCTATTACTTCCTCCCCTACCACAAGCATTCTGTCCCCCAAACTATCTCAGATGGTACTCCCTTCTTTTTCATTTGATGACACTGATAATCTTTGTCGTGATCAGAAAGACTATTAATCGAACACAAGCATGCAGCAGATCCTCAGCCAGGCATTTAAACGGATTAACTCATTTCATCCTCACTACCTCCCAATGAAGTCACTATATAATCCTTATTTTACATATGGAAAAACCAAGGCTTGTAGAAACTAAGGCACAGAGACGTACAGAAGTTGACAAATAGTAAGCAGTACAGATGGGATTGAAATGCAGGCCCATTCAAACCCTGGTTGGTCATACTTCTCAGAACTAGTAAAGTGAATGCAAGACATTGCCATCGCCCTATTTGTGCACACTGTAATATAGAAAGACTGTAATTCAAAGCCAGAGTTCAACAGGGTGTGGAGAATATACAACCACCCTAGTGGACAAAGAGATGGAAAGAAAGAGGCAGATGTGGGTCTGACTTTGCCTCCTTTTCTTCACTGCCTTCCTTTGCTTCCTGTTGATAAAGAGTGCAACAGTCCCTGCTATGCTGTGTCCCTCACCACCCCTTAATGATGACTCCTGGGGCTCCTTGGTCAGAGAAAGACAGTCTGAGATCGAGGAAATGAGGCTTGTGAGAAAGTCCTGTGAACGTATCAGGAGTATGTACTCTACAGGCATCAACTTAACAAATTAGTAAAACTGTTATGGAAACATTTCTTTTATGGTATTGCTGAATCAGTCAAATTACTGTAATAAGTTTCAAAATATTAAATAAAAAGTGCAAATTCCAGGCACCTTAATGATTATGAAGTATGATTACTGGGAAATGAGATGTCCAGTGAGACATGGAAAAAGAGACACAGGATGAGACCAAGCTGTAAGCAATGAAGACTGCTCAACTCCAAACTGTATCTGGTCACACCTGCCACAGAGATGGACACCTGGGATTAAAATAATGCAGAAATGAAACCTCAGAAACAGCTCTCTGAAAACAATCATATGACCCAAGATAAACGTTTACTGAATAGATAAGTGATCTATCAACTCAAGGCAATTATTCCTGCCTTGCACTTAGTAATCACGGTAGAGGAAAAGGAGGTCAAGTTAAACAAGGGCATGTGTGTGAGAGCACATTTAAGGTTATATAGATCAGGGTCTTCAAACCCAGGGACCCGGAGTGGACCAGTATCGGTTAGGAACCAGGTCACAAAGCAGGAGGTAAGTGCGCCAAGCTTCATCTTTATTTACAGCCAACTCCCCATCACTTGCATTACCACCTGAACTCCACCTCCTGTCAGATCTGTGGCCGTGTTAAAGATTCTAAAAAGAATGTGACTCTATTGTGAACCGCACATGCAAGGGATCTAGGTTGCAGCTCCTTATGAGAATCTAATGCCTGATGATCTGAGACAGAGCTGAGGCAGTGATGCTAGCACTGGGGAGTAGCTGCAAACACAGATTAGCATGAGCAGTGAGGTTTGACTGCATAGAAACCATGATAAATCAACTACTTGCAGACTCATGTTAAAACCCTATCAGCGAATGGCTAGTGAGTTAATGTACTTCAACTGTACAGCTGCATCTGGTGGCAGACTTTAAGTCAGAATCTGACACTTTATTCTGTATGTGGTGCACGTATTATTTTATTTACCACTTCCATTTGTGCCTTTTTTTTACGGTGAGTTGTATAATTATTGCACTATAAATTAAAATGTAATAATAGAAATAAAGTGCACAATAAATGCTACCCCCTTGAAAATCATCCCCAAACCATCTCCCAGCCCCCACCCCCCACCTTCCCGTCCAGTGAAAAATTGTCTTCCACGAAATTGGCCCCTGATGGCAAAAAGGTTGGGGACTGCTGATATAGACCAATGGTTCTCATCCCTGCTATTCATAGTGTAGTCTGTGGATGAGCAGTAGTGGAATCGCTTGAGAACTTATTAGAAATGCAGATTACCGGGCCCTACCTTCAAATCTACTACATGAAAATCAGCATTTAACAAGCTCTCCAGGTGATCTGTACACACAGTAAAATTTGAGACACACTAGCCTAGGTCTATGAAACATATTCAAAGCAAGCTGGATGAAGACAAGGCAATAAACCAAAGGAACTAATGCACAATGAATGTTTACTGCTTACTGCCTAACAGATATGGTATTAGGCACTTTACATTGGTAAAAGAAATAACAAAGGGTGAGGCAGGATGAATGATGTCAATACCTACTATGTGATGATGCATCAAAATATTTAAAAAATGTATGTACCCTTAGTATCCAGGAGGCAATAAAGCCTACCAAGGGGGAAAATAGTACTTTTTGACAGTCCTCATTTCAATATTTTCACTAAGCATTAACAGAAAAAGAACTTATCTGCACTGTCACTAAAAGATGCTAAACCATGCACTGGACCCAGCAGAAAAGCTGGAATAAATGTTAAACTCCAGATGAAACCACCAGAAAATATTTTAAGAGGAACTATTTCTCTCAAAAAGCTCCACTCAGAGGCAAACATTTCACATCTCATTCTAAGAAAACAGCTGGAGAAGTTCAGCAAAAACTGAGGTGCAACTGACACTTAGAGACCATTGGTGAACTCGCAGGGATCAGTGACCTGATGGTTTTGGTCCAGCAATAGAGATTAAGGGATCTCTTCCCAGTTGATCTACTTACTTCTTTTGGCCAAACCAGCCTTCAATAAACATCAATAATTAAACAGCACTCAACTAAAAATAAACAAAGCAACAAATGGACTATAATAGGGAGCGTCCCTCTTACTGTGAGAAAAAATGCCCTGTGGGTGTGGGAAAACGTTATTAAAGATGATTTTTTTTTAATAGTCAATGCAAACAACTTGTCTGTTGATAAAGTCCACAATTTGGCACCAGAATAGGAAAAGCCCACAATGTTTCTATTATGAAATCACTGTCTCTTAAAAACAAACAAATAAACAAACAAAAACAGCTTTATTCTTCCAGAAAAATCACCCACATAGAAGTTACCAGCACTAAGCATATGGCAGCAAACTTATTAGACCAGCTCCAGTGGCCAGGGCACTCCCCTTCCCACTACTCCTACAGGCTCTCCCTGTGGGGTGGGGGAGGGCATGGTGGGTCTGCTCTTTCTGCTGGATTTCAGTCCAGGGGTAATGGAAAGAAAACCAGGCTGGAGGGTCAGGAGAAGAATTTAAGTTCCAGCTCTACCTCTTAAACTATTTGACTCTGCATAGTTCCTACAGTTTACTCAGTTAACAATGACAACTACATCCAATGTAGCCAGGCCCACAAAATAAAAGAAAGACAAGAGAGAGACAGCCCAACCAACCCACCCATAAATGGGAGAGAGAACTACAGAAATGCAAAAATACCCTTCTTTCCCCTCAAGACACTATGGTCCCAAGACCCTCATGGTAGAAGCTCTAGGATTTGCTCCCTACTTACTGGAATCATCCGAAAATGAGAACTGCTATAGATCTCTCTAACTACCTCTTCTCTTCAGGGTCAGGGTGTCCCCCCAAGGTACCACCCAGCTAATCATGTCAACTTTCCAGCACTGATGGGCAAAAAAGAAAAACTGCGATTTATATAACACAGATACACATGTGTTCATTCTAGATCTGTTGTGATCCAACTGTTTATGCAACTGATGCTGGACTGAGAATAGACAAGCTAGGAGTCCCTACCCTAAGGAACTCAGGTCGCAGAAACAAAGAAACACACGGCAACATGTACGGACATCCTGCTGTAACTTTCTGGAAATGACCCAAAAGGTCAGCACTCCACGCATAAGTAAATGGAGCACCAAAACAGACTTATAAAGTGACCAGATGGAGAAAAGTATGCATCATAGCCTTCTCCCTGAGAGGAGTTCTAGAAGAGCTAAAAGAAACACAATGATAATTTCTCAATGTAAAATGATGAGATCAACAAGGGGCCTGTTATATTACCAACAAAAGTCATTATACTGCCTTCTCCAAGAAGGATGAGTTCAGTCACTTGCAGGACCTTTGTTTGGCTGAATGGGGTATGTAAATCTAGAGCCAAAACAAAACTGCCTGGGAGGAGAGAGGTGACATCCTAGTACTAGCAGGCGGTCTTTTCTAAGGCCTCTACTACTTAATAAATATATCACTTTGAAGGGGCTCCCCTAGTCTCAGGCTGACCCTCACCTGGAGAAAAAGGCAACTGAATTCAACAAATATTTAACGAGCTACACTGCTCTTAAGTAGGCACTGAGTATTCAACGTAAGCAAGAACCAGGAAGACATAGGTATCACATCATTTTTAGTACCGTTTTGGTCCAGACAAAGATGGGCCTATAAATCAGCAACAGAAAAGCTATTGGGTGCCGTGATGTGTGTCTGGGGCACAGGCTTGGGCATCAAGAAGGCTTCACTGAGAAGGATCATAAGTCGTCACAAATAGAAGGGCTTTGTAGAAATCCAGTGCAATCCTCCTCCCCCTTTTAAAAATAAGATGGAGGCTGACAACACTGTTTTTCTCTATGGTCTAAACTAACATCTGTCAAAGAAAGGAATAATTTCAGACCAAAACAGAAGTAGATAAATGGGCTCACAGCAAATCACTGAGAGACAGGAGTCAAAAGGGGAAGAGAGCAAGGAAGAGCATGTTGGTGCCATTAAAAGTCTACCATGCAGACGAAGATGGAGTGATACAAAGGAAATTCGTAAGTTCTACAATGAAAAATCTCTTGAAAAATGCAATGTCTAACATTTCATCTCATGGGTGGACAACCAATTTTTTGAAGAAACGGCTTACTCAATTCCTAATTTACTTTGATTCTAAAATCAACCCTTGCAAGACAGTTGCCGGAAAGGATACTACTTCACGACACCAAGGTCTTCGGGTTTTTAAATTCTTTATGTGTTAACTGAAAATTACATGTGTCACAAAAAGATGCCATGCCTCAAGGGACACAATTCTAACCACTGCATCTACAGAAATAAAAGATCCTCTGGTACAAAGGAAAGGGCAAGCTTAGTGGTCTGCAGGGGATAAGTAAGTCACAGTGACTGCCATATCCAGTGTTCTCTTAATCAGAGAAATAGCCCTAATGCTTTGAGCAGGTTGAGCACCTGGGACCAGGACAGACACCTGATACACAGAAGGTCCCTCCATTGGCTGGCCAATGACCTGTGAGGTGGCCCACTGTGGCAGGCTCTGCCCATAGAGCAATGGTTCTCAAACTTTTTGGTCTCAAGATTCTTTTATACTTTTAAAAAACTGGAAGATACCAAAGAGGTTTGTTGTTGTGTTAAAGTAGGTTGTATTTATTGGTATTTGCTGCAATAGACACTGAGAAAATTTCCAGACTCAAGAACACACATTAACAAGCTGTCAGAGGATGACACCATCACACATCCCATAGTCCCCGGAAAACTCCACCATACATTTATGAGAGATAAGAGAGAAAAGGGAAAAGAATGTCTTGACATTATTATGAAAATAGTTTTGACCTCTCAGAGCCCCTGGAAGGTCTTGAGACCTCCACAGCAAACTGAGACCCTACTTTGCATACCTCTACAACAGGAGCAATGATAAACACCTAAGCAAGTCAGAGAACCTCACTCTAGAACTTGTATGAGCAAATAAGGAAAGGCTTGGGTAGACAGCAAGAAAATTACGGCACAGGCCGTACAGAATGGTAAAAGAAAAGATTAATTCCAAAATATGTAAAGATGTTCATATTTTCCAAATTAAACCATATTTTAAAAGATTGGTTTAGCATCTCCTTAGTTACAACTATTATCTGAATTCCAGATGAATGGTGTATGCCTCAAATAAGATCAAAGGCATATCAGTAGACATAACACCAATATTAACTGGTAACAGGGTTGATTTCCTATACCACCAACCACTTCCCTTTGATTCCTCATTGACAATCAATGCAACATGTCGCTTTTTGAGAAATTAGTCTTCAGTATAACAAAAATGAATCCCTGTTATAAATTCTGAATGCCAATTAAGCATCTAGTGCTCTCCAAATAATCAAATCCTAATATGTCCAGGTAAATAAGGGGGGGAAAAAAAGAGTCATATAATCCTATCAGGAAAATAAAAGTTGGGTGTGTATGGAGGAGAGGCTTCCTTTCCAGCCTGTGAAAACTGAAGTACTAAAGGCTGGCTGAACCTCATCCACAGTTTCTTAAAGAGTTTCTGTTACACACCTGCTTTCGCACATTTGTTTTTGTTTTTGTTTTGTTTTCTCAGAGTTTCACTCCATCGCCCAGGCTGGAGTGCAGTGGCACACTCATGGCCACCCCAGAGTCGACCTGCTGGGCTCAGGAGATCTTTCCACCGCAGCCTTCCACATAGCCGGACTACAGTGTGCACTATCACACCTGGCTACTTTTTTGATTTATTGTAGAGATGAGGTCTCACCAAGTTGACTAGGCTGTTCTTGAACCTGTGGGCTCAGGCAATCCTCTCACTTTGGCCTCCCAAAGCGCTGGGATTACTGGCTTGAGCCACCATGCCCAGCTTCTTTTGGTTTTTATAATCTTTTAACTTTCCTCTACTCTCAACTTGAAGTCTCACTCATCCACCAAATCATTCTCTCTTCTAAGTCACAACCGAGTAGCCAGTGACCAGACTTGCCAACATAACCCTGCTGATGCTATAATCTAAGCTCCATCTAAAATAGTGAGAACCTGTTTCCCAAGGATGGCCTAAGGGTTTACAGCTACCATTTATATTAACCATTTACTATGTATCAGTGTAGAGTGTAAGGTGCCTAATGACTATTACCTCATTTGAGCCTCATAACACACATTTAAATACATTTTATGCTGATTTTAAAGACGGAGAAACAGCTCCGAGGGCTGAAGTGGCTTGTCCAAGATCACACATTTAGGCACTGGGGACAAGACCATCTAAGGAGCTCGTGCTTCACATGCGTTCACACACTTCACCCTCACAACAGACCCAGGCAACAGCACAGTATAAACACTAAAGGTAGGAATAAAGGACATATCCACAGGTGATGCTGGGAGCAGGCACCTGCAGCACAGAAGTTAAGTAACTTGCCCAAAATAGCACAGTTAAGTGGCAGTGGCAAGTACTGAACAGCGCCTACCTAATGGTGACTGTGAGGTTTAAATGAGTGGATGCAGTTAACTACCTGACATGCAGCAAGCAATCAGGAAAAATTAGCTGCTACATGTAAAGTATACTGCATACAGGCAGTGCTCAACAACGAGCAGCCACCAGCAGCATTAGACAGCATCAGGTAGACAGAGAGGAGAAACTCCTCCAAGAACAACTACTCCAAGCTGACTACTCCCCAACCGTGTTTGTGCCCTGAGTCACCAGTCAAACACTTCGCGACATCTCTGGCTTGTCATGCACATCTGTGTGGAATGTTTCCATTTCTGCTATGAAAGCATGCAACGGGGAGTGGTGGAAAATGTACATACTGGGCCAGCAGTGGCCCTGGTTCCATCACCTTCTAATGGCATGACATCTCTGGTCCTGGATGCTGGGGACCATCACGTCTTCCCTGCCATACCATGCTCCTCAGGGAGAGCCAGTAGATCCTAGCTTCTGCTGCTGTTCTGGCCAGCTTGTTGCTTCGGTAGATCCATAAACCTTCTGGGGATTGCTTCCTTGACAATTTCCCCCAGAACTGCTATTGCTGGGTTCTTTCTGCAGGGTAGTCAGTCCAGAATTGAGGCGCTGGGCTGACAATCAAAATTATAAGGGGTGGGGGAGCGAACAGAATAACAAAATTACCTGAGCACTTATGAGCACCATATCCCCCCCAAGCAGGGAGCAGTCAGAAAGATGACACCTGAGGAAAGAGTAGGAAATAAGTTCACAAGCTCAAGGATCTAAGCTTAACACACACAAATGGAGTGACTCTTCCTCAGGGAGATTTTAAAAGGTCTTTGTCATGGCAAGAGCTGTAGACATGAGAGTCACCTCCTCTGGACTCAAATTTAACCAGTGCTCACCCACTCTCTGTGAGGTTGTAAGCAAGGTGACTTCTCTGAGATATTGTTTCTTCATCAATACCTCAATGTAAGATAACATACAAAAAAATTCCTCGTAAAAACAAATGTAAGATGCTGAAACCCTGTACAGCTGCTAAAAGACCATGCTGCAGAAAAGGCATGAACAAATAATTTAGGACTGTATTCTTGAATAAATCAAAGGTGCAGGAGGGGGCAGAGGTGATACAACAAGAGTCAGAAGTCAGAAAGAAAAAGGGAAGGATCGTAAGTTTGACTGTCACAAGGTTCAACACGGGGTAATTCTCTTCCACTTGAAGGTGGTGTTCTGACTGGTTTCTAGATTTTTAAAAACAGCTTCCTTCCTGACAAACTCATTTACAACTCAAACACAAAACAAAATCAATTACTTAAAATATGAAACAATACCAGTGATCAGGAAGTATTTAAGTCAATAAAAGCAGTAATTTAAGAAAATCTGTCTGGTTCTGTGCCCTGAAGGTTAGTGGGCAGTGGTCATAAACTCAGGGCTGATGAGAAATCTCAATGATCTGGAAAATGAAGTGGTTGACCTCCATGATCTTTAAGGCTCCCTCTGGCTCTAAAACTCCAAGATTACATTATTTTCCCTGTCATCTTACAAGTTCTAAAATTCTTCCCCTTCCCTTCCTGTCATCTTGTAAGTTCTGAAATTCCTCCCCTTCCCTTCCTGGTCAGTCCTACAGACAATACTTCTCCTGAACTCTACTCATCCTCAATTCTACCATACACAGAGCCAGGTTCACCTTACCGCAATTACTCAAGGTCCACACGGTGTGGGGTGCATGGGTGTGCATACACACATACATTTGTTCATTCAAATAGGGTTCATTCTACTGGGTCCCAGGCTTTGGAGATAAATAGATTGAGCCGTAGAAGACAGACTAACACAGAAATTTAGCTACAAAAGAGTCAAACAAGACCCTCAGGAAGCAACCACTGCCACTTCAGAAATAAACACAAATTAACGCACCCTAGGTGACAATACATGCTAAGTGTATAGTAAGTCCTTCTCTATCTCCCCTTATACTACCTTTCTGGGAGAAAGAGCACTAGTAGATATTAAATACCTCATTAATAAGTATTTGTGGTATTCATAATCTTGTACCCAATGCATAAAATGTGTGTGTGTGTGTGTGTATATATATATATATTAACTATGAATTTTTAAATGTTCATTCCACATCTACTTTTTTACAGGGCTGCAATGCCTAAGGAAGCAATGGGACATGGAGGAGTCAACGGACTGACTCTGAAACTTAACTCTACCATATTATACTTGTGCAATCTGGGGATTTCTTTACCTTCTCTAAACATCTATTCTCTCCCCATAAAATGGAAAAATCCTTGAAAAGCTGTTTTAAGAATTATAAATATTTACATAAAGAATTTAGCACACTACTAAGCTCTAAAAAGGAAGCTTAAGAAATTGGGATGTTATGGTGGTTCCTGAATGTTTCTTAAGACTGATCAATTATGGCAGTGGATGTTGAAACATTTCCAGAGGCCTCACAGTCATAAATACTAGAGTTGTTTGTTTGTTTGTTTGTTTTCCTTTGCAGGGAGGGAGCAGAGATTGGTTTGCTTTTTGGAGTTTTTCTGATCAGTATTTAATGTGATATAATAAAGCCATGTAGCCATGGGGGTGCTAATAGATCAAATTAAATCACTAAGTCAAGTGACATGAAGCTTTACAGCAGGAAGTGAAGATGACACTAAACTTCCAATTGACAGCTCCAGAATGAAACACACCTACTCCCCACAGTATGCGTGGGTGGGCACAGGGCACCAGGAAGGCCACTCTGTTCCCCAAAATGGATGTATGGCTCAAATGTCACAATGTCCAAATGTTGTCCATGACTCATGCTTCTTTCCAGAAAGCGCTGGTGAAGCATCCACAGCATCTAAGTAGGCTTGACCAAGCATATTTGTGGGATCTTGGGTAAGTACTGTAAGTGGAACAGTTAAGAGCAGAGATCTGGAGACTTGGAAGTCAGACAGATCTTTGACCTTAGTCTAAAACCTTGGTTCTTTCCCTCCAGCATTATAACCTGAAACAAAAAACTGCTAACTGCCTAGTCTCAGGCCTCTGATCTGAAAATCTAAATATTACTTATATTACAGATTAGTTATGAGGATCGAATGATAAAATATATGTCAAGAGCTCCATACCTCTTTGAATTTCTGTTTCCACAATCTGTAAAATGGTGACCAGAAGAGCCACCTGATGAGACTGGTGCAAAACTAAATAATGCAATGTCTTTAAATTAACTGTCTAGTGCAGTGAAGGACACACAATAGATAACCAATGTTCAGTCACCAACAATTCACTAAATAGGCTTTAGAGACGTCCTTGTACCAAAAAGGGGACAGAAAAAGCATTTCTTTAGGAAATTATTTACTAACAAATAAGAAGTAAAATAAAAGGACACCAAAAAAACCAGAGTTGAACCAGGAGACTCAGAGAAGAACTTGGCATTGTTTTCTAAGGGTTCACTGGACCAAGGTATGGAAAGATGCAACCAGCTACCCTGTAAGGTGTGAGGGGATTCCCATGTACAACACCTAAAAATACCTCCTAACTTCCTTCCATAACTGAAATCCACCATGCTATTGGGTCAGGGCATCATGATGCTAGAGGTCTGGGAGGGGTAAGCAACTGTAATGCCTTATCAGGCATTAACGCCTTCGAGTGAATCGTTGGTGAGATAGGGTTAGCTGAAAGCAGACTTTGGAAAGGAGGGTATGGGTCCTGAGTCAGGGCATCCATGGTGAAGGGAGGAAGAGAATGTCCCATGAACTCAGTAATGGGAAACAGAAACATTTGGCACAAGGGAAAAATAAGGAGCTACTTGAGGCCAGGTAACACCCAGGCTAGACGCCGGCCACGTCTAGACTTCAACACATTTCCTCTTTTCATAGTGAATGCTATTTCTTTATTTCTGAGCCCGTGAGACAGAGGTCTTAACCACCTTATTTCCAGGGTAAGCAGGAATCTTAGAAGAGAGGCTGTGTGGGGCAGATAAAGAAGTCACCAAGGAAACTGAGGCTGCTAAGGCAGAGCTGTCCACTTCCACATAACACAGAGATGACACTGGCTTTCCGTTCTCCACTCTGCTAAGCAGACAACTTGAAGCACCTATACTCACTCTTTTTCCTCTTCACTATTCACCTGACAATAACTTATAAAGCACAAACACGAGGGCAAGCGCACACTCAGTTTTTTTGTTCTTTAAAGAAACGTTTAAATCAAGACCTCATTTGAAGCTGTCCCTGTGTGGAGAAAAGTACTTTTATAAGCTGCCTAGGTTGCAGGTATAATGAAGCACAGATGACCCTCTGGTGGGATAATCTGGAAATATAAGAAATTTATGAATACACTTGGCTTTTGACCCAATAATTCTACTTCTAGGAATCTATCGACACTAGAACAGAAAATGACAGATGTAGACAAATTCCCTGCTATTCACTGATCTGATGAGGTGAACAACAGGTCCTCCCTTTGGGGCAACTGTTAGGCCAAGTGTTTAAAATACAAACTCCAGGCTGGGCTTGGTGGCTCAGCCTGTAATCCTGTACTTTGGAAGGCCGAGGTGAGTGGATTGCCTGAGCCCACGGGTACGAGACCAGCCTGGGAAACTTGGCGAGACCTCATCTCTACAATAAATCAAAAATAAAAATAAAAAAAATAAATAAGTAAAATAAAATACAAACTCTCAGTTGGGAGCAACTTAAGGAAAGAAGGGAAATATTAATACAATGACATGCCTTTGTTGAAGACTTTTTAATGAAATTGGAAATTAAGAGAATTAAGGAACAGAAAACCAAACACTGATGTTCTCACTTGCAAGGGAGAGCTAAACTGAGGATCTACAAAGACATAAAGAACAGTAACATGGACACTGGAGACTCAGAGGGGAAGGGACAAAAGGGGTGAAGGGACAAAAAAAACTCACCTCTCGGGGACAGTGTGCGCAGGTGGGCATGGTGGGTGCACTTCAAGCTTAGACCAAAACTATTTGTAACCCCCAAAGCTGTTGAAATTTTAAGAGGAAACTGGAAATGTTCGTGATGTGTTAAATGAAAAAAAAGGAAAAAAAAAAAAACCAACAAAAAACAGGACAGAGATATATCTGGAGAAATAGAAATGATTTTAAAGTTTTCTTTTTTATACTTTTCATGATTTTCTACTAAGGAAAACATTCCTCTTATTCTTTAATATGAGAAAATGGTTATTCACAAAAATATGTTAAAACAGATCTCACCACATGTTAAGTGATAGCACAGGGATGCAATCAGCACTATCTACACAGTATGAGAAACTACAAATAACCAGTTTCTTCAACAAATAAACTGCAAAAAAAAAGTGGGGGAGAATTCATACATTAAAAGAAACTTAACATACATGTCCATCAATTTCAACATATGGAGTGCATTTGGATCCTGATTTGAACAAACCATTGTAAAAAAAGACAACTAGAGAAATTTGAACAGTGACAATACTTAATGATATCAAGGAAGTGTTTTTTCAGATGTGATTATGTATTGAGGTTCAGGTTTGTTTTTTCAAGTCCTTATCTCTTAGAGATATATAACAAAATATTTTTAGATGCAAAGAGCTATCTGGATTGTTTCAAAAAATCAGGGAGAGGGGAAAGTAGAAATGAAAAGATTCACCAAAAGCAGACAATTGTCGAAGCTGGGAGATAGTTACAAGGATATCCGTACCAGTCTCTCTGCTTTTGTATATGTGTAAAAATTTTAATTAAAAACAAAGAAAAAAACCAAAAAAAAGGTCAGTCAGGCATGTGATGGCTCACACCTGTAATCCCAGCACTTTGGGAGGTCAAGACAAGAGGACTACCTGAGTCCAGGGGTTTGAGACCAGCCTGGGCAACTTGGCAAAACTTTGTCTCTACAATAAATTAAAAAAATTAGCCAGGCATAGTGGTACATTCCTGTAGTTCAAGTTACTTGGAAGACTGAGGTGGAAGGATCACTTGAGCCCAGCAGGTCAATGCTGAGGTTGCTGTGATCATGCCACTGCACTCCAGCCTGGATGACAGAGTGATACTTCAACTCAAAACAAAAAAAAAAAGCCGAAGTGAAAACCCAGAGAAGACCGAGCTGTTAACCAATTAAAAAGGGCTACAAAAGGTATGGGAGGTGGGAAGGAAGAAGGGGATCTATTAATATAAAGTATCACAAAATTCAATAATATTCCAATATTATTATCACAAAATTCAATAATATTCCAATAATAAAACCAGATTTTTAAATTCCAAAGGAATTCTTTAAGTTACAAATTACTTGACAAAACATTCCCTACAACACAGATCTATCTCTTTCAGATGGTGATTTATTGGAGTGGTAGAGGGGTCAGACTGGTAGGCAGAAGTGACCTACCTCAGCCTCATCGTGTTTTTTCAGTTAAATGACCTTTGACAAATCATTTTAACTTTCTGAGCCTCAGTGTCCTCATCTGTCAAAAGAAAAAATGCCTAACAAAGTAGTGGGTAGATGAAATGAGAATATATTATAATAGAATGCGAAAATCCTGGAGAGTAAACCCAGGGCACAATTGCTCATAAAACCATATGATTCACTTCTTACCATCCATAAAGAAAAATAAGAGAAGTCAACTCTTTGAAAATATCACATTTCTCATTAATCCCTCGAATACCACATCAAGAAGTGGTTGCCTCAGATATTTATTCTATGTAAATTATCTAGATTTAGATGCCTCCTCCTTCAAGTAAAAGGAAAAAAATCAGGAGAGAAAAATGCTTTCCTTTTGCATTGGCAGACAGATGCCTGTCTTGTTTGTGTGAATACGTGTGTTTATTTTCACTAAGGAAGTAAATGCTAACGTTTGCTTGCACCCTGTACACCTACTCCCACCTCTACCACATACCAGCTGGGTACGGTGAGGGTTAGAATAAGCACATATAAAGTACTCAGTACAGCACTGAACTCAGAAAGTGAGAGCTATCTCTGTTCCTGGTATCACTAATCTAAGACAGGACAAAAGAACAGACCAAAAATCTGGCTTAGCATTCAGGTCTGCTATGAATCCATGGTACAACCCTCAAGAAATTTAATAATCGTGGGTTTTTCCAACTGTTCTAGGCAATCAGTAGGCATATAACTAAAGTCCAGAGGGCTAGACTTAACAGAATTTGGAAAACCTGTACCAGAGCTGCCTTCAAGAATTATAAATCAAACTCAGTTTCATTATAATATTCATACTTTTACTCAAATATCTGAGTACCAACTGTGTTTTTTAAAAAAAGGTGTGGGATACTCAGAATTTACTAAAAGTGAAAACATGCGTGATCATGAACAACAAAACTTAGTTCATTAGCCTATTGTTGACAAATGGTATCCTAAAATCAGATGATAAACTCCTACTTTCATGACCATCCAGTTGGTACTTAAAACATTGTCAAGAAGTTCTCGGCCAGGCACAGTGGCTCACACCTGTAATTCTGACACTTTGGGAGGCCAAGGCAACAGGATTTCTTGAGCCCAGGAGTTTGAGAGCAGCCTAGGCAAGCAACACAGCAAGACCTCATCTCCACAAAAAATAAAATAAATTTAAAAAAAAAAGAAGGCACTTTGGGAGGCTGGGGTGACAGGACTGCTTGAGATCAGCCCAGGCAACTTGGCAAGAACTCATCTCTACAATAAATCAAAAGACTTAGCCGGGCATAGTGGCACATGCCTGTAGTTCCAGCTACTTGGAAGGTTGAGACAGAAGGATCACCTGAGCCCAGTAGGTTGAGGCCATGGTGGCTGTGAGTGTGCCACTGTACTCCAGCCTGGACAACAGAGTGAGACTCAGACTCCAAAGAAAAGAAGTTCTTTTACAAGTCTCTATCACAGAAACAACCTAACACCACATGTCCTCACTCCTAAGCGGCTCTGCTCACTGGTCACATGAGCACAAGGGTGAGATGGCAGATGCTGGACACTGCTAGAGGAGCTAGAAGAGGGAGGAGGTCTGGGGGACATGCAGCAACACGCTGGGTCCCAGGTCCACTATGGGGGGAAGGGGCCTGCTAGAAGCCCAAACTTCACCCATATGCAACTTGCTTTCGTAGTAAATCCTCACGTGTACTCCACAACTCAAATAGCATAATATAAAAGAGTTGTTTTACGAGTCCAACCTAAGTACCTCAAGTTTCAGCAGAAGCCTATTTCCTGATTGCTGTGATTTCATTATTAGCATCTCATTCATATACACATACACAGCACTTTTTGGGGATGAATCTGAGGTAGAAAGAGCATAAATTGGATTGAATCTTTTCTAAGCCTATTGCATCATCTGTAAAATGGGGGGTATCCCACAGAGCTGCTGGAAGGGTTAAGTGAGATGATGTGGGTAGAGCAACCAGTACAGTGTCCAGCATTGAACAGGTTCTTAATTCTAGTGTTCACAGATTCCGAATTCGTTCAAACTCTTATACACAAAATGTAGAAGCCTTGGGATTGTGACTGCATTATTTGACTTGGCACCATTTTATTTACTGTGAGGCAGTGCATCCACTTGCACTGCTATGAAAAATATTACTATTATTAAAGCAGTAGCAGCTGCTGGGCCAGCAGTGAGTGCTTATTTTGATTTGCACTTTGTGAAAATAAGGAGTATCTAATTTTATGTAAATGTTATTAATGTGAACAAACATTACAAGGAAAAGGAAGTGGGCTTCATTAAAAAAAAAAAAAAGATAAATGAAACCTAAAGGACAGCTCCCCGTATATTAAAACAATGAAGACATTCACATTTTATTTTCATGTGTAACTGGGAAGAAGTGGCTCAATGGAAGGAAAGTTGTTAGCCCTCATCAGACCTTGAAGGAGTCTCTGTTGTTATTTAACACTGAGGGGAAGCCAATCCAACCAGAAATGTTCCCAAATAGAATACAGTTGCCCTGCCTACTCTTCCATCCACCCTGGGTAAGGTTATTCAAGAGCACCATGTCCTCCGTTTGGATTTAATGGCAATGAGATGTTTCTTCTCTGTCCACACCCGGTGTGGAATGTTGGTCTTTCTTGGCCACATCAGCAAGTCTAAAACTAGGCAGCACAGTGCTCTGACCACAGTCCTTAAAAACATCCCATGAATACAGAGCAAAGGAGATCAAGGGCAGAGAAACTAACGTCTTCCAAGTGTCACTGGGTGCTCGGCATTTATCTGCCTTATGTTACCTACTGGTTCTCCCAACAACCCTGTGAGATACTGTGGTTTCCGTTTAACTTGAACTTGAATGAAAAATGAAGATGAGGCTGGAAGACCTGGATCCCAGTCCCAGCTATTCTTTTTTCTTTTTTTTTCCTTCAAAGTTTTCAAACAATTTATTAGCGAGAAAAGAAAGAAGATGGAAGAAGAAAGACTCATGGCAGAAAGATCTGCCATGGGCAAGTTTTTCAAAAAAGAAAAACTGCCCAGTCCCAGCTTTTCTATGTGATCTGTATATTTAAAGCATGTGATTCTCTATCCTCTTCCTGGACTTAGCCCTATCCATCATGTAACCTCATTGTCCTGGCCAAAGCTGACTGGACTGCTCCAGAGGTGGTAACCTGATCCAAGTTGGGTCAATCCAACCCAATCTTTCCTCCCAGCTACGCCTGTCCCAGAATCAGGTAAAGACACCAATGTGGTGTAAGACACTAGAGCTAGGGATAAGGAGGGCCAGGGATGCCATCATCTTCCATTTTCCAAAAAGAGAGTACCCTCGTTTCCTCTCATTCTTGCCCTTCTTGTTCTATATGATACTCTCCTGAGTCCTCCCAATAAGCCCCCATTTTGCTTGAACTAATATGGTTTTTTTGTTGGGGGAGAAGAAGGAATCTGTTATTTACAACAAAAGAGCTTAACACACTTGGGTTTCCTAGGCCTCAGCATCCTCATTCATAAAAGTTAAATTAGATGTTCTCCAAGGCCTTTTCCAGCTGTCAACCTTTATTCATAATAACACAGTCATCATTATACTTATTACAGCCCACTGTGTGCCAGGTGCTACACTAGACACTGGTGACATGGCCAACCTGGCCCTAGCCTCTGAGCACAATGCTACAGAAATACAAAGTGCCAGGCGGTTTTAACAATAGAAAGAGCTAAGAAGAGCTTATATTTTCCTCCACCCAAAGCGCATCTGGCAGGGAAAGGGATGGCCTAGATTGACTTAGCCAAATCTTTGCTTTCTATAATAGTTGGTGCCAAAATGCAACAGTCTTTTGGGCTTTACCTTGAGCATGAGGTTCTGATTTTATTTTCCTAGCTTCTGGGTGGCTAAATTGGGTGCTGTCTTATCAAAAGGACACAAACTCCAGTTTTTTGGGGAAAATTATACCACAGCTCAACATTAAAATTCAGTTCTTACATAACTGACCACAAACAGCACCATAACACAGGACTGCTCAGATGGCACTCTGGGTCAGAAAGAGCCTACTGTGAGCTCCTGCATTCCAGTATGACCAAGCAGAGTCAAGTGCTTCCTGATCTGACCTAACCCCTGCTCCATAAATAATTAAAACTCATTTTACTGACACTGAAGCTATGAAGCATGAAGAAATGCAAATTCAAGGAGAGATCCTTCTTGATGCTCCTGACTCCGAACCAAAATAGAATTCCGTGTGGTCTCAGTGCTTCAAGTTGTAATCAGTAAAGCACACAACCTAGCTAACCCACTCTGTTCTTGTCCGGGCCAAGGCATAAGTGCTTCACCTCCCCACAAATGGTCACAATCAAATACCTACATTTATTATGTAAGAGAGAAAACAGTTCATTACGCCACAGCTCCAGCTAAAATCAAAAGGGTCAGTTCTGACACCTCAGTGGAGGAGACGCAGCAAGGGGGCTGTGGAAACAAACAGAAAGAACTGGCAGGGACACGAGGAAGCATGGTTGTCTGGGTAGAGCCCACCAGGCTGGCCTGGATCAGACTGGGCAGCCCTGGTCACTGGCTCCCTTACTTTAGAGAGCAGCACCAACTAAGAGGTGAGCATACAGTTCTACTGAGCTGCCTGTTTCATGTCAAAAGAGCTATGATCAGCCGGGCTCGGTGGCTCAGCCTGTAATCCTGTGCCTTTGGGAGGCTGAGGTGAGTGGATTGCCTGAGCCCCGTGGGTTCGAGACCCGCCTGGGCAGCGAGACCTCATCTCTACAATAAATGAAAAAAAAAAAAAAATCAGCTGGGCATGGTAGCGCATGCCTGTAATTCCGGCTACTTGGAAGGCTGAGGCGGAAGAATCGCCGGAGCCCAGCAGGTCGAGGCTGCGGTGGCCAGGAGCAGCCACTGCCAGTCTGGGCGACAGAGTGAGATTCCAACTCAAAAAAAAAAAAAAAGCTATGATCATGACCCACAACGGTCAAGCTGTTAAGTGTTGCCCTAGTCCTCTCTTTAGTCCCATCTGTGTCTCCCCCATCCAGGTCCTTGGAGTACACACATCTGACTTCATCTCTCTGTCATCTCACCTCATCATCCACCCTTCCAAAACAAGTCTACCAAGTCTTGGCTTCTCAGTTACACATTCAGTGGTCTGATGCAGTAATAACAAAACGCAACAGCAATGAGGATAATAAGAGTAATCATTTACAGCATCAGGCCTCAATCTTTTGGCATCAGGGACTAGTTTCATGGAAGACAATTTTTCCATGGACGGGGTCTGGGGACTGGGGTGGGGATCATCAGGCATTAGATTCTCATGAGGAGTGTGCAACCTAGATCCCTCGCATGTATGGTTCACAAGAGGGTTTGTGCTGCTAAGACAATCTAACGTAGCTGCTGATCTGACAGGACCAGGCGCTCTGCTCACCTGCCCCCCACCTCCTGCTGTGCGGCCCAGTTCTAACAGGCCCAGGGTTGGGGACCCCCGATGTAGAGAGCACTTACCACACCAAGCACTCCTTGTACGGACTTCACAAACAATGACTCACTAAGAGGTGGGTACTAGCCTCTTGAGGAAACTAACTCACCATAAGTTTCAGTAACTTGCCCAACACACACCAGAAGTAACAAGGCTGTGATAACCTAGGCAAGGGAACTTCGCCCGCCTCACTCCAAATGTCAAAATGGGTCCCTAGGAGAGAGGACTCCTATCCATCCACCTTCCCAGGAAGGAACGCTTCTGGCCTCTCACTCACCTCCTTCCGCCCAATCCGACAGAAGGGTTGACTAATCTGACTGGTCAGACAGTGACATTCACAGGGCAAAATTTTACCAGCACATGACGCCACTTGATGAGTGCTCCCGTGTGCACTGTGTCCTTTCATACTCAAAACAATGCCATTTATTTATCAAATGAGGAACGGAGGCTTAGATATAAAGTGATCTCTAGCTTCGTCCCTTACTTCTGTTCAAATAATACACGTGGAAATGGCTGGGACCAAGATCTGATTTTAGTCCCCAAATGACTAGGTTACATAAATGGAAACCATCTCTCCAAGGCTTCGTGGCCCCACAGACAGTGAAGGCAAAGGTCTGGGTAGTGTCTGAACATCCAATACCACAAATGGCCTCGGATGAAAGACTCTTGGGCTGACATCAGGGGGGGCTGCTGTGGCCTCACACAGCACACCCTGAGAGAGTGGGACTTACGCCAGCAGAGTGGGCTAGCAATATCAGGTTCCCTCTCTGCGCTTCCTACCTAGAAGCAAGTTCCGGGAGTGTTATGGAGAGACTCTCACACCACACAGAGCCAGTCCTCACAGCCCTGATGGAGAGCAGAGGGAGTCCAGAGCCATGAATGCAAACCCCTGCACGGTTTCCTTCTCATCCTTGGGCCTCAGTCTCAGCATCTAAAAGCAGTAAGACGAAACTAGATCTGTGTAGGTCCTCATCATTCACAAGATTTCTCCCATGAGATACAAGCTTGAAGGGCCTTCTAGCAAGCCAATCACATGAACTAGGTAATACTTTGTTTCCCCATTTTATAACGGGTGACTCAAGCATCTGATCAGCGGAAGATAATCAGTGCTACCTCACTGAGCTGATGTATTTCAGCCAAAATCAAACACATCTGGCAAGAGAATTATGCCAAACCACATTATTAGAGGCGCCTATTAATTTTTCTACAATACCTCAAGCAGCTATTAGACTGCCATCACGATTTTCATGAGCCTTTGGGAGTTCAGGCCCCCAGGTGGACCGACCCCAGATGAGATATTTTTCAAGATCCCTTCAACTCGGATACTTGGTGATTCTCTGAGTAACTAGCACCCAGCAAAAATGCAGGGCTGTCTGTATATGACCAGCAAGCCCTACAGAGCTCCAGCTGGGAGTAGTGGTTCTTCAGTCAAGGCTATGAGCAGCTCACAAGCAAAGATAGGTTGGTCAACAATCTCAGACTATGCCAGGGTAGTACATTCTCGAACACTGAAAGCTAGACATGATAAGGTTCATTTTCATGTATGTCTAGTCCAGGGAGGACCGCTGGCAGCAGTGTCTTTGATCACAAAAGGCAGAGATTTAAAGAGAGGTCCAGCAAGAGGTCTCAGAAGAACAAAGAGACGCAGTTATCTTTTCATTTTTCCTTCCTTCTCCAAACTCTTTTCTCTAGCATTAGAAATCAAGTAGAGATTATTAAAAGCTAAAAGATGCCTTTTTCATGGGCCCTGAAAGACAAAAAAAGCTAGCAGACAGGAAGCATAAAAGACAGTGAAATACAGAAGAAATAGAATGAATTTTCAGTTTTGCATTCAGAGTCCAAGTCTACCGTTACTACTATGTGACCCTGGACAAGTCATTTTAACGTCTCTGAGCCTTTGTTTACTCATAGGTAAAGGAATAATAAGAAGAATGCCACAGAATGAGCTTTTATTAGATGTCAGATGTAAAACATGTTTTTAAACCCCAGAGATGTATGTAAAGGACAAAAAAATGGAATATCTGGCAAACAAGTTCGTGCCTTGTTTTAGAAAAGGCATGAGTTCTGGCACATAAAGTTTCCTTCTCCCTTTGATTTTGCCAGCAAACTTATTCCCTTACTTTCGCTGGTTTAATCCAGGGAAAACTCGCCCTGCATACCTCCAGACTGAGTTAAAGGTTTGGGCCAGGGAGCCTTGACTTCCATACGGAGAGAGGTGTTGTGGAAAGGTGTGCTTACCTTTTGTTGTATTATCTTCAAGAGGTCAGGGATAGACACACAAATTTTCTTTATCTTAAGCAAAGGGATCAACTTTGATTTTGTCAAAATCCTTCTGGAGAAGGTTCTTTTTCTTTAAGTCTACAAGTTGCTCTTTGGGGTGGGGGGTAATTAACGGACTCCTTAAGTTTAGCAGCTACTATATAAAGTAGCACTTCCTATTAAATTTACTAGCTTTCAAAATGTAGGGGAGGCAATGCACTTGCATTCTAGAAAACTGGGAGCTGGTGAACAAGATCAGACATCAAGCCCTGGCCATTGAATTCCTTTGTGTAAGATTCCACAGAACAGCACTTGGGGTTCTAACAGTATTTATCAAAGACTGACGACCTGTAGTTACCAGTATTTAGACACTCAAAAAGCAATGGATAAAAATTAAAAATGACATGGAGAGTGAAGAAACACATACTGATGAAGTCTGACATGCATTAGGACTCTACAGAAAGGGGATTAACTCCAAGTTCACTACTTACTAACTACATGACCTTGGGCAAAATACTTAACTGCTGTAATCCTCAATATCTTCAACTATAAAATGGGGCCAATGATAATGATAGGATGAAGACAGGCATTAAATAATCGCATGTATAGAGCTTACGCGTAGTACGAATGTTAATAACTGATGACTACTGTTATTGCTATAAAAAAGGCCTTGATAACAAAATCTCCACTCCGTATCTTCATTCATTTCAGTCAAACGTTTTTATGTCTTCAAAAAGGACTGAACCACACCATCTGAAAATGTTAAGACAAGCCTCTAATGCCAAACCCACACTTGATTACTAGTTCCCCTAAGAAAACTTTCAGACTGCACTTCTTGAGGCCAAGATTTTCATCTTTGTGTCCCTAGGCCCAGCACACTGCTAGACACATTAGAGGCAGTAAACAACGTGTACACTAACTAGATGGTAATTTGAATAATTTAGTTTACATTTCTGGGATGACTATTCTACACTATTTCCCCCACCTATGAACTCCCCCTTTCTACATTGTTGAGACCCATCTATGAACTCCCCCTTTCTACACTGTTAAGAGTTTTAGCCTTATTTTTTTCTCAAAAACCATCAGCTTCTCCATGGCACAATCCAAATGATAACCCCAATACTTTAGCAGGACTTGGCAAAATGAATTGTACATAGGAGGTGCTCCCCAAAAAATGCATCGAGCAAATGCTGTTCATGGATTATACACAAATAAATTCCTACATTTAAATGTGAAAACCCAGCTGGGCTTGGTGGCTCAGCCTGTAATCTCAGTGCTTTGGGAGGCCGAGGTGAGTGGATTGCCTGGGCCGGCAGGTTCGAGACCTGCCTGGGCAACTTGGCAAGAGCTCATCTCTACAATAAATAAAAAATTAGCCGGGCGTGGTAGCGCGTACCTATAGTTCCAGCTACTTGGAAGGCTGAGGCAGAAGGATCACCAGAACCCAGCAGGTCAAGGCTGCAGTGGCTGGGAGCGTGCCACTGTACTCCAGTCAGGGCGACAAAGTGAGACCCCAACTCAAAAAAAAAAAAAAAAAAATCTGAAAACCCATATGCAAATCTTTGAAAGCACAGGGGAAAAACAGTATTTAGGTTCACTATGAAAAACCCCTGAAATGTGGGCATGAAGGAACTAAGCATCCAAGGAACTTAGGCACCTCCTTCTCCAGACCCAAATTTGAAGGTGCAATAAATGTGAAGTCTCCTGTGTTCTTCACAAAGCCACTGAACTATGTCTCTGTAAACATCCGGAACATCTATTTTATGTCTCAACTGTTTTAAAGATTTCCTCACTCTATTTTGTCTGCTAGCCACTTGACCTTAAAGATAAATCACTCCATCTCTCTGGGTCTGAATTTTCTTCTCTATAAAATAGAGATGGTGACTATGCCTTCTTCTTTAGAGTGCTCACATGAGGGGTAAATACAACCACGCATGTCTTGTGTCTACAGCAGGCCTGGCACAGAGCAGCCACTCAACAAATGGGCAGAATGTGCCCTTTCCCTTCATCGTCACCAAAATAAAATGCTGGCCCAATATAACACAGCCAAGCAGACCTCCATCTATCGTGCTAGACTCTCCCTCTTTCAACAGACACTGAGTATTAACCATTCAAAGCCCTTAAATAGAGGGTCCCTCCTACTGTCTCCCTCACAGTGGTCCTCACAGTGGTCCTAATGCCTGCCTGCTCCCTTCTCAGGAAAATCCTGTCTTCTCCCAGTCACTTACTCATAACGTCCAAATGGTCACGAGTAAAATGGCACACATTAGTGTGCTTTGGTTGCTGAATAAGTAAAACACTGGCTTTTTGCTTGGAAAACAGTCACACACCAGGATGAAACCTTGGCAGAACACCAGCTGAGCCATCCCTGCCTCCCCAAGGCAGTCACTCACTGTTTGCCAGCCAAACCGTGACCCCCACAGTTGCGTACAACCCTTCACCCACAAAGGGGAAGCCTAGAATTAAACTCTTTGTCTCTTCTTAACACTGATCCACTTCCTAGGGTGTCATCACAGAGAGATTTAAATGACAGCTCCAACATCTGCACAACACAGCAAACTCTTTACCAAAGAGACATAGCAAAAGGGAGAATGTGGGTTAACTTGAGGCTCCAAGCTTGGAGATAGGATAGTTTTTTAGTTGAGCTCCGTGTATTCCAATTAGTAATCCAAAGGGCAGAAAAGTCATAAATAAACTTTAAATAGGGTATTTACTCACTAGAACTAGTAAAGCAATTTTTTTAAGCATTCCAAATTACCCAAATTAATTCCTACTCCAGAATTTCCATATCACCAAAAAATTACCCAAAAGTTCTCTTCCTAAGAATAACCACAAAATAACACAAGCCATATTCTTAAAGTTTCCAAATATCTCACTTGTACAGCATATGCCAACAGGATTTTGTGGTATGCCCCCCAATTTTTTCTTTTATTTTGGGTGTGGTAATCTTAAGCCCTGTATTTTTAAAGAACTGAATTGTGATCCACCTACAATATTTGTAATGATGTGTCACTTCCATATATGAAAACTTTAAGTGAAAAATAAAAATTCAACTGTGGTGATTATCCATCAGGAAAAAACTAAAGTATACATTTCACATTTATGCAAAAGGTAAACCACTCAGAGTCCAACCTCATGGCATGTGATCCAAGAATTCAGATGCAGATTGGGGATAATGATTTCTTTATCATTGTACTCAAGATCAGAAAAAGAATTACAAAATTATTGTGCTATCCTGAATGAAACATTTATTGTTATATTTTTAAGACTATGAGTATTATCAATGTACTCTAACATGACACTTGAACTTCTAGTCTGATTCCAATTCCTTCTCAAGTTCATAGGTGACATTTGCATTATGGTTGGATCTACTTTTCTACTTAATCTTGCAAAACAATATTTCTCATTAAAAAAAATCTATCTGTTGCATTCATTTCTAAATATAGTTAAATTAAATTACAATCAACAGCAGCTGCATATAATTTAACATTAACCCTATACTATGTAATTGCTTTAAATATGCATACCTACCCCTACAAATAGCATCACCAAAAACTTAGTTTTATCACATCCTGTACAAACAGAATACAGTAACACTATCTCAATGTGCAGGAAGAGAACCGTTAAAATTACTGACAGCTCTGTTAGCAGGCACTGAAGAACTCATCTAGAAGGAAAATAAGTGCTCAGTCTAATCAATGTCACATTCTTTAGAAGTATTTACAATTAGTACAGAAAAAGGATGCAAAGTGCTCCTATGTCAGCACGTTCCAATGTATTACTATTAAGGACAGACCCATCATGGGGTTGAATTGCCTCACAACTCCATTTAAGCAACTCTGTTTAATCCCAGACACTAACCCTCAGACTAGTGCCACAGACCGACAGATCGCCAAAAAAAAGAGGCCATTTATCTCTGGCTATCAAACAAACCTAGGTAATATTTCCCCATCCACTTCAAAATTCACTTCAACCACCGATACTGACAGAGAGAACTCCAGAAGCATTCCCAACTGGAATAAAACGTTCAGACTAATTTACTACACCAGGCAGGCAGGCAGGCAGGCAGGCAAGATGGGACCCAGCACTAACACAGAAATCTTTCCCCTCCCAAAATTCAGAACCCCTGTGCTTCTGAATCCCGTTCCAGAGGTTCCATATGGAAGCATGAGAATCAAAGCTCCGCTCAAGAACAGTCTGCCCACAGAAGCCCAACATTACCGAGGGCCAGCCTTGGGGGGCTTAAGTCTGACAGAGCTCCCCGAACCTCAAATAAACCAACAATACAATGATCCACCCAGGGTAAGCCACCTCTCCTCTAACCTGCACCCAACGCTGCCTTTTTCAGGTGAAATGGGTTTGGCTTGTAAGCCTATCTGGGGTGTGACGCTTCATGGTAATTACAGATGGTGCCGAGTTCCAGGGCAGATGCCCTGGTTGACTTGCGTTTTGTGTTTTTTTGTTTTTTTTTAAACTGAGGTTCCAGAGGCTTCCGCAGCTCCTGGGCTTTCGGGTCCCTCTTGAGCCACCCGATCGTCACTCGCTCAAAATGGCAAAGGAAGGCGCTGCGCCGTCGGCCCTCGCCCCCGGCACCTCCAGCGCCTTCCCGGAGGGTCCAGACAAGGGGAGCCCCTGGCCTGCAGCCTCGGCCTCCCACTCCGTTCCGGGGGGCTCCTGCACGCCGCGCTGGCCTCAGACCTGCCTCCACAGCCTCGAGCGCCCCGCGGGCGGGTCCTGCGGGCGCAGCGGCCCTGCCCACCCGCAGGGGAGGGGGCCGCGTGGCCCTGTGGGCACGCTCCCTTTGCACCCGGGCTCCGGGCACCTACGCCCGGCGGGAGCAGTCCCGGGGGGACACGGTCCCGGCGGAGTTCCCGGTCGTGCCCTGGGGTTTCTCCGCGGCCAAGCCGGCCTGGCCGCGAGGCGCGTCCGCTGCCCCCCTCCCGGGCCCTCGCCGGTGACCTTGGCCACGCGCTGCCCTGCGTCCTCGGCGGCGGCCGCCACCTGCCTCGCGGGCTGCGGGCGCGTCGCGGGGCTGGGGAGGCGCCGGGCGGCGCGGGCCCGGGAGAGAACTTCCCTCTTCTGCGCGCCCCGGGGCGGCCGGAGCTCGCCGGCGCCCCCCGCCCCGGGCCGGGCCCGGAGCGCCGGCAGCCCGAGAGGGCGGGCACGCCGGACAGGGGTCGCGCGCCGGGGCTCCCGGGTCGCCTGGCGGCGGCGCCGGGGGTCCCGCGGGGGGCGTGGCCGCCCAGCCCCCGGCCCCCCTCGGCCCGGCCCGCCCGGCGGGGTCCCGGCGCGACCTACCTCCTCCAGCAGCGTGACGGTGTTCCTGCAGTTGTGCAGCCGCGTGGTGAAGCTGGACGTGGTGGGCGAGTTGTAGTCCTCGGTGGTCTCGGCGATGAACTCGGACACGGAGATCTGGTCCGGCATCCTGCCGGGGGGGCGAGACACAAGCGGGGGCGGGCGGTGAGGCGCGGCGCGGGCGCCCGGGGCTCATGAACGCCCCGCGCTGCCCGCCACCCGGCCTGGCGCGCGGCTCCCGGGCCCGGCGGCGGCGGGAGGAAGGGCGGGCGAAGGCCGGCGGCGGCGGCCGGCGCGCGGCCCTTCAAACTCCGGGCGGCGCGCGAGGCGGGGGGCTCTTGGGGACCCGCCTCCCTCAGCTCATGCCGGCGGCGGCGGGGGCGGGGAGGGCACGCGGCGGCGGCGCGGGTCGGGTCGGGTCGGGGCTCGGGCCGGGCAGCTCGCGGCGGCCGGCGCTGCCTCCTCGGACGCTCTGACAGGCGGCGGCGAGGGCCGGGCTGCCTGAGCGCACACTCCCGCGGGTCGGCGGGCGGGCGGCGCTCCCGCGCCAGTCACGGGGCCAAACAAGGAAGTGCTCTGCGCACGCGCCGCCGCGGCCCCCGCCCCGCCCCTCCGGCCCCGCCCCCGCCCCGCCCCGCCCCCCGGCCCGCGCTGCGGGCGGGAGCCGCGCGGCTCGGGGGCGCCGGCAGCCGGGTCCCCCGACCGCCGCCGGATCGGCGACTCCAGCGAGCTCGTTACGCGAGCGTTTTGCGAGGGGCCCCCCAAAAAGTTGTCCGCGTTCCCGCTGCGTCCCGTGCGGGTGCAGGGAGCGAGGCCGTGCGAGCCGCCGACCCGGCGAAGGGGCCCGGCCCGCAGCTGCCCTCCGCCGCCTGCCCGTCCAGTCCTCTGCAGGGCGCTCGTGGCCACGGGAAGGCTAGACAGCGTGAAGACAAATGACGGGTTTGGGTTTTGTTTTGTTGTTTCCGATGGTCCGGTCTTTCATTTGCACTTTTTTCTTTTTTAACCCGGAGGAAGGACGAGGGTCGGGAGTGTAAAACGCGTTTCCCGAGCTGCAAAGGGTGTCCAACGCTAAGCAGATGCCAGGTTTCAGCGGGAAAAGTACCCACAGATAGCTCACTCCTCGGCCCCGGCAGATGGCTATTTTTAAAACTAGCTCAATCTACTTAGTCTAAAGAATCCATTTAATTTCTCACCATTGATGGCACATGATACAGGTTTTAAAAAAGGGGGAAAAAGTAAAATAAAAGCTATGCCTTTGGGAAGCGCTGCAGGATTGGTACCTGGAATTCAAGCCAGGGGACGCTTTGACAGCTGCCTTGTAGCTGGACTTCCAGATGTGCCCCCTAGGGCTGGAGGCAGCCCTGCCTGTAGTCTCCCTGGGGATGGAGCCCCTGCCATCTTCTGCGGTTAAGTGTCTGTTGTTGGGTCCTTGCCCTTGACTACAAGGAATGCCTCAAGGCAGGGGTCTTGTCTTAGCAGTGAACCCGGCACCGAGAAGTGGCAGAGTGGCTATCAAATGAAAATGCATCACCTCATTAACTGTCAACAAATATTTAGGAGGAGCTACTGTGTTCCCTGAGGATGCAGTAATGATAAAGCCCCTGCTCTCATGGTGCTTGCCATCTAATAGGGAGACAGACGACTAACAAATATATAACACAGAGTTCATATGAAGTAAGAAAGCGACGGAGTTGCCATAGTATAAAGAATGTTCAGAGAAGGCCTTTCTGGCTAGTAACATCTTGAGAAAAGAATGAGAGGAGGGAGGCACACAGACATCCAGTTAGCTCTGGGGTCGTGGGCCTTCAGTTACTTCTCATGAAGGCAAAAGGTAAGGGCACCAACCCAGGAGGCTTGAGTTAAACGGTACCGGATGAGAAAGTGCTTTGTGCCCAGGAAAGCCATGAGGAAAGTCTGAGCTGTTTACCTCCCCGCGTTGGCTCTGCTACACCTGCACTGTGCCTCCAGTGAGGTGCTCATCAGTGTCCACCAACAGCCTAGCCTTCAGGTCACCAAGTGCTACTGTAAACTAAAGGAAGAATTTTGCAGGGAATGGACATAAGTAAGCACTGTCCCTGGCAAAGTGAAGTGCCAGAAAATCAACTTTAAGAGCCATTCTCTTAAAAAAAAAAGTAAGTAAGTAAATAGAGACCCACTTTCTCCTTGCTGGCACTTTAAAAGCTTGGTTTGGGACACGCCAGTTTTGAAGTTCAAGGGAGCCAGCCACATGGAGACAGCAGGCAGCTGAAGATTCACATTTGCAAGTTGCTTGCTCATGTGCGGTACTTGACAGAACATCAGAAGAGCCAACAAGAAGAAAAACCTACCTTTCCTTCCCACATGCCCACCCAATCACCTTGCTTCTGGAGAGTTCTGTGACTTGGGACAAATACGGCCCCTATTAATTGGGCTAATTAGGCTCTCCAAATCTTAGCTGCTTCATGCTACCCCATGGAGCATGAAGGACACAACAGCCCCCACTAAGACTTCACCCCCAAGAAGGTCTTCCTTCTTTACGGCTGGAAACAAATTCAGACTTTGATTTTTGCATTTGTTCTATTCCAAGTTATCAGCTAGCACCTGTTGCCTCCATGGGTTGATAGCTCCTCCCATCCTCCATATCTGGTGTATAGTAAACACTCAACAAAATTAGTTGTTTACAATAGCAAAAACATGGAACCAACCTAGGTGGCCGTCAACATGGACTGGATTTTTAAAAAACGTAGAATACTGTGCAGCCATAAAAAAGAATAAAATCTTGTCCTTTGTAGCAACATGGATGCAGCCAGAGACCATCACCCTAGTGAATTATCACAGAAACAGAAAACGGAATCTCACATGCTCTCCCTAATTAGTGGGAGCTAAACGTACATGGGCACAAGGATAGGAACAACAGATATTGGGGCACTCCTAAGAGGGGGCTATGGGCTGAAAAACTACCCACTGGGTACCATGTCCACCATCTGGGTGATTGGCTCAACAGTAGCCCAAACCTCAATATCGTGCAATAGACCTATGTAACAAGCCTGCACATGTGCCCCTTGAATCTAAAAAACTAACAAATATATGAGCTGTTAATAAAAGCCTTGAGTCAGTGTATAACTGCCTCAATTCCAGGAGGCCTTCGATTCCAGTCCTAATAACTGATGCTGTCATCTTGGGCCTTGGTGCCATCGTTTGTAAAATGGGTGTGTCAAAATGACCACAGATCCCTTCCACTGGGAGCTGATTTGTGTAGACACTCTGCAAAGAATACAGGCGCGAGGAATAAAGACTATTACAACAAGCTAAGGAACTGCACTGGTAGACAGCTGGGGATTTCTCTCTTGACTGAATTCACCAGAGACTCCAAACTGCTGCCATCAATTGCTGTTTCAGTTTCATTCGAAGATTATGTTACGTATTTGCTCCTCCTCCATCTCCTTCGTCCAAGAAAGGAGTATACCCACAATGAGAGATTGTGCTCTGGTAAGTATATACCCCCTCAGACTGGTCTGCAATTAGAATTTCAAAGGTTCACACCTCTACACCGTTTCTGGGGTTCATGGGTCATAATCCTCTTTAAATTTGAAACCATGCCTCAGTGAAAACCATCTGCACCACTCATTTTCTCAAATACTCTGAAAACTATTCCTGGATATCTAAAAGCAAATAGAGACTGACATGGGCACAACTAAACGCTAGATTTCTCTGCATGGAGCTGCTCAGAAATATACAGCATCCCTTCCAAAGCCAGGAAAAACATACACGCACACGTACTTATACTTGTGTGTGCCTGACTTTACATGTAACAAGCACCATCTTTATTGTCATCATCATACAAAGACTGTGTAGCACCCTTGTCCTCCTCAGGCCAGTTCCTTACTCTGAGCCCTGCTAACTGGGGTAAGACAGGGGTCCTGGCAGGATGTGCTTTGCCACCATGAAAAAACAAGAAGAGTGGTGGCTTATTCTTCTGGACAGTAATGGTGCTACTGACACACTTGTCATTAGGGAGCTGGCCCTAAGTGACATTTCCAGTTGCAGGCCTAACTCTCGTCCGTCTACCTTGCAACCAAGGGGGCACACTGCAAGATGACTGGCAACAAAGCAGAAGTGGGAGAGGGAATGTGGGACGTGGGGGTGCTTTCTGCACCCCAGAAACCAAGGCGCTCCTGGTACACAGAGCCACAGTGCTAGCCAGTGACGGCGTTCACCAGAGGTTCCCAATGCCCTCTTGGGGACAAGGGCGATGGCAGAGTGGGAAGAGAACATCGTTTGTGTTACATGGACCTGGGTTTGAATATCTGCCCTGTCATTTAATGAGCCTTGTTTTCTTCATAAAACTATGCTTCATGTTGTTATGTGCAATGAGATGGGAAGATGTGGATAAAGAGGTTGACGCATAGTGAATAATCAACCAACGTGAATTCCCTTTGAACTCCCTTTCAGGTGAAAGAGGACTATAAATAAATCTCATTTCATTCCACCACTCAGATTTCTAAATTTGTCACTTGGCTGAGGAAAGGAGGCGGGGAGGGGAAAGTCGCGTGTAAGTCCCAAGTCTGGGATCTCGGATTTGGGAAGAAATCATTGTTCGAGACCTCACTTTTTCTCATAGGTATCCTTTGTGAGGTCAGGTCCATTAGGGATGGTTTTGGATTTTGGAAGTAAATAAGCGGTATCTAGAGTCAAAGAGGACGAATACCAATCAGGGTCAGAAGTAAGTTAAGACCATAGAATGAAATAAAAGCCATGTTTTGGGGGAACACAGTTCCTGTAAGAAGGGTATTCTGAGCAAAGCAACTTCTGGGGATAGAACAGGGCATTTATTCTGCAGGAACATGAGTTATGGGCTGATTCTCAAATAAGAAATCTTTGGGCTCACATCTCTGGCACGAAGCAGCTATTAGACCTTGCTAAAGTATCACTGTTCTCTGAGTCTCAGTTTTTACATCTATAAAATGGAGGCAATGATGGTATGAATCTCACTGTTGAGAATTCAGTGAGCTAAGGCATATAAAGTGCTTAGCAGGGTCTGAGACATCTTAAGTAGACAATATTTTTCAGATATTATTATGGGAACTCTGAAAACCTTATCTGGAGATCAATAGAGCTGATATCCTTGCCAGACACGGTCATGCACACTTGTAATCCCAGCTACACAGGAGGCCGAAGCAGGAGAATTGCTTAAGCCCAGGAGTTCAAGACCAGCCTGGACAACACAGCAAGACCCTTCTCTCAATTTTTTTTAATTTAAAAAATAAATCCTGCTATTCTTGCAAAAACAAAACATTCTCCAAGACCTGCCCTGTACTTTCTACACCTTGTTAAGTACAGACTTCTGAACAGCTTTATGCTCCTTTAAACCTCATGTCAACTTTATACAGTATCACCTGAAGCCCCAGGGCATGGGATACTACTTTCTGGCTCTCATCCTGGGTCTGGCTTCACACCTGCCTGTTATACGTGCAGTGCCTGAATTCCTTCCCATAACAAACAGTCCCGAGATGCAAGTACTACTATAATGGAATCTGAGACACAATAAAATCTCACTGCAAGTTAATGTCCCTGAGACTGGCAGACTCTAAATGCAGTGCTTTTTCCACTGCCCACACAATTAGTCTCTTTACTGTACTCTACATGGTGCCACTTTGTTAGATACAATGCCAGGGGTGCCAAAAAAATGTATACACATTTTAAGAGCTGTTATCTATGTATTACTTTTAGTTTGGCGTGATCGGAAGTGTCTGGACACTGATGGGAACCACTGTGAGCACGTCTTGTAATTGCAGAAGTCAAACGTGACTTGTATTCTTCTTTTGCTATCGGTATATATTATTATAATTTTAAAACCGTTTTTTTCTTTCTTAAAACGTGTAGGGTAACCCCTTGGGGTCTCCTCCCACTGTGGGGGCTTTTCTGTCCTCTCAATAAATCCTGCTTTCTCAAAAATAAAAACAAAAAACAAAAGTGTATATATTTTTTAGCATCCTCTGTATTTTTCCCAGCCTGGGCAACCAAAGAAAGTATCCTTAGTCCCTTACTCCACCTGATAACTTATGAATTTCGTGCTCTACCATCTTAATGAAGTGGTGGAGGGAAGAAAAGTCCTGCAGGGGCATCAGGAGGGAGGCATGTATGTGACTCTGTGTTGTCCAATTAAACTCACGTTGTCATATTTTACAGAAACTACCGACTGCGTTTTTTCATGTTCTTTGTCGCATGCTTCCCAAGTGCACTTATGCAATGTCATGTTTTTAAAAAAAGGCCAATTCTAGTCCCAAATGTACTTAATTTAATTTAAATACTCCAAGCAAAGCCACTAGAGTGTTCTCAGTAAGTCAAGAAGAGAACATGGTTTGTGTGGAGATAAAAACTCCTCTCTGTTCCACCTCCCTGTTCCCTGACTGTTCCTTCTGATAGAAGCAGGCAGGAAGAGCCAGGCAGAATAGTGGGAACCCAGAAGACAGGTAGTGTGAACATCACAGAATGAACTCAGGAATACACTGCTGTTCATTCCTGCAAAAGAATAATAATAATATCAGCTAACAACTGTGCTTATGTGCCTTTTGCACTGCTCTGAGTTCTTGCAGGCACAACCTCACGTAATATACCCCAGCAACAGTATAAAGCCGGTACTGTATTAACCCCGTGTGATACACAGGAGAAACCTGAAGCTTACGGGTCACCTTGGCAAGCAGGACCGAGCAGTCTGATTTCACAGCCCACGTGATTAATCACAGCGCTACACCGCCTCATCAGAGACAATGAATGGGGACAGTCCCAGGATTCAGATGCAAGCTGGACTGGCCTTGGGAGCGCTCTCCTTGCCCGGATTGGGATTCATCTTCACATGGATATTTGCAACGTGGCCTCTTTCACTCTGCCTTAAGCAACTGGAGGATACTGGCACTACTCAGAGGGAGAAACTGAGAACCTCACCAGGAACAAACAGTTCTGTTAGTGACAGGACTTGACTCAGAACTCACATCTCACTTGAGTCTAGGAGTTCGAGGCTGCCGTGAGCTCTGATCACACTATACTCCATCACTCCAGCCTCCAAAACAACAACAAAAACCTCGTATCTTCCTACTGACATTCCTGCACTGCCAAGTTGCCAGACTGTCAACCCCTGCGAGCACTTGGGAACTTTCACCTACATCCCCCCGGAACTAAAGTAGGGACAGACGGTTCCTGAAGTCCGGGCTCGGTATTTTACAAGCACCATCTCCTGAAATCTGCCTAGTCACCTAGTAAGTGGCATGTCTTCTGCTAAGACAACTCAAGAGATATGCACAATCTGCTCAAGGTCGACGGTTAATAAGAGGAGAAGCACTATTTGCAGTCGGTCTGGACCCAAACCCTGCGAGCTTTTCCTTCCCTAGGAAGGCACTGCGTAGTCCAGGTCCCCTGTGTGTCTGCAAGAATGTGTTTTGAATTGAACTGGCTCCCTTTGACGAGCTACATCGTTTCTGATATAAGTAAAACAACCTCCGGTGAAGAAAAACCATGGTGTTTTATGGGATTCCTAAAAATGTGCACTCTATGAGAAAGCCAGATTTTATTTCTGAGAAACACCCACCTAAAAAAATGAGAACTTACAGAACATTCAGGTTTCTCATTCTCCTCGATGAATTTGTTTTGTTTTTGGATTAGGTGATCACACTTAATCACGCCCATGTCCGTGCTATATCAGGACTGAGAACGTGCCTCTTTTGTGGCTCTTTTCCATGGTACCATTTTCCAAATGTTTACATTTCTCCAATTAGACTGTGAGCTTGAGACCGGGGAGTTTTCTGCTCCTTGTTATGGCCCCAGAACCCCAGGTGCTCAAAAGATGCGTATTAAATAGCTGAAGGGAAGAATGAATGGGTGAAGGACGGAATGAAGGAGGGAGCAAACATTTACAGGGGAAGGCGTGCGAAAGGAATTGGGAGAGGAGAACTCGGGGAGCAGTCCTGGTTCTTACAGTCGCTTCCAGGATCTTCTATCACCATAAACAAGAGGAGCCAGAAAGAATTTCAAGGACAACGCGCTTCTCCAGTCTTTCATTTTTCAGACGAAGAAACTCATTCCCCAGCGGTGAGGTGACGTGCTCAGTGTTCCCTGGCAGATCTGTGGCTCCCAAGGGACTCTCACCTTCCCACCTGTCCCCGTTGCATTTCTGGGATGGGATTAAAAACCTTCAGAAATGCCATCCACAACAGATGATACGTATTAAATACTTATCATTGCTGTATCAAGGAGTGCCCCAGACATTTGTCCACTGCTTAAAAACTGTAACAGCATCAAACCTAGCGCACTTTCACTAACACCCCTAATTTCGGCAAGAAAACCGTGTCCCACAGTACTCACCACTGGTTTTCATCCTCTCTTCTCCATTGTCGTCTCACCCCCTTAGTCATTCCTGTCTCCTCTGTCCTGTTCTCCAAAGCCAGTAAATCCCGGGTCCTCCTATGCCACCTGCTTTCCTTAAGAGCTACTGTATATAAAGTATCGGAGTCCGTTGTGCTATTTTTCTAAGCAACCCACTCCAAGCCCCCACCATATGCAGAGTATAGGTCAAATTTCTCTTTTCGCCAAGTCTAGTTTACTCTAATGATTGCCATAGTTCATTCCCCTTTGGTCATTTTCAGAGATAAGATCATTGCCTCCAGAGCTCCTGAGGACATTCTCCAGTGGGTGCAGGGGGGTATTAGGCTGGAACAGGTCAGTTCAGTTCTAGTCCACAAACAGGTATGAAGCAGCCCTGTAGTCTTTCTTTTTTTTTTTTCAGTTGGAGTCTCACTCCGTCGTCCGGGCTGGAGTGCGGTGGCACACTCATGGCCACCCCAGTTTCGACCCGCTGGGCTCCGGCGATCCTTCCACCTCAGCCTTCCAAGTAGCCAGAACTACAGGCGCGTGCTACCATGCCCGGCTATTTTTTAAAAAATTTATTGTAGAGATGAGGTCTCGCCAAGTTGCCCCGGCTGGTCTTGAACCCTGGGGGCTCAGGCAATCCACTCGCCTTGGCGTCCCACAGTGCTGGGATTACAGGCTGCCACCAAGCCTGACCTATCATTTCTTTCATTAGTAGTAGTCTTTCTAGTGGTGAATTGTGTGCGATCTGGATTCCGAATACCTGGGTTCAATCCCAGCTCTGCCACTTAACAGGGTTTCTTGCCTTAGGCAAGTTACTTAATTTCAGTTTCTTTACCTTTAAAGGAAGATTATGAAAGAAAACCTTTCTGGTAAGGTTGTTGTAAGTTTTAAATGAGATAATCCAGGCAAGATCCTTAGCACACTGCCTGGTATATAGTAAGTGATCAATAAACGGTAGCTATTAATATCACTATTTGCATTCTAAACAGACACTATGCTAGTCTCTTCAGGAGCCTAAAAAAATACATAAAAAACAGCGTCTGTTGTCAGGGAGGTCACATGTAGACAGATATTTCGCTTTTCAGCACAAAGTATGAAATGTTCAAAGAATTCAAGAAGAAAATAAACATGTGTTTTAAAAATGGGACCCACGAATGTCAAGTCCATGGAAAGGTAATTTGATGTAATGCTATCTCTCTGATTTGCCCAAAGCCCAGTCAGACCTATTTTTATGAGCACTTTTCAAAGCAGCTGATCCTCTGAAATACTACCCCAGAAGAAAAATGTGATAAATGGTAGCTATTTGGGACCAAGACGTTTGTGACATGGAATGCCAGGGAGGTCGGCTCCTTTTCCTCAGCCAAATCACTTCACCTCCTTGGGTCTCATTTTCTTTGTGGTTGCAATCAACAGCCTGAGGCAGAAGTTCACGGATTTCACAGAGGTCCCTCAGGCAACTGCATCCAACAAATCCATAAATTCTTTCTAGACATCAGGGTGTCAACAACCCCAAACACCCAGAGACCCCCAGCTCTGCTTCAAGAGCTGCTGATAAGGCAAACACTGCCTGGAGGTCTTCAGTCTGGGTTGGGAGCCTCAGGTAGGAATATCTTATGACTCCCTCATGGTATCCACCTGCTTTTCACTTGCAATGTTTTTGAATGCAAATAACAACGAGCTGTATCCTCACAGGATTTTTCCATAACTGTGTCAAATGTAGGGCATGGCTCCATTTGAAAAAGGAAAATTGCCCACCCACTATAGAGTTTTCTTCTTAGCATATGCTATTTGGTTAACATCTTTTTTCAAATATAAACATTCCAAATCACACTAAGGGCTCTAATTAAAAAAAAAAAAACAACTCACATTGCTAGCAAACCTTCTGACAGACGCATCCAGCTTCTGTTCCCCGTTATTATCTGTTGTTTTGTTCTTGAAAAAATTAGTCTTTTTGCTCTGGCCTTAGAGGTTGCAAGGTATTATAAAACTAACTTATAAATTGCTCTGTTTACATGGGCAGCAGAGAACTTACTGTTGATTGGCTCTGGAGAGTATTTTCAATACCTTTGGGCAGAGTCTGCATGAACAAACTGATTTTTCTCCCAATGTTTGGGTTTAGGAATTAACTTTCATTTACTCCCAACTAATTTTAGCATCCTGAAATTGACAGCAGTTCAGACAGACCCTTAGGACACTGACTACATTTTCTGTCTGCCCTACAACCCTTCTTGTAGAAACTATCCCTCCTAACTCCAGGTAACTCATGACTGTCAATCATATGTCTCCACTTTCCCAATCAAAGGGCTGGACCCAGGCTGTCCAATCAGAATATTCCAGGTTCCTGAAAACAGCATTGACAGGTACTAGATCAGGCATTTAACTCAAGGTCAACCAGCATCCATCATGGAGGATGTATGTAATGATATGGATGCTAAGTAAACAGGGATATGCTTTTTTTTTTTTACAAGTTCTAGCTCAGATGGCTCAGCAGACCTTCAGCTACTGGTCACCATCTTTGCCACACATAAGAGAGCATGCTTAAGAACAATCATAGCCAGGCCGGGCGCAGTGGCTCAAACCTGTAATCCGAGCACTTTGGGAGACCGAGGTGAGAGAACTGCCTGAGCCCATGGGTTCAAGACCAGCCTGGGCAACTTGGTTAGACCTCATCTCTTAAAAAAAAAAAGAATGATCATAGCCAAAAGATGGCAAGAGGCTGGGGAGAGCCCTGGTGATATCGTATGAGCCACTGGGTCCATAAAATCTATGCCATGCCTAACACTAGTCTAGCTAACGCTTGGACTTCCAGTAATGTGAGCTATACTTCTTTTTTAGCATAAGTTAATCTGACTTGGGTTTCTATCACTAAAACTAAAAAAGCCCTGGCTAGTCTTTTCCTGGTTTCCAAGTACCATCTTCATAGTTAGTAGATTTGTTATCTTGGACAAGTTATTTACTTCCTCAGAGCCTCAACTACCTCATCTGTAAAATGGGGATAATGATATCCATCTCAAATGATTGCTATTAAGAATAAATTAGGCCGGGCGCAGTGGCTCAAGCCTATAATACCAGCACTTTGGAAGGCCAAAGCAAGAGGACTGCCTGAGCCTGCGGGTTCGCAACCAGCCCGGACAACTTGGCAAGACCTCATCTCTACGATAAATAAAAAATTAGCTGGGTTTGGTAGTGCGCCTGTAGTTCCGGCTACTTGGAAGGCCGAGGCAGAAGGATCGCCTGAGCCCAGCAGTTCGAGTCTGAGGTGGCCAGGAGTGTGCCACTGCACTCCATCCTGGGCGACAGAGTGAGACTCCAACTCAAAAGAAAAAAAAGAAGAAATTAGATAATACACATAACAGAATGAGAGAAAATATTTACAAATCATACACAGGTTGAATATTCTTTATCTGAAATGCCTGGGACCAGAAGTGTTTCAGATTTTGGATTATTTGCATATATATAATGAAATATCTTCAGAATGGGACAAAAGTTTAAATATGAAATTCATTCATGTTCCATATACACATAATCTTAAGGTAATTTTATGCAATATTTCTAATAATTTTGTGCATAAAACAAAGTTTGTGCACAATGAGCATCAGAAAGCTGTCACTATCTCATGTTGGTACTCAAAAAGTTTCAGATTTTGGAGGATTTCAGATCTCGGAGTTTCAGATTAGAGATGCTTAACATGTGTCTGATAAATGTCTAAAATATTTAAAATATCCAAAATATATAAACTTTAACAGCCCATCAATAAAAAGACAAATAACTAATTTATTTGTTGCTGTATTTTTTTTTTTTTGAGTTGGAGTCTCGCTCTGTCACCCAGACTGGAGTGCAGTGGCCGCTCCCGGCCACCGCAGCCTCGACCTGCTGGGCTCCGGCGATCCTTCCTCCTCAGCCTTCCAAGTAGCCGGAATTACAGGCACATGCTACCATGCACGGCTAATTTTTTGATTTATTGTAGAGATGAGGTCTCGCTGCCTAGGCTACAAATAACTAATTTAAAAGTAGGCAAAGAGCCGGGCTCGGTGGCTCAGCCCGTAATCCCGCGCCTTTGGGAGGCTGAGGTGAGTAGACTGCCTGAGCCCACGGGTTCGAGACCCGCCTGGGCAGCGAGACCTCCTCTCTACAATAAATTAAAAAATCAGCCGGGCGTGGTAGTGCATGCCTGTAATTCCGGCTACTTGGAAGGCTGAGGTGGAAGGATCGCCGGAGCCCAGCAGGATGAGGCTACGGTGGCTGGGAGCGGCCACTGCACTCCAGTCTGGGCAACAGAGTGAGACTCCAACTTAAAAAACAAAAAAGTAGGCAAAGGATTTGAATAGACAAGATTATACAAATGGATAACAAGCATGTGAAAAGATGCTCAACATCAGTAATCATGAGAAAAATGCAAATCAGACCCACAATGTAACTACCCAAATGGTCCCAAACGGATGAATGAATAAACAAAATGTGGTATATCCATACAGCGGAGTACTATTCAGCCACCAAAAGGAATGAAGCACTGATACATGCAATAACATGGACGAGACTAGAAAACATTGTGCTAAGTAAAAGAAGCCAGATATAACAAGCCATACATTGTACGATCCCATTTATGTTAAATGTCAAGAATAGGCAAATCTAGAGAGACAGAAAGCAGATTAGTGGTTGCCGGGACTGGGGGTGGGAGGGAGGGTTTATGGCAATGACTGCTAACAGGTACAGGATTTCTTATGGGGAAAGTGATCAAAATGTTCTAAGATTAGATTATAGTGAGAGTTATACCACCTTGTGAAAACAATGACTTGTTCACCTTGAAGCAACGCACTTTATGTTTTGTAAATTATCTCAATTAAAATAACCACTACGGTGGTGCAGATAGAAGGCACAGCTTACCCATAAATAACAAGTATGATTTAATATCTACTGTATACAAGACAATGTATATACATGATTTTGTTTAACCCTCACAATCCTACAAGGTAACTGCTACTCTCCTCATAGTTAATGGGCAGTAAATTTAGGCTTAGGGGAGTTAAAGTGCTATTACACTCAGGGTCCTGCAATTAGTAGTGGGGAGAGTCAAACATGAGTCTATCCGATTTCTTTTTTTTTTTTTGAGTTGGAGGCTCACTCTATCACCCAGGCTGGAGTGCAGTGGCACGCTCACAGGCACTGCAGCCTGTGACTCTGGTGTTCCTTCCACCTCAGGCTTCCAAGTAGCTGGAACCACAGGCGTGTGCCACCATGCCTAGCTAATTTTTTAATTTGTTGTAGAGACAAGATCTCACCAAGTTGCCCAGGCTGGTCTCAAACAACTGGACTCAGGCAATTTTCTCACCTCGGCCTCCCAAAGTGCTGGGATTACAGGCTAGAGCCACTGCGCCCTGTCAAAGTCTATTGATTTCAAAGTTCAAGCCCTTCCCACTGCACGGCACTCTCTGAACAAATAGTACCCTGCTGGATGAGGCAGGGACTACTGGTGTCATGATCTCTATCTGTTCTCCTTTTCTTCAGAAACAGAGCTCTGGTTTTTATTCTGGGCAGCAATGTGTTAAACTGAAAGACCCATGGTCCAGCCTCCCTCACAGCTGGGACGGGTGTGTGGCTAAATCTAGCCAGTGAGACAGAAGCAGAAGTACTATATAGGACTTTTGGGAAAACGCCTTTAAGAGTCAGGTTGGCTCGGGGAGGCCCCTGATATCCTTCCTCGCTTCTTCCATCCTGCTGTCTGTGCTGTGGATGTGATGGCTGACATTCTAGAAGCCATTCTGGATCATGAGGCAATATTACAAAGACAGTAGATTAGTCAGGCATGGTGGTCCAGCTACTCGGGAGGCTGAGGAGGGAGGATCACCTAAGTCCAGGAATGAGCCATGATCATGCCACTACACTCCAGTCTGGGCAACAGAGACCCTGACTCAAAAAAAAAAAGGACAGTAGAGCCAGAAAGACCGAAATAGCTCAGGCTCTTGATAACCATGGTGGTACCATCTGGTTCCAGAACTCTCTTGTCTGAGAGAGGGAAAAAAAGACCTAACTGCTAATGTTATTTGGGCTTTTGTTTATATGGAGTTGAAAGCTAATCCTAATTTATTCACTGGGCCTATGACAATGTTGAACCAACTAAGAATGTGTGATAAAAAGCTAATCTCAAAAATGGTCAAATTAGAAGTACTCTACCAGAGTAATGTCCCCAACTTGTCCTCTGTGTTTTACATTCTTTACTAAGAGGCTTAGGGATTCCACTGAATGATTCTGAAGACACTCACCGAGGTCTGATTTGTGAAGTTACACAATAACTGAAAGGCCTGATCTCAATTCACCAAGTATAGGCATTACATTTTATAAGCACTAAATTTCACCTCAAGAATTGCTTCAGAAATACAGCACAGAAGAGCCAACCACCTCCCACAGAGTAGATTTCTGAAGACGCAAATTTATTTACACAACCCTTGCACAATTTGGTTAAGGGAGAGGAGACAGGGCGGATTCCAAACAGGAAGTAAGACGATAAAGCTCAAAGATTTCTTTGCTGTAAAATCAATGTTCTGCCCAATCTCTCCAGAGCCATCATTTAAAATTCCAGAATTATTTTCTCTGCCAGAAAGACAAATGGCAGTGGGGCTTGCCATGGCTGAAATAGCATCCCAGCTCTGTTGTTTGTTTATTTGTTTACATGAGCTAGGGGTGATATTTCTCAGTCAGTGTATTATCTATAACCCAACAGTAAGTTGATGCAACATTGCTGGCTTAAGAATGGCTTCTCTTTGGTTAGCTTCCTTTCTCATTAGGGTTCTTTAGAATCCAAGCCACAATGACGTAGGTGGGGACGAAACATTTGGAGGAAGGAAAGATTTTTCCACACTTTTTTTCTGTAGCTTAAGATGTCTAATTTTGTATGCACTATGGATGGCTAGAGCTGGTAACCCAAATATTCTTTTTTTTCCCAACAGAAATGTATTTTCTCATAGTTCTAGATGTTTGAAGTCCAAGATCATGGTACTGGTGTGGTCAGTTTTTGGCAAAGGCTCTCTTCATGGGCTGCAGACAGCTGACTCCTTGCAGTAGGTTCACAAAACCTCTATGTGTGAATATAGCATGGGGAAGGAGAGAGAGACAGAGACAAACACACACACCCAGAGACAGAGTCACACACAGAGAGACAGAGAGAGAGAAAAAAAAAAACCCACAAAACACAGCAAAAATTTTGGTTTTATTTTATATTACAGGCTATTGTCTGAGAGAGAAAATTCAGACTAAAACATTATAGTCCTTTCTCCAGATCCTGGGTAGAATTTTTACCCTACTCCTTCCTTTCCTAAGAGTGAATGTATATGCATGTGGACGGACACACACACACACACACACACACACACACACACACACACACCCCTATCTCATGTTTTGTAGCACACAGGAATCAGGAAGTCAACCATAAAGATCTCTAGACAGACAAATTCATTTCTACAAAGTCCATGCACCAAAACCTATGTATTTTAATCCCAGGTACACCCCAGCTCTCACTTGGTCCCCGTTTTCTCTTCCACACAAACCTAGTAAGTTTGGTGAGCTGGTTTTTAGATCTATGACAAACTAAACAGGACGGTTATACCAGGAATAGTGAGAAGGGGCCACAAAGATGGGGCAAAAATTACCTCTCACAAATAAGACATTTACTAACACACCACCCCACAAAAAGAAACCCCAGATAAGCAGGTCTGCTCATGAGGGCAAGCCATTCTACTCAACGGCTCCCAGCCTCAATAGTAAGTGGAATTCAAAATGGTGAACCTTTGGAGTCAAACAAAGATTTGAGGCCTGATGTCTATTCTGGGCACCATGCTAGATGCAATTCTTTGGAAGGGCTTACAAGCAAACCAGCAAAAACAAAATAAAATTAAAAAAAAAACACCATTCAAACAGATCAACTGGAAAATAAATAAATAGGTAAACAAACAAAACAAAATTTGGTGCCCAAAGGCTTTGCAAAAAATGTAATTCCCATAAGAAAAGCAGTCATGGCCATGCTGAGTCCAGAATTTAGAGTCAAAAGACCTGGGATTGAATCCCGACACTGCTGTTTACAAGTTGAATGACAGTGGGCAAAAGACTCGATTTGTTTCAGACACAGTTTCCTCATCTCTAAAATGGGGCCCATGACAGTGATTTCAGAGGCTGTCATAAAGATCAGGTAAGATATATACAACATCTGTGTCCCATAAAAGTTCACTCAGTCCAAAGAAATGAGATTTTTACTACGCCTGGGAACCTTCGTTGCTTTCCATGAAACTATTATTAAAGTTATTATTTGCCCTGATGATGTCAGTTAAAAGCAAAGGAAAATCTAAGCCAGCAATTTCACTCCTAGGTACATATACAATAGAAATCAGAAATATGTACATATGTTCACCAAAAGACATGTATAATGATGTTCATAGAAGCATTATATATGTAATTATATATACATATATTTATACGCATACATATACATAAGAGCTCAGGAAAAAAATCTGCAGCCTCAAAGTAACAACTGTGACAGACATATCTCTATCTCCACCTCAGTCTCTTATTCCAGACTATCTGTCATTCTGTATTTTATGCCTATATCTTTCCATTCGCTTGTACATTTCCTAATGTAAATCTACCCTATTCTTTTAAGAATAAAGTAGAGGCAGGGCTCGGTGGTTCAGTCTGTCATCCCAGCACTTTGGGAGGCCAAGGTGAGTGGATTGCCTGAGCCCATGGGTTCTAGACAAACCCAGGCAACTTGGCAAGAACAGGTGTGGTAGCACAATGCCTGTAGTTCTGGCTACTTGAAAGGTTGAGACAGAAGGATCGCCAGAGCTCAGCAGGTAGACGCTGGGGTGGCCATGAGTGTGCCACTGCACTCCAGCCTGGGCGACAGAGTGAGACTCCAACTCAAAAAAAAAAAAAAAGAATAGAATATAAATACACACACACACACACACACACACACACAGAGAGAGACACACACGAACGATCTGACCCTGGCCTCCCTTTCAAATTCTCTGATTTGAAAAGAAGTCAACCCCTCTAGCCAGAAAACGGTCCCCCATTTGGGAACCCTGCGACACCTCTGTCCCCTGAGCTTTCAGACCTTTGCCAAGGTTGATGCCAACCCATGTATATTCACGAGAGAGGCAGACTAGTGTCAACTGACCTTAAGTAGGGAGAAGCTAACAAGACTAAAATAGGAAGATTATTATGTCTAGCACTTATAACAGCAGACAAAGGATCTTTATCTTCATTTCATCCTCTACGCAGCCCTGAACAAACAGAATAATTTTATGGGGGTTAAGAAACCTGTCCATGTAGCTACTAAGTGCTTTTTGAAACCAGTTCTGACCCCAACTTCACTTCTCTTTCAACCACACCATAGCTGAAGGCTGCCAGAATGGAATGGGATTGACCCGGGCAGAAATTTTGTGTTCCAGTGTTTAAACACCAGATCCTCCTATTACCAACTGCATAAATATTTGCCTGTTTCTAAAACTGCAAAGTTGTGGAATCGTGTTCCCAGGTAATGCAGTCTCCTCTTCAGAATGCAAAAAGGCATTGACTTAGGGTCAAGCTGCTGGCCTAGGGTGGAACAAGCATACGCATTTGCTGACTTTCATAAATTGCAGGTTTGGCCCCATTCCTCAGATTGGCTTCCTAATCACTTGGGTCCTGGTGGGAAGCAGGGCTGACCGAATCTGAAATCAAACCTGTCCCTTGGTGCCCAGCTTCCGCAGGAGATGCCCAACCTCTGAGCCCTGGAAAATGGTGGGAGCCAAATGCACCTGGCTTCTTTTCACACCAAATGGGTGGCAGACCTACAGCAATTTATCCCTTAAGAATAGTGGTGTCACTGTGCACAGAACCACCATCCACAAGTCATCCGAGATGACCCTCAAGGCAGAACAATCACTTAAGGGCCCCCTCCGGGCAGGACTGGAGTCCAGGTGAACTCATCATGGCTGCCTCACCTCCCCCATGTCTATTGCCTGTTTCCAAACTGCTCCATATTGCTGGTCTCAGCCTCGGGCTCCCTAGACAGCTGCCTTCCCTGGTGGACACTTGGAGATCTACAGGTGGAAAGGAGACAGGCCGATGTCGGGGATGGTTGATGGCGACTGACTTGAGTTTGGGCTCTGGCCACTAAACTCTCGGACCCTCCCATCCTCAGGCCATGACACACCCTCCCTGGTTAACATTCTACTGGCCACAGCAGGAATGGACCTTGGAGAGGGAGACCTGGAGGTCTGCTGGGAAGAGAGGCCCAAGGGCTCTGGCTACTGCTAGGGGCTGGGGAGCAAAGGCAGAGGAGGAAGGAGAAAAGTAAAAGAAACGGGGGGAGGGAGGAGAGAGGAAAAGAAGGGGGAGGAAAGGGGGGAGGGGAAGAGGAGAGGAAGGGGAGAGGAAGGAGGGGGGAGGGAAGGGAAGGAGGGCCCCCCCTTCTGGTTTCACCGGAGAGGATTTTGCACAGACACGGGACGTCTGGCTGGCAAAAACACGAAGGGCAGAGGGCTCGAAGTTTCCCTCCACTCTGTCTCCTCTAACTCTCACACAAGCCTGTGAGTGATGCCACATCATCCCCACTCTGTCCACGAGGAAACCGAGGCACCGAGAGGTGAAACATTTGCCCGTGCCCCGGACAAGTAGGTCCGCGTGATTTCAAAGCCGGGCCTGAAAGAGGTCCCACCTCCGCTGCCTGCAGCTGGCAGCTGGCTGCCCCTCTGCTGCTGTACCTGAAAGACTAGTAACAGGAGGGAAGACATGCACTTCCACTGGCTCCAGTGTCCTTCGGGGAGAGCATCACCCCACCCCTGCCTCTTCAGAGACGCAAACACACGTGGACGCACTGCACACGCACTGGGGAACAAAGGATGGCCATCAACTTGGAATTCGCTTTCCTTTCGGCTCCTTTGATCCAGCAAATGCAGCGTCCAGACGCACATGATTTAGGTGTCTCTCTCCCTCTCTCTCTCTGGCTGGGAGCTCTTCTTCGGAGGATTTTAATTTGGAAGCACAGAGAAAGCCTGCTAACCACAAGGTGTGGAGACATGGCCCCGAGGCTGGGCTGGGCCGGGCCAGGCTGGGTGCTCAGTCCGCTGGCACACGTCCCACCGGGTCCACACAGCCAGGCCCCAGCGGACTCCGCACCAGGGCTGCTTCCCCCTCCCTTACCTGAGGAGCTCAGGCAAAGGCTACAGAACAAGGCTCCGTTCTCTCCCTAACTGTGGCTGTGTGCAGCCCGTGCGAGATCAGTGCAGCATTTACTTGTTTCTCAAATTTAAAAAAAGAAAAAAGAAAGTCTTGTTTTCCACTTTCACGTCCAAGCTGAAATGGGGCAAGAGGTGTGAGAAGTTCTCTGAGAGCCACGGACAGTCAGATCGTCTCAGAGTTAAAGGGATCCGGCCATCATTTCCCCCATCACAAACCTCACACAGCACGGACAGACAGACATCCACGCGCACACCTAGAATTCGAGCCCACGCATGACCCACAGGCAGGTGCTGCAGAAGGAGTCTCTTGACTCAAGATGGGTCCTTTAAGACTGATTCATGTAACACCCACCGACTGAGCGTGCCTTCCTGTCTGTGGACCTGGGCCCACGGAGCTCCAGGTAGAAACAGGGGCGAGGGGTGGCTGGCCCACCAGGCCCACACCACATACCCTTCCCTGCCCTGCTCTGGATAACCAGGGGCCTGGCCTGACTCAGACCCATCTCAGAGCAACTTGGTCCTCTGGCTTCCGGCTGGGTTCAGGCAATCGGACGTGGTTACATGCAGCTGGAAGAGGAACATTCGAGGAGGGGCTGGTTCCTTCCTTGCCAGGATCCAGCCCTCCTAATTGCTGTCTCGGGTCCTCTCCACATAGCCTCTCTGACCTCTGCTTTCCAGAGGCCTTCCCTCCAAAGGAGCCTAGGGCACCCCGTTACCCCTTGTAATTCCCCTACCCCCTGCCCACAATTTCCCTGTATTAAACTCTTCTCTGATTATCCCATTTCGAGTGTGCCATCTGTTTCCTGCTGGGACCCGGACTGACACAGGGAGGCAGCCAAGTAAACAGACACGTGCAGTCTCATGCCGACCAATAAAAGACAATACTGTTTCCCAGTCAGGCACAAGAGCTCTGGAATCTGGCTGCCTGGGCTGTGCACGCCGGCGCCACTACTTTCTATCTCTGTTAACCTCTCAGATACTCAGTTTGCACCTCTGAAACATGGGGTTAATACTTGTGCGTACCTAACAGGGTGGTCATGAAGATTAGCTGAGATAATACAAGTAGGGTGTGTCAATACTGATAGATACTAGCAGGGGTTCGTTTTTTTTTCTTGAGTAGAGGTCTTGCTATTGCCCAGGCTGGAGTACAGTGACATGATCACGGCTCACCACAGCCTTGACCTCATGGGCTCATGCAATCCTTCCACCTCAGTCTCCCAAGTAGCTGGGTCTACAGTGTGCACTGCCACGCCAGATTGATGTTTTTTTTAATCCTTTTGTAGGGAGGCAGTCTAGCTGTGTTGCCTAGGCTGTCCTGGGCTCAAGCAGTCCTCCCACCTCATCCTCCCAAAGTGCCATGATTACAGTTGTGAGCCACCTTGTCCAGCTAGTTCTTATACATAGTTAATCGAAGAGTTCCTTCAACAGAGTAAGTGCCCCATATTATCCTTTGAGTGCCGGAAGTGCTAGGAGACAGAGGTATGGAGGGCATGGAGGAAGGAACAAGCAACGGCAAAGAAGAAATCAGGAAGGACTGCACAGAGGAGGGGGTGTCAAGCCCCTCCTGAGAGAGGTTCGCTAGCAGAATGACTGGCAGAGGGGACTCCCCAGCACTACACAGCAGTACGAATGCACAGAGGCTTGACCCCCACATCAGATGTGGGCGGTCCAAATCACCCAGTGCAATGAGAACAAAGAGCGTGTGTGTGTGGCGGGGGAAGGCACGCCGAGGCCACAAGGGTGGGCAGGGGCGGCCAGGGGCGGCCAGGGAAGGCCTCGGATGTCAGGCCGCCCAGATTCATCTCTAATAGCAAGAGAGAGCTTCTAAGCTGACTGAGGACGAGAACTGGTTTGGTGCTGAGAAGGTTCAGCCTGGCCACAATGTTGGGCCTGCCCTGGGTACAATGCGAGCACATAGTAGGCGCCCTGCACATGTGTGTTGATTGCATGGATGCACATGAGCAGTTCTAGACTTCCCACCTCCCTTCTCCCAACAAACACACCCACATGTAACATGTCGTGATTTCGGCAACTCATCAGGCTTCTCCACGTGTTCTTATCTGATCTCATTAATATGATGCCCTTGTGCTACAATTAATGCATTTGGTCTCTGTCCTTGGTTCCTGGCAGAGCTCCTAAACCCCTGGCAATCTCCTAAGGGAGAGTGTATCTTCTGTATGCTAATGAGATGACTCACCGGAAGCTACACAGCTTCAGGATGGTGGCCAGAGGCTCTCAGGGGAAGGAGACAGGCTGGAGACAAGAGTCCAGTCACCAGCGGCCAGTGATGTAACCGATCAGGCCTGAATCAGGAAACCTCCATATCATCGCCTCAACTCTAGGGATTGGACATCCAGGGGCTTCCAGGGTGGTGAGGACCTGTTGGGAAGGGGGTGTATCGCAAGAGGGCCTGGAAACTCTGTGCCCCACCCCTTCCCCTATGCCTTACCACCAAGCCTCGCTTCCACTTGGCTGTTCCTGGGTTGTATCCTTTAGAATAAACCAGTCATAGTAAGTAAAGTGCCTTCCTGAGTTCTATTGAGTTGATTGAGAAGGTTGTGGAAACCCTTGAATTAACAACTGGTTAGTCAGGTACGGCTGGGCCCTGGTCCTGGCATCTGAGGTGGGAGCTGCTCTTTGGGACCGAGCCTTTAATCTGTGGGGTCAGCACCAACTCCAGATATTAGGATCCGAATTAAACTGAATTGTTGGACACCTAGTTGGAGTAGGAAGTGGAAAATTGCTTGGTGTGGGAAAAAACCGCACATTTGGGGTCAGAAGATATCAGAAAAAAGACACTGCGCTCATCAACACTCCACTTCTCTGTGTATACTGGACCTGGCCACCCCAATTCTCCCTGGGCCCGACTGCCAGGCTGACACACGGGACGGCACTCCGTGGGGCTCTGCCCTCCCTGACTCAGCCGCTGATTCAACTGTCCCTCTGGGTGTGGCCGCTGGAGGCACCCCGGGCCAACCAGACGCCACGCCCCGAGTCTGGCACACGCTGGTGCCTGCCTCGGGCTCAGAGGTCCAGAGGCTGGAGGAGGCTGGCCTGGATCCCTGGCTGCCTCACCCCTTTCCCCACCCCAGAGAGTGGGCAGCCCGCCCGCACCCAGCGATGTGCTGGGAGAGAGTCCCTTTCCTCCTTCTACTGAGCTCCTGCGTGCTGGGCACCCCAAGTCTCTGGCTGGGTTCCCCTAGAAGCACAGCCTGGGACCCGGATTTGAGCACAAGGAGTTTATGTGGGAGTGATCCCAGGTAGGCAAACGAGGACATAAGAGCAGGTGGCCGTGGAAGAGGGCCTTTGGGAGATGGCAGAGAACACATCCCGGTTGAGCACCTGAGGGGCGCAGAAGGCTGGAGTGTTCATTCTCCAACCTTTATTCTTTGGCTAAAGGTTGCTCCCGGGGAGTGAACTCCCAGCACTTCTGCTCTCTGACTCACACAGCCTGAGCTGCCAGAGCGGCCCTCAAGGGCTGCAGCCAGGGGTGCCAGGGCAGGGAACCGGCATGTGCCAAGGGGATCCTGGGGAGCACCAACTGGCGAGGCAGGACTCCACCAGCCACCGTGCTGTACCCAGGCAGGTAGAAGCATCGGCTGAAGGTGCTCCAGGGCAAGGCCGTCACAGCCACGCATGCGCTTTCTGATTATCAGTAGCCACAGAAAAAAGTAAGAAGGAACAGATGAAATTAATTTTAATAACATATGCCATTTAAACTCGATATATTCAAAATATTATCTCAATAGGTAATGTAATCCTTAGAATAATTAATAATGAGGCAGTCTACATCCTTTCTTCTTATTCCTTAAAAAAAATTTTGTTTATAGAGACGAGGTCTCGCTATATTGCCCAGGCTGGTCTTGAACTCCTGGCCTCAAGCGATCCTCTTGCCTCAGTCTCCTAAAGTGCTGGGATTACAGGCATGAGTCACGGTGCCTGGTCTGCATATTTTTTTTTTCATACAAAATCTCTGAAAACTGGTATATTTTATACTTACGGGACATCTCGATTTGGAGAAGTCCTGTTTCAAGTTCTTAGAGCCACTCATGTCCTACAGTGACCGTATGAGATGGCACGTTCAGCACCAAACAGCAGTGCCTCCTCCACACCAGAGAAGGGGCCGCAGCAGTGGCTCCCCAAGGTACTTGGAATAAAATTGAGTCTCCCTCTGCAGTCTAAAGGCCTCGCATGACCCACTGCGGCCCACTCCCCACTTCTCACTTTCCAGAACTTGGTCTTCTCTTCCTCCAGCGGCCCTGCTTTTTGTCCTGCCTGGGACACACCCCCTTAGGGCCTAGGTTTGTGCTGTCTCCCTCAGGTAGAATGCCCCATGTGCTTGCTCCTTGTCACCCTTCAGGTCTCACTCCACCAAGTCCCTCTTTTCCCCCAACTCTTGCTCTTTCTTGCTCTGTCAACAGGCGGCATCCCTGCATCCAGGAGGGCCTGAAGCCAGCACCAGCCATGGGTTTTTCTTTCTTTTCCACAACTTGCCACTCAAAGACGCCCGATGGATACAGAATGGCACCACCCCATTTCTCCCAGAGAGGTAGAAGGACTTGCCCGGTCTCCCTGGCAGTCTGGGTGCCTGCCACAGGAAGGACCCAGGTCTCCTGGCCCCTTTCCAGAGCCAACCGCCTACCCCCTCCAACTCGCAGTGAAGACTGCCCTTTGTGACAAAGGTCACATTCACCTGAACTCTCATTCAAAGCCCTGTGTGAAGGAGCCTAAGTCCTCTAAGCTAAAACGTGCTGCTGACATCATGACAAGTCAACGTCCCACCCCTGCTTGGCTCCAAATCTTCTTTACAACCAAATGAGATGACAGAAGCCAAGGGCGATCAGAGCCTCCCACCAGACCAGACGGGGACCCTCTGGGATGAGGTGGAATGACCTCAAGTCGCCAGCAGGGGAGGGCTTCTCTGAAATAAACACACAAACCATTTTCCCCTCTGTGCATATAACCAACCCATCTGCTGGAAGGAAGGGGGCAATTTCAACTTTGCAGGTACAACCACAAAGCTGTCAACGTGGCTATATAATTTACAACCTGGCCTGCAGACAAGCATTTACTGTATGCTGTAATTGTCACCTTCCCCTCCCCCTACTCAGAACCCCACTGCTGTGGGGGGGGGGGGGTGCAGGAGAAAGCAGGACACTGGGAATCGGAAGACGTGGGTTTCAGAGAGGATGGGGCGCTTCTTATAATACTATCTGGGGAACCATGGGCAAGTCACCCTGTCACACTTCACACACCCCCGATGGCTCCCCATTGGCTGGTCATTCGTTCATTCAACCGACATGTATTGAGTGCCTACTGTTTGCCAGGCACTGCCCTCAATGCCATGCATAGTGAGCAAGACTGAGATGATCCCCACCCTCCTGGAGGTTATGATCTAGGGAGAAAGACCAAGGGTGGACATGAAAAAAAGCAAGATGGCACATGCACGCACGCCCCAGGGAGCTGTGCACGGCTCTAGAAGTGCAGAGTGCAGACACCAGTCACTGAGAGTGTTCTGGAAGGGACCGCACCCGGGAAGGCCCTGGGGATTGAGAGAATAGAGTTCTGTCAGGAACCACTCAAACTCTAGGCTGCCTGAAGTGTGGACAAGGAGAGGCCCGCATGGAGACGTAGGGACACAGTGGCAGTGGCCGTGGAGCTGGGGTTCACACATCCAGGACGAGGACAGAGCCTCGGAAGGGCCTCCTCAGCGCTCACAGCCTCTCCCCCCCACCCCCGCAGCCCTTCCCGCCACCCGCCCCTCTCGCCTCCACCCGCCTCCTGACCCTCAGGTCCAGCCCTTATCCCACCACACTCCTGCCTTCTGGCCAGAAGCTGCCCTCATGGAGCAGGTGCCCCCACGAACGGGACAGAGACCCCGGGCTGTGTTTCAGAGGAGGCTGGCCGTTCCGGGTAGGGATTCCAGGTCCGCACTCTATCTTTGATCCAACAGGATGAGCTGAACAAAGGAGCCACAAGCCTCCCACCACTCAAACCTGGCCTGGAGCAACGCCAGAGGCCAGCAGGGCGTTGCAGGCTGAGGTTGCAGGCTGATGGGGGCATGTTTGCAGCGCATCTAAAAGCAGAAGAGACGCTATACCTTCTAATCCCCCCAACCCTGAGTTGGTGCATTAAGAGTCAACCCGCAGGGAGCCTCAGGGTTAGGGTGGTGCCTGCACGCCTGAAGCCTCCGCTCTGCTGGGAGGTGCTGGGTGTCACAGATTCCCTTCCTTTCCAGTGGGGTGCTTTTTCACTTGCCAGGTGGGAGGAGTCTCTGCTGGTCTCTCACTCTCTCACAGGGAACCGATACACGAAGACTGGAATTTTTTGTCTGTTCTGAGACAGGGTCTCACTCGGACACCCAGGCTGGAGTGCAGAGGTGTAATCCCTGCCTGCTGCAGCCTCAACATCCTGGGCTCAAGTGATCCTTCTGTCTCAGCCACCTGAGTAGCTGGGAGTACAGGCGCGCGCCACCATGGCCGGATAATTTATTTTTGTAGAGACGAGGTCTTATTTTTTTTTTTTGAGTTAGAGTCTCACTCTGTCGCCCAGACTGGAGTGCAGTGGCCGCTCCCGGCCACCACAGCCTCGCCTGCTGGGCTCCAGCGATCCTTCCGCCTCAGCCTTCCAAGTAGCCGGAATTACAGGCGCGCGCTACCACGCCTGGCTGATTTTTTTATTTATTGTAGAGATGAGGTCTCGCCGCCCAGGGGGGTCTCAAACCCGCGGGCTCAGGCAATCCACTCACCTCAGCCTCCCAAAGGCGCGGGATTACAGGCTGAGTCACCGAGCCCGGCTGAGACGAAGTCTTAATATGTTCTCCAGGCTGTTTTGAACTCCTGGGTTCAAGCGATCCTACCACAGCTTCCCAAAGTGCTGAGGCTACAGGCGTGAGCCACCACGCCCAGCCCCATGAATGTTTACTTGGTGCATCTGTGGCTGGAAGGGGAGAGTCAGGGGCTTCCCATTCCACCATGTTGCTGCCCTCACTGTCTAAACAGCGGCTCCTGAACACCCCCTAAGGAAGCTGACTTGAACTTGAGCTTACGGCTCTCCCTACTCCCAGGTACTAACTAGGTGAGCCGGGTAGCCGGTGGTTTTGTTTCCCCAGCACCCAGCACCCCTTCCTCTGGCAACTGGACTCTAAGTTCCCATGGGGAGGTCACCCCTTCCTTTGGTTCCTTCAGCCTCTCCCCCAACTCTGGGGAGAATCAAGTGACATGAGCATGACCAACCAGCATATTCCATCCCTTTATCCACGGGGATTGCTACAGGGCCAGGCATGTAACCCCAGTTGGATCCATGGGAATCAACTCAGAGATCTTGCAAGCATTTCTGGTAGGACAAGCTCTCTCATCTGCTGGGGTCATTCAAGTGACAGCTGTAGGATGATTCTGGAAGCTGCACGTGGAGAACCCGAGAATAAAGCCAGCACGGAGGAAAGCGCGTGAGAGAGCAGGGAGAGATTCAGAGGTGATGGGAAGAAGAGAGAGACCTAACCTTAGAACCCACTCATTTCTGGAGCCAGGTGTTGCCCCTGGACTCCTCTCTTACGTGAGCAAGTCCATCCCTTTACTGCTTAAGCTGACCGGAATTGGGTCTCCATCGCCCAGGACGAGAATTGTGACACGCACAGCTAACAGAATCCCCTCATCAGAGCCAGTCCAGGCTCTGAGCTCTGCCTGCTCCCACTCTGCACTCTGTCCCGTGGGGAACGGAAGTGGCCTCAGGGGAACTCAGACAGCAGCCTCGGCGGACACATGTGACGACGCAGGGCTGAGTCCCATGCCTGCACCCTGCCACTACTGTTCACTCACTAGTGAAAAACAAAACCGTGTCCTTTGCAGCAACATGGATGCAGCCAGAGACCATCATCCTGAGAAAATTATCACAGAAACAGAAAACGGAATCCCACGTGCTCCCTAACAACTGGGAACTAAACACTGAACACACAGGGGCACAAAGGTGGGAACAAGGCACTGGGACTCCTAAGTGGGGAAGGAGAGAAGGGGGGGACAAAAGGGCTGGAAACCACCCACTGGATACCATGTCCACCACTTGGCAGCGGGCTCAAGAGAAGCACATAATATACCCATGAACCAAACCTGCACATGTGATCCTCGAATCTAAAACATCATAATAATAGTAATAACTTCCTTTCTAATCTCCCCTTACCAAACTCACGTTGTTTGGAAACCTCTGGTAACTGTACCTCCCCCGCAGAAGCAGCTCGAAGCGGACTCACCTCCGCCACGGTTTGAGGCTCAAGGAGTCTAACGGTCAATTATGCTGCTGCTGACGAAAAGGCCGAAGCAACAAAGACTCGCAGCGGTGCACACGGCAGCCAGTCGCATTAATGACCCGTCTGCAGGAACTGTACAAGCCTCCATTTTCAGGTCTGCAGCTCACCCAAAAACAGCCGCTCTGCGTTGCGGCTTGACAAGCACGTTTTTACTCTGGAAGCAATGTCGTTGTCACCGTGGTTATCCATTTTCGGGAAAACATGTGTAGCTGTTTATCAGCACCGAACCCCAAATATTTACAGAGAACTCCTTTCAGGAGCTGTGGCACCACAGCAACTCAAAGTGTTCCACATTTCTTTTTATTTTTTAAAGCAGAGAAAATTGTTCTCTACTCAGATCTGTATAATGCATCAGCTCATAGTTTCCGTTTTAGAGTGAAATCAAATTGCCTTTAATCCGGATCGGGTAGTCAAGGCTGCCGTTTTCTCTAAGAGAATCTCAGTAAAGTCCCAACCTTCTGGATGACCCAGGAAGGAGAAATGTAAAAACAGAGAGCAAGGCTCATGCAAAAGCCCAGGTCTCATCCAGTTTTCAACCTCTTGTATGCACATATGAGAAATGTCCCTTCTGTGAAAGGATTCTGCATGGAACAGGCCTAGAACTGGCATTTTACGTTCCAGATTGACTCAGTTGGGTCCATTGCTTTCAATGACAATACTTATTTATTGAGCATCTACGGTGGACCAGGCTCTGTGCCAGGCTCTGGAGTAACTTTAGCAAAGAGGCAGCCATCGCCGGCGCTGCCCGTTGGGAGCTTATAGTCTGGAAGGGGTGGCAGACATGCCCAAGGGAACAAACAAGTAATTCCAGGTTGTCACAAGTGCCCAGAAGTGCACAGGGAGCAGCCAGAGAGAATGCAGGCCAGGGTGGCAAGGAAGATGTCTGAGGACACAGCATTTAAGCTGAGACCCCAGGATGTGAAGACAGCGGGCGGGGGACAGGAGGGACAAGGATGGGCCCTGCAAGCAGAGAAACGACATGAAGCACAGTCCAGAGACAGGACAGCACTTGCTGAGTGTGAGGAGCAGAAAGGAGGCTGGTGCACTGATGAGGAAATGGGGGAAGGGGGAAGCAGGGGCTAGACATGCTGGTCTTTGTAGGCTACGGTAAGAAATCCGAATTTTGAGCCAGGCACAATGGCTTATACCTGTAATCCTAGCACTTTGGGAGGCCAAGGAGAGAGGACTGCCTGAGAGTAGGAATTTGAGACCATCCTGGGCAACAAGACGAGACCTCGAATCTACAATAAATAAAAAAATCAGCCGAAGGTGGTGACGTGCGCCTGTAGTCCCAGCTACTTGGAAGGCTGAAGCAGGAGGATCACTTAAGCCCAGCAGGTGGAGGCTGCAGGAGCCGTGATCGTGCCACTGCACTCTAGCCTGGGTGACAGAGGGAGACTGATTCAAAAAAATAAAAAAGAAAAGAAATGCAAATTTCATTCTAAGTAAAAATTAGAAGGGCCTTTGAGGTCACTGGGTTTAAACAGGGGCCAGCATGATCTCTTGCAGGAAGAGTGAGGAGACTATTCCATGTTAGACATAGTAAATTTAGACCTCCAGCTGGGTACAGTGGATCACCCCTAAAATCCCAGAACTTTGGGAGGTAGAGGAGAGAGGATTGCTTCAGCCCAGGGATTCGAGACCAGCTTGGGCAACTTGGCGAGACCTCATTTCTACAACAAATAAAAACCTAGCAGGGCGTGGTGGTGTGCGCCTGTAGTCCCAGCTACTTGGAAGGCTGAGGCAGGAGGATCACTTGAACCCAGCAGGTCAAGGCTGCGGTAGCTGTGATCATGCCACTGCACTCCAGCCTGGGTGACAGCCTGAGATTCTCTGACTAAAAAAAAAGAAAAAAGTTTAGATTTCCAAATGGAGGTACTAATTAAGCATTTGAGATCAAGTTGGGAACTCAGAAGACAGACTGGGCTGGTGACATAATTTGGAAGTCGTCAGCCCAGAGATATCTTCAGAAACACACAGAGGTTGGTTGAGCAAGGGGTCCTCTACTGAGAGACTGAGAAGGCGGAGTCACAAGAAGAAAGCCAGGTGGGCTTGGTGCCTCGGAAGCCAATGGGAAGCTATTTTTAGAAGGAGGGCGTGGTCAGCTGCTTAAAAGGCTTTCTGGAAGTTGCGCTGATTTCTAGATTAATTCTGAAGCTTTGGGATTTAGAGCTGGGGCTAGTATTGGGAGAAATCTTAAAAGGTTTTCCTTTGAGCTGGGGGACAGTGGAATGATCTGGTAAGGACAAGGGAAAATTGCAGTGTCTAGGTCCAGAGCCCCTGCAACTGAGTTTTACTTCTGCCAATTACCAGCAATAGAGCCTTAAACAGTTTTTCAAACCCTCCATACTTTTTTTTTTAACTCTGTCATCCAGGCTGGAGTGCAGTAGGACGATCACAACTCACCACAGTCTCAACTCCCGAGCTCAAGCGCTCCTCCTGCATCAGCCTCCCGAGTAGCCGGGACTACAGGTACACATCACCTCACCCAGCTAATTTTTAAACATTGTGTAGAGACAAGGTCTTGCTATGTTACGCGGGCTGGTCTTGAACTCTTGGGCTCAAGCAATCCCCCCGCCTCGGCCTCCCAAAATGCTGGGATTACAGGCCTGAGTCACCACCACGCCCGGCCATCAGTTTTTTACAATGGAAATAACAATACTATCTACCCACCGGGTTGTTGCAAGAAATTTTTTTTTTAAATTTTAAAGATGTGGGGTCCAATTCAGGATTAGGTATGCAAGTGGATATCGTACAGGTAAAGTTTGGTCCTCCCTTTGGTCCCCACTTTGCCTGGTTTGAGATCAGGTACCCTTTTGGATGTTATGCCCCTCCCCCACCAACCCCAGCAGTATCCTGCTACTGCCAATCCCTTTCTCATGGTATTATGGTAAATGCTGCAAGGATTACACGAGTTAATAAATAACGATTGCTTAGAAGAAAGTGCCTAGACACCTGTCTAGGACCATGCAGTAAGTTCCAGGGTGGAACTGGCATACACATCCACCAGACAACCCGTGCTCTTAATCACCACTCTGCAATTCTACCATGCCATACCAAAGTGGCTGTTCACATCCAGTACAAAAAAAAAAAAGAAATGGCCGACTGACAAACACTCTCATTGAACTTCTGCTTCAACTTGAATTTCTAGAGGTAACTGTTGGTTTTTAGTTGATTCTGGGACGCTTATAATTACCAGAAAACCAAAGCTTATTTTGCATTTCATGAGATTTAAGATGAATAAAGTGACAAGGCTGTGTTAGGTCGGGGTTGCACAAATTACGCTATAAGAAATCCCAGTTCCTCCCCGCTGAGAGAGTAGTGTTGTGTTTTCCTCGTGTGTGTGGAGCCCTGGGTCCCAGTCCTATCATACTGCAACAACTCTGTTTTGAAGAAAACAGGGTCTAGGCCGGGCTCGGTGGCTCAGCCTGTCATCCCAGCACTTTGGGAGGCTAAGGGGAGTGGATTGTCTGAGTGCGCAGTTCAAGACCAACCCGGGCAACTTGATGAGACCTGTCTCTAAAATAAATCAGAAAATAGCCAGGCATGGTAGTGCATGCCTGTACTTCTGGCTACTTGGAAGGCTGAGGCGGAAGGATCACCTGAGCCCAGCAGGTCGACGCTGGGTGGTCATGAGCATACTACTGCACTCCAGCCTGGGAGACAGAGTGAGACTCCAACTCAAAAAAAAAGAAAGAAAGAAAATAACAAGTGTTGGCAAGGATATGAAGAAATAGGAACTTTTGTGCACTACTGGTGGGAATGTAAATTGGTGCAGCCTGTATGGAAAAACAGATGGTGGTTCCCCCCAAAATTAAACACAGTACTACTAAACGATCCAGCAGTTCCACTTCTGGGTATACACCCCACAAAATTGAAAGCAGGGTCTTGCAGAGATATTTGTACACCCATATTCACAGCAGCATTATTCATAATAGCCAAAAGGTAGAAACACTCAAGTGTCCATCCATGGATGAATGGATAAACAAAATGTAGTATTTGAGGGGGACCCAAAACACCCTGAAATTTATTTATTAAAAATTGTGTAGGCTGGGCTCAGTGGCTCAGCCTGTAACCCCAGCACTATGGGAGGCCAAGGAGAGTGGACTGCCTGAGCCTGCGGGTTCGAGACCAGCCTGAGTAATTTGGTGAGACCTTGTCTCTACAATAAATAAAAAATTAGCCAGGTGTGGTAGTGTGCGACTGTAGTTCCAGCTACTTGGGAGGCTGAGACAGAAGGATCGCCAAAACTCAGCAGGTTGACACTGGGGTGGCCACGAGCGGGCTACTGCACTCCAGCCTGGGAGATGGAGTGAGATTCCACCTCAAACAAAAAATTTGTGTATTTATTCTTTCATGTTTAAACTTCAGTTACCTTTGTAGTACTCTCTGTTTGATGCAGTACATCTATGGAGATGCTTTTTCCACTGCTCGAAACGTTTTGAACAATTCTCATGCCTTTTAGTACTTCTGTCGTTTTTTGTTTCACCTCTTCCACATCAGCAAAATGTTTCCCTTTGAGGACTTTTTTCATCCAGGGAAACAAAAAAAAGTCACTTGAGGCAAGACCGGGGGAATAGGGAGGGTGGAAACTGCAGAACACTCAGTGCAGTGTAGGCAGGTGCCCTTGTATATTACCCAACATAAAATGAGGGAAACACCTTGAAGGAATCTCAAATAATAATAATAATAATAATAATTCACTGAAGCCAAACGCACCCGTTCACAACAACGCTAGCTGGTACATAGATGCCAATGGGTTCCTAGAACACTTACCCAGCAGAGGAAGCCTGTACAACAAGGGACCCGTCCTCCAAAAGAGAATTCTGGGTTTTTGGGGGTACCCCTCGTATGCATACAAAGGAATATTATCCAGCCTTAAATGGGCAGGAAATTCTGACACATGCTACAACAGGAGTGAATCTTGAGGACACTACGCTAAGTGAAATAAGCCAGTCACAAAAGGACAAATACTTTATGATTCCACTTACATGAGGTACTTAGATAGTCAAATCTGTAGCAACAGGAAGTACAATGGTGGCTGCAGGGGATTGGGGGAAGAGGAGAGGAGGAGTTGTCATCTAAGGGCACAGAATTTCCGTTTTGCAAGACGAAAAGCGTCCTGGGGCTGGATGGTGGGGATGGTTCCTCAACAGTGTGACTGGGTTTAATGCTACTGGATTATACACTTCAGTGTCGTTAAGAGGGTGGTTTTGATGTTATGTGTATTTCATCACAACTACAAGCGTTTTAAATACAATGAAAATTAAAAGCATTCACTGTACCAACCCAAGAAAATATATCTTCTCATGGCTTTGAGAAAATGGCTTTGGAAAAATGCCGGTTCTGAATCTCTCCTGCAGCCCCTTGGGTACGTGCTGGGGGCAAGAGGAGGTATGGAGGCACCGTTATCAGGCTGACCAGTCACCACCTTTTTAGAGGCGGCTTCTGTGACAATCCTAGGCCAGAAGGACTCTCTGGGCTCCCTTAAAGTGGACACGTCCAGCCCTCACAGATAGCTCCTATCTAGCTGATCACCAGAACCACCCTGAGAGGCTTTACCCAAGGGGTTCCGACTCCATTTCTAGCGTACAGTCAAGGTGATCTTGATCTCTACAGAGCTTACAGGGGTAGCCAGAGTCAGGGGCCCCCAGTGAATAGCACTTCGATTCTGCTTCAGGCATCTGGGTGCTCCATCTTCTCATCTGGTTTGCAAACTTCTTGAAGGGAATGACTGAGACTTATGCTAACCTTGAGAATCAGAACTACCCCAATTCAAAAGCAAAAAAGAATGAATACATGCTTTAAAAATTAGTGAAGCTAGTGGAGTTTTTTTTTAAGATTGCAGTTGCCTGGAACTCACACATTTATTGAATAAGCATCCCCAAGCAGCTGTGAGTTTTTTTAAGCCCCCCCCCAGCCCACAAAGGGATTCTCATATACACTCCTGAGCTGAAACCCACTGTCCTGTGGGTCAACAGGGTACTTGATACAGAGACCATGTGCAATGTGTTCTAAGCAACAGAAGTTCCTTTGGATAAGATATCTCATAGGGAAAAGGTATGTGTGCTCATCTGCATTGCTGATTCCAGTCTTTTTCTATGAATATTTTGCACATGATTTAGACCATATGATAAATACTAGCAATAACAATTAGCATTTAGTGAGCACCTAATGTTTGCCAGGTGCTACCCACGGGCTTCATATGTATAATCCCATTTAATTCTCAAACCAATTCTATGCATGAGGAAAGGACTGTTATCATCTCCATCTTACAGATGAGGAAACTGGGGCACTTAATTGAGAAATGTAGTCACTTTGTGAAAAACAGAACTTGCTTTTCATTTACATGCCACTTATATCATGAGCATTCTCATAACTTTAAAAGGGTGATCACTATCTTCTTGGTAATAATGGCTGCATTGTTTTACTCTGATTTGTTCGGCATCATTTTGCCCCCAATTTGTTAGCTCATGGTTCCTGGTGGGGCAGGTGTGTATCTCGCTTGCAACCGTTTACTAATTTAAATGATACTGCAGCAGAAATCTTTGTGCAAGGGGTGTTTTCTGTATTTCTGAAAAACTTCCCTTAGGCAAATTATGTGGAAATGTTCTGAAGGTACACTGAGCCAAAGAGTGAGCAACAGTCTTTTTTTGAGTCAGGGTCTCACTCTGTTGCCCAGGCTGGAGTGCAGTGGCACGATCACAGCTCACCGCAGCCTCAACCACCTGCGCTCAGGTGATCCTTCTGCTTCAACCTCCCGAGTAGCTGGGACTACGGACACACGCCACCACACACAGTTAATGTTTTGATTTTTTGTAGAGACAAGGTCTTGCTACATTGCCCAGACTGGTCTCAAACTCCAGGGCTCAAGCAATCCTCTCGCCGTGGCCTCCCAAAGTGTTGGGATCACAGGCGTGAGCCACTGTACTTAGTCATAAGTCTTTTTTGAGAGAAAGTCCTTCATGAGCCAGGCAAGGCCCTCCTCCCGGGAGATGATAAGTCTTAGATGGAATATTCCCACAAAGAGGCACCAAACATCTCCTATGGACCAGGCTCTCTTAGGAACATTTATTTGATGCCACCTGCTACTCAAAAAGACAGGTACAGAGGGGATACCTGGAGGCAGATGGGGGGAAACAAAACCAGCAAGCAACAGAACCAGGAGAGGAACCCACAGTTTCAACCGCCAGCCCAGCTTTCCTGTCATGTGGTCTTTCCCATGACTCCCTCACCCATTAGCCTGAGAGAAATGAAACTGGCCAGGCACAGGTGGCTCACGCCTGCCACTACAGCACTTGGGGAGGCTGAGACTGGAGGATCCCTTGAGCCAGAAGTTCGAGACCAGCCTGGCCAACAGAGCAAGACCTCATCTCCACACACAAAATTTTTTAAAAAATTAGTCGGGCATAGTGGTACCAACATGTCTGTAGTCCCATCACTCGGGAGGCTGAGGCAGGAGGATCTCCTGAGTCCAGGAGTTCAAGGCCATGGTGAGCCGTGATGGTGCCACTACACTCCAGCCTGGATGACAGAGCGAGACCCCAACTCAAAAAAAAATTAAATTAAGAAATAAAAACTTAGCCGGGCTCAGTGGCTCAGCCTGTCATCCCACGCCTTTGGGAGGCTGAGGTGAGTGGATTGCCTGCGCCCGCAGGTTCGAGACCCGCCTGGGCAGCGAGACCTCATCTCTACAGTAAATCAAAAAATCAGCAGGGCGTGGTAGCGCATGCCTGTAATTCCGGCTACTGGGAAGGCTGAGGCGGAAGGATCGGCAGAGCCCAGCAGGTGGAGGCTGCGGTGGCCGGGAGCGGCCACTGCACTCCAGTCTGGGCAACAGAGGGAGACTCCAACTCAAAAAAATAAAAAAATAAATAAATAAAAAGTCAGTCTTCTATCACAGAAACAAAGAACAGAGTACCACATAATCTCACTCATAAGTGGACCCTGAACATTTATCATAACACTACATGAAAATGATTGGCAGTAGCGGGAGGGATACAGCCAGGGTGGGGGGAATACAACATCGATAAGCGCACCTGATCACAAACCAGGCAAAATGGGGACCAAAGGGAGGCCCAAACTTTACCTGTACGATGTCTACTTGTATACGTAATCCTGAATTGTACCCCACATCTTTCAAATAAAATAAAAAACAAATGAAAATAACAAGAAAGAGCCTTCCCCATCAACGGAAGTCCACATAAGAATGTCCCTGCCTAAGAACAAAGAAAACACCTGTATCACTTTCCTGACAAGAAATCCGGAAGTACTCAAAGGAACACAGAGCTCTGCCCTAAGGTACCGACCAACCCCTTAGATGTAGAGATGGAGAGAAGTAGAAGGCATAACACATAACCCAGACCAGGCATCGTGGCCTGCAAAACATGCAAATCCTAGAGCCTGGCACCATGAATGTGACCGTATTTGGAAACAGGGTCTTTAGAGGTGTCATTAAGGTGTAAATTAAGATGAGCAGGGCCGTCCCTTAATCCAGGAGGACTGCCGTCCTTATGAGACAGAAGATAGCTTGCCACCAGACAACAGAGGCAGAAACCAGAGAGGTGAGACTCAAGCCACAGATGTCAAGGACTGCGAGGAGACACCAGCCCCCAGGAGGCAGCTGCAGGGCTGCAGGCTGTGGAGGGAACATGGCTCTGCCCACACCTGGATCACGAACTTTTAGTCTCCAAACTGGGAGACAACACATTTCTGTTATTTCAGGCCACCGAGTTTGTGGCCCTAGGAAACTACCAGAACCGCAGTCGAGTCTTTTAGCTCCATCAATGCAGAAGTTACTCTGTTGCCCTTGGTTTACCCAACAGATGCCCAGTCCCTGGCACAGGGCAGGTGTTCCCAAAGTGTTCGCTGAAGGAACAAGCAGCAAAAATGAAGTATAAACTCAACAGGAGGAGGTACCGTGCCTTTTATCACTACTCAGAGACTCGAGCAAATCAGGTGCTCAAAAGATATTTGTGGAATGAATATGTAGGGTTTTAGGGGCCAGGGGCAGAGGCTGATGCCTGTAATCTCAGCACTTTGGGAGGCCAAGGTAGGAAGACTGCTTGAGGCCAAGAGTTCAAGAACAGGCTGGGCAACACAGCAAGCCCCTATCTCTACAAAAAATCAGAAATACTGACCAGGTGTGGCAGCGTGTGCTTGCAGCTCCAGCTATTAAGGAGGCTGAGCTTAGGAGTTTGAGGCTATGGTGAGCTGTGATTGTGCCACTGCATTTCCAGCCTGGACGACACAGCGAGACCCTGATTCAAAACCAAAAAAGAATGAATACATGTTTTAAAAAATTAGTGAACAACAAGTTCAGGAAGGCTTATTTGTTTTTCTCAAGATTGAGCAGCAGGCTTGGCACACGGTGGCTGCTTAATAAATTTTGAAGGTGGGAAGCAAACATGAAGGAAGAGAGGAAGACAAGACCAGGACGGCCAGGCTCGGTGGCTGAGCCTGTAATCCCGCACCTTTGGAGGCTGAGGTGAATGGATTGCCAGAGCCCGCGGGTTCGAGACCCGCCTGGGCAGGCGAGACCTCATCTCTACAATAAATCAGAAAAATTAGCCGGGCGTGCTAGCATGCGCTTGTAGTTTCAGCTACTTGGAAGGCTGAGGCGGAAGGATCGCCGGAGCCCAGCAGGTGGAGGCTGCGGTGGCCGGGAGCGGCGACTGCACTCCAGTCTGGGCGACAGAGTGAGACTCCAACTCAAAAAAAAAAAAAAAGACCAGGACCATCCCCAGAACCTTCAATCCTTTGTGCATGTCATTGGAATGACCAAGGCTGCAAAACTGCCAGCCGAATTCCAAAGAGCCTCGACTACGCCTAAAAGGCTTTTGCAACAGAGCTTGACACTGTTTCCTCCCCCCAAAAAAAAACTCGCTTCTTTTTCTTGTACAACCCATCCAGCTATGCTAGAGACACAGAGTTCAGAGGTCCACTTCCACGCTCAGCCCCGGGGACACGTTGCTGTCCATGTGCTGCACATTCCTGACCCCTGCCCTGAGGCCAAAAAGGACATCAGCTGGGCTCAGAGAAATTCGATTTGGGCTGACAGCCGGCGGCAAGATAATGACAGGGCAGCCGCCTGACATTTGGAAAGGCAAAGGCAGGGAGGGGGAGTCGCAGAGGATCTCCCTGCGGGGTTTGAAGCCTGCAAAGTTCAGGTATGGAGGAAACCGGGAGCATGGGGCCAGCTGATTTCCGCTGCTGACTCACAAGTCAATGCCGCATACGCCTGGGTATCTGGGGCGAACGAAGGAAAGGGAGCTTGTTCTTAATTCCCCTGGATTTGAGCTTTCCAAGGGTTGTTGCTTTGTACAGTCATTCATCCGTTCCTTCACAGATGGCTTTTAAATGAGAGGTCCCTGTGCTTGTGTCTGTGTGGACAGAGCAAGTCTCTGCCCCTACAGTTCCCTTTATCTCCTGTTGAGCACGCAAGCACCTGGCAACTCCACGGAGCACCAGGTAGGTGCACGACTGTGGCAATGACAGACAGGAAAAGAAAAGCACCTCTTCTTAGTGCCAGTTAGCAGGGACAGGGGAACGGCCTTACATATCTTGATGTGGTCCGCCTGTGGTCACTTACCCGCTGACGTGGGAATGTCTGCCACATCAAAGGCGCCGATTGAGGTGGGCGTCTAAGTTCCCTTAGCGGGCACGGGCCTGGGCACCCGGGTCAGTTTCCAAGCCCCTCCTGTGGCCCCTGGGGGCTATCGATCTAAATAGTATCCACCTCTTTCCTCTGGACTGGAAGCCCCACGAGGCCAGGGCTGTGTTGACAGCATGTTCCTTTGTACCCTGGGCATCCTAGCCAGCTCCCGGCATGTAAGTAATACGCAATTGATCGATGTGAGTTTAATGAATGAGTCCATTCATGGACCAGTAGAATACCGGTGCTTGCCTTACGTACAGTCAAGAGTGTGGGCTTTGGAATCACACAGGCGCAGATCCTTGCAGGGTCTGCCACCTTCCAGTTGCAAGACATGTTCTTACGGAAGTATAAGATAAATACACCGCCGGGCTCGGTGGCTCAGCCTGTAATCCCGCGCCTTTGGGAGGCTGAGGTGAGTGGATTGCCCGAGCCCGCGGGTTCGAGACCTGCCTGGGCAGCGAGACCTCATCTCTACAATAAATCAAAAAATCAGCCGGGCGTGGTAGTGCGCACCTGTAATTCCGGCTACTCGGAAGGCTGAGGCGGAAGGATCGCTGGAGCCCAGCAGGTCGAGGCTGTGGCGGCCGGGAGCGGCCACTACCCTCCAGTCTGGGCGACAGAGTGAGACTCCAACTCAAAAAAAAAAAAGAAGAGGTAGTAATAGTAGAAGCAGCAGTACTGGTTCTAGTAAAAAGCAGTAAGAAAAGTCACAGTAATCACGGTAGCAGTGGCAGTTGTAGCAGAAATAATAGCGACAGTAAGAGACAGAGGAGGAGTGATAACAGCTACAAACTCCTACGTGCCACGCATCGTGCTAGGTGCTATCCGTTAACCGGTGCTCACAGCAATCCCTACACAAGGCTGTACAAAACAGGAGAGAACAGGAAGAAGCCGAGGCACAGAGAGGTTAAATAGCTTTTCCAAGGTCACGCAGCCATAAAGCCAGGGGTGCAGAATTCACACTCCAGCGATCGCAGTCAATCCTCTCAGCAGAATCTCTCAATAATTATTAGTACAGGAAATAAAAAAGTCCTCCAACACCCGTTCTCTTCCTCTTCTAGAATGACAACTCTAAATTCGGTGAGCACGCAGTCTTGCAGAAAAAAGTTCCACTTCTATGCAGCGAAGGATGGCCAAAGAGCTAAAGTCTTATCAACAAAACAGAAGTGGCAGGTGCCACTTTCAGGAAGCATCCTTGGGGGAGGGGCCTGCCTTTCTCTCTCCTTTCCTTCATCCTGCTGGTAGATGTGATGGCTGGAGCAGGGGCAGCTGGGATGGGGCCATGAGGAACGGAGGTCCACATGGCAGAGAAACAAGTGAGGAGAAGCCAAGGTCTCCCCTAGATGTCTGCAGCAAATCTGCACCACTCGTGTCTGAACTTTTAGGTGAGACATATGTCTCTAAGCTAACGTTCTTTCTGATTTTGCGTAATTCACAGCAAAAAACTAATTCTAATCACGTGCGGAATTATTGCAATTATAATTACTATCACCGAAAAAGGGCCCTGCCAAGCTCATGCCACTGTGTGCTGGATTCTTGACTTTTAAAAAAATAAATAAGTGAACATGAATTTGAGTAATCCTATAATAGACAAATTTAAAAAATAAATGTGAACCTTATTTACCTTGGGAGGTGGCATCATGCCCAGATCACATCAAAAGCCTCCCAGGTGGCTGGGCTCGGTGGCTCAGCCTGTAATCCCAGCACTCTGGGAGGCTGAGGCGAGTGGATTGCCTGAGCCCGCAGGTTGGAGATCAGCCCGGGCAACTTGGCGAGACCTTGTCTCTACAATAAACCAAAAGTTAGCCGGGCGTGGTAGTGCGCGCCTGTAGTTCCGGCTACTTGGAAGGCTGAGGTGAAGGGTCGCCAGAGTCCAGCAGGGCGAGGCTGCAGTGGCGGCCAGGAGCATGCCACTGCACTGCAGTCTGGGCGACAGAGTGAGACTCTGACTCAAAAAGCCTCCTAGGCTGGCCTCCCTGCTTCTAGCCTCTCACCTCTCCCACCCACTCAAGCCACTTTTGTGTGTCTAATCATCCTTAAGAAACTATTTTCATCCTAAAAATGGAAATAAGTGCAATATTCCTTGTGCCCACTTTATGTGAGATACTTTGCCCTTTTTTTTTGAGTCGGAGTCTCACTCTGTCCCCCAGACTGGAGTGCAGTGGCATGCTCCCGGCCACTGCAGCCTCAACCTGCTGGGCTCCGGCAACCCTTCCACCTCAGCCTTCCAAGTAGCTGGAACAATAGGCGCGTGCTACCACGCCCAGCTGATTTTTTGGTTTATTGTAGAGATGAGGTCTTGCCAAGTTGCCCAGGTGGGTCTCGAACCCACGGGCTCAGGCCATTCACTCACCTCAGCCTCCCAAAGCCCGGGATTATAGGCTGAGCCACTGAGCCCGGCTAACTTTGCCATTTTTTTAAACTACAGAAAAAAATCTGAAGCAGATATTTATCACCCCCCTTTCTAGGTAAGAAAACAGAAGAAACAGAGAAGGTGAGTGTCTTATCTGAGATCACACTGCAAGTCAGTGCCAGGGCCAGGATTCAACCACTTCCTCTAGCACCCACACCCTTTCCACCACAGCACGCTGACTTCTTAGAAGGAGGCAGTAAAAATAAAAAGAAAGAAAGAAAGAAAGAAACAGGTAGTAACTGGTCCACCCTGTGTGAAGGCACCCTGACAACTTTTAAGATTCTCAGACTCTACACTTTTTTTTTTTGAGTTGGAATCTCACTCTTGCGCCCAGGCTGGAGTGCAGTGTCATGATCATGGTCACTGCAGCCTTGATCTGCTGGGCTCAGGGATCCTTCTGCCTCAGCCTTCCAAGTAGCTGGAACCACAGGCATGCACCATAACACCTGGCTCATTTCTTAAAATTTACAGTAGAGTCAAAGTCTCGCCAAGTTGCTCAGGCTGGTCTCGAGCCCCTGGGCTCGGTCAATCCTCTCAGCTCTGCCTCCCAGAGTGCTAGGATTACAGGCATGAGCCACCGCGCCCAGCTTCTGCAAGTTTCCTCTGCTAGCTTTTCATGCCTCTTTCTATCATCCAGTCTAATTTTTTCAATCACCCTCTAACACAAACCTCCACCTTCTGAGGTCAGACTCCTTAGACTCTTCATCACGTGTTCCTATGCCAGGCCTCAATATTCCCAGCTGCAAAATGGGATAAACTGTACCTCTATCAAGAGGCAGCGTGGTAGAGAGAAAACAGACAAGAATCCTGCAGTCTGGGAAATTCAACTTTCAACCCAGCCGGGCAAGTCCTTTATCAATTCCCACCTGACAGGACGGTCGAGTGGATTAAGTGAAATAATGTCTAGACACACACGTGCGCACACACACAGGGTGCCAAAAAGAGAAAAAGTATATCTGTTTTAAGAAAGGAAAAAAAAAAACCGTTTTCAAATTGTGATACTCAATATATACAGAAACCAAAAGATGAATACAAGTCACGTTTGACTTTGATAATTACACATTGCTACCGTGATTCAATTCAACTTCAAAAAGTCATACATGGATAGCGTCTCTTAAACTGTGTAAACGTTTTTTGGCACCCCTGGTATATACAGTGAATATTTAGAGAAAGGATCTTGTTCTGTCTCCCGGGCTGGATGCAGTGGTACCATCATAGCTGACTGCAGCCTTGAACTCCTGGGCTCAAGCAGTCCTCCTGCCTCAGCCTCCTGAGCAGATGAAACTATTAGGCGCACACCACCACATTCAGCTTTTTTTTTTTTTTTTTTGTAGAGATGGGGTCTTGCTATGTTGCCCAGGCTGGTCTCAAACTCCTGGCTTCAAGTGAACCTCCCACTTCAGCCTCCCAAAGTGCTGGGATTACAGGTGTGAGACACTACACCTGGCCAAAATAACTTTTTTGTTTGTTTGTTTTAAAGATGTTAAGTACAATTCAAGGTCAGGTATACAAATGGTCATCGTATAGGGAAAGTTTGGGCCTCCCTTTGGTTCCCACTTCACCTGGTTTGAGATCAGTTACCCTTATTGATGAGGGGTGCCCCACCCCCTGGCAGTTTCCCACTACTGCCAATCCCTTTCTTACAGTATTATGATCATTGTGTTTAGGGTCTGCTTATGAGTGAGAATATGTGATACCAGTTGTTTGTTTCTGTGATAGATCACATAACTTCTTTTTTTTTTTTTTTGAGTGAGAGTCTCACTCGGTCACCCAGGCTGGAGTGCAGTGGCACGGTCAGTGCCACCCCAGCGTCAACCGTCTGGGGTTCAGCGATTCTTCTGCCTCAGCCTTCCAAGTAGCCAAAACTACAGGTGCGCACTACCATGCCCGGCTAGATTTTTTTTTTGTGTGGAGACAGACGAGGTCTCGCCAAGTTGCCTGGGTTGGTCCTGAACCCGCAGGCTCAGGCAATCCACTCGTCCCGGCCTCCCAATCACATAACATTTTTAAAGAACATAATACACAGTGGATTCCCATTGCTCCTTCTGTGGGTGGTGGTGGTGTCACTGCTGCCGTTCCTGACTTTTTTTCCAGCACCCCCAGCCAGACAACCTCCCCTCCTGAAGAGGACAACAGATGATGTGACAGAAAACACTCTGGACAGTCTACAAATACTGGAGATCTACAAACACTGGGACCCACAATTGTGTATTTATCTTTACATGTTTAAACTTCAGTCGCCTTCAGAGTGCTCTCCAATGGATGCAATACACCTATCGAGATGCTTTTTCTACCGCTCAAAACAGTTTTTGAACTTGTGGATTTGGATGCCTTTTAGTGCTTCTGCCATTTTTTGTTTGCCTCTTCCACATCGGCGACAGGTTTCCTTTTGAGGACTTTTTTCATCCAGAAAAACAAAAACAAGTTGCTCGGGGAGAGACAGGGTGAATAGGGAGGGTGAGGCATGGGGGTCTTTCTGTTTTTGGTCAAAAACTCCTGAACACTCAGGGCAGTGTGGGCAGGTGCATTCATAAATCACCCATTATGGAATCGGCAAATGCGCTGAAAGGATCTCCAAATAAAACTGGAGTTATACGTAGCCTCTCACAACAACGCTAGCTGGCCCATGGATGCCAGCGGGTTCCCAGATCACTTACCTAGTAGGGGAGGCCTGTACTGCTAGTTCTAAAAAATAAATTTCGGTTTTTTGGTGGGGTCACCCCTCATACGCGCGCGATGGTCTCTGTCCAACCCCAGTGCTTGTACTAGATTAAATGTTGCATTTCAACCCCCAACAAGCATCCCTCCCCCACCTCTCCCAGTCTGGATGTTCTGGACGGCATGGGCTGGAGACCACTCACCGATTCCATAGTGAATCTCTCGACGAAAAACTGGAGAGCCTGGAGGCTGAAGATCTCATGTCTCAGCCGTCACATCAGAAAGTCACCTGGATGGGGGCAGGAAGAAAGGCGACAAGAGTCAGCAGTGGGGCTGGGCCGATGACACGGCGTCAGATCAGCAATTGATCTCACTTGGTGGAGGCAGCACCCTTGTTAGGAATGTTCCAGTCTCACAGAGGGGCTGTCCGGGAATGTGGAGGGAAGCGGGCTCCAGCTTCCCCCCACCCCCCAACCCCGCCGCTGGGGCTGAGCGCACCACGTGTGTCTCTGTGCAAGGGTGCTCGGGAAACTTTCAGCATTCGATCTCTAGCTCTGCGCTGGAGAGCAATTTACAAGGCATTACATTACCTTCTCTAGACCCAGGCTCCTAACCATACAATTAAGCATGCAGACAGATGCGACAGGCGACAGACAGACACCCTGTGTGCTCACGGAAAAGCAGAGGTGTTACCCAACCCAGGAAGCCAGTCCCAGGATAGAGGGAGTTCCATTCTGGGGGTGCCAAAAATCGCACCCACATTTCAGGCCACGTTATCTGTGTATTACATTTAGTTCGCCATAATCAGAAGTGTTTGGACGCTGATGGTAACCACTGTAAGCACCTCTTGGAATTGCAGACATCAAACGTGACTTGGATTCCTCTTTTGTTACTGATAATATAGATTATTTCCATTTTAATACTTTTTTTCCTTTCTTAAACTGTGTGTACATTTTTGGGGCACCCTTTGTGTGTATTTCAGGACAACCCCTCCAAACCTGTGAGCAGATGGTAATTCATTTATGCATACCAGAGCTTAATTGATTGCTGGGTGCACAGAGCCAGGAAGTCTGGGATAAAAGGTGTTACATAAACCGGGCTCGGTGGCTCGGCCTGTAATCCCGCGCCTTTGGGAGGCTGAGGTGAGTGGATTGCCTGAGCCCGCGGGTTCGAGACCCACCTGGGCAGCGAGACCTCATCTCTACAATAAATCAAAAAATCAGCCGGGAGTGGTAGCGCGCACCTGTAATTCCGGCTACTCGGAAGGCTGAGGCGGAAGGATCGCCGGAGCCCAGCAGGTGGAGGCTGCGGTGGCCAGGAGCGGCCACTGCACTCCAGTCTGGGCAAGAGTGAGACTCCAACTCAAAAAAAAAAAAAAAAAGGTGTTACACAAGGGAAAAGCTTCGATATTTGCAGAATGGAGGGACGCAGGGGTGGGGCTTGTGAAAATAAGATGAGCCAGGGACCCGCCTGGCCCTTCCCCAGCGGGCCCTAGCTCAGAGCAGCATCTCCATCTGGTCCCGAAGCCAAGAGATGTCCTTGACCTGACCACCTCCCTCACCCATATTCAGCCTATTCCCAGTTCGTGTCCACCTTACTTCCCCAAGATCTCTCTGCCTGGCTACCTCCTCCCACCTCCACGGGTCCAGCCTGGACCACGTCTCCATCATATTTACCTGGACCACCACGACCACCTCCCAACTAATGTCCCCTCGTCACCCCTTCTCCCTCTGAAATCTGGTCTCCCACACTGAAACTGGAATCCTCTTTTCCTTTGTTTCATCTTTTATTACAGGGCATTTTGTGCAGAGAAGAGTATCATATCTCCATGGACCCAGCCCGATCACCATGGCCCTGTGATCAATTCCACCGTCACCACCATCGAACCCATAATCCTACCCCATCCATAACGTCTTCCTTCCCCTCCATTATTATTTTAAAGAAATTTCCAGCTGGCTTATCCTTTCGGTCATAAATGTTACAGCGTGTATTTCTAAGATAAGGCCTTTTATGAAAAAAATAACTGCAATACCATCACCACACCTAAACAAGACCATCAACATTCCTCGATATCATCAAATACCCACGCAATGTTCAAATGCCTCATGGTCTCATAAATGTCCAAAATGGTGCTTTCAACAAGTGTTATTATTATTATTTTTAACCCAGATCCAAATAAGACTCACACTTTGCAACTGGTTGATAAGCAGAATAAAAAAATTTCAAATACAAACCCTGTGTCAGCTCCAATGACAAAAAAAAATCCAAATCACTGAACACGCTCTGACTCTTGCCCACCTCTCCGACCTTACCTTGCCTACCAGGCATGCTGCTGCAGCCCTAGGACCCGTTTTTTAAAAGCCCTGCAATATTAGAATAACCTGGTACAGTTTTTCTGCCACAGATTCTTTGTTTGGGCTGTTCCCTCTGCTGAGAAGGCTTCCTCTTTCATCCTCTGTGCCTAGTTAATTCCTATAATACTTCCTTAAATTTTTGTATCTGCACCTCCAGATTAGAGCATGGAATTCATCTCGGTTTTAATTGTACATTCATTAATGTGAAGATTGATTACTATTTGTTGATTTGATTCCATCATAAGCTATATGAGTACGAAGATTGTGTTTGGATTTGCTCCCTTGATGTTTCCTGCGGGAACAACAGTATATAAGTCTGACACAACAATATTAGCGTTAGATAAATGATCAAACCACTTCCTCCAAACATAGATGGCAATTCAGTAGCAAATGAATCTTCTTGAGCCTTGAATCACACATCTAAATTATATGGGGAATTGACAAGCTTATCCTCAAATTTATATGGAAATGCAGTGGACTCAAGAGAACCAAAACAATCTTGAAAATGAAGAACAATGCTGGAGGATTCATATTTCTTGGCTTTAAAACCAACTAAAGGCCAGGCCTGGTGGCGCACACCTATAGCCCCAGGTACTCAGGAAAACAAGGCAGAGGAATCACTTGAGCCCAGGAGTTGGAGGCTGCTGTGACTGCACTTCGGCCGGGACAACAGAGAGAGACCCTATCTCTAAAAAAGTAAAACATAATTAAAAAAAAAAAAAATCCCGCCAGGCCGGGCGGGGTGGCTCAAGTCTGCAATCCCAGCACCTTGAGAGGCCAAGGTTAGAGGATTACCTGAGCTCACGGGTTCAAGACCAGCCTGAGAAACTTGGCGAGACCTCATCTCTACAATAAATCAAAAAATTAGCCGGGCGCGGTAGTATGCACCTGTAGTTCCGGGGACTTGGCAGGCTGAAGCAGAAGGATTGCCTGAGCTTAGCAGGTCGACGCTGGGATGACTGTGGCAATGCCACTGTACTCTAGTCTGGGCGACAGAGTGAGGCTCCAGCTTAAAAAAAAAAAAAAACCACCAAAAAGCTACAGTGGGCCAGGTGTGGTGGCTCACGCCTGTAATCCCAACACTTTGGGAGGTGAAGACGGGAGGATTTCTTGAGGCCAAGAGTTTGAGACCAGCCTCGGCAATACAGTGAGACCTCGTGTCTACAAAAATAAATAAGTAAAAATAAACAAATAAATAAGCCAGGAGTGGTGGCATACACCTGTAGTCCTAGCTACTCAGGAGGCTGAGGCCAAAGGATCATCTGAGCCCAAGGTGGTGGCTGCGGTGAGCTGTGATCACACCACTACACTCCAGCCTGGGCAACAGAGCAAGACCCCATCTCAATTTTTTTTAAAAAGCCACAGTGTTCAAGACATTGCAGTACCAGCATAAGGATAAACACAAGCTCTCCCTCAGAATCAAAGATCATGATCTTCCCAGAACACCTCCAGACCCCAACTTCACTAAGCCCATGTCTGTGAAAAATAATCCCCTGTCACCCGCCTGACGGTCAGCGGCTCTCCCAGGCACTTCTCAGCTTGCTTGTCCTCTTCCCCCGCTCTCTCACGCAGGCTGGATCACTCGACCCACACTCCCAACGTGAACGGGAGCCATGTCTCCTCCGTCATGTGACTCCGCAGTACCTCCCACTACAGTGGGTGGTGTTAATTTCCCTGGTCTGCTGGACTGTGGCCGGGACCACTGACTGGCTCTGGCCAATGGAATGTGGCTGGAAGTGACGGCTGTGTGGGCCCCAAGTCTCTTCCTCTTGTGCCCCTAGAGTGTGCCAGCGAGAGGAGCCCGTGTCAGTTGCTGCCTTTCAGTCTGGACTTCAGAATGAAGACACACAGAGTCCATCGGAACCCAATCTAAGTCCAGCATGAGGCAGCCACGCCCAGCCTAGACCAGCCAGACCACAACTGACCCACAGCATGATCCATGACCCCTTTCCATGAGCAGGAAAATGAGTATCTGTTGTCCAGCAAACCACTGCAACTCTGAGGTTTTTGTTACTCAGCCAAAACGAACACGTGTGGGAATATTCACTTATGACCACCAATAAACATCCATCCAGGTTAGGAAAAACGAAAGCCATGCACCCAGACGGCACACGTATGGTGGCAATTGACACAGCCACTCTTGCAAAATACCCACCTCCTTGGTGCCAATTTGATCCTCACAACAATCCTACAAGGTAGATGTGGAGTCATCTTTACAGATGAGAAAGTTAAGGCTCATAAGCTATGAAGTCATGTGTCCTAGATGGTGCGTGGCATCACTGAGATCCTGACCCAGGTTCCTCAAAAATTCCAAGCCAGGATTCCTTTGCAGAAAAGGTCTTGCAAACACTGTCGCAGAAGCCCACCCACCCACCTCCACACTTGTCCCATTCCTTTTGAGCAGCAATCCCTAACCTTTTTGGCATTAGGAATTAGTTTTGCAGAAGACAATGTTTCCATGGACCGGGAGGAGGAGCAGGGTGTTTGGGGATGATTCAAGTGCATTATGTTTACTGTGCACTGTATTTCTTTTCTTTTCTTTTTTTTTTTTTTTTTTGAGTTGGAGTCTCACTCTGTCGTCCAGACTGGAGTGTAGTGGCCGCTCCCGGCCACCGCAGCCTCCACCTGCTGGGTTCCGGCGATCCTTCCGCCTCAGCCTTCCCAGTAGCTGGAACCACAGGCGTGCACTACCACACCCAGCTAATTTTTTGATTTATTGTAGAGATGAGGTCTCGCCTGCCCAGGTGGGTCTTGAACCCGCGGGCTCAGGCAATCCACTCACCTCAGCCTCCCAAAGGCGCAGGATTACAGGCTGAGCCACCAAGCCCGGCTGTGCACTGTATTTCTATTGTTATTATTATCACATTGTAATAGATAATGAAATAATTATACAGCTCACCACATTACAGAATCAGTGGGAGCCCTGAGCTTGTTTTCCTGCAAGTAGACGGTTCCGTCTGGGGGTAATGGGAGACAGTGACACCCAAAGTGTGTTGCTTATGTTCAGTCTACTCTGTCATCTAGTTTTGGTTGCTATCACTGCAAAAAACCTTGCTTCACAAAGATAGGATGTTGTAAATGGAAGCAGGCTTTTCAGTGCTGATCCAACAGGAGGTGGAGCTCAGGCGGTAATGCAGGCAATGGGGAATGGCTTTAAATACAGATGAAGCTTCGCTCCATTGTCCACCGCTCACCTCCTGCTGTGCAGCCTGATTCCTAACAGGCCAAGGATCTGCTTTAAGGGGTGTTCATGGAGGCTGCGGGGTAGAGTGGAAAGACCACTGGGCCCAAAGCCAAAAGATCTGAGTTCCAATTCCAGCTCCACCTCTAAAGAGAGCCTCACCTTGGTGAGCATCTTGGGCTCTCAGGTCCCTTATTTGTGAAATGAGGCCACTAGCCCTAGCCCGGCCTATGTCACTTGACCGGCATGGACCTCAGAGGGACGGAGTGTGAAAAAGCCACGTGAGCTGTGACACCAAAGTCAGTTCACGTCCCCCCACCGCGAATGATCCCACTTGATTTAGCATCTACATTGATGTCAGTATCTTACCCATGGTGCCCGGACACCCATTTATGTTTTGAGACTGTGTTTTGTTTTTTAAACAGATTATTTCTTTCTGGTTATGAAAGTAGTCCAGGTTCATTGAAACAAAATTAAGGCATTAAACTAAAATCATTTACTATCCCAACCCTGTTCACGTTTTAAGGCCATTTCCTTTCTGGGACTCATTTTTGTAAAGGCACAACAAAGTACATTTCGATGAGCATGATTTTCTTAGGACCAGGGTCTGCCCTGTGCCAGGGACTGTTCTAGCTTCCTAAAGACAGAGTAGAGAACAAAAGAAAGTTCATGATTGGAAAGAACTAACATACGATCATCATTTTTTTAATTCAGTAAATACAGAGTTGCCCACTATATGCTGGACACTGGATGACAATGATAATGATAACAGCTTCCTTGCTAGGTCCTGTACTTTAATAGTATGACTTACTAAAAGTTGGCTGCTATGGCTGGGTGCAGTGACTCACACCTCTAATCCCGGCACTTCGAGAGACTGAGGCGGGAGAATTGCTTGAGGCCAGGAGTTCCATATCAGCCTAGGCCACATAGCGAGACCTCATCTCTACAAAAAGAAAAAAACTAACTAGGTGTGGTAGTGCGCACTGTAGTCTCAGCTACTCGGAAGGCTGAAGCGGGAGGACCGCTTGAGCCCAAGAGTTTGAGTTTGCAGTGAACCATGATGGCACCACTGCACTACAGCCTGGGCACCACAGGGAGACCCTTCTCTAAAAATAACACCTCCCAACATAACATAACACAACACAGCACAACATAACATAACATAACCATAAAAAAAAAGTTGGTCCCTAGAACAAATACATTGGGGTTAGAATACAGATCAACTCTTTGGTGAGTTATTTATCTTTTCATACTCTCTCATTTTAGAATTTGGGATAATTAAAGTATCTACGTCATGCAGTCACTGTGGGAATTGATAAGAGAACGTGGTTAACGCACTAAGTAAAAAACCGTTTGGCTCCCAGTAATTGATGAGAGAGCGGGAGCTGGTGGTGGCAGTAATCTAACTGCCTCACTGAATTCCGCACCCAGCCTGCAAGAAGCTGAAACTCAAGGCTAAGGAACATGTCCAAGGTTCTGCAGGACACTCCTTGGGCACCTGGGGCTCGATCCCACCAGGGACCTTCTGAGAGTCGGAAGGGAACACACCTGGAACTGTCCCACCGAGAGCAAAGGCAGCTGGGGCATGGATCCACCCCTCAACGGCCAAGCACAGCCAGGACACGGTCTCAGAGACGCAGGAAGCCCTCTGTGTGAACGGGCACTGTCTGCAAACAGGTGCTCAATAAATATCTGTCAGACAAGTGCATCAACCCACGTAAGTCAACCCCTGTGGTCTTCTCCACAACCTCTCATTTCCCGCCGCCACCGGTGACAGATTTAAAGCAACTGCCTGCTAAGGTGAACTAGAATTCAACACCATCAAGCTTCGCATGCGTTACCACCCATGCTTCTGCTTTCCCACCAGTCTGTGACTTACAGTGTATGTCAGTTAGGACAGCAGTTCCTGCAGCCATGCAGGAATAAGGGACATACGTCACTTGGCACATAAACCCTTCTTTACTGCCAATCCCCAGATAGGTGGTTTTCATTCACCAGAAGTGACTTCACGGGTGTTGGGATTTTGTATCCTTTTATAGAAGATGTAATAAACTCCTGCGTCATCTGCAGCTGGCCACAGATTGGGCCAGTTTCTTTTTTCCCATAACATCATGGCAAACACTTTTCCTATTGACTGATGGGATTTTTTCCTGTTCTGTGGAAGCTGGACTTAGAAAATCCGGGACCTGGAGAAAATAGACCAGACATATTTATATGCCACGATTCCTCTTAATCTATTAGAATCCCCACTTGTCCAGTCCCAGCTGAAATTCCACCTCTCTCGGAAGTTTTCTCCAACGTTCCCAGCCCAACAATCTACCCATCTCTGAACTCCTACAGCACTAATAATAACCCTAGCTACCCCTTATTGAGCACTGTGATGGTTAGTTTTATGTGTCAACTTGACTGGGCTACGAGATGCCCAGTTAGCTGGTAAAACATGATTTCTGGGTGTGTTCCTGAGAGTGTTTCGAGAGGAGATAAGCATTTGAATCAACAGACTGAATAAAGAAGATCACCCTTCCCAATATGAAGGGGCATCATCTAATCTGTTGAGAGCTGGAACAGAGTCAGCAGATGAGGAAGAGGGAATATGCTCTCTGAGCTGGGACATGCATCCTCTCCTGCCTTGGACATCCGTGTTCTTGGTTCTTGGGCCTTCAAACTTGGACTAGGACTTACGCCATCAGTTCCCCTGGCTTTCAGGCCTTCGGATTCACATCAAATTACAACACTGGCTTTCTTGGTTCTCCAGCTTGCAGACGGCAGATCGTGGGGCTTCCATGATCAATTCCACTCATTACAGGGATGGGGCAGCTCCCTATAATCAGTCTCCTCTTCTGTATGAGCTACTGGTTTCTATGTGTTTCTGGGCAGCCCTCCTATATCCCAGACCCCATCTCAGGCACATGCATTATCTCATTCAATCTCGCAGAAGCCCTGCAAGGAACTGTGACCGTCTGAATTTTACTGGTAAGAAAACTGAAGCTCGCAGAAACGATGTAACATCGCCCAATTAGATGGCTGGTTGGTGGTGGCAGATTCAGGATTCAAAAGTGGAATGGCTTGACTTCAAAGCTCAGGCCTTTATCTACTAAGTGAGGCAGTATGGATCATGACTGAGTACGCCCGTTCTGTATTACTTTCCGATTATTTCAGATAGGTAAGTCAAACCACCTCTCCTGTGGTGATTCCTGAACGGTCAATGCTGAGCTCATGTTGGTCAAGGAGATTTTGTACTAACTAGTAGGCCTCTCCATTTCCATATCCACTAGCAAGCGACAAGCCCTGTTCCCTACCAGCCCTGAGCAGCCGGAGTTAGGCATCTGTGACCTCCAGCCAGGTAACTTGGGACTCTTGCTGTTTCTCCTAGTTCCCTGCTCCCTGTCTACCGTGCGTGTTTGGGATGGGCCCTCCTGATGACTCCGCCCAGGATTATCCAACACACTACAGAAAAGCACAGACAAGACCCTCCAGGACCCCACCCCAAGAAGAAAGCCAAGAGGAGTTAAGGTGTTCTCCCTAACAATACTGAAGCTACTAGACCTTAGCCTTGGCCTCATCCCCCCACCTTGTTCACTGGTTAAAATAATAACAATCAAAGACGACTTGGGTCTCTCCTCCCCAAAGAAGAGGTCATTTCAAAGGACTCACAATCCAAAAGACCAGAACCACTGTCTTGTTGGGTTATATGTTCATGACAGCTGTGATTGCCTGTCTGACATCCTACTCTCTGGATGTACTGGGTCAGACAGTGAGGAGGGTGCATTGAGTAAGCCAAGGTCACTGCCCATACAGAGTTCACGGTCTAGTAAGGGAGGGGACGGGTACCGAAACACAGACAGGATGTACGGTCGTAAGTGGTATAATCTGGGCATGGACACAATGCCACGGGACCTGTCTCACAAACATCTATTAAGTGCCTACTGTATGCTGTTTTCCCCTGGCTGGAGCTTTCCATAATGAGAATCATCTGCTGGAGAAATACATCCATTCAGCCACTAATTCATTTTTTAAAAATTTTATTAAGTTAAATGTCAAGGATATAATGGTTACCAAAATAGACACGGTCTCTGCTTAAGGAATCAGACCTTAATCAAATAACCCACTGGCGGCGAGGAAACGGCCAAGCACTGGAGCCATAGGAAGCAACGTACTACAAGTGATGAATAAACCCTCGGTTTTTTGGGGGGGCGGTTTTGAGACAGGGTCTCACTTCGTCACCCAGGCTGCCACGATCACAGCTCACCACAGCCTCAAACCCCTGGGCTCAGATAATTTTTTTTTTTTTTTTGAGTTGGAGTCTCACTCTGTCACCCAGACTGGAGTGCAGTGGTCACTCCCGGCCACCACCGCCTCGACGACCCGCTGGGCTCCGGCGATCCTTCCGCCTCAGCCTTCCAAGTAGCGGGAACTACAGGCACACACTACCACGCCCGGCTAGTTTGTGATTTATTGTAGAGACGCGGTCTCGCCAAGTTGCCCAGGTGGGTCTCGAACCCGTAGGCTCATGCAATCCACTCACCTCAGCCTCCCAAAGTGCTGGGATTACAGGCTGAGGCACCGAGCCCGGCTTCAAATGATTTTTCTGCCTCAGCCTCCTGAGTAGCTGGGTCTACAGGCACACGCCACTACTCTGGGCTAATTTTTTTGTAGAGACTAAGTCTCACTAGGTTGCCCAGGCCAGTCCCAAACTCCTAGGTTCAAGAGATTCTCCTACCTCGGCCTCCCAAAGTGCTGGGATTACAGGTGTGAGCCACCACACCTGGCTAATTCTCCTGAGAATTCTGTGAATCTTTAAATAAGTGAACGCCAGAGAAACAGCCTCAGGAACTGAAGACCAGAACAGCCAAGGAGCCCCAGAGTCAAGTTCCCTGAGGCAAGTGAGGCTTACTCACTCGACACACCCTCTGCTCCTACCACCTGCAGAAACAGCTTCAGCCAGACTGTGCCTCCATGAAATTACACATCTTCTTCAGGGTCCCCTGGGAAGAACGACAAGAATGGCATGTGCAATCCGAGGGTGCTAGGGCTTGTGGTGCGACACACTGGGGTCCTCTCAAACGATCATGTGTTCACTCTCAACGAGCAGACTGAACACAGGCTGGGGGAATTCCCCAGGCAGGACCTAAAGCGACACCTTTGGGGCAGAAGGACTCACATTCCAACACAGGCTCTCCCACCTCACTGCTGGCTGATCTCGCGCAATGGAAATCCACTTCTGTGAGCCTGTGTCTTCTTCCAGGAAATGGAGTTGTTGGCCAGGCTCGGTGGCGCAGCCTGTCATCCCAGCGCTTTGGGAGGCCGAGGCGAGTGGATCGCCTGAGCCCGTGGGTTCGAGACTAGCCCGGGCACCTTGGCGAGACCTCGTCTCTGTAATAAATCAAAAAAATTACCCGGGTATGGTGGCGTGCACCTGTAATTCCGGCTACTTGGAAGGCTGAGGCGGAAGGATCGCCGGAGCCCAGCAGGTCGAAGCTGCGGTGGCTGGGAGCGTGTCATCACACTCCAATCTGAGCAACAGAGTGAGACTCCAATTCAAAAAATAAAAAAATTTTAAAAAGGCCAGGCTCGGTGGCTCAGTCTGTCATCCCAGCACTTTGGGAGGCCGAGGCGAGTGGATCGCCTGAGGCCGCAGGTTTGAGACCCACCCGGGCAACTTGGTGAGACCTCATCATTACAATAAATCAAAATGAGCCGGGCGTGGTAGCGCGCGCCTGTAGTTCCAGCTACTTGGAAGGCTGAGGCAGAAGGATCGCTGGAGCCCAGCAAGTTGACACGGGGGTGGCCTGAGTGTGCCACTGCACTCCAGCCTGGGCGACAGAGTGAGACTCCAGCTCAAAAAAAAAGAAAATGGAGTAGTCAGCAGACTCTGATGGTGCCCATGCATCTGGCCTCGACTCTCCCAGGACGTTCAAGGCCATGTGTAGCCTGCTGCAAGCAACTCTCCAGCCACTCTGCCCAAGAGCTTGTTCTCAGCCACCAAAGGGCAGATGGGGCGTGCCAGAAGGTTGATGACCCCCCCATGTGGCCTCAGTTGTGGCACGGAGCGGTCCCTAGAGGAACGAAGTCCCAGCTGCCCAAGTGACAACATGCTCTTTATTGACTCCTTCTTGTCTCTGTCTCACTTCCTCACTCTTTCACCTCTGTTTCCTCGGATCGCCTCCCCAAAAAACTATTCCTACTCAAATATTTTCTCAGGGTCAGCTTCTGGGGGAACCACCCCAAGACAGGGATGCTGATACTTTTGCGAGGTCTGACAATTAAGTCCACAAACTCATCCCAGGAAAAAGTGCGCCATGCCTCATTACTGAATATCACCATGGTCACCTTCGAAGGACTCCCCTTGGGACGCCAGGGCCTAATCCGCCTGTCAAAGCACTTTTGGAACTCCTTTTCTGGAATGGCCATCAGAGCTGCCATCGTAGCACCCTTGATGTCCTGAAGGTCATCAAAATGTCTTCCTTTCAATATTTCCTTTATCTTCAGGTAAAGAAAAAAGTCATTGGGGGTCAGATCAGGTGAGTAGGGAGGGTGTTCCAATACGGTTGTTTCCTGGCTAGAAACTCCCTCACAGACAGGACTGTGTGAGCTAGTGCATTGTCGTGATGCAAGAGCATTTTTGCACACACCTCTCTCATGCCAAGGTTCCCAGTGAAGATTTTCCTGTTTCTCTATCAACTTTTATTTGGTCTGCTATGTTTCCCACGGTCAGCTGACGATTTTGATGCACAATTTGACAATTTTTTTGCAAAGTTTCTGTCTGTTCTGCTCGTGACTGGCAGTCTTGACCTCTCTTCATCAGTGACACTCTCTCTTCCCTCAGAAAACCATTTAATCCATCTGTACACTGCCGTTTTCTTCCTGGCATTATCCCCATATACTTGGACTAACACTGTCCCTGATTTCACTTCCATTCTTGCCAAGTTTAACAAGAAATTTAATGTTTGTTCACTGCTCTAACTCAAGCTCCGACACTCTAGCGACGGCACTCAAAAACACGCAACAACAATATCAAGCGCCATCCAGCAAGACACGGCCACAGGTCAACACGAACACAGCTGTGAGACGCTGATATACCGAGTTGTTTGTACAGTGCTGCCGGCGTAAGCGTACCACGGCAAGTTCATGAACGTCATTGTCAGACCTCGTAATGCAGTCTTACTGGAAGTAAAAGGAGATCGTGTGTGAAGAACCAGCATAAAGCAGAGGGACGCCTCCATAGAATATCCCAAAGCCAGAAGCGACATCTGCAGCCTCTCAGCATCCAGGACAGGTTTCATGTGGCTGGTCACGCCATGGGTGTCCACTGACCACTTCCTTGGTCACAGTCAGAGAGGATGCCATCAAGGCCTGGAAGTCACCTGCTAGGAGCAGCAGAGTTCGGTCACCGTCCAGGGCTCCACTAGAGGGAAAGGGTGGGGGGACCAGGATGGAGGGGGGTCTACAGGGAGCGGGGCCTCCTCCCCTGCAGGAAGCCCACACTCCTGAGTGCTCCCGGCACCACGCAGACCCCGTGTGGGCAGGGCCATGTTGCCTTTCTCAATCTTTACCCGGCCCAGAGCGGTAAACGGCACAGCCACTGCTGTTAGCCTCGTTTTACAGAGGACACAACAGCTCTCACAGATTACATAATCGTTTGAAAGAATAATAAAGCTCACCTATACAGCCCAATTACTATGTGTGTCAGACACGGACTACGCGAGCAATAACTCCTTTTTTTTTTTTTTTTGAGTTGGAGTCTCACTCGGTCACCCAGACTGGAGTGCAGTGGCCGCTCCCGGTCACCGCAGCCTCGACCTGCTGGGCTCCGGCGATCCTTCCGCCTCAGCCTTCTGAGTAGCCGGAATTACAGGCACGCGCTACCACGCCCGGCTGATTTTTTGACTTATTGTAGAGATGAGGTCTCGCTGCCCAGGCGGGTCTTGAGCCCGGGGGCTCAGGCCATCCACTCACCTCAGCCTCCCGAAGGCGCGGGATGACAGGCTGAGCCACCGAGCCCGGCTAATAACTCCTTTAATCTCACCGCAAACCTAGGAGACGGGTGTTATTGCTTCATTTCACAGAGAAGGAAGCTGAGGCCCATGCAGGCCTTGCCAGAATTTTCCCAGCTAATCCATGGGACCAAGATCAGATCTGCCTGATTACAAAAAACCCTCTTCTTCCCTTCAAATCCCATCAGCCTCTCAGAGCAGAGGCAGCCTCAGAAGAGAGGTCTCTGCCACGCGTTTTCCCCTCTAGTGTCAGAACTTAAAAAAGACCTCGAGCAAGTCCACAGGCCAGCCCTGCCCAAGTTCATTTCTAACTCTCGGGGGTAGGTCCAATCCGCGTCAACCCATGACAACCACCTGGGTAAGGCTCTTCTCTCCTCTACTCTGTGACAGCCCTATTTTCACACCCTAGCGTTTCTGAAACGGAATGTATCTTCCCATCAATAAAACATAATGTGGCAGGGCTTCTATTTTCTCTCCCAACGCTGTCATGATATCCATAATGCATCCTGAAATCAAAGGCATCTCAGAAGCAAAAGAAATAAAGTCTAGCTGAGAAAAGTTCAAATCTCATCAAGTCGAAGCCCAGATGGGTCCTTAGAAGACCGTAAATCTGATCAATGAAGATCCTAAGTCATCTCCTTCAGACCTCCCACAGAATCCATCCCGGCGCACCTGCCCCAGCACGAGATGAGGTTTCACCCCACACCATCCCCCATCCAGATGTGGTTTAGAAATCCCAGGCTTGGAATCCCTGCATTCCACATTTCTCATAAAAAAGGAAGTAAATTTCTCCCTTGTCAGTCCTCAGATAACACCATCTCATCACCGCCCATTATATCGTAAAAATATAAAATATATATTTGACTGAACCTCCTCTTCTGCCAGATTTGTTCATTCATTCATTTCTACAACCGCAGTTCAACAGATGCCCACTAGGGCCTGTCCAAATCCGTGTAAGGCAGACAGGTGAACAGTGCTTGCTAGAATCTGCAAAAAACGTAAGTCGTGCCAGGCGCGGTGGCTCAGTACTTTGGGAGGCGGAGGTGAGAGGATTGCCTGAATCCACGGGTTCGAGACCAGCCTGGGCAACTCGGCGAGATCTCGTCTCTACACTACATCAAAAAATTAGGCAGGCGTGGTGGCATGCACCTGTGGTTCCAGCTACTTGGAAGGCTGAGGTGGAAGGATCACCTGAGCCTGGCAGTTCATGGTTGCGGTGGCTGCGAACATGCCGCTGCACTCCAGCCTGGACGACGGAGTAAGACTCCAACTCAAAAGAAAAAAAAAATAAAATAAGTTGCTGCAGAGGTCAGATGAAAAGTGGCTACACGGGGGAGATGGCAGAAGCATCTGGTTTTTGAGGATGAGCAGGGAACACCAGGTAGACCGGCGAGAAGAGGAATTCCAAGCGGTCAGAACAGTAAGTTCAAAGCCACAGCCTAAGAAAGACCTTTCGCTGGACAAATGTTTGCTGATCCATCTGCCATGTCCCCGGCACGGCGACAATACCGATGATGCCTCCAGAACTATAAGATGATAAATGAGTTTTGCTTCAAGCCACTAAGTCTGTGCATCCATCTAAAACCTCATTATGTAAACAGGCAGCTCTGCATTTAGAAGGTTCTGGACTTGAAAGGTACAGTGAAGCAAAAGGAAAAAGCCAGGGCTTTGGAATCAGGGAACCAGGGTTTGAGAGTCCTAGCTCTTCCCATAATAAGCCTTGGGAAAGCCGCCTCCTCTCTGAATCTGTTTTCTCCTCTGTGAAACTGGCATAATTAAAATGCTAGCCTCAGCAGCCCAAGGTGGATGGCCTGTACATCCAGAAATCTAGAAACACACAGATAGCTGATGTCTTTCTTGCCAGTTCTTTGGCCCTCTGGCCCCAAAATGTCACAAACTTAGCTTCTCTAGAATAAACCAAAGTACACGATCTATTTATCAATGCAACTTTTTGCTTTCTTGACATCAGCATGTTATATTTATGAGTCTGGGAATACTGTTTTGTTCACGCCATAGCTCTTAGAATGCCTGGTGCATAGCAAATGCTCCATAAATAAATACCTGTTGATGAATATATTGTCAGATTCAGAAACAAAACAAGAGAAGCACCAGGAGGACTTCTATATGAGTCCTCAAAATGGGATACTGGAATGATTTTTAAACTCCAGGGATACAGAGGCTAAGGCGCAGGGAGGGGGAAGTATCCCTTGGCGCCAAGAGTTCGAGACCAGCCTGGGCAACACAATGGACCCCATCCCTCAAAAAAACAAAATTTAGCCAGGGGTAGAGGCACATGCCATAGTCTCCGCGATTCAGGAGGCTGAGGCAGAAAGAACACTTGGGTCCGGGAGTTTGAGGCGAAAGTGAGGTATGACCGTGCCACTGCACTCCAGCCTGGGTGAAAGAGCAAGAACTTGTTTCTAAACACAAACAAACAAACAAAACAAAACAAAAAAACGCCGGGCTCGGTGGCTCAGTCTGTCATCCCGGCACTTTGGGAGGCCGAGGCGAGTGGATTGCCTGAGCCCGCGGGTTCGAGACCCACACGGGCAACTTGGCGAGACCTCATCTCTATAATAAATCAAAAATGAGCCGGGCATGGTAGCACGCGCCTGTAGTTCCAGCGACTTGGAAGGCTGAGGCGGAAGAATCGCCGGAGCCCAGCAGGTCGAGGCTGTGGTGGCCGGGAGCGTGCCATCGCACTCCAGTCTGGGGTGAGACTCCAACACAAAGCCCTGTGACCAGGGGGCATCTCTGTTCTAACCCTCAACCTTCTTTCTGAAAGTTCATCTCGGTTTCTGAGAAATTTTATTGCCTGTAAACCTAGAAGGATCGGCCAATTTCCGCAGGACTTCTTTGCAAAATGACGTTTCCCTGGAGTCTAGACTCTTTCCTCCTAATGAGCTTTTAAATATTTTCTATTTCAACAGCTGTTGGTTTCCAAGGCCCAGCGGCCAGCACCTGGACAGGATGCTCAGCCCGGAGCTAACTGACTCACTGCAGGCCCAGGGCCATGCCCCGCACCACTCAGCATTGCCACCTCTGGGGGACAAGTCACCGTTTCAGGGTGCCCACTGGAACGGAAGGCCCTTGAAAGTCACCCAGGCAGGCACAACAGCGTCGGAAGCAAAGCGACCACACTCCACCCCTTCTCCCTCTCCGGAGAAGACCGCAGGAAAGCAAGACGGCAGGAAGCACAGTGCTCGACCCGGAAAATGTTTGTTGAACGAATGAATGAATGAATGGATGCCTAACCAAACACCCTCGCCCCAAGACTTTCCGGGCACACCGTCGTTCCCATCAGAGTCCGGTTCCCAGTCGCCACTCGTTCAACACGGTCTAGTCAGGGCCACGGACTCCCTGCCGGTCTCTCGCTTTACAGCTGTGGTCAACTTTGAGGGCCGTGTGAACCAAATTTCTCTCAGAAAACAGTCACGGCCCCCTACCTTCCCCACCCCTACTTCCCCTGAATGGCAAGGAACTAATCTGAGGGGGAATGCCTTAGTGCCCCCAAAAGGCAGGACTACCTGTCCTGGCTACCATCTCACGGAAAGTCAGCTGGCTCATAGGAGACTCAGATGCCTCAGCGGTAAAACCAGAAGCATAAGGTCCATATCCCAATGTCACGGTCAAGTTTCCTAGAGCCAGGCAGGGAGACGGAGTAGACAGCACCAGAGATGTCACATTCTGGCATCATGGCGGCCTAAGCCGATGGGTCCCCCTTCTCTGCTGTCATGAACATAGAGTCGGATTTTTTTTTTAATTTATTATAAAGATGTGGGGTACATTTCAGGGTTAGGTATATAAACACTGATCATCCAGGTACCCTTGTTGATAAGGTATGCCCTCCCTCCCCTAGCAGTTTCCCTCAACTGCCAGTCCCAGATCCCCTCCCCTGACAGTTTTCTGCTACTGCCAATCGCTTTCTTATAGCATTATAATTGTTCAAGTCCAGTTTATGAGTGAGAACATATGGAACTCGGTTCTGTGATAGATCACTGAGTACGACTGACTCCGAATCCGTCTAAGTTGCTGCAAAGTCCATATATTTGCCTTTTTTTTTTTTCTGAGTCGGAGTCTCACTCTGTCGCCCAGACTGGAGTGCAGTGGCCGCTCCCGGCCACCGCAGCCTCGCCTGCTGGGCTCCGGCGATCCTTCCGCCTCAGCCTTCCGAGTAGCCGGAATTACCGGCGCACGCTACCACGCCCGGCTGCTTTTTGATTTACTGTAGAGATGAGGTCTTGCCTGCCTAGGCGACAAACATTTTCCGGGTCGAGCACTGTGCTTCCTGCCATCTTGCTTTCCTGCGGTCTTCTCCGGAGAGGGAGAAGGGGTGGAGTGTGGTCGCTTTGCTTCCGACGCTGTTGTGCCTGCCTGGGTGACTTTCAAGGGCCTTCTGTTCCAGTGGGCACCCTGAAACGGTGACTTGTCCCCCAGAGGTCTTGCCTGCCTAGGTGGAACTCGCGGGCTCAGGCAATCCACTCACCTCAGCCTCCCAAAGGCGCGGGATTACAGGCTGAGTCACTGAGTCCGGCTTATTTGTCCTTCTTTATGGCTGCATAATATTCCATTGTGTATATGGTCCACATTTTTAAAATCCAGTCCAGCTTCGATGGGCAACACAGTTGGTTCCATGTTTTTGCTATTGTGAACAGAGCTGCAACATACAGTCTTAAATGACTATGACCCAAACGTGTCCAAGCATAGCCACAATGGAAGAAACAGAGGCCTCGGCTTCCACTCTACACAGAGACATACCTAAGAGCGACAGAACGAGTGTGGCTGTGGCGGCAAGGCTGCTGCTGGGGGACCCACGGAAAGGGTGCTGGGCGGGTCCCTGACAATGGACTTCACGTGCCGGGTCGGGACGTCCCGTCTCAGGCCACTTCCTCTGTGGAAGCAGTTCTCCTGGCTTGCCCGACCTGACACAAGAGATGCAGGTGGAAAGAGCAGGCCCTTTGCACAGACTGGAAACTGTTGTGAACAGGTCACCTGCACAGTGCCCATGGAGGCGGGGGATCGAGTCTACAAAATCCACACCCAGTCCTGCTCCATGAGACCCAAAACCCAACAAGTCCCGGCCCAGGAGAAAAAGAAGGAGCGGATGGACATATAGGCAGAAAAAACAGACAAGGAAGGAGGGGACTTCAGGCACGGCTGGATTCAGGAGCTCAGTTGACACAGCCAGGGTGGAGTCAGTCTCCCCCTGTTGGCTCTGCGCTCCTGGAGTGGGCAGGGGTGGCATTTTCAGACTGGCTTTGCCCCAAGGGCACCACTGGTCTTCAGGCTTATGTCCAGTTCAGCAATCCCTGAAGAAGGAAAGCCTCGCCTTGCTGGCAGTTTTATTTTATTTTATTTTTTGTGTCAGAGTCTCACCGTTGCCCAGGCTAGAGTGCAGTGGCATGCTCACAGCCACTGCAGCCTCAACCTGCTGGACTCAGACGATCCTTCTGCCTCAGCCTTCCAAGTAGCTGGAACTATAGGCATGCGCCCAAGCCAGGCTAGCTTTTGTTTGTTTGTTTTACTGTAAAGATGAGGTCTCTCCAAGTTGTCCAGGCTGGCCTCGAACCCCTGGGTTCAGGCAATCCTCTCACCTTCACCTCCCAAAGTGTGGGATTACAGGCATGAGCCACCACACCCGGCGTTCCGGCAGTTTTAATAAAAGTCTCTGATTGTCTCTGACTATGTATCGATCCTTGAACCAATCTCTATGGTCAGAGCCTGGAGCATCCACTGGCCTAGCTGGTGTTGCTCATGTGTCCAGATGGGTCTGGGGGCGGGTCCCCAGAAGCCACAGAGACTGAGGGAGGGGAAGGGAACTTGCCCGAAGGAAAGTAGGGCCGAAAGAAAAGAGAAAAAGAAAGAAGCCTTGTAAACTACAGATAATTTGTATTTGGGAATAAAGTAGCAATCAACTTCAACTTGAAATAAAACAAAGAGAACAGGGCAATGGCGTTTTTAATGTCCTTTCTTTCTTGTAATTGCACTATTGAGATATAATTAACATGCCACACAATGCATCAATTTAAGGTATACAAGTCAATGACTTTTAGTGTAATTCGGAAAGTTGTACAACCATCAGCACAATCAATTTTAGAACACTTGTGGCTGGGTGTGGTGGCTCACGCCTGTAATCCCAGCACTTTGAGAGGCTGAGGCAGGAGGATCGCTTGAGCCCAGGAGTTCAAGACCAACCTGGGCAACATAATGAGACCTCATCTCTACAAAAATAAAAATTAAAAAAATTAGCCAGGTGTGGTAGCACGTGCCTGTAGTCCCAGCAACTTGGGAGGCTAAGGTGGGAGGATGACCTGAGTCCAGGAGGTCAAGGCTGCAGTGAGCTGTGACTGTGCCACCGCACTCCAGCCTGGGCAGCAGAGTGAGATGCCAACTCAAAAAAACCAAACAATTTCATTATCCCAAAACGAAACTCGGAACCCATAAGCGGTCAGTCCCTATTCCAGCCTTTACTTACCCCTGGCAAAATAACAGTATTAACTTTCTGAGACCATGCAATAAGTGCACTGGGGATTTTTTATTCTTTTTGTGGCAAAATCTACAAAAAATCCCTTTTCCTAAACTGCTCCCTCTCTCTGACGAAGGCAAGTCTCACTCCCTGGAACCGTTACAACGAAGGATCCTCCATTCATGCTGTGGGCCAGAGGGGGCATGACAGAGGTTGGGAGACCCTGCCCAGAAGGCCTGAGGAGGCCACGGTGCCTGAAGATGGCGCTCCGCCCGGCAGGCCTGAGCTGAACACTGAACGTCGGACACAAATGCTTCCTGGAGGCCTGGCCCCTGCACATGGTATCATTCCCTGGATGGTTTGGGGTGAAGCAGACAAAGCCTAGGCTTTAGACAGGCAGACAGATGGGCCTCCCCAGGGATGCGACACTCCGGGTCTTCCGCCCAGCATTCCTCATCTCTTCTGGGACCCCCTTTCTCCCATGAAACACATGTCCCCACAGTCCCCAGGTGTGGGCCCGACTGGCTCAAGACCACCCCCGGCCTCTGCCAGGAGGCACTTTATTTAGAAGGGGCGCACGACCCAACGTGGGTGAGTAAGACACGAGCTAGAGCCTTCTGGGAAAGCTCCTTCTCAGCTGTCTGGGAGTGTTGGAAATGGTGTCTTCTCTCCTCTTCCGGATGTTATAATAAAGACAGGGACTTGAAAATGGCCACAGCTGGTCTCGCTACCAGTCTCGGGGAGACACCAGCCTAGCAAGGGTCAGTCCAAAGAACTGCCAGAAGATGACACGGAGGTCCACTGTGCCAGTTACACTCTACGCGTCCCCTCATCCTATTCTGCACCCCAAACTGACCTCAGGGACTGGTGCAAAGGACTCCCTCCCCCGCTGGCTGGTTTTAGCCACCAGGGATCCCCAGCAGTGGGGAGGAGAGAGGGAAACTGAGGCAGGTAACCTCCTCCCTGGAGGCTCCCTCTCTGGGCTCACTGCAAAATGGCTGCCAACCTCAATCCGAGTCTCAGCTCTGGTCAGGAGCCCTTTACACAGCTCTCGCGCTCTCCAGTTCCCAATGACTCTCCCCTCTTTGTCCCTCAAAACTAGGCACCTACTGGCGGCCCGGGGCTCGGCCACATCATCCCCAGGGCTTCCCGACACCTGCCCACACCTTATTAAAGATCCTTTACGTGGCCAGGAAGCAGGTGAGAAGATGCTTCGAGACATTCGTCACGAGGGAAATGCAAATCAGACACCAGCAAGGTACCACCTCATGCACACCAGGTCAACCATAGTGGAAACAACATAACATAAAAAAACACGTCTTGGCAAGGATGTGGAGAAACTGGAACCCTCACACGTTGCTGGCGGTAATGCAAAGCGGCTTGGCTCCTTTGGAAAAGTCTGGCAGTTCCTCAAAAAGTTAAGTATAGGGTTACCAGGTGACCCAGCCATTCCACTCCTAGCTGTATACTCCGAAGAACTGAAAACAGACATTCAAGTACATACTTGCCAATGAACGTTCGCAACAGCACTATTCACGACAGCCACGAGATGGAACCGATTCAAAGACCATCAGCGGATAAGCGGAAGAATGGGTAAACAAAGTGTGATATAGCCCTACAGTGGAATTCTTCAGACATAAAAGAATTACTGATTCATGCTACCACACGGGTAAACGCAAACACTGTGCTCACACATTATGCCAAGGGAAAGCCAAACACGACATCATACATACTGTGTGGTTCCATTTATATGAAACATCCAGAAATCCATGGAGACAGAAAGCAGACTAGTGGTTGCCAAGAGCTAGGAGCGGGAGTCCGTGTGGAGCAACTCTTGAGGGGTACCGGGTTTCCTTTGGGGGGTGATGAAAGCGTCTTGGAACTAGACAGAGGTAACGGCTGCACAACACTGTGGAGGTACTAGATGCCACTGAATTCTATGCTTTAAAATGGTTAATGGGTTTTTTTATTTTACCTCAATTTCTTAAAAAAAAAAATCCCTTTATGAAATTCTTTTTTTTTCATTATTATAAAGATGTGGGGTACAATTCAGGGTTAGGTATACAAACGTTGATTATGCAGGTGCCCTTGTTGAAATTCTTGAATTATCTTAAATCAAGGGTGCCATGCGCTTCCTGCTGAGACAATGACTGGTCCCCCCACCCAACCCGAGGACCTGCAGTTAAGTGAGTCGGTGTACTTCCTCATTCCAACCAGTCTTTTCCTTGCAACTGGAAGCTTCCTAATTGACATACCCATTCAACCATTTCCCAGCTGGGTGACCTCGGCAAGTGTCTAAGCCTCTCTGAGTCTTAGTTTCCTCATCTGTAAAACAGGGCTAATAATACCAACTTCATCTGGATGGTTTAGGATTATTGTGACAGCTACTTAGGGGAATGTATAACATATATTTAGGACATCAGGCAGAGCTCAAAAAGTGATTTCATTCATTCCTCCTAATGCCAAATAATGACACTCTCTCAGTGGCAATCATAATATCTGCCTGGTAGAATGGGGATCAGGCTCAAATGTCACTAGCTTGCCAGAGCCTGAATCTCAGCTCCGTTACTTCCTAGCTATGCAAACTTGGACAAATTACTTCTCTGAGATTCCTTTTACTCATCTATAAAATAGGGATAATTGTAAGTGAGGATTAAACATACAGCCCTCAGCACAGGGCCTAGCACTGTTAGCTATATGACCATCGTTACAGATTAGGACCCCAAAATTGGCACAGCGTGGAGTTCAAGTTCACGTTGTCTTCTGCCTCTCTCCTCACCTCCCACCAGCAACAGTACTTAGGTTTCTGTATACATCGAGTGCATAATACATAGACTCACAGTGTCTAGAGTCGGGAGGGCCTTTAGATCTCTCTAGACCAGGGGTTGGCAAACCATGGCCCTGGTCACAGATATTACTTAAGTGGGAGCTATGCTTCTCCAAGCCAAACATTCTTCTTTCCTTCCACCAAGCCTCATGGGACAAGGTTTTGAGGTCCATTCACCGCCTATGGCAGAATTACCAGCTAGTCACCAAAACTCTGTTTCTCCTTCTTTCTGGGGCCACAGCTAGACTATATTTCCCAGACTCCTTTGCAGTTGTGTGTGACATGTAGCAGTGTTCTAGCCAAGAAATGACGGTAGAAATGTTGCACGCCATTTTTCAGAACAAGGCTTTCGAGAAGGGGCTGTGCTTTTTCCAGGCTCCATCTTCTTCTGTCAGTGGGAGCGGACAGAGGGGGTAGCAGAGCCACAAAAGATAAAAGAGGCTTAGGTCTGAGTCACCACATGGAGGAAAGTTATGCGCTGAACGAGAAATACCCATCTTGGACTTTTAAGTGGATGAGGAAAAACCATTTCTTGTGTCTGAGCCATTAAACATTATGGGGACCATTTGTTACTGCAACTATCATTACTGTACTACCAAATAATACACCACCCCATCCTCTTTAGTATGGGTCTGTTGAATTGAATTAAACAAGGTTTCATTAACTCATCCAAAAGAGCTTCCACGGAACATAGCTATCTCTGTGCCAGATCTGTGTGTTCCAAAGAAAATAACAGTATAACAATACCTGTTCTCAGAAAGCCACAAGACAGTAAATCAGAGGCGCATGAGGGCCGACAATTAGGTTTGTGAACTCATCCTAGACTCATCCTCTTTTTCTGGAATGGCCATCAGAGCTGTCGTCAATATTTGTTGAGGTCTGACCGTTAAGTTGAAGAACCGGCCACCATGCGCTTACATTGGAGCACTGTACAAATAACTGTATTGGAATACCCTCCCTACTCACCTGATCTGACCCCTAGTGACCTTTTTCTTTACCTGAAGATAAAGGAAACATTGAAAGGGAGACATTTTGATGACTTTCAGGACATCAAGGGTAATACGATGACAGCTCTGATGGCCATTCCAGAAAAAGAGTTCCCAAACTGCTCTGACGGGTGAACTAGGTGCTGGTGTCAGTGCACAGCATCCCAAGGGGAGGACTTCGAAGGCAACCCTAGTGATATTCAGCAACGAGGTACAGAGCACTCTTCTAGAATGAGTTTGCGAACTTATTTGTTGGGCCTCATAAACACAAGGAGACAGGAGGATGTTTCAGATGCCTCCAGAAAGGCCTGTACAAGGCAGAGGGAGGTGGTTGATTCTACTGGGAATTGGGCTGGTCCAGAATTACCTCCCGGAAGAGGGGGGATACCCCAGCCTAGGATAAGGGGCTCACCACGCAGACAAACGTTACAGGCATTCAGGGCCAGGGGTCCAACCTAAGTGAATACACGAAGCCTGAAACAGCGAGGGCATTGTGAGGCCGACGGGCACATCTGCAACAGCTACAGGTGAGGAGTGGGCAGGGCGTGAGTGGGAGAAGATGACACGAAGAGTGTCATGAAGTCGGCCCATTGTGACACCTTGTAAGAGCTCGGGAACGTAGAACTGCACGTGCAGAGAAAAGATGATCTGATCCCATCCAGCACTTTCCAGATGACACCTGACTTTCTACTTCCTTGATACAAAAATCAATTCTGGGACCTCCAGCAAGTCAGGAGGCCGGTTGAAGCCTCTGTTTCTCCATAGTTGCTTCTTTCGAGTAGTCTTTTTTTTTTTTTTTTTTTTTTGAGGCAAGAGTCTCACACTCTGTCGCCCAGGGTGGAGCACAGTGGCCACCGCAGCCTCCATCTCCTGGATTCGGGTTTGTTTTCCTTCTGTCCCAGCCTTCTAAGTGGCTGGAACTACCAGCCGCAGGCCCGCCCCACCACGCCCGGCTAATTTTTTTTATTTAATGTAGAGACGAGGTCTCACCAAGTTGCCCGGGTTGGTCTTGAATCCCTGGACTCCGGCAGTTCTCTTGCCTCCGCCTCCCAAAGTGCTGGGATGACAGGCGTAAGGTAACACACCCGCACTTCTTTCTATTATTCTTAAAAGGAAGAAGAAGGAAGATGGAGCCGGAAACAACCTCAATGTCCACTGCTTCACCTCCCACACTTTACAGAGGAAACTGAGGCGGCTTGAGGTCATGGTACAATCAGGTCTGGAACCCCAGTCTATGTGAGAGCATAGTGTCAGGTAATAGAAGTAAATTGCCCCAACAGGCTTACATCCATTTGCGGCAACTATTATAGTCCTTATTTATACCATGTGCTACGAAAATATGTTCGACCTCGGTATTGTCAAAAATGCAAATAAAAACGTTTATCTTTAGCCTACCAGCTATGCAACAATTAATATAATTACCAGTGCCAGCGCAGGCATGGATTTGAAGAAATACAAATTGGTAAACCTTTCTGGAGGGCAGTATGGTAATCTGTACAACGCTTGAAAATATGCCTACCCTTTGGCCCAGGAACTCCACCTCTGGGAATTTATCAAAAGTAAATATTTAAACGAGCATGTCCATGCAAAAATCAGAAACAACCTAAATGGCCATCAAAAAAGAACTGGTTAAATAAATTATGGTATGTCCTTGGCCAGCAAAAATGATCGTGTCAATCTCTATTTATGCCGCATGAGAAGAGAGTCCCAATACACTAAGTGAAAGAAAAAATAAGATTATTAAAAAGCATAGTGCTGCTTGCAGAAACTGTCTGTGAGCATATCAGCATAGATGCACAAGAGCATTTCTCTCTTGGTGTCTGGATAATCCTGGGTGATCGCTGTGTTCCTCTTTATTTTTTTCCTGTTCTCTCTGAATTTTGACATAATAGTCACATATTATGTTTAGATTTGGGGAAAAAACTGTGCAGAAAGTTGATTAATGGTTGCCTAGGACTGGGGGAGGGGATTAGGGAAAACGGGGGGCGGGGCGACTGCCAATAGGTATGGATGGGGTTTCTTTCGGGGATGATGAAAATGTTCTAAAATTGACTGCAGTGATGGTTGCACAGTTGTGAATATACTAAAAAACCACTGAATTCGGCAATTTAAATGGTAAGTTGTATGGTATGTTGAATTATATCTTAATAAAGCTGTTATAAAACTACAATTTAAAAATGGATTTTTAAAAAGGCCTTGAGGTTTGTTTTTTGTTTTGTTTTTTTTTTAAATCAATACATGTGAGCTGAGCCAGAAAACAGGCAAGTTGCATAATGTCCTCACACAGGGCTGGTTCATTCTCTGGTCTACACAGGCAAAACCCAGTCAACCAGGATTTCTGGAAACACAGTCCCGGTCATTCTGACCCTCCAGCATGGGAGGATTCTGGCCACTGCCCAGGCCATCAGTCTGGCAGCCAAGTGTCCCACTCTCCTGATGCTGTTATCCACATGCCTCCGCCGTGTAGACAAGTCTCGGAGAGCACTCCACTTCCCAAGAGCCCTTTGGCACGACTGGCTCAAACAGCACACCTCACCAACTCTGCTCTGCCCTTCCAAAGCCCCAGAGGCTCAGAGGTTTTTAACAAGTGAATCTTCCCAGTGACATGCTGGGATTGGAACTGACACTGGCTGGGATCAGTGCCCCTTTCAGCAGGCGATGAAAGGGACAGGGCGCATCCACGCGTTCACAAAAGCACGTCCTGGGCGCCTACCAGGTAGCAGGCACAGAGACAGCTCCTGCACTTACAAGGGGACACAAAGCAGCGTGGCCTCCTGAAGCTCAGGGACCAGCAGGGTCGAGAGGCAGCTGCTGCTGGATCAGCGCGATGGATGTTTTGAAAAAGGTCAGCACAGGGGGATACTGGGGGCACTTAAGATGGCCCCAAATTCCATCTAAGGGATCAGCACGCGAAGCATCTAAGTAATAAACATTTTTTTTTTGAGTCGGAGTCTCACTCTGTCACCCAGACTGGAGTGCAGTGGCCGCTCCCGGCCACCACAGCCTCGACCTGCTGGGCTCCGGCGATCCTTCCGCCTCAGCCTTCCAATAGCTGGAACTACAGGCGCGCGCTACCACACCCAGCTAATTTTTGATTTATTGTAGAGATGAGGTCTTGTCAAGTTGCCCAGGCGGGTCTCGAACCCACAGGCTCAGGCAATTCATTCACCTCGGCCTCCCAAAGTGCTGGGATTACAGGCTGAGCCACCGAGCCCGCCAGTAATAAACATTTAAACTCGCTACCAGTAGTGCCAGGCACTGGGCTAGGCTCTGAGGACACTTAAGAAGACACAGCCCGTTCTTAAGGCTCACAGACTAGCAGACTTGAAGGACATCTCCAAAGTCCTTCCCATCTCCCTAGGACAGCCAGGCCAAGGCAGGAGCATCCTGGCTTGGCGATGATTTGGATGGGTGGAGGAAGGGAGGGAAGAATTCTTATGTTCAGAATTCAATCATCCCCCCCAACCGCTGGCGCTTCTGCTCTTTGGTCCAAGCCACCTTGACCTCTCACCTGCATTAAGCCACGCCTCCTAGCTTCCACCCTTGGCCCTCTCAATCCCTTGCCCCTCTCAATCCATTCCCTCCACAGCAGACAGCAGGATCCTAGTTTTCTCTTTTTTTAACAAACAAAAAAACGAAGACAAGCTCATATCGCTTCTCTGCTCACCACCCTCCAAGAGCTTCTTTCACATTCAGAGCAGAAGCTAGCCCTCAACATGCCTGGCAAGGGCACGCCCTCACCTTCACCCCACCATCCCTTCCCTCCTCCTCACCTGCAGCTGTTGAAGATATGCCCATGGGCCTCACAACGCCCTCACTGTTTCAGGCTCCGCATCCCTGTTCAGGTGGGTCCCCTGGCCCTGAATGCCTGGTACTGTTTGTCTACCAATGAGCCCTTTATCCCAGGCTGGGGTATCCCCCCTTTGCAGGAGGTCACTGTGGACCAGCCTCATTCCCAGTAGAATGGATCATCTCAGCTCGGTGGCTCAGCCTGCAAACCCAGCACTTTGGGAGACCGAGGTGAATGGATTGCCTGAGCCCAAGGGTTCGAGACCAGCCTGGGCAACTTAGCGAGACCTCGTCTCTACGATAAATAAATAAATAAATAAATTTAGCCAGGCGTGGTAGCGCGTGTCTGCAGTTCCAGCTACTTGGAAGGCTGAGGTGGAAGGATCCCCAGAGCCCAGCGGGTCGACACTGGGGTGGCCGTGAGCTTACCAATGCACTCCAGCCTGGGCAACGGAGTGACACTCCGACTCAAAAAAATAAAAAATAAAAAGAAGGGATCACCTCACCCTACCCTGTACGGGCTTTTATGAAGGCATCAGAAACATCCTCCTGCCTCGCTTTGTTTATGCCTCTGTTTCCCTTGGACCTAAAACTAGATGGATTGAAAGAACAGAAATGTATTTGTTCACAGTTCTGGAGGTCAGAATTCCAAAACCAAGGTGTCGGCAGGGTCGAGCTCTCTGACCTTCCTAGGGGGACATCCTGTCTTCCTCATTTGTGGTAACTGCCCCACGGTCCTTGCTGTCCTTGGTTTGTGGCTGGGTCACTGCAGCCACACGGGCCTTTCTTCTGTGTCTTGTTTGTCTGTGTCCAAATGTCCCCTTTTTTATAAGGTCACCAGTCATATTAGATCAGAGCCCACCTAATGACCTCATTTTAACTTGATTATCTCTATAGAGAGCTCCTTTCTTTCTTTCTTTCTTTCTTTCTTTCTTTCTTTCTTTTTCTTTCTTTCTTTCTTTCTTTGTTTTTTGTTTGTTTGTTTGTTTTTAATTTTAGAGACAGGGTCCCACTCTATTGCCCAGGCTGGTATGCAGTGGCATGAACATAGCTCTCTGTGATCTTGAGTTCCTGGATTCAAGCAATCCTTTACCTCAGCATCCCGAGTAGCTGGGACTACAGGCACACACAACCAAGTCTGGCAAATTTTATCTTTAAATTTTATCACAGAGATGGGGTCTCACTATGTTGCCCAGTCTGGTCTCGAACTCCTGGCCTCATGCAATCCTCCAGCCTTGGCCTCCCAAAGCACTGGGATTACAGGCGTGAGCCACCGTGCCCAGTCTGTAGAGAGTTTATTTCTCAATAAGGTCACAATCTGGGGTTCTGGAGGTCAGGACTTCAGGACATCTTTTTGAGCAGAACGCAATTCAACCCATAACCATCGCCACCACCGCCACCACCATCATCAGGACAGCTAACATTTCCATCCTCCTGGTTCCCGTGTGCCAGGCTCCATTCTCAGTGCTCGCCACACCTCATGTCAGACAGTTCTCACCACAATCCCCGGAGGCAGAAGTCATATTCTCTCCACTTGACAGGTAACAAAACTGAGGCTCAAAGAAGTTTGGAACTTGCTCAAGGTCATCAGATAGCCAGTAAAAGACCGAGTTAGGACTCAGGATCCAAACGCTTACCAGTCGTCTATACCACAGAAACAGCTTTGTTTCTGATGGTATTATTACCCTCCACGGACTCTCTGTCAGGTACCACACAACTACCATCTGCAAACGCTTAGCAATGTTCCTTTCTTCAAGTTGGAAGTTTAAAATACCATCGCTGAACTCAACTTACCCCGACCAGCTCTCAACTTGTTCCAGGATGGGAACCAACACCCCACATAGCCACATGTTACATCCATTATGAGTCTCAGGGAAAATGAGTTTTGTGCTTCAGCCCTGCTTAAGCAAATGCCCCAATGTGTTGTTCTCCGAAGCCGCTTCCTGGAGGAAGGGCCTCCACCCTTGTTCAGGGTGATATGTCCCAGAACCCCGGCAGCGTGGCCCGGCAGGTGGCTCCTGGTTGCCCAGGAAACTCCAGGGTGGCCGACGGAAGGATCTCGGGGCTGGATCAGGGAGCCTGGGCCTGCGTCTCGGTCCATCGCCTTCTTTACACGCACTCTCCAGAGCACCGGGGCCTGATCCTCACTGTCAATTCGAAAACGTTCTCAGATTTAGCAAGAAAGAGATGGTCAAGCTCTAAGCCAAAGGGAAATGAAGGAATCGTTCATTCAGCAAACATGAATGACGCATCTGGTCTACCGCAGAGCGGACACTTAGCTACAGGGAAACTGAGGACTCACCAAGACGAAGAAGACTGCAGCAAGAAGAAAACCAGTGTTTGTGTGTACACACGTGAGTGTGTGTGAGTGTGTACGCATGAGTGTGTGTGTCTGAGAATGTGCGAGTGTATATATGAGTGTGTGAGTGTGTAAGAGTGTGTATATGAATGTGTAAGAGTGTATGAGTGTGTGCACATGTGTATGTGTGTATGAGTGTGTGTATACGTGTGTGTGCGCGTATGTGAATATGTGTATATGAGTATGTGTGTGCATGAGTGTATGTCTAAGTTTGTGCCTGATTGTGCATGTTTGCACATGTGTATGTGTATGAGTGTGTGTATGAGTTTGTGTGAGTGTGCGTGTGCACATGTGTGTGTGTGCGCGTGTGTGTGTGAAGCAGGCCCTCCCATGTATTTTCTCACTCACCCACTGCACAGTAAAGCAATTCATCTCCATTTCGCAGCTGAAGAAATGGGAGTTCAGCAAGTTAGGGGACTGGTCCAGGGACACTCAGTGAGGAAGCAGAGGGCTGGTCCTGGCGTGAGCAGCCTAAAAGTCCAGGCGGGCTCTTCTTCCCTGGCCCGACCGAAGCTTAAGCAGGAAGGCGACAGCTCCGAAGTGTTCAGGAGAGTCCCCGGCGACAGCTCAGAGGTGAGGAGGGAGAGGGCTGGGTGACTCAGGGAAGCCACTCAGAGGGCTGGCCAAGGCAGGGACAGGGTGGGCACAAGGGCTGGACTGGAGACACTGAAACAGACGTATTCAGAACTGCTTCGGCTCAGAGGAAGAGGAGGAAAGACAGGCAACGAGCACCAGCACGAAGAGAGTCTCAAGCTCGGGCCTAGGAAGCCAGGACACCAGGAAAACCATGTCCCAGCTCCACTTCCTGTTCTGCTTAAACAGGAACCAGAGAGCTGCTGTCGTGGGAGGAGAAGACGAGAAAGAAGAAAGGACACAGACCTGCTTCTTCCTCACCTCATCTTGCACGGAAGCAGGAACTGACCACTCCCGGGGATGCACACACTGGGAGGACCAGCGGGCTGAGGGGGCTGCAGGCTTCGATGTGACTCAGCCTCCCCAGCAGGCCAGAACACTCACTGTCACAGCCTCCCTCCTCCCCACGCCCCTCACCCAATCAACCCCAAGCTAGCCAATCCTCATTCCTCTCCATCCTCCCTCCCAGAGGGGTCCAAGGGCGCCCAGCTGGTCTTCCTGCCTCCAGCCCTTGTCCTCACCCACCTAATCCACTCAGTCCACTGAGGCCAGAGTCATTCTTCCAAAGGCAAGCACCACACCCCGCTGCCGTCAGCCTTCAGTGGCTCCTCAGTGAGTTCAAGGTGAAGTCCAAGCTTCCGGATGCGGCTCCATCTTCCTCTCAGCCCCTCACACATGAGGCTCCGACCACACAAAGTCACTCATCACTCCCAGCACACACGGTGCTGTTTCTACCATTCCCACCCGAGTCCGGCTGATTCCCGGCCATTATTTAAGATTCAGCTCAAGGATCACATCCTGTAACAAGTCTTCTCAGACCCTCCCTGCAAGTGGGGCCAGGCATCTGTTCATACGCACCCCGAGATGTGTTATGTTTCTGTAGAACCACACAAAACGCACAGACCACATAATGATCAGTGCATGTCCATCCCCGTTCACAAGAGGCTCTCGGACAACAGAGATGGTGCCTGTGTACAACACGATCACTGGCACATAGTAGACACTTAATTAAAAAATGACAGCTGGAGAGAGAAAAGGGGAGAAGGGAAAAAGGGAGACAGGGAGGAAGAGAGGGAGGGAAGAGACATCAAAAGTTTTGGGTACTCAAAGAATAATTGCAACAGGAAGGGTCAGGAAAGGCTTTACAATGACTGTGCATCACAGCCATGCTTTTTTAAAAAAACTTTTATTATAGCTATCAATTTGATATCAATATACAAAAAGTAAGCAGCCCCACCCTCCCTTCCTCTCAGGGGCAAAGTCTTTGCACCTTCTTCCCTGCTATTTGTCAAGCACTGGGGTGACTCTGATTGCCCAGAGAGGGCTAGGCTTTCCCTCAAGGTCACACAGCAAGGAAGGAGGATGGATGGAGGGGACCTTGATGGACAGGCAGTCCCGCAACACCTCCCTGGGGTCCTGGGGTGGGCCCAGGCCTTGGCTGCGTGGAAAACTGCTCCTGGCTGCTGGGCTGGCAGACGCCCTCTGTCTGTCTTTCCCAAAGTCTCTGCTCCAACAGAGCCAGCCCAGCAGGCAGGAACAGGCAGTCAGGATGGAGAAGGCCAGGTCCCAGCAGAGATGGACTCCTGAGACAGGCCCCGCTGGTGCTGGAGCTGGTGGGTGTGACCGTGCTGTTGTCACATGCAGAAGGGGGTCGGTGCCATGGTGGGTTGGTTGCTCCCTGGCTGAGTCCAGCGTCAGGCCCAGTGCCAGGAGCAGCCAGCCTCAGGCTGGGGTGTCGGGTTAGTTGTGCCAGGGAAGGGCCTTCTCACAGGCTCCCAGCCCACGGCATCTTGGTCCACAGGTACCTACGCCAGCGCACCTGGCCAGGGCGCCTTTTGACCTCGCTCGGGGGTCCAGATCCGGGACCGTTGCTTGAACCCTCGGTCTGAGCGTGCTTGAAAGAATAAGTTGAATTTCGGGGAGATGGAGAGGGGCAATTCAGACGGAAGGAACAGCAAGCCCCTGAAGGTATGAAAGTAAATGTTTTGGTAGAGAATTCTGAACAGGGTGGTGGGCTACTGCATAGGCTGAACGGGGAGGGTGCGGTGAACCTGGACTTTTCTAGATGCCACGTGAGTGTCCATCCCGTTGTGTGGGAGTTAAGACTTTTTTTTTAGCTACAAGTAACAGAAAACCCAACTGAGGATAGTCTAAAAGTAATGTTCAGTGTCTCGTTCCTTCCATTTTCCTGGTCTGATCCTGCTAACACGTTCTCCCTAAGCTAGGCACCCCCATGGCCCCAAGATGGGTATCACATGCCGATGTCCAGCCCCGAAAGACATTTTCTTCTTAAGCGTCTCTTCTTAAGATGGAGAACATCTTTCGGCACCCTGACCCCCAGACAACTCCCCATTCATATTTCACCGGCCAGAGCTTTGTCAGTTGCCCTTGAGGAAGCCAATCACTCACCCGGGGAATGGGGCCACAACGATTCACCCCGGGGCCAGGACTGACCTCCCTAAAGCCCCTGGAAGGTGGGCATCTCCAAGAACGATGCTTTGCCCGCTGAAAAGCAGGGGAAAGGGTGCAGGCCAGCAGCCAGCGGTGTCTGCTAGCCCTTGTCACTCACTCGCCTCCACCGCACGCCACGCCTCGGAGTCAGTCCACAAATATCCACATCTCCACCCTGCTGCCGTTCTATTTTGGGGCTAAGGAAGTAACTGTCCTAGGAGAGGAAACTTGCTAACGACTATTATGGGAAGGTCTATAAACAACACCCTAGCTGGCTTTTCTAGATCAGGAGTTCTGTGGCCTGGGGACACAAGAAATGATGGCATTCCAGAGAGAAACCCCTAATGCCGTTTCACTTCAGTTAAGAGTTTCACCTTCACTTTGGGAGACCTAGGTGGGTGGACTGCCTGAGCCCGCGGGTTCGAGACCCGCCTGGGCAACTTGGCGAGACCTCATCTCTACAATAAATCAAAAAATTAGCTGGGCATGGTAGCACGTGCCTGTAGTTCCAGCTACTTGGAAGGCTGAGGCGGAAGGATCGCTGGATCCCAGCAGGTCGAGGCTGTGGTGGCCGGGAGTGGCCACTGCGCTCCAGTCTGGGCGACAGAGTGAGACTCCAACTCAAAAAAACAAACAAAAAAAAAGAATTTCACCTTGTTCCTTGAACAAATGTCTTCCCAAGACCCACCCCCCAGAAGAACCAGCACTTTCCCATCACAAGGACTTTGATCGGCTCTTCTCAGCTGTGGATACCCTTCCCTTGCTCCGGCACTTACAGAAATCCTGTGCATCGTGGAAGAGCAGGCTTAGCCAGCATCTCTTCTGCAAAGTTTTCTCTGACCGCCCCACCAGGGGAGACGCCCCCTCCCTGCACACTCATGGCCGCTCTCTGGCAACCCTCCTATGGCAGTGCCTGATGTCTGTCCTGAGTCACTAACAGTGATGCACTCTCCGACTCGGCTGCGAGGTAGTCTAGTGCGTGGACTTGGTATTTTTCATGGACTTGGTATTTTTCTGCTCAGGGCTGGGCGTCCATGTCGCTGTGCATGAGTGGACGTTTTTTAACTGCAAGCAACAGAAAGCCTAGTCCGGAGTAGTCTAAAGGTAAGGTGTCTCCTTCCTTCCATTTTTCTGCCCTAACACAAACCAGGAAAAGTCTGTGCAATGGAAACTCTTAAAATTGAATTCGCTCCTTCCAGGCTTCCTCTCCCGAGGAGCATGCAAATGAAAGCTCTTATCTCATGCTGGAACCCACTCATTTTTGCTGAGTACCTATGACGTGCCAGGCACTCATTCAGCCACTTTCCCTATATATTGCTTTATTTGACACCCTAAAAAAAACCGTGAGGTTTTTCACAATTTGCAGAAGGAGAAACCGAAGCTCAGGGAACTAGCAGAAAGACCAAGGGGGGACTCTTCCAAGGCCACAGGGGATGCAAATTGAAGTCTAAAGTCTACAGGCAGCACTGTGTCACGGTCAAGAGCACGATATTGACCACAGATCTCCTTGCCCAAGGCCCTGCCACTGAGGAGCAAATAACCTTGGGGGAGTTAGCTGGGCTCTGTATATCCCTGGTGCCTCATGTAGAAAATGGAGATAAAAACAGTACTTACTTTATGGGGTTACTATGAGGATTCCGAGAGCTCTCGGAGGAAACCGCGGACATGGATTAATGAGCAATCGGTATTAGCTCCCATTATTGTTTCCAAGCCCAGTGGTTTTTGCAAGGCATCATGACAAACGCCCCCACCCTCCGTCCACCAAGTCACCTTAGGCAAGAAAGAATGACCGGCGAGAACCCCGCCCAGAGGCACAGTCTCGGACAACAGCGGGTCAAAGACTGGGAAGGCAGCGATGCCGAAGTTCCACCCCGTAACAGCATTCAGCAACAGCTCAGCCCTCACGTAGGGGGTGGTCCCCGGGAACGCCTAGGGGAAAGGACATCACAGGAGCCAGGAACCAGCTCAGCTCCCCGATGCCCGACTACTGACCATACACCGAGGAACAGTCCCTTAGCCTGGACAGATTTTGAGGTAAAAGGCATGTAGCCCTTCCCTGAAAAGCTAATGCTCACGGCGGCTCTGGGCCGAGGCTGAGGGCGTCTCCAAAGCCAGGTGCCTGCTGGAGACACACTGTCCCATCAGCCTTGAAGGCAAGAAGGAACCCTAAAGCCCCTGAGACTCCTGCCCGCCCCCCACAGTCACTGGTCACTGTTACCTGGTGGGGCGGATAGGTCAGGACAGGAGTTACCATCCCCTCTTTGTGGGTGAGGAACTGAAGTCCAAAGAGGGCAAATGGCTGCTATTTAAGGTCACATAACGAGTCAGTGTCAATTCGGGACCAGAACTCAGGATTTCTCGACTCCATGCTATGTTCATTATCTTACTATTCTGTCTTTTGCATCCTCCGAACTTCTCTCCTCCGGGCATATAAATTTCCTTACTGTCTTCTCTGCAATAGACACGGGGCTAGACACTAGGGGTCACCAAGATGCCCAAGCCCTCACCACGGCCCCACTAGCGCCAGCAACAAGTCTCTACAGGAGACACACAGGATGCGCTCAGTCAGTGTTTGCTGATCCAAACCCGATTTCTTAATTCCTAATGTTCTGTTATAGATCCTGGTTCTCGAGTCCCCAAATGGCAATTTTTACATTTTTATAAATGTTCATTCTTCTCCTGGTCTGATAAAGAAGATTGACTTATTCAGCTAGTTGGTTCCAACCTGGGGTCTCCCAGGACCGCTGACACCACTTTAGTGCACAGAACCCCAATGGGGTCAAAGTCTCCTCGATGAAGACGGTCTGAAGCATTTCTCCCATCAGGCTAGAGAGACGGCGAGGAAGCTTGTGTCTGTCTCGAGGTCTGAGTGAGGAGAAAAGGCCCTGGTGCAAACTTTAAAACCTCAATAGGAGATCTCAGAATCTTCGAGATCTCCATCCACCGACCATCCCTCTGAGTCATCCTGTATCTGCATATCTACCAAGACCACAGAACTCAGGAGAGACAACTGTCAAAGAATAGCTGAGCCAGGAGGGTGTGGGCCCTAGCCTATACCACCAGTGTGGTGTTAGCATCTTGGGCCCGGGAGCGCCCATACAAACAACAGGACCCAGGAAACACTTAGGACCTCTGCTCTAGCTTAGAACTGCTCTGTAGAGACATCCCTGCTGCCCAAGATAGGCGGGACTCGCACGGGATATGACCCACCCAGCCCCCAAACCACAAAGGAAAAACTGGCTCCTCTAGAATGAGCATAGCAGAGCAGCCTGAAAGAGACCATCAGGATGTTTGAAAACAAAGATATCAACTGTGGGAGAGGAGTCCTAAGGAAAGAACAGGACCCACGGATAGAAGGCCAGCTGAACGGAAAGAGAACCAAGAATGTCTAGAAGCAAAAGGCATAGTCATTAAAAGGAAAAACTCAAGGAGAAAATTCAACAAATGTGGTAACACAGCTAAGTAACTTACGCCCATGTCTCCACCCAGTGCCTGCACAAGGGGGCGAGAAGAATAACATGCAGCCCCATCCCACAGCCCCTAATCCCCTTCATCTCGCAGGTGAGGCAACCACTGGCACAAACGCACCTCCCTGCAAGACAGCTCTAACACCGGTGCCCATCATAGGATCCTCGGGCTGGGCGTTTTTCCCACATGATCTCAGTTAAGACAGTCCGGTCAATGCGAACGGAGGGAGAGGCAGGGTCAGTAGGAGATCTCAGAACCTTCGAGCTCTCCATCCACCAACCATCCCTCTGAGCCATCCCGTACCTACGTATCTACCTACCAAGACCACAGAACTCAGGAGAGATAACCCCCAAGGAAGAGCTGAGCAGCCCTCAGCTAGGATAATTATTTACGAAACGACAATGAAATGGACACACAGTGTTGTTATCAAGGCAGAAGCCTTGACGAAAATTCACCATCTGCTTTGGAAAAGGAAATGTAAACATGCCCCAGAAGCCATAACAGGCAGGGACCTGACACCCTTCCTCCTGTCCTGCCAACGATGGCCCCCTCCCCCCCCCCCCCCCCCCCCCCGGCATGCTTCGCGGAACTCCCAGTCACAGCTGGGGGAGGTCCTGACAGTCGCTTCTCTTTATCCCAAACCAGACTCCAACCAGGAGGGACATACTGACTTAGCTTTCTGTTTTTCTTACTCTATGCACCTTCTCACTTCCTGACTTTGGCCGGCAGAGGAAGAGGAAATGCCAAAAATATTATGGTACAAGACAAGCCTGGTTCGCGGCATTTCCAAGGGATGGGGCCTGAAGGGGCTGGCAGGGGAACCCCAGTTGCCAGTGAGCACTATTTCTTTGGAACCCAGCTCGTGTGTCTCTCCAAAGTGCTTAAGGTCTTGCGAAACCGTCTGTTTCTGGGGAGTAGCTGGGACAGGAGCCCATGTTCTCTAAATAACCGAGAAGACTTCAGAAATCTGGTCTTAATTACCCCCTCGCAGCGACGTGGCTACACAATACATCGTGGCATTTCCCTTACACTCAGAAGACAGGGCCACCGTACCATACGCTACCTGTGGACCAGGCCCTACCATTGCTTTTTTTTTTTCTCCTAAGGATTCAGACAGATTTGCCCCAATTGAACCACACGCTCTCTCCTGACCTGTCTTGGGACCAATGGTCTGCTCTGAGAACGGGGTTCTGAAGAACGGGTTCAGAACCTCGGTTCTGAAGCCACGACTAGGTCCCTAACCTTAGCCAGCCCCGTTCTCAGAGCAGACCATTGGCCCCAAGACAGGTCAGGAGAGAGCGTGTGGTTCAAGTGGGGCAAATGACCATATACCTAGCAATAGGAAACTCATATACTATCATTATACTTATCCTAATATGATGTAAGCTTTTTTGAGTTGGAGTCTCTGTCACCCAGGCTGGAGTGCAGTGGCACACCCACAGCCATCCCAGTTGCGAGTCGGCCTGCTGGGCTCCGGCAATCCTTCCGCCTCAGCCGTCCAAGTAGCCGGAACTACAGGCGAGCGCTACCATGCCCAGCTAATTTTTTTGATTTATTGCAGAGACGAGGTCTCGCCAAGTTGCCCAGGCTGGTCTCGAACCCGCAGGCTCAGGCAATCCACTCGCCTCGGCCTCCCAAAGTGCTGGGATTACAGGTTGAGCCACTGAGCCCAGCCTATAATTTTAATTTATGTGTCTATCACCCTTATCAACAGTAATCATCATAATAATAGCTAACATTTGTTGAGCTTACACTTAATATGAGCACTTACTATGAGGTAAGGCCTGCATCAAGAGTTTCATCTACATAAAGTCCTTTAGAAAAGGTAACTTTATTTGTGTGTGTGTGTGTGTGTGTGTGTGTGTGTGTGTGTGTGTGTGTTTAGCCTCACTGTGTCACACAGGCTGGAGTGCAGGGTCACAGGATCACAGCTCACTGCAGCCTCAAACTCCTGGGCTCAAGCAATCCTCCTACCCCAGCCTCCCAAGTAGCTAGGACTTCAGGCATGCACTACCACGCCCAGGTAATTTTTTTGATTTTTTTTTTTTTTTTTTGTAGAGACGGTCTCACTATGTTGCCCAGGCTGGCCTCAAACTCTTGGACTCAAGTGATCCTCCCATCTCGGCCTCCCAAAGTGCTGGGATTACAGGCATGAGCCATCACACCAGCCTAAAAAAGGTTACTTTTCATTGAACACCGATGAAGGTAAACACAGGAACGGGAGGTGGGAGAGGAAGTTAAAGCCATCTTCCAGGAGATGACACGGGCGTGTTTTGAAAAATGAGTAGGACTCAGCCAGGGAGAAAAGAAGAACATTCCAGGCAGGGAGAAGAACGTAAGACATTCAGAGACATGAAATGGCTGGATGCGTGTGGGCCAGCTGTCTGGTAGCTCTGCTGCAGGCTGGTAATAACGTCTCCAGTCTGGAAGTCTCCTTGGAGGTCCACAGTCCCACGGCCTCCCGCCTGCCTGGACTCTCCCGCCTGCCAGGACGCCTCCTAGACACCTCCAACGGAGCATGGCGGATACAGAGCCCAATTTTCCCCAGGACCATATTCCTCCTCATCTTCCTCGCCTCCCAAAATGACCCCACCACGCACCCAGCTGTTCAAGAACCCCCAGAATCATCCCCAAGTCCTCCCTTGCCCACCAGATCTCGTCAATTCCATCTCCAAGATCCAAGTAGGGTCCGTCCAATTCTGCCTCCACCGCCCCCACCCTGGTCTAAGCCACTACGGTCCTTCCTCCTACATGGCCTCCCTGCTTTCTCCTAGGATCCACTCTTGACCAGGCAATCAGTCTCCTCAGTGTGCCAAGCAGATCTCAGAGCTGGGCTGAAACTCACCAATGCTGCCCTTCGCGTTTGGGGAGGAGACCCTCCCCAGCCTGGCCTAGTATCAGCTGTGCGACACGGCCCCGCCTCCCTCTCCCCACCCCTCCCTCACACTCCAGCCCTGACCCTCCTCCCTCTGATAACACATCCAGCTCTTCTGTGCAGAGCCGACTTGGTACATCCCCACTCCTCTGCCTGGAACACCCTCCCACTGATAACAAGTGTCACTACCATCTTTCATTCGCTGGAACTTACTTGCTTCTTGGTGGGTGCCTGTCTCCTCCAGAGGAAGACCAGTTCCGGGAGGGCGGGGTCAGGTATGTACCATCGGGACTTTACACAGCGCCCGATACTGCACAATGCTCAATACACGGTTGTTAATTGGCCAATTAAAAGAGAAAGTGTGAAGCTGACACTGAAAGATGAGGCTGGAAACGGGAGGCCTTGAGAACAGGGTCTTATTCATCTTTACACGACTGGCACTCCCCGCCGGGGAGCCGCGGAGCAAATGTTTCACTGGATGCAGGAAAGAATGAGTCAATTCTAAATGAACCTGAGAAACGCTGTCCTTTCTGGGCAAGGCTCCCAAAGGAGTTCCCTCTCCGTTTCAGGGCTTCTTAGGAATAACATGTCTAGGGCACACCACAAGCACTCAATAAATGGGGTCACTGTCATTGTCGCTTATGGGGGGGATCACGCAGTCTCCCAGAAAAGACTTCTTCCAGAACCCGTGCCAGATAGAGTAGGGGGTGGGGGAAGAAACAGGGAGAGAAAAATGAAAACAGGGCAGGCAGATCCGGTCAAAGGCAACAGAGACCTTGGCAGGGAAAAGGAGAGCAACGCTGTCCCGGGTAACTGGTTCCCCTTCTCTCCTCTAGACTTCAGCCACCTGGCTGCGGCGTGGCGATGCCAGCCGGGAGGTGAGTCCTCACCAGGCAGGGCTCAACCAGATGCACACATTCATCCTGGGGCCTGCAAGACTTGCACTGATTTTGAAAATCTGGCTCGCAGTGGCTGGTGAAGACTGGGGAGGTGGAGAGAATTTCAATTTCCCTCACCAAATGGCAAGCTTGCGAAAAGTCCTTTCTCTCCCACATTATCACATACTAAAAATGAAAAACCAGCCATTCAGAGCTCTCCCGAGAAAAATAGATGGGCTGCTTTGCTCACAAGAAACAGGAGGGCTGAAACGCGAGTCTACAGAACATCATACGGTTCATTATGTGCTAAGATACTGCCCTTTTTTGGACTTGGGGATTTCTATTTTTCCCCTAAGAACGGGACAGAGAAAAGTAATTCCCTGTATATTAAGCCACCCGTTTTATGCTTCAAATCCACTTGGTAGCTGGCTCTCCAAATCCATTTGGTGGCTGAACAGTAGGGGTTGAGTGAGTTTTTTAAACTCCCGATCTCAGAATATGCAGTTTGACATAACTGCAAATCTCACAAACAGCAGCAATAATAGACAACACAGAAGAGAAGGCACCAACACCGGAAGGCTGGAACGTAAAGGCGACATATTTCCACATCTGCTTCTTGGTTAACAGATGGACATATTCAAAGGAGGAGGGACCTGAGAGTCTGAGGACTTGGAAACCACTCCAGGCCCTGCCACCGACTGGCCAGGGACCTTGGACAAGTCGAGTCGGGGCCTCGTCTGTATAACAAGAAGGGGCTCAAACAATGGCTCCTTACGATCTTTTTCTCTTTCTAAACAGTTGCTTGGGTAGTGCATCTTCTGAAAGCGACCCAGGGGCCCTCCAGCTGCAGAAGAGAAAGGACCTGGGGAAGGGGGAGAAAGGCTGCAAGAGAGAGAAAAACTGGCCTAAAAACCGAATTATGTGTTACAATTCCCAAACATTACTCAGCAATCCTGCAGTCTTCCCAGAGTCAATTATGCCGAGACAGCCTGACCGAGCAGACAGGGAAAAAGTGGGAGAAAGTTCTCGTTCTTTCTGATCAGCACAGGTAAAGCTGAGGTCAAGTTAACGACGGTCTGGAATGGGCTACCCATCTCCCAGAGCTGGTGGAAAAACAAATTATGAAAGGAAACCGCCTTGGAAGTGTCCGAGGGGAACTCCAGGGATGCATTCGGCCGCTGAAACCCGGACGCCAGCAAGTTTCTTTTTTCTCTGAAACTTCGTGTCGCGCTCGGAAAACGCAGCAGGTCCCAAAATGGATCGAGCGCAAAACGCAAGCCTGTCCTCGGTCTTCCCGAGCCTCGAGCGGGAACCTCCTCCCCCTCCCCTTTCGGCTCGCCTCGGCTTGCAGCAAGTGGCCCGGGGCCTGCGGGCGGCGCGGGGCCGGCCCGGGCGGGGGCCGCGGGGACAATGCCGGGGCCGGCGCCCGCGCCTCCGCGCCGGCGGGGTCCTGCCGCCGGGCACGCGGTCCGGCCCCCCTCCGGGAGGGGGGCGCGGAGCCGCCCGGGACCGCCCCGCCCCGGCCCCGCCGCGGACACCCCCCCGGAGCCGGGGTCGCGCAGACCCCGGGCGGCCCCGCCTGGCCTGCCGCGCCCGGCCGCGCGCCCGCACCCCCGCGCGCCCTCGCCCCCGGGAGGGGCGCCCCCAGGCCCGGCGGGAGCCCGCCCGGCGCCGCTCCCGGCAGCTCTCGGCGCGGGGGGCCGGCGGGGGCCGCCCGGGGCCGTGGCCGACCCGCCCGCGCCCAGCCCCTCCGCGCGCCCCGCGACTCACCGGGACCGGGCGCGCGCTGGCATTACTCCACGGCGGGCTGGGCGCCCCGGCACCCGGCACCCCGGCCGGCTCTGGGCGGGACCCCGACGGCGGCGGGCGCGGGCGCGGCGGGAGGCGCGGCCGGGCTGCCCGAGCGCACAGTGCTCGCCCGCGGCGGCGGGGCCAGGCGGGGCGCGGGAGCCGGCGGGCGCAGGAAGGGGCGGGCGACCATGTGCCGAGGGGGCGGCGACGTGGGCGGCTCGCGCGACCCCGCTCGGCGCGGCGGGCGCGGGCTCCAGGAAATCCAAACACTTCGGCAGGAAATCGGAGTCCTGACTAAGCATTCCCGGCCCGCGGCCGCTCCGCGCGGGGCCCCCGCCGCGCTTAACCCTTGCCCCGCCGGCGGCGGGCCCGCCCCCGCGCCCGAGGGCGGGCGGGGCCCCCACGTCGGCCGGGGGCGCGCGCCCCCCTCCCGCCCCGCCCCGCGCGCCCCTCTCCTCGCCGCGGGGGGGAGAGCCGGGGTCTGTCCCCGGGAGACCGCGGACGCGGAGGGTGCCTTTCGAAGGCCGGGGCTGGAAGGGCCTCGCCGCCTTCCGGCCTGCAGAGGACGGACCCGCGATCTCCCGGCCGTGCCCCTCTTTCCAGCACAGGAATGACTCCCCCAGGCCGCCCCCTTCTCCGCTTCCTCCTGCCCTTTCCTCGTTTTTGCCCAGTGCCAGGACGGGGCCTTCGGATCGGGAGAGCGTAGCAACAGTAGGGGTAGTCAGGGCGTGGACTTCAGCCTCTGACCCGGGTGGGCAAAGGGCCTATGCCTTTTTTTCCACCTGTGTTGCCTTGAGTAAGTCACTGAGCCTCAGTTTCCTAAATACGAAATGGGTGTGCGTTCCTCCATCATGGGTTTGATTTGGAAACCAAATGTTTTGCTAGAGACTGGCACGCTGGAGACGCTCAAAATAAATGATAGCCATGCTTGTCCTGATTATTACCATTAAGAGACATCAGAGACCGGGAATTTGAACTTGGGGTGTGTATTGTGCATATCTGCGCCTCCTGACAGAGCTAGGGACAGTGTGGTCTTTCCTTAGAACTTCATTTCCCTCCTCGGCACTGGGTGATTATTTTTCTTTGCCGCATTTTAGAAACTGCTCTCTGCAGAGGAAAAGGTTAGTGGCCGTGGTAGAACCCCTTCTGGTGAAATCTGAAACTCTGCAAACCTCACAAAATGTGGGATTTTGGTCTTAACCTGAGAGTCACTTCGTGGTGGGGGCGGGGAGAAGAGGGTGTTAAAAGCCTGGAGGTTACAGAGATTGGGAAAACCAGTCCCTCTCTGACCGGACAGAGAGGCTGGGCGGCCAGTGGGTGATTCATCGTGGTTTCCCACGGAAATACCACATTTGTGGGTTGTCTACCTGGAGGATGCAGCTTGGTGGTTTTGCTCTAAGTGTTTCAGATTCCTCTGAAACCCAACCAGACTTTGAAGAGGGAACAGCGTGCCCATGAGTGAAAACAGAAGCCTGAAATGAACTTCCTGGGAACTGAAAGCTGGGTACCAACTCCTTTTCTCCAAGGAAATAACAGAAATCAGGTTTACGCCCAGATGTGTCTCTTTTCTGCCACACACTTTCAGAGGTCAAAAACAGCAGGACAACCCCCAGCTGGGCACCCGGAGCCCAGAGTCCTGTCCCACGCCCTTTGCAGCTGCTGTCCTCTCTGCCTGGAAGACTCTCCACGTGGCTGCGCTTGGCACACAGCTCACAACCCAGGAGCCGGCTCCTCAGGGGGGCTTGCCCCCACCCTGGGATCCACCCGTCTCTGGCACCTACGCTCCCCACCCCACCTCTCCCCATGTGGCGTGCCCCGTGTTACTGCTTCATAGCCCTTGTCACACTTGACTCTATCCTATGTTATTGGTTGCCTGTTTGTTATCTTTGCCTATCTTCTTAAAGCAGCACTGTCTCCCATTCCTTTACCTTGGGAAGGTGAATCTCCTCCTTCTCTCTCTCTCCCCTTTTCTAATTTAGTTTTTAAGTAAACTATATTTTCTAATCGAAAAAAAGAGAAAATATTGCTATTTGCTACAACATAGAAGAACCTGGAGGATTTTATGCTAGAGTAAGAGAAGAACCTGGAGGATTCTATGCTAAGTAAAATTACCCAGACACTTAAGCAGAGAAAGACTACATCATCTCATTTTTATGTGGAATCTGAAACAAAGATGTAGAATTCACAGAGATAGAAGATAAAACAGTGCTTACTAGAGGTGGAAGGAAAGACACAAAGTAGCGGATATGTAGGATAAACAAGTCTAGAGATCTAATGTACAATATGAAGACCATAGTTAATAATACTCAATCATACTTAAAACTTTTGCTGAATGAGTAGATTTTAGCTGCTCTTGACACACACACGAACACAAATGTGTAGCTATGGGTGATGATGGATGTATTAATTTGCTTCACTATAGGGACCACTTTATTGTCTACGTGTATCTCACATCATGTTGTATACCTTAAATATATACAATAAAATTTATTTGTTAAAGTAAAAAAAAAGGAAAACACAGCACTGGCCCATTGGAGACCCTCAGGAAAAGCATGCTGAATGAATGAGAGAGAAACAAAACTGGATTGGACCCCCACCTGGGGCAGGGCGGTTCACTTGCCTCTCAGCTCCCGGCATGGTCTTCTTTGGTAGAGAGACTGGAAAGGGCGTGCCCAGCGTAATGGAAGTTGTGCCAGATGGCTCTATTAGTGGTTCCAGAAAGTTAAAACTATAAGTAATTAAGGCTGTCAGATGAGGTAACTGTAGTCTCATTGGTGCAGTCTCAGTTAATTACTCCCGTTATGGGTCCCCAGCATTTCTATTCATTTAAAGGATGTGTTTAGCACATTACACCCTCGCTAGGTGAGTGTTCCTTTAAGTCTGATGGAGGGAAGGAAAGGGAACCCATACATACTCTGAGTGGGGCCCTGAGTAAGGTGAATTTGTTTAATTATTTTATTTTATTTTATTTTGAGTCAGGGTCTCACTCTGTTGCCCAGGCTGGAGTGCAGTGATGTGATCACAGCTCATAGCATACTCACCTCCTGGGCTCAGGTGATCCTTCTGCCTCAGCCTGCCGAGTAACTGGAACTACAGGTATGCACCACTACCCCTGGCTAATTAAAAAAAAATTTTTTTTTTTGTAGAGACAAGGTCTCACTATGTTGCCCAGGCTGATCTCGAGCTTCTGGGCTCAACGATCCTCCTGTCTCAGCCTCCCAAAGTGCTGGGATAACAGGCGTAAGCCACTGTGTCTTGGCCGAATTCATTTTAAGGCATTGGTAAACTCCTTATCCTGTGCTCAGAACATTTCTGGACACTACATCTGCAGTGATGAAAGAGAAGTGTCTTAGCCCTCTGTTAGAGCTAATTCAGGAAAAGTTCTATTTAGAAAACATAGACAAATACTCTTGGAAGGTTATGTCCAAGGTATCAGGGGTGGGGGGCTGTTTAGAGCATTTGGAAGGGAGGTAGAGGGAGGTTGGAAAACATTCCAAGAAGTGGATATAGTTGAACTAAGTTTTGAGGAAAGAAGTAGGACCTATCTGGCGAAATGAGGTCACAGGACTGCCAGGCAGAGTAGCACGCACATGTGTTGCTGACGCTTGGCTCCATGTTCTCTGGGCCCGCCTCTGAGTTCACCAATGAGCAGCCCTCTAAAACTGCCACCTGAAAGGTCCACTCACCCTCCCCTCTGCCAGGGGCTTTCTCCGGGGCTATGGATGGACTGAACATGAGCACATAACATATATGGGTAACTGAGGGCCAGCATGGTCTGAGGGCAGGAAGCATGTTCAGACATGGAAAACAATGGGACTTTTACACCACTTTACAGTTGGGGAAACTGAGGCACAGGAGTGTTGACTCACTGTCCCAAAGCCAAACACCCAGCAAGGAGAGGAGTGTGGGGGACCAGGCTCTCCACCACCCTGTACTGCCGTGGGAACTGCAACGAGTGAGAAGGAGAGAGGCGAAGGGAGAATCAGGGGGCATGGAAAGAAATTGCTTCCAGAAGGAGAGAATGGCCAGCCCTCGCAAATGTCCTGGAAAATTCAATCAGTCGGGATCGGAAAGCAAGTGTCCCTTTCTTTTTTTTTTTTTTAGTTGGAGTCTCACTCGGTCGCCCAGACTGGAGCGCAGTGGCCGCTCCCAGCCACCGCAGCCTTGACCTGCTGGGCTCTGGCGATCCTTCCGCCTCAGCCTTCCGAGTAGCTGGAATTACAGGCATGCGCTACCACGCCTGGCTGATTTTTTGATTTATTGTAGAGATGGGGTCTCACTGCCCAGGCGGGTCTCAAACCCTCGAGCTCAGGCAATCCACTCACCTCAGCCTCCCAAGGGTGCGGGATTACAGGCTGAGCCACTGAACCCGGCTCAAGTGTCCATTTCATTTGACAATGAGAAGGCTGGTAAGTTTTACCAGAGCTGTCTTGATGGAAGAGAGGAATTGGAAGCCAGATTGCAGTGGGCTGAGGATAGAGTGGGAGACAGCAAGTGTGGACGGCTCTTTTCAGAAATGTGGCTGTCTAGCAAGTAGGAGGTAAGGGGAGAGGCTTCTTTGAAGATGAGTGGGTAGCCGAGCATCTGTGGGTTGGGGAGAAGGTCCCAGAACAGTGGGAGAGGCTGGGAGGAAAGGCTGACTCTTGATGGAACGGGTCCTTAGGGGAAGCGGGTGGGATCTGGAGTGTGTGGGGGACACAAGCCCAGGGTGGGAGGAGAGGGCGAAAGGGTGAGCTGAGAACCCTCAAATTCCATCAGGAACATCCAGGGTGGGAGGAGAGGGCGAAAGGGTGAGCTGAGAACCCTCAAATTCCATCAGGAACATCCTGGAGTCATAGACTAGGGTCCTTGAAGGCCCCTGTGCTTAATTCCTTAGGAAAATCATGCTCTGAATGATCAAATATAGAAGAATAAAAAGTGGCTTCCGCCTAATGCCTGGAAAAGAGAGCGCACAAGAAGCTATTTTGGTCCAGAGTGAATTAATGAAGAAGAAACGGTGAGAGTGAGCGGGAGAGGTTAGAGATATGGAACCGTCACAGCTGGCTGGGGGGTAGGGGACAGACAGCGAGGGGACCATGATGTTCACCTGCGAGGAGGAGGAGGAGGAGGGCGGTATTTTTAACCAGGATGGTAAGATTTTGAGGAGGAAGGAGATGAGTTCCTGTGTGTGCTTTGTGCAGAGAAGGGAGGGGGTGGTGGGTGAGAGTGTAGAGCTTTGCTGGGCTGGGGTGAGGGCTGGGCTTGAGGGGGACAGCAGTGGGGAGGCTGAGGGGTCTGCACAGAGGGTGAGTGGGGGAGTTAGCACAGAGGTGACACCCTTCACTGGCTTCTCACAGTTTTGCTTCGCCTGGATTTCTCTAAGTTTCCTCACCCTGGCACTACTGATACTTTGGATGGAACAATGCCTTGTCATAGTTTGCCAGTAGCAAGTCTCCAGCTGGGACAACCAAACACATCTCTAAACATTGCATGATATGTCCCCGGGAGGGCAAAACTCCCCCCAGTTGAGAACCCCTGTTTTATCATTTCTACCTCACATTACTTGCAGATTGTTGTTTTAAAAGTGAGCCTTTGGCCAGGCTCAGTGACTCAGCCTGTAATCCCAGCACTTTGGGAGGATAATAAATAAATATTATTTATTCCAAGTGGTTCCAGTTACTTGGAAGGCAGAGGCGGAAGGCTTGCGGGAGCCCAGCAGGCCGAGGCTGCAGTGGCTGGGGGGTGTGCCACTGGACTCCAGTCTAGGCGACAGAGTGAGACTCCGACTCTAAATAAACAAACAAATAAATAAATAAACAAATAAATAAATAAAATAAAAGGTGAGCCTTTAGATAACCTTTTTAAGAAGCATCTGCTGCCAGGTTCTAGTCCTGGCTCCCCCACTTCCCTGGTTTGTAACTTCGGGTGACTTTATTCCCTTCTGTAGTTTGGGTTTTTATCTGCCAAAAGGGTTTTTGAGACAACTGAATGAGCGCGGAGTACAGAGAGCCTAGTTAGTATTCGGTAATCACTGGCCATCATGAGTTGTATTGGTGGTGGGATTTTGGCACTAGTGAGACACCGAGCACATATCTGGAAATCCGGGCCTAGAGAGATGACCTCCCAGAGCAATCACAGACAAGAGGGCCCATGGGGGCGGTGGACATCTGTCCATGGCCTGGAGAGAGTGTAGCTCGAAGAGAGGGTTAAACCAGAACTCCAGGGAACACCCAAGTGTACCAAGCAGATGGGAGGAGTGGAACCTGCAATTGAGAACTGCTCTCTGTTAGAGCTAATACAAGAAAAGCTTTATTTAGAAGGCACGCGGATATGCACTCCTGTAGAATTATGTCCAGGGTGTGTGGGACTTTTCAGAGCGTCGCGGGGGAGGGTAGAAGGAGGTTGGAAAATGCTTCCAAGAAGCATCTGCTCTTGAACTAAGTTTCAAGGTGGCAAACTAGGTGTGAGTTTTTCACATAGCCAGCAGGAAGCAGCCTCCCTGATCTTTGCCAAGGGATTGTTTTCTTGTGGATTGATGCTAATGTTGACACTGAAACAAGCTGCTATTGAGTGCCCACCTTGAGTCAGGTGCTATACAGATATTCATCCTCACAATATAGCTATCATTAGGTACTATTTATTAAAATTATCTCCATTCTATTTTTTAATTAAAAAAAAAAGGTTTTTGTAGGGATAGGCTCTTTCTCCCTTGCCCAACCGGTTTTGAACTCCTGACCTCAAGTGATCCTTCCACCTTGGCCTTCCAAAGGGTTGGAATTACAAGCATGAGCCACCACGAGCTTGAAAAAACTGACACTTAGAGAGGTACAGTGGTTTAGGAGGGTGAGTTCATGGGTAAGAAAGGGTAGGTGGGGAAAGGGCCTTTCACACAGGCAGGGACCACATGGGAAAAGGCGAGAGGCCAGGACAACCTTGGAACAGAGAATGTGGGAGGGCCAAATGTCGGAAGGCAATCACAGAGGGCTCCCACTCAAGGGAGCAGTGCCACGTCCGGCCACATTGGAACCCGAGGCCGAAGGAAAAGTCGTTTGTATCAACCCTGTCTTTATTTACACTTTTAGTATTTTGTTCATCCTAGAACCTTAACATTAATTTTTCTTTTTTAAAAAAACTTGCATTCAAATCTTTGTCATCTCAACTAGATTTGCTGGCCTTTGCTTGGATGGACCGAACAGTATGCTAAACCCTTCCGGCGTTCTTGACCTTGATGTTTAAGATTCAAATTTCAGTTTTGGTCACACTCTTGTCTCTTAGCTAAGACAAGAGCCAAGAGAGAGGACATTTCATGGCAAGCCAAGAGTTTTTGGAAAGACAAAGGGGTTCGTGCACCCAAGCCTAACAAACATCCCCTACGCGAGGTTCTACTTGGGGTCATCTGGAAATCCTTGGTGCAGAGAGGAAGACATAAGAGGTGGAGTGAGGAGGGGAGAAATGGAAGGAAGGGAACATGGGGGCAACCTTGGAGCACATGGAGCAGGTGTTAGTGACCTGCCCCGCCGCGGGAAATCTGGATTCAGATTCGGTTCAACCACCTACCAGCAGTGTGATTTCACCTAGAGCTAAGTCTCAGTTTCCCAGATGTCAACTGGGGTTAATAAAAATGCCTGGCTCAGAAAGTTGTTATGAGGATTAAATGAATTAAACCACGTAAGTGTTTTAACACATATTTTTTTTCTTTTTTAAGTCTGGAATCAGCATTTATTAAATAATATTTTTCAAGATGAGAAATAAAGGTGAGAGAGATAGAGGCTTAGAAGGATCTCAGGGAGGTGTTTTTGTTGTTGTTGTTGTTTGTTTGTTTTGTTTTCCATCCAGACTCTTAATACATACATTTTGACTTGGCGCAGTGGTGCATACCAGTAATCCCAGCACTTCAGGAGACCAAGGCGAGGGGATTGCCTGAGCCCAGAGGTTCAAGAGCATCCTAGACAACTTGGCGAGACCTTGTCTCTACAGTAAATCAAAAAATTAGCCCAGTGTGGTGGCACATACCTGTAGTTCCAGCTACTAGGAAGGCTGAGGTGGGAGGATCCCCTGAGCCCAGCAGGTAGAGGCTGCAGTGGCCGTGATTGTGCCACTGCACTCCATCCTGGATGACAGAGTGAGACTCTCACTCAAAATAAACAAAACAAAACAACAAACAAAAAACATACATTTTACAGATGAGGAACCTGAGGCCCGGAAGAGTTGCACGCAGAGTGTCTGTCCTTGGGAGAGCGAGAGAAGGGTCCAGTGGAGCAGGACAGAAAGAAACGTGTGGTGGGCAGAGTCCCCTGAATCGGAGATACCCGTTATCTAGACGTTCTCAAGTTGAACTTGTCAATTCACAGAGAAGTGAATGATTGGACAAGGCCGCACATGTCCAGTCGTCGTGGTCTGAACAGAGCCCAGGTTTCCTGATGCCAGGGCTGTGTTTCTCCCCGAGAACCTGGCCGAGGTGCTCTATGTGGCCAGTGTCAGAGCTGGAGCCACATCGCAAGAACATGAGATGTGATGAGGACTTGTCCGCCCCCCTGTTGACCAACCCCCGCTGCCGAAACTTGACCTGCAGGGGCTGTAAGGTAAACACCCAATGGCATTTCCTCTGGAGCCTCTGAGCATCAGGGGAAATGATTTCCGTTCTGAGGTTATTAATTTTAAAAGCTTCATTTCCAGCGATAATGGACCTTGGTGATAAAAGGGGGAGACAAATGGGTCATTGCAACAGTCTCTTAAGGAAGTTGGGTCCTCTTACAGTTGGTGTGAAATTCATAAGGGCTTTAGCCTCTTCACCTGGGAGGTCTAGGGCAAGCTTTCCCTGCCTTTTGGGGTGCGGCCAGCCCCTCCTCTGTCTTCCCATGGCATCTGGGATCAGTGCTGGATAAGCCTTTGCCTCAGCACACTATGTCTTTCCCCTGCAGTCTCTGGGAGCAGACTCTTCTTCACCTCTGTATTCCCAGCACCTATCGGAGTGCCAGGCATGCAGTGTGCACTCAACTCATTTCTCACGAATGCTTCCATGCTTTGCAAAGCATCACTGCTCATCAGCTGTTTGAAAAAAACCTACTCTCCTCCCAAGCAAGCAAGGAGGATTTCAGAGCCAGCTTTTCCCATTGGTATGTTGTGCTCGGTGGAAGCGATTGTGTGTGTCAATAACAGTAAAGATGTTGTGGATGGATAATCACTAACTCTCATCCAGTGCTTACTCTCTGCCTGCACTGTTCTCGTGACTCTAATTGTGCTTTCCACCGAGTATCTCATTTACTTGCAACCTAAACTTATGAGGGAAGGCTATTAATACACACATTTGACAGATGAGGAAACTGGCTCAGAAAAGTTGCACACAGAATACATCTTTGGGGTGATTCACTGTTGCCCGCAGGGTCTCTTGCTGCAAATCGAGCTCCAGGGGCCAAAAAAAGGACTTGGGATTTGCAGACTTTAAGGGATGCGTTGGCATATCTGAGCCAAAGTTTTGCCTGGTAAAATAACAGATCCCTCTAGTCTGGGCCTACTGTTTCAGTAAAAGCAGAAAACACTACCCTGGTGGTTTTGTAAATAGTCCTTAATGGAACTCAGCACTGATGTCATTACCCCCAAATTCTACAATTAACCAGCCTGGAGATTGCTTGCTAGGTTGCAGTCACAGAGATATTTACATATCCATGTTTCAACTCTAGGTAAGACTTTCAGCCTGGAAATTGCTTATCCAGCCATAATCATAGCTATTAGGAAACTGCCTGGGCCATTTCAGGGTAAGGCAGAGTGGGGAGAATTCCCCCAAAGCCAGCTGGCTACCCCAGAATAACAACGCAAACAATTAAGAACTAACATTTAGCCGGACTCGGTGGCTCAGCCTGTAATCCTGCACTTTGGGAGGCTGAGGTGAGTGTATTGCCTGAGCCTGCGGGTTCGTGACCCGCCTGGGCAACTTGGTGAGACCTCATCTCTACAATAAATCAAAAATTAGCCGGATGTGGTAGCGTGCACCTGTAGTTCCAGCTACTTGGAAGGCTGAGGCCGAAGGATCGCCGGAACCCAGCAGGTCGAGGCTGCGGTGGCCGGGAGCGGCCACTGCACTCCAGTCTGGGCGACAGAGTGAGACTCCGACGCAAAAAAAAAAAAAAAAAAAAGAACTAACATTTGTACAGTACCTGACACATTACAAGACAAGTTGTCATACAGCAGCTTGCCTTGTGTTTAATTCCTATGCTAATGGGGAGGAGAAGACTGGTGTTAGGGTTCACATATTAAAGAAGAACCCCCAAAGGCCTGTTTCCTCCAGGGCTAAAATGTCATCTTTCAATGAATACTCAGTGAGCAGCAGCTGTGTACTGGGAACTGTACTAGATGCTGGAATGTAAAGGTGGACCAAACAGACACTGTCCCTGGACCCATGAAACTTACAGTTGTTTCATGAGGGAGAATGACCCTAACCAGATAAAGTACACCAATATACGTAAAATGACCATTACTACAGCGCTACCAGAGAGGTGAAAATGGCAATGGAAGTCTAAATAAGGGATTTAATCAAACCAAGATAAGGGAAAACTTTTCTGAGCTGTGATAAATAGGAGTTAACTAGACAAAGAGAGAGGGAAGCATGTTTCAAGCAGAGGGAACAGCATGTATAAGGGCTCTGGAGCCAAAGAGAGTACGAGGTCTAACAATGAAGCTCGTGAGCCAGGCTCGGTGGTTCAGCCTGTCATCCCGCGCCTTGGGGAGGCTGAGGTGAGTGGATTGCCTGAGCCCGTGGGTTCGAGACCCGCCTGGGCAGCGAGACCTCATCTCTACAATAAATCAAAAAATCAGCTGATCGTGGTAGCGCGCACCTGTAATTCCGGCTACTCGGAAGGCTGAGGCAGAAGGATGTCCGGAGCCCAGCAGGTCGAGGCTGCGGTGGCCGGGAGCGGCCACTGCCCTCCAGTCTGGGTGACAGAGTGAGACTTCAACTAAAAAAAAAAAAAAAAAAAAAAAAATATATATATATATATATATATATATATATATATATATATATAAAACCAAAAAAAAAAATTAAGCTCGTGAATTCATCCTAGAAAAAGTGCTCGATACCTCGTTGCTGAATATCACTATGGTCATCATCGAAGTCCTCCCCTTGTGAAGCTATGCACCAACGCCAGCACCTAGTCCACCCGTCAAAGCAATTTTGGAACTCTTTTTTCTGGAATGGCCATCAGAGCTGTCATTGTGAGAATGTCAGAGCTTGAATTAGAGCAACAAACAAACATGAAGTTTTTTGTTAAACTTGGCAAGAGTAGAAATGAAATCAGGGACATGTTAGTCCAAGTTTATGGGGATAATGCCATGAAGAAAACGGCAGTGTACAAATGAGTTAGACATGTTTCTGAAGGAAAAGAAAGCATTACCGATGAAGACAGGTCAGGACAGTAAGTCACAAGGAGAACTGGTGAAAACACTATGAAAATCTGTTGAATTGTGCATCAAAATCATTGGCTGACTGTGAGAAGCACAGCAGACCAAATAAACATTGATAGAGAAACAGGAAAATCTTAACTAAAAATCTCGACACGAGAGAGGTGTGTGCAAAAATGGTCCCAAAGGAGCTCTTGCATCATGACAGTGTACCAGCTCACACAGCACTACCTGTGAAGAAGTTTTTAACCACTAAACAAATAACTGTATTGGAACACCCTCCCTACTCACCTTGTCTGGCCCCTGATGACTTTTTTCTTTACCTAAAGATAAAATAAATGTCCAAAGGAAGTCATTTTGATGACCTTCAGGACATCAAGTGCAATACGACAACAGCTCTGATGGCCCTTCCACAAAAAGAGTTCCAAAATTGTTTTGCTGCCAGCCTTTTATAGCCTTGACTTAGAGCCCATGCAGCTCCATTTCCACCACATTTTATTGGCCGAGACCTTTTGAAAAAGGACCAGTGGGATACCGAATAGCAGAAATGGAAGGCATTTCAGAGTGCTCCAGTTCATCTGGGTGCGTACCTTGCATTCTAAGGAATGAGAAACTGAACACACCACACACACCCATCTTCAGCACCTACAGCCCGTGGACTATTGCACTAACGGTCTAGAACCAGTTTCTCTACCTTGGGTTCTTCTGAATGCTGCATCCTCGCCTCACTCCACAGTGATGTCAGAGAAGTCACTGAAGGCCTTCTAACCATCAATGTTTCCCCAGTGTCTGTCAAGCCTATACGTACGTCAAAATTACCAGGAGAGATTGTTTAAAATATAGAGGACTGCTCTCTACTCGAGATTCACAGAATCAGAATTTCTGGGCTGGGGAAATAGGATCTATAAATATATATATATATATTTTGAGTTGGAGTCTTACTCCGTCGCCCAGGTTGGAGTGCAGTGGCATGCTCGCGGCCACCCCAGCATCCACCTGCTGGGCTCCGGTGATCCTTCCGCTTCAGCCTTCCAAGTAGCTGGAGTTACAGGCATGTACCACCACACCCAGCTAATTTCTTGACTTATTGTAGAGATGAGTTCCCCAGGCTGGTCTCGAACCCACGGGCTCAGGCAATCCACTCATCTCGGCCTCCCAAAGTGCTGGGATTACAGGCTGAGCCACCGAGCCTGGCCAGGATCCATATTTTTTTTTAAAGCCATCCCAAGGCGTTAGATGCAACTGTTCCAGCTTTTGGGTGCCACTGAGCTGCCTGGCAGTCCAGACTCAAGTTCTGCAAAAAATGTTCTCTAGCATTATTGATCCCATCAGCTCAGACACTTGCCTTCTTAAAGAAATAGGCCCACTCTCCTCACACCACCCCCAGAACTGATGTCTTCCTTCATTGTGTGCCCACTATATCCTGTACAGACTTGTCAGATTGTCATTCCAAATGTATTATTAAAATTGGTGTACGTATCTTCTACATTCTCACTTCTTTCCCTCAGCCTTTTCCACCACTTCAAGTAGACTGAGGGGCATATTCGTCATATTAACGTCAGTGTCTACTGGAGGGCCTGGTACAAAATCGACGCAATGAACCCAAGTGTCCATTGATGGATGAATGGATAAGCAAAATGTGGTCTGTACATGCAAGGCGATATTAGTCAGCCTTAAAGACAGAGAAGATGCTGCCACACGTATCAGCAATAAAATCCTTGAGGATATTACACTAAGTGAAATAAGCTAGACTGAAAAAGACAAATGCTGTATGATTCCACTTGTGTGAGGTATCTAGAGAAGTCAAATTCACAGGGATAAAAAGTTGCATGCTGATTGGGGGAGGGGGGATAAACAGTTGTTTAGTGGGGACAGGGCTTTAGTTTTGCAAGATGAAGAGTTCTGGGGAGGGGTGGTGATAATGGTTGCACAGGCATGTGTCTACTTAATACCACTGTTTTTAATAAAGTACATTTAAACATAGTTAGGATGATGGATATTATGTGTGTTTTACCACTGTTAAGAGCTTTTTAAAAATTTGGAAATAATCTAAAGTATAGATGGTCACCAAGCGTTTGTTGAATACCTCCAGGCTTGGGGCATTTCCTGACACAGTGACTTTGCCAGAGACCAGCTCAGGGCCTCCTTTATAACTTGAATTCTTTCAGATAATGGCTCTGCACGTATTTCACGAGTCACCGATGGGTGACAGCCAGCTGAGGTCGGGCCAATGCTGCTAGCTCCCGGGCCATCTCCGCCTGGCCCCTGAGGCTTGGCCCCACTCCTGTTTTCTGCTCCATTCCTATCTGCGGTCTTGGCACTGTTCCTGCTTGAAGACTTGGCGTGGCTCTGCCTCAGTGGCTGCCTCTGCCCCCAGACTCCCACAGCTCACGGACCTTGCCCTGGGCCGACCTAGGGAACTCAGTCCCCAGCTCATGCCATCCTCCTTAGGAGAAGGAACCAGACAGAAAGTTCTTTCATACATAGCGCCAACGCCTCTGTGCCTATAACTCTCATGGTTTAGACCCCGCCTGTTGGAGTAACACGGGGCGAGTCCAACTCCTTTTCCACACAGCATCTCTTCAAACACCCAAACACAACTCTGATGGTGACCCTCCCCAGGTATCCCCCAGATCTTCCGCTGCCCAGATAACAGATTTCCAGATCTTTCCCTCTACTCAGTTGCTCTGCCTGACCCCACGGCCACTGAGTCATGTCCTCTTGAAACTGGGCTCTCAGAAGCAAATAAATTGTTCAGATGGCATCTGACCAGTGCCGAGAGGAGCAGGATTATTATTTCCACGATGCGGACCCAATTTGCTGACTCCTGAAATGAATCCAGAGAGCCATTATGTTTTTAAACTTGACTATCAACCCCGTGTTTGCTTGTTTAACCGCATGTGACGCACGTCAGCTCTAAGAGAAATCAAGCTGATGTATGAAAAACTTCAGACAGTCTGAAGGCTCCTGACCAGCTTAGCCTAGCTGCTTCCGCTGTTTTCATATCTTCTCATTAATTTGTTTGAAAAGCTAACTCATTTGCATATGAAGCAAGAACTCTGGTTGTCACCCATTTACAGTCATGACTCAGATTTCACACACAGGCTGTCCTCGCTTGCCTGGGCAGGATCTCACCTCCCTCCCCTCAGGATCTGACCTAGTTATTTTCGGGATCCCCTAGGGCGTCTCATGTGGGCTCTGAACGGGCCTCTCAGGTTCATCTGCTGTAGGCTTTTTGCAGCTGGCAGTGGCCTTTGAAACTACCCCCTGCCCCTATCCCCACCAGGTGCCTGGCCAGCCACAGGAATGACAACCCCGGATCTCTGCCCTGTAGGTGACTCCCAGAGTACCCAAAGCCACAAACTCAGATCAGCTCTTCTCCCCGTCCTGGCACCCCCGTGTCCCGGGCTCCAAGGTGGGGTCCTGCTCTTGCCTTTGACCAAGCCTCCTCTGCCGGCAGGCAGTCCCCTTCTGCAGGGGTGGCCGCAAGGGATGCCTTCTCGGGGCTCTTATTCACCCCAAATCAGAACACGGTATGCAGAGTGCGACTAGAAGCATCTAGAATTCTTTGCCATTTTGGTGTCTGACACACCAACTAAGCAACAACAGTGTGGCTGCTACACAGAGGTCTTCTAGAATATTTCCATGTCCTCCCCACCCCACTCCTGTCCCCTTCTGTTCAGATGACAAAGTCCGAGACCCAACAGGGAAAGTTATTTAACCAGAGAGATCGTGTTAAAATGCTAGAGCCAGGAATACATCCTAGTCGCCTGAGATCACCAGGCATCATAGCTAAAAAAATAAGAAATAAAAAAGATCAAAATTTTATACAAAGCCAAGCACATTCATGATATTTATCTGGAAACTACCAGATTTTTCTTTGTCATGGAGAAATTAGATTTTATGTTCCCCACTCCCCCAGGCCATCCCACCCACCACTGTCCTCCGCCCATCTTCTGTCTTTCCTTTCCATTAGATACCAACTATGTTTCAGTTAGGAAAAGATCGACCAAACCCAGCAGTGATATTGCTAGAAAACAACTGGTTTCTTTAGACTTCCAGTTGAGCAAGTTTTTCCTGGAGGGCAAATGCTAAAAAAAAGAGAAGAAGGTGAGTCTCTTATTTTTCTGAGATTAAGAGCTGATGTTCCTTTCCTCTTAGATTTCTCTTTCCTGTGTATATGGTTTCCGAATCGGGCTTCTCCTCAAACCACGGACAAATCATTAAACCTATCTGCGGCTCACCATTTTTTTTTTTTTTTGAGTCGGGGTCTCACTCTGTTGCTCAGGCTGGAGTGCAGTGGCCCGATTGTGGCTCACTGTAGCACCGATCTCCTGGACTCAGGGGGCTCTTCCATCTTAGCCTCTTGAGCAGCTGAGACTACAGGCACGCACCACCACACCTTGCTAATTTTTTTTTTTTTTTTGATAGAGATAAGGTCTTACTATATTGCCCAGGCTGGTCTCAAATTCCCGGACTCAAGTCACGCTCCCGCCTCGGCATCCCAAAGTACTGAGATTACAGGTGTGAGCCATCACACCCGACTTGTGCTCAATTTATTCATGTTTGAACGGGCTTCCGTGGTGCCTCCAATGGCCTCTAAAGGTGACAGGAAGCCAGGAGACAGCAGCACTCCATTAATTCCTATACTCATCCAGGGTTAATTGATCCAGTAAACATTTATCAAACACCAACTATGTGACAGGCACTGTTTTGGTGCTTAGGATATCTCAGTAAACAAAAAACAAAAGAGACAAAAATCTCTGCTCTTGTGGAGCTTACATTCTAATGGGGAAAAAATAAACATAAAAAATTACCAAATGGCATAATATGTTAGTGAGAATAAGGTTTATGGAACAAAAAAATTACAGCAGAGCTGGTAAGGGGAGACCAGGACTAGGGTGGGATGGAGAGAGCCAAGGTTGCTGTTTTTCTTTGTTTTTTGGGTTGGAGTCTCACTCTGTTGCCCAGACTGGAGTGCAGTGGCACGCTCCCGGCCACAGCAGCCTCGACCTGCTGGGCTCAGGCGATCCTTTTGCCTCAGCCTTCCAAGTAGCTGGAACTACAGACGCATGTCACCATGCCCAGCTAGTTTTGTGTGTGTTTGTGTGTGTATGTGTTTTATTGTAGATCTCACCAAATTGCCCAGGCTGGTCTTGAACCCCCGGGCTCAGGCAATCCTCTCGCCATGGCCTCCCAAAGTTGCTGGGTTTTTTTTTGTCTGTTTTTGTTTGGAGTCTCACTCTGTCACCCAGGCTGGATCATCACGGCCACCCCAGCATCACCCTGCTGGGCTCCAGCGATCCTTTTACCTCACTCAGCCTTCCAAGTAGCTGGAACTACAGGCTCATGTAACCATGCCAGCCAATTTTTGATTTATTGTAGAGACAAGGTCTCGCCAAGTTGCCCGGGCTGGTCTCGAACCTGTGAGCTCATGCAATCCACTCACCTCGGCCTCCCAAAGTGCTGGGATGACAGGCTGAGCCACCGAGCCTGGCCCCAAAGTTGCTGTTTTTAAAGACAGCAGTAAAATATACATACCCTATAAAAGTGACCATGTTAACCGTTTTCAGTGTACAGTTCAGTGGCATTAAGTATGCTCCCGTTGTCTTGCAACTATCACCACCATTCATCTGTAGAACTTTCTTGTCCTGCCAAACGGAAACTCTATACCCATCAAATAACAACTCCCCTTCCCTGCCGGCACCCAACCCCCGGCAGCCACCGTTCTATGTCCTGTCTCTATGGATGTGACTATTCTAGGTGCCTCCCCTAAGTGGAGAGGGACTTTCTCTGGGTCATTACTTAATGCCAGCAAGTATCAGGGCATTCAGTAGATACTCAATAGGTAAATGAGGATTGTTGATTGACTGACATGTACCACCTGTAAGAAAACAGTCTTGCCCTTCCACTGCGGCAGCCATTGGAAAGCAGCAGCCATGGCCCTGTGCTACCCCATGGCCGTGGGCCTTCACAGGGGCTACATGGTGACCAAGAGCGTGAGCAAGCCGAGACACAGCTGCCTCCACGGGCCCTTGATCAAGCATACCAGGTTAGTGCGGGACATGATCCCAGAGGTGTGCGGCTTCTTCCCCTAGAAGTGGCGCGCCATGGGGCTGCTCAGGGTCTCCAAGGACAAGCAGGCGCTGAAGTTCATCAAGAAACAGAGGAAGTGCGAAGAGCAGATCAACTTCCTGGTCGCCATGAGGAAGGCGGTGGCCAAGAAGGACTAAGCCTCCCAGTCCCCTAAGAACCCCTCCCAAAAAAAAGAAAGAAAAAGAAAACAGTTTCTTCACAGCAAAGTAAACAATCAACAGAGTAATGAGACAACTGTGAGAACGAGAGAAAATATTAATATTTGCAAACTAGTCATCTAACAAGGGAATAACATCCAGGATATACAAGGAACCCAGATAACTCAACAGCAAACACATAATCCCACTAAAAGCAGGCAAAGGATCTGAATTGATATTTGTCAAAAGAAAATACATAAATGGCCAGGAGGTATATGCAAAAATACTAAGCATCACCAGTCATCAGGAAAATGCACACCAAAACTGCAATGAGATACCATCTCATCCCCTTTTAGAATTGCCATCAGCAAAAAGACAAAATATGACAGATGCTGGTGAGGGTGCAGAGAAAAACGAACTCATACGCTGTAGGTGGGAATGTCCATTCGTATAACCACTATGGAAAGCAGTACGGAGGTTTCTCCAAAAGCTAAGTATAGAAGCCGGGCTCGGTGGCTCAACCTGTAATCCCAGCGCTTTGGGAGGCTGAGGTGAGTGGATTTCCTGAGCCTGCGGGTTCGAGACCTGCCTGGGCAACTTGGCGAGATCTCATCTCTACAATAAAATAAAAAATTAGCCAGGCGTGGTACCGCACGCCTGTAGTTCCAGCTACTTGGTAGGCTGAGGCAGAAGGATCGCCGGAGCCCAGCAGGTCGAGGCTGTGGTGGCCAGGAGCGTGCCACTGCACTCCAGGCTGGGCGACAGAGTGAGACTCCAACTCAAAAATAAATAAATAAATATAGAACTACCCCATGATCCAAGCAATCCCACTGCTGGGTATTTATCCAAAGAAAGGAAATCAGTAGACCCAAGGGATACCTGCACCCCATGTTGACTGCAGCAGTACTCACAATAGTCAAGCTAGGACATCCACCTACGTGTCCATCAATGAATAAATAAAGAAAATGGCATATATATACGTCATGGAATATTATTCAGTCACAAAAAAGAATAAAATCCTGTCATTTGCAGCAACAGGGATGGATCTGAAGGTCATTATATTAATTAAGAAGCCAGGTACAGAAAGACAAATATCGTATGTTTTTACTCATATGTGGGAGCTAAAAGAGTTGATCTCAGCCGGGTGGCTCAGCCTGTCATCCCGCGCCTTTGGGAGGCTGAGGTGAGTGGATTGCCTGAGCCCGCAGGTTCGAGACCCGCCTGGGCAGGCGAGACCTCATCTCTACAATAAATCAAAGAAAAATCAGCCGGGCGTGGTAGCACATGCCTGTAATTCCAGCTACTCGGAAGGCTGAGGCGGAAGGATCGCCGGAGCCCAGCAGGTCGAGGCTGCGGTGGCCGGGAGCGGCCACTGCACTCCAGTCTGGGCGACAGAGTGAGACTCCAACTCAAAAAAAAAAAAAAAAAAAAGTCGATCTCATAGACTTAGAGAGTAGAATGCTAGTTACCAGAGGCTGGAAAGAGGGCAGGGGATGAGAAGAGGTTGGTTAACAGGTACACGCATGTAGCTAGAAGTAATAAATTCTAGTGTTTATCTCACAGCAGGGTGGCTACAGTTAGCAATAACTTATTGTATATTTCAAAATAGCTAGAAAATTTGAAATGTTCCCAACACAAATAAATGATAAATGTTTGAGGTGATTGATATTCTAAATACCCAGATGCGATCATTGCACAGTGTATGCATGTATCAAAATAACTCATATACTCTGTAGATATGTAAAACTATTATGCATTTTTAAAAAACATTGTACGAATACGCAAATTCATTTGGAAATATGAAATTATTATGGTACTCTGAGGGGGCATATTAGAATGCAGATTATTGGACCTTCCTTCAGACTTCCTGAAGCAGAATCTGCGAACATGGTAGGTTGGGAGATGAAAGGAACTTTCAACAAGACCCATGGTCACCCTTAAATGAGTATAGGTTGTGCCACTACCTTAGAAATTTGGAATCAAGTCAGGTGGGGGGCGTGGCTACAAAGATGGAGATTTTCCCGTCTCTTGCTTCTTATTTCCATGGAGGGACTTCGTTTAGAGCAACAGGCCTGGCCCTTGTCCATGTGATTGGTGAGTGACAACCACTGGGTGGAGTCAATGAGATCAAAGTCTCCAGACACTGGGACTTGAGACCGTGAGAGGCAGCCAGCCCTGGAAGGCATGCCTGCTGTCTGGTCCAGAGTTTCTCTAGGCTGGACTGTCCCTAGGACTAGACTCGAGTGGATACAGTGTCAGTAAAGTCCATAATTTTGTCCTTCTTTATGGCTGCACAATATTCTATCATGTATATGTACCACATTTTTTTTTAATCCAGTCCTCTTTCGATGGGCCAGCACGGTTGTTTCCATGTTTTTGCTGTTGAAAATAATGCTGCTCATTTTTATTCTCGTAATAAGTGTCTGTCATTTGCTCCAGGTGAGGATATCTGCTCAAGGCCAGAGAACTGCTTGACCCCCAAAATGGTTCCTCTTCCCCTATGCCATTGGTTCCCGGAAGGAGTTCCCAGAGTTCTGGAAAAGTGCCTTCGGGAGTGTAGCGGAAAAGGCAAGGAGAGGAAGGGATGCTGGTTTTACGGGCTCCGGATGTTCTCTTTACATTAGCCTGAATCATGGCCCCTCCTATCGATTTTCTGGAACTTAATATCTCAATTCTAGATTGTATTTCTCCCTCCACATCTGGACATCTCTGTGTTCTCAAGCTCACCAACCAATTATTTGTTCCTGACCAAGTGTTATTAAATCAGTGGTCCATTTTATAATCAATGTTGGCTTAGGATCGAGGAATAGGTCATCAGCATGACCTAGAACGACATGTGCAAAATGTTTTGATGTTTAAATGAAACAAAACAGAAAGCGGTGATGGTAAGCACGGCACCGTGTGGGGCCACCAACCCCTTTCCTGCCCCCAATCCCCATGCTCCAGACCTTTCCCTCTTCTCCTTACAGAAGCTCCCTGGCTAGCGGCCCCGCCCCGAGAGGCCCAGGCTCACGCTCTGCGCTCCCATCCTGCCAGCAGATTTATGGGGAGGTCTCACTGCGTGTGACCTCATGGACTTGTGTTTCCCTGGGCGTTTTGTTTCATTTTCTCCTTTACAGATAGGAAAACCGAGATCCAAGTGTATTAAGAGAAGTACTTCCTTCCAAGGTTGCCACACGGGAACATGTGAAAGGACCCAGGGAGGAAGGGGAAAGGCAGGCCAGAGGTAGGACTCCAGCAGGGAGGGTTATCAGAGCAGAATGCTGTGTCCTGCTGCAAGCCCTGTGTTTACTGTGAGGGAGATGGGATTTCCCACCGCACAGTGGGTGGGGATTTAGGCCTGTTTTATATCATCTCAAAAGACAGGATAGCCCCAGCTGACCTTTGAGTTATGCTAAATCATAGCTTGCATTCTCTTCTGCTTGACTCTTTTCTTTTCTTTCTTTCTTTCTTTCTTTCTTTCTTTCTTTCTTTCTTTCTTTCTTTCTTTCTTTCTTTCTTTCTCTCTCTCTCTCTCTCTCTCTCTCTCTCTCTCTCTCTCTCTCTCTCTCTCTCTCTCTCTTTCTTCCTTTCTTCCTTTCTTCCTTTCCTTCCTTCCTCCCTTCCTCCCTCCCTCTCTTCCTTCCTTTCTTTCTTTCTTCTTTTTTTTAAAAAAGAGACAGGGTCTTGCTCTGTCTTCCAGGTTGGAGTGCAATGGCACGATTATAATTCACTGCAAAGCCGGGCTTGGTGGCTCAGCCTGTAATCCCGCGCCTTTGGGAGGCTGAGGTGAGTGGATTGCCTGAGCCCGCGGGTTCGAGAACCGCCTGGGCAGCGAGACCTCATCTCTACAATAAGTCAAAAAAAAAAAAAATCAGCTGGGCGTGGTAGCGCATGCCTGTAATTCCGGCTACTTGGAAAGCTGAGCGGAAGGATGGCCGGAGCCCAGCAGGTCGAGGCTGCAATGGCCGGGAGTGGCCACTGCACTCCAGTGTGGGCGACAGAGTGAGACTCCAACTCAAAAAACAAAAAACAAAAAAACAAAAAAACCCCTAAAATTCACTGCAGACTCAAACAATTCCTGAGCTCAAGCAATCCTCTTGCTTCAGCCTTCTGAGTAGCTGGCACTATAGGCATGTACCACCATACTTGGCTAACTCACACTTGGAAAAAAAAATACACACACACACACACACACACACACACACACACACACACACACAATATATATATTTTTTTTTTTTCCAGAGATGGGGGGGTCACACTATGTTGCCCAGGCTGGTCTCAAACTCCTGGCCTCAAGTGATCCTCCCACTTCAGCCTCCCAAAGTGCTACAATTACAGGCATGACCCATCACACCCAGCCTCACTTTTGCTTGATTCTTTAAAATGTGATGTGATAAATACTGGCTGTAATAGTTTACATCTCTAGTTTTCTTTTAAAAGTTTAAAATTACCCTTTGAGATGTAAACAATCACGATATCTTTTGAAACTGAGAAAGGAGTACGTAGCAAGGACGGTTATGTGTGTCTAAATTATGTGCTAAAGCCTCCCACAATGATTGTAGATTTGTTTATTTCTCTTTCTAGTTCTGTCTGGTTTTGCTTTATATGTCTATTTGAGGCTTTATTGTTAGATGCTTATAAATTCAGAATTGCTATCTTTTCCTGGAGTATTTAACTTTTTTCATTATGAAATGTCACTTTTTATCTCTTGTAAGGCTTCTTTATCTAAATCCAGTTATCTCTGACACTAGGTAAGCCACTCCAGCTTTCTTTTAGCTGGTGTTTGCATTATACACATATTCCTAATTTGTTATTTTCCATTTTTTTCTGTATCTTGAAGGTGTGTCTCTCAAAAGCAGCATGTAGTAGCTTTAAAAATAAATCAGGCCAGGTGTGGTGGCTCATGCCTATAGTCCCAGCACTTTGGGAGGCCAAGGTGAGAGCATTGCCTGAGTCCATGGGTTCGAGACCAGCCTGGGCAACTTGGTGAGCCCTCATCTCTACAATAAATCAAGAAAAATTAGTCGGGCGTGATGGCACATGCCTATAGTTCCAGCTACTTGGAAGGCTGAGGTCAAAGGATCGCCTGAGCCCAGCAGGTCAAGGCCACCATGGTTGTGAGCATGCCACTGTACTCCAGCCTGGGCAACAGAGAAAAAAAAAATCCAGTCTGACAATCCTTATCTTTCAATCTGAGTATTTAGTCCTGCTACATCTGATGTAATTATTGATATATTTTGGTGCGTGTGCTTAATCTGTAATTGATCAAGATGGGAGGATTGCTACCTCATGACGTTTTGAAACCTTGATCTTGTGTCATTGTTCTCCCTTGCTGGAAAACAGAGTTGATACAGTCAGAATGCAGTACGAATTTAGAGAACCATAAATGTGTAACCCTTCCCAGAAATATTTGCATTTTTGCAGCTGCCGGTGATGTCAGCAGCCAGAAGAAATGATAAATGGCAGGAATTTCAGCTGCGGATGGGCCAGTGAGCCTTCTCCTGCCTGCAGCCTCCCAGGGGTGCACTCAGAGCCAACCCTGACCAGATGACAGTGCGACCAGAGCAGTTCAACTGAAAATAAAGGAAACATTTTGCTAATGCTTCTCTGGTTCCTTTTCTGATTTCTATATTTGCTACCGGTGAGAGAGATATTCTACTTTAAAGCAGAAAGTACCAAATTCTATGCTTTTTTACAAGTGGAGACTATACCCACCTTGCTGTTTGTCTCCCCAATGCCTGGCACTGATTAAATATCTGTTGAAAGAATAAATAAACAACACCAGATATGCTGCTTAACAACTTGTCAGTCTCAGTCATTATTTTGCTGTTTGATTCTTGAAAATCGAGTTCTTCCTTTTGGACCTTAGTTCATCTTGAACTATTTCTAGAATGTGAGATATGTTCTCTTCATACAAAAATAAGATGTTAAAAGGTAGAATCACATAGTGAGACAGGCATCTGCTTTCTAATTCTCTCAATAGTTACATTTATTTCAAAGGGAAAGTCTCAGTTTTCTATTAGTAAATTGTTAAGGCCTCTTAGACACTTGCTGATGCATCCCTCTCCTCTTTCTTAATTTTTCATGTTTCTTTTTTTTGAGTTGGAGTTTCACTCTTGTCGCCTAGGCTGGAGTACAGTGGCACACTCACGGCCACCCCCACGTCGACCTGCTGGGCTCCAGCGATCCTTCCGCCTCAGCCTTCCAAGTAGCCGGAACTATAGGCGCGCGCCACCATGCCCGGCTAGTTTTTGTGATTTATTGTAGAGACGAGGTCTCATCAATTTGCCCAGGCTGGTCTCGAACCCTTGGGCTCCTCTCGCCTCAGCCTCCCAAAGTGCTGGGATTACAGACTGAGCCACTGTGCCCTTAATTTTCCATCTTTAACAGACAGGATAGGTTTTAGGTTTGGAGACTTGGGCTAGACTTCAATGGCCCTGTTTCATTTTCATTTTGTTCATTTTGTGCAATCACCTTTCACTTATGACAAGTGATACTGTTGATGATACTGACATACAATTTCCTTTGAAAATAAATATATTTAATCTTTAAAAATGAGTCAGGCCGGGCTCGGCGGCTCAGCCTGTAATTCCAGCCCATTGGGAGGCCAAGGTGAGTGGATTGCCTGAGCCCGCGGGTTCAAGACCTGCCCGGACAACTTGGCAAGCCCTCATAGCTACAATAAATCAAAAAATTAACCGGGCATGGTAGCACACGCCTGTAGTTCCAGCTACTTGGAAGGTTGAGGCGGAAGGATCGCCAGAGCCCATTAGGTTGGGGCTGCGGTGGCCGTGAGTGGCACTCCAGCCTGGGTGACAGAGTGAGACTCTGACTCAAAAAAAAAATAAAAAATAAAAACTGAGTCAGGACAGGCATGGTGGCTATAATCCAGCATTTTGGGAGGTCGAGGTGAGAGAATTGCCTGAGTCCAGGAGTTTGACTCCAGTATGAGCAACACGGCGAGACCTCGTCCCTACAATAAATCAAAGAAATTAGCCAGGTGTGGTGACGTGCAACTGTAGTCACAGCTATTTGGAAGGCTAAGGTGGAAAGGTTGCTTGAACCCAGCAGGTCGAGGTTGCAGTAGCCATCACCATGCCACTGTACTCCAGCTTGTGCCAGTGAGATTCCAACTCACAAAAAAAGTAGGTCACAGGGAAATAGTCAACAGCAATGCGTGTGATATGTGAATAGAACAAGAATCTTGAAGATGTTGTGCTGTAGTTAGCATTTGCCTAATTTTGGGCTGCTGAATATCCAAACCCCACCTTGCTTGGGAGGAATATCCCAGATGTGAGCGAAGCTGGCAGAAGACAGCATACCCTCAGCTTATGGAAACTGACTACATAACTCCTAGGTGAGGCCAGAGATCTGGCTGGACCCATTGAGTGCTCCCAGAACTTTACATGTGCAGGGAGGGATGCAAACATTCAGGGATGGGGTATATTATCTACAGTGATTGCGGGAGTTTCAAAAGTTCATACACAAAAATCTCCTGTAGTGATACCCATGCCAACCTTATGACCCTGGGATGGCTATACTCAGGAAAAATGAGTGCATCTGGCCACCAGAAGACAGGTACAAGCATTTTCATGGCAACATTACTCATCATAACCCCAAACTAGAAAAAGCCCAAAGGTCCACAAAACGTAGAATGGATAAAACATATCTACAACAGCGCACTCCAACAGAGAATTACACTGCAATTAAAAAAAAAAATGAACTGTGAACTATGACCATAAGTAACCACAAGGATACATCTTCACAGATAGGAGAGAAAAGCCTTCTTGGCACAAAGGAGAACAAAGAGTAGATACTGTTCCATCTATGTGACGTTCTACAACAGACAAAACTGATCTGTAGAATTAGCAATCAGAAACATGGGAGGTATGATATATTGGCTGGAAAGGGCACAAGCAAGCCTTATGAGGCGTTAGAAATATTCCACCTCTTGACAAGGTGGGTGGTTACTCAGGTGTAGATGTGTTTGAGATGTACACATAAGATCTGTGTACTTCACTCTGTGTAAGTTACAACTCAACAAAAAAGAAAAACAAAGCCCCAGTAGCGTCCAAGTTTGGCAGCCCTGGTGTCTGTACTCTAATTAGACTATTGCTGTGACAAGCTCTTGGCTGTGATCTTGGGTTCCCAGCCTACCTTGGTCGCTGTGAGCAGTAAGAGCCAGGTTCCCTTGCTTCCTTACGGATCCTTGGGCAGCCTGCCTGCTATCCTGCCAGTAAATTCTTTTAACGCTCAGTTTGGTGCAAGTTAGACTCTGCGGTTTGCCGTCAAGTCACCTTGCTGAGTAACTGAAGACTGGATGATTTCTGGAACCCCTCCCCCGATTATGACCTACGATTATGTCACATAAATAGGATTCCATTCAGAACAGAAGCAGCTCCCTGAAGAGCTGGTGGGCTTCAAGATGTTTTCAAATTGGAAGGTGTCACTGTCTTCGTTGTTGCCATCTCGGCTTACTATAAGAATGAAAAAGTCTTACAGGGTCTGATACTTCCCAAGAAGGCCACTTTAATTTTTTTTTTTAATTAAATTATTTGCATTTTTACTCCCTCTCTCTTTCTGGCCACTCTGCTTTGTTGGTGACCCCAGTCCTTTCCCAGCATGTAACCTCTGGAAAGTAGGATCAGATGGAACAACAAATGTGATTGTATTTTGTAACTTTTAAAGAACCAAAAATACATGAAAGGCATTACTATTAGCTTAAAAAAGGCCAAGGAAATTGGTGTATGAAATGCTCAGCTGGATTGAAACATTAAAATCATTTAAAAATCATGTTTTACAAGGCTGCCTCATTGCAAAAACTATAAACGGCCTTGGGAAAACAACCAGAGAAAAAGCGTGACATTTCAAAATGTAGTACAAGTCAGGGCCAACTATCTCACGATGGTTATTGTCGCAGAATTGTCATTTTGGTTTAATGGGACATTTTAAAAATACAATTAGATCTTAAGACTCTGGTAGAAAAAAGTACATAATGAAATGAAGCTAGCAGGTATATTGGAAGATGATGTTATATAAGAAGATTATTTTGGTGAACTTTATTTGAATCAGGATGATTCATAATTGTATAATTAGATGCTTCAATTTAAACAAGAAATGCAGTAAATTACACAAGTAGCAAACAGAGCATCCTTCCCTGGCATTTTCAATGAAATATATTCATGAGACATTGACACTCAGTTTCTTTCCCTCAAAACAGGTTGTGATTAGTTGGTAGCCTAATGTCTGCAAACACTTCCTCTTAGATTGAAACATGAGCACTCAGGGTACCAGTTTCTTCTGTATTCACTTACTGTGCCCTGAAGTTTGGATTTCCTGGAGACCCAGGACTCCAAGAACACCATAGCCCTGGCAGGTCCTGAGTGGCCACGTTCAGCAGTGCATTATGGAAACTGCTCATAGAAGTGCAGGCAAGGCCTTGCCCTGCAGGTCAGACTTCTCTGCTTTCTTTTTGTCCCCCAAGAAAGCAGGATTTATTGAGAGGTCAGGAGGGGCCCCGAGGCAGTGGCCCTCCTCTGCCTTCTAACCTCCAGCTTGCCACTGGCTTCAGTGTCAGAATCTCAGGCCGATGCTTTGACTCTGGAATCAGACTGGCTTATCCTGTCCCTTCCTCCCGCCATCTTTGTTCAGCTGTTCCAGTCAGAATCTACCTTGAGCAAAGGTCCATCAGTCACACAAGAAAAATAGACATTTGGGTGCATTGAAAATTAGACATTTGGGTGCAGTTGTAAAACAGCTCATCTGCCTTATAATGCTTCATTTGAGACCCTCATTCTCTCTCAGGTTAGATATTTTTTTCAATATCCTTTCGGTTTTTTTCATGCAGAGGAGAAAACCATGGTCACTTGCCCAAGTCCTAGTGTCTAGCGGCAAAGGAAGATCAAACTTAGGTTCAGGATTGGCCAGGTAATTCGATCTCAGTGCAGAATGAAAACACGGAACTTCCCGTTCCAAAATCATTAAGAATTTAAAGATGATGACAGCAAAACCCGAAACTAAGCAAGGGCTCGTGAGTGTCTGGGTAGGTCACATGTCCACCAAGCTGGCCCTGTTCGGACTGGTTGTGTTCGGGCTGGTTGGTGTTTGAGGGGGCACTTCTCCTCCTTGGCTGAGTTCTTAACCAACTGAGAAATCCAAAGCTGTTAGGTCAGAGGTGACAAAAATGCCGGCTTTATTTTGGATACAGCCAAGGGTTTATTTTGGATTGCTGTACAGGAGTGTGGCCACAGTGGGCTGCCCAACTTTGAACATAGAATGAGAGACTTGCTCCCAGTGGCTCTAGAAAAGGGAAAACCTCTTCTGCTAAGCTTTCAGCATGGCCAGTAGCAAGGCAGAGCAGGTTCTTCACAGACAGGGGGTTCCCAAAGACGAAAAGAAAAGGAGGACGTCACTTCTCTCTTGGGGAGACGTGGACAAGGAGGCAGTAAGAGCCCAGATGTGTCTTGTTAAGGATTATTGCTGAATGTGATAGGCTCTTCTAAACTGGCTTCGATGATCTCACCTCCTGGTGTTCACACTCTTGTTTAGTTTCCTCAGTGAGTGTGGGCTGGACCTGAGTGATTTGATCTAACAAACAGAAATGATGTCACTTCCAAGGTTAGGTTACAATGACTGTGACATTCTCTCTCTCTCTCTCTCTCTTGCTCTGATGAAGCCAAGTTGCCATGTTATGAGCTGTTTTATGGCCAGCTAGGAGCAGAGGCTCTCATCTCAACAGCCTCCAGGGAACTGAATTCTGTCAACAGCTATTTGATGGAGCTTGGATGCAGATACACCCTTGGTGCCTTGAGATGACACAGCTCCTGAGGCCATGATGACTGTCTCACTATGAGAGTCTCCTCCTTCTTCTCCTTTCTCTCTTTTTCCCCCTTCCCTTCCTCTTCCTCCTCCTCTTTATTTTATTTTATTTTTTATGCTCTCATCATGTTTCATTGTGATTTGCAATGTGTTTTGCACATTTCCGTGATTTGCGGTTTTGATGCTTAAACTAATGCTGATGAAAGAAGCCAAATTCTAAATTTTTTTTTTTTTTTTTTTTTTGGAGTTGGAGTCTCACTCTGTCACCCAGACTGGAGTGCAGTGGCCGCTCCCGGCCACCGCAGCCTCGGCCTGCTGGGCTCCGGCGATCCTTCTGCCTCAGCCTTCCAAGTAGCCGGAATTACATGCATGCGCCACCACGCCCAGCTGATTTTTTGATTTATTGCAGAGATGAGGTCTCGCTGCCCAGGCGGGTCTCGAACCCGCGGGCTCAGGCAATTCACTCACCTCAGCCTCCCAAAGGCGCAGGATTACAGGCTGAGCCACCGAGCCCGGCCTAAAATATTTAAGATGGTTTATTCTGAGCCAAATGTGAGTGACCTTAGCCCATTATAACTGTTGCTGGGAGGTCCTGAGGATGTGTGCCCCTCATGGCTGAACTGTAGCTTGGTTATATACATTTTAGGAGAACAGACATTGTAGAAAACCATTGATCAATACACGTGAAATTTACATTGGTTTGGTCCAGGAAGACAGGGTATCTCTACAGTGGGGTTTTGCAGGTTACAGGAGGATTCAAAGGTTTCCTGACTGGCAATTAGTTAGCAGGAGCTAGCTAAGGATTTTTTTTTTTTTTGAGTTGGAGTCTTACTCCATCGCCCAGGCTGGAGTGCAGTGGCATGCTCACGGCCACTCCAGCGTCAACCTACTGGGTTCAGGCAATCCTTCCATCTCAGCCTTCCAAGTAGCCAGAACCACAGGTGCGCCACCACGCCTGGCTAATTTCTTTATTTATTGTAGAGGCGATGTCTCACCAAGTTGCCCAAGATGGTCTCGAATCCCTGGGCTCAGGCCGTCCTCTCTCGTTTGCCTCCCAAAGTGCTAAGATGACAGGCTTGAACCACCGTGCCCAGCCTATCTCAGGAGTTTTGAAAGCAGTGAAAGAATGATAAGAGAGTCAAGTTTTAGCTGGGCTTGGTGGCTCAGTCTGTAATCCCGCCCCTTTGGGAGGCTGAGGTGAGTGGATTGCCTGAGCCCGAAGGTTCGAGACCCACCTGGGCAGCGAGACCTCATCTCTACAATAAATCAAAAAATCAGTCGGACGTGGTAGCGCGCACCTGTAATTCTGGCTACTTGGAAGGCTGAGGCGGAAGGATCGCTGGAGCCCAGCAGGTCAAGGCTGCGGTGGCCGGGAGCGGCCACTGCACTCCAGTCTGGGTGACAGAGTGAGACTCCAACTCAAAAAAAAAAAAAAAAGAGAGAGTCAAGTTTCTTGCTATATAGATGAAACTTCATAGGTGACTGACTTCAGAGTGAATAGGTGTCTTCAAAGTTACCTGAGTCCCCAAAAGACAGCTTTACTGGGTCATAATATACTTTGGTTTTCCTTCTTTACCAGTTGTGTGGTGTTATGCCAGAATCAGGTTGGAAGGTAAACCACATTATGTAGTTAATAGAAAGCCCGTTTCTCCAGGCTCCTTAGTTAGGAATTTGGCAAGGCTGAAAAAGATCATAATTCAGCCCTCACTAAGGTGTGCTGTTTACAAATGAAGGAATCCATGGGTGCAGCTGCTCTCTGAAACTCAGATCTCCTCTTCCTATCTACATAATACCCCGCAAGCCTCAGTTAACCCCAGGCACCTTCACAAGCACTTTGGCTGTGAATAAAACAATTTAAAAACCAGTTTCCAGGATTGGGTCAACAGTCTCATAATTGGTCTTTCTGACTCGACTATTGTTCAATCCCGATTCCATCTTCTCTCTCCCTGCCTGTTATGTGCCTGAAAAAACAACATGACCCTTCTTAAAAGCTGCCAAGCTGCCCTCGCTGCCTAGGTAAGAGCCACACCTCTTAACTTTCACATGAAGGTGTTTCACAATCTAGCCCAAAGCGACCTGGCCACTCTGACCTAGGTGGGAAGGGAAGGAAACCATTGCGTGATGAGAGACTGAGGCTAACTGAGAGAGTTCTGGATGTATCCAGGGATGGAATGGAAATGAAGCCCTGTCCTCATAGGTGGCAGTCCTTCCGAGAGTCTAGCTTGGGTCATTCATTCATTCCACACACATATATCAGCCCAGGCAGTTTTTTAGATGCCGAGGAACACAGCAGTGAACAAAACCAACAATTCTTGCTCTACGAGCTTACTGCTTACAAGAAGCAGACAATGAACAAAAGAAGGCAAAATATATATTATCCTGGGTGACGAGCAGATGCTTATGATGAAAAATGTATCAGGGAAGTGAGGATAAAACATGTTACAAGGTTTTGCAATTTAAGGTAAGATGGTCAGGGAAGGTGTCTGCGGAAAAGTGACATTTGGGCAAAGACTGGATCACGTAGGGCCTTGGAAGCCAACAGAAGGCCCTGCTTGGCTAAAAGAGATTCTGATCACTGAATGGGGATATGCATCTTCTGTTGTGGCAAAACTCGTAAGCTTTGGCAAGTCTCTTGTCCCCGGTAGGAATCAGTTTCTTTGTCTGAATTATAATGGTGCCAACCTCAAAGAGTTGTGGCACACTTTAAAAGGGATCATGCATGTAGGTAGAATATTCATTCAGTTACTCTGTCCACAAATGTTTAAGTACCTACTATATACTACTGACTGTATCTGGCACGTATAACCCATACACATGTTTGGTGAATATTATAATTATTAAAAACAGGCAAGTTGGCAGGAAAATTTGTCATACCAACCTTGGTCTGTTGCATTAGGGGCCATGGGAAAGACACAATTTCATACATAATCGCAGGTTTCTTTTCTCTCTTTTATCTCATAGTCTTACTTCCCCAAAGCCCATAGATTTCTTTCAGCCTGCGCCATCTGGCCTGGAGTGAAGTCCCCGAAGACCTTACCAAAAACTTGATACTAAGAAAAATCAATGGCGCAATTGTCAACCAGGGTTCCATGATACAAGTCTTGGTTCTTCCAGTTTTTAGGGTGAGTCACCTACTGGGTTTCTTACTCTGAGTTTAGTACAGGGGCAGACAGTGCTCCGAGACATTGAGAAGGGACCTTTCAGGGTAGTGCAATCCCAGGGTTTGGAGTTTCCCTGGAAAGGTCAACAAATTCATCATCTGTTTGGGTCCTCTCATTTTGAAACAAATGCCCAGAGCCCCCTTGGAGAAGCACATGGCCGCCTCTACTGATTAGTGACACCACCAACAACCCCCAAATCTTTTAGATGCCAGCACTGAGGTGTCTTCCATAGATGAGTCACCTGAACTCAGTCGATTTCCAATTTAACCAAATCGAATCCGGTACCTACTAGGTGCTGGACACAGAGCTAGTCATTGACATGTAAAAATGAATTAGACAGAGCCTTTGCCCTCAAGGAGCTGGCTGTCTAGTGGGTGAGACACACACACAAGCAAGGGCGATGCACTCTGACAAGGATTATAAAAGAGCAGACATAAAGGGCCGTGGGAAACAGCTCAGACAAGATAGTTCCGTCCCGGTATCCCGGTGTGTGTGTTGTGGAGTGGTGTCCGTGAGTTAACGAAGGCTACAAATGTTTCCAAAATACCATTAACTGTAAGCTGTTCTCTGGTTTAATAACAACTTTTGGGTCAACAGTCAGAAGTACTGCCATGTTGGATGGTCACTCACATCAGTTAGGAGACGCTTACCAATTACAGAAACGGTAACGTCGAGAAAATAGGCTGCTTGAACTCCCTTTCTGCTAAATCTGGGATCTCCTACACTCGGTGGGAACTCTGAGAACAGACGTTCTTAGCATCAGAGTGGGCAGGACCTGTTTAAAGACCCAGTTTAGAGCTTAGAGAGATCAGGAGACAGGTGGGGTCCACAAGGCAGGCTCGAAACCATCGCTAGCCCATGCTGGAGGTGTGAGAGCTCAGAGGAAGTAATTAAGAGAAGACATGTGTGCTTGTGAGAAGGTTGTAAGACCAGGTTGGACGTGGTGGCTCTTGCCTGTAATCCCAGCACTTCTGGAGGCTGAGACCGGAGGTTTGCTTGCGCTCAGGAGTTTGAGACCAGACTGAGCAACATAGCATGACTCATTTCGAATATATATATATATATATATATATATATATATGTATATATATATATATATATGCACTCTTTTATATATATATGCACTCTTTTATATATATATATATATACTCTAATATTAGAGTTTATATAATGTCATATAAAAATATAAATGAAATATAATAGATATAATATATAAATATAATAATATATTATATATATAAAATGTAAATATATATATTGAGCTGGGTGAAGTGGTGCATATCTGTAGTCCCAGCTGCTTAGGAGGCTGAGGCAGAAGGATCGCCTGAGCCCAGGAGGTCGAGGCTGCAGTGAGCCATGATTGTGCCACTGCACTCCAGCCTGGGCAACAGACTGAAGCCCCAACTCAAAAAAAAAAAGAGAAGGTTTTAACACGTATTTGGTGTTGGTGGGGAACATGGCCATCATGTTACAAACTGCTCAGGCTGCCAACTGCCTTCCAAGATGGCTACCTTTGGGCCAGCTGGGTGGTTTGCGAAGGGGGGTGTGCAAACCAGAGCCAAACTGCTGTGACAACGGACAGACTGGGGCGGTCACCAGCAGACCTCCTTGACCCGCCCCTCTCCTTTAAATACATACACTTGGAGATGTAAGGAATAGCCCTTCTCAGAGGCATGAGATTTGCCTGTCTGGAGGTTCCACAGAGTTTCTATGTAGCTCTGGCTGAAATGCAGCATTACAAAGATGTCAACCCAGAGGCAGGCCTGAGAGAGGGAAACTGGGGAGAGACTGAATGCAGTCGCTGGAGCCCTCAGGGGGCAGTGGAGGTGGGAGGCTGGCCTGGAGCTCAGGAGTCCGCTGCTGGGGCATTGGGGGGCACCGGTGACCAGCTTGGGGTGGGGAGCTTCAGGGTGCTGAGTCTGTGTTGCCCACATATACACACTATGGCGCGTGAGCTTTGTGGCTTCCTAATCATCAACTGGTGACTGGGTGTGGTGGCGCACATCTGAAGCCCTAGCACTTTGGGAGGCCGAGGTGGGAGGATGGCCTGAACCTAGGAGTTCAAACCAGCCTGGGAACACACTGAAACTTCATCTCTACAAAAAATTAAAAAGTTAGCCAGGCATAGTGGCATGCACCTATAGTCCCAGCTACCTGGGATGCCGAGATGGAAGGATTGCCCGAGCCCAAGAGGTCAAGCTGCCATGAGCCATGATTGTCATGATGATGCCACTGCATGCCAGCCTGAGCGACAGAGTGAGACCCTGACAAAAAAAATCATCAACTGGTAGATTACCTGTTCTTTTACCACCAACTGCCTCTCTAAGTCACTGTCTCTACCAGATAGAAATGTGTGTATGTGGTGTGTGTGTGTGTGTGTGTGTGTGTGTGTGTGTGTGTGTGTGTGTGTGTGTTTGAGGGTGGAAGAACTGGTGGCAGGGAATGAAGAAGAGAGAAAAATGTGGACCAGGAAGATCAGCCCCGTTCCCAGCCTTTCTGGAGACTACCCTGAGTGGCACTGGTCTCTGGGATAGGGAGAGGAGTCAGCCATTGCGGCTGAGAGCACGGTCGTTTGAATCTTACAGGCCCTGAGTCTTGACTCTGGTGTTGATCCATGTGACCTTGGGCAAGTTATTCAGTATCTCCACAGTTTCAATCTCTTGGTCCATAATAGCTACCTTGCAGGACTGTTGACAGAATTAAGAGAGATTACGTCTCACAGAGGTAAGACCTTGCAGCTGGCACATAGTACATGCTTATGAATAGTCACTACCATTGTTGTTGTTATAATAATTACATCCATATACTCATATTAGGACTCATTTTTGGACCCTTGGTTCAAACCAAATCCTAAAATAACTGCATTAGTCAATGGGCTAAATGTCTACATCAAGCATTTCCAAGCAAGGCAATTCCTTCTTTGAAACCCAAGGTGAAATGCTAAGGCCACACTCTCCTACACTCTTGCTGAGTGATCTTGAGTAGCTCATGGGACTTCTGTGAGTAGATCTTCCTACCTAACACAGAGACAGAACACTGATATCTTTACCCCAAACAGAAGAACTCACATTCCAGAGGATTGGGAGCACACCCAGCGACCCTTCTCCCAGGAAAAGGAAAAGTCCAGCAGGTGGAATGTATCAGCTAGGATTTGCACCTTGCCCCATTGGTCAAGGCCTCCTTAGTGCATCTACCTGGCTTATAGCAGGCACTACACAGACAGTCCTTGAATGAATGAGTTACTAGATTGACCGTGACCATTTATCCATTCATCCATTCAATAGCACACGTGGCCCAGACAAGATTTCTCAGCAAGTGGGTACTCCCAGCCACCTGCTCACGTGAACCCTTTTGCCTCCTTCCGAGGCAGGCACTAACCTTTGCCAGCCTTCTTCCTCTACCCTTGAGGAAGGCCACAGGAATGGGGAGATGGGGAGAGAGGGACAGAGTACCAAAGACATAGGAGGAAAAGGGGAAAAGGACTCTTTTTATTTGTTTGTTTTGGCGGGTTGGGGTCTCACTCTGTCTTCCAGGCTGGAGTGCAGTGGCATGCTCACAATGAACACAGCTCACAGCAGCCTCGACTTCCTGGACTCAGGTGATCCTTCCACCTCAGCACCCCAGATAGCTGGGACTACAGGTGCGTGCCACCATGCCCGGCTAAATTTTTAATTTTTTGTAGAGGTGAGGTCTTGTCATGTTGCCCAGGCTGGTCTCGAACTCCTAGGTACAAGCAGACATCCCGCCTCAGCTTCCCAAAGTGCTGGGATTACAGGCATGAGCCACCGCACCTGGCCAACGGCATTATTATTTGTCATCATCATCCCAGGCACGTGGACCAATACAGAGAGCTCAGAGGAAGGAGGTTTCAATCTCGTTCAGTGTTGTTTCCCCTGCACCTGCTCATAGGAAGAAGGCACTCAGTAGATTTGCTCAATGAATAAAATCCCAGTTCCTGCACTTAGTACTTCTGGGACTTTGGACAAGCTCCTGAGCCTCTCTGTGCCTCAGTTCTCTCACCTGTATAAAGGGGATGATACTAACACTCATTCCTTGACTTGCTGAAGGTAATAGAATAGTGCCTGACCAGATGCTTCCTGCTTTCCCTCCTCCTTGGCAGTGACGCAGTGTCTGACTAGAAATCCTTACATCTGCCCTACTGCATGTTCACAGACACATTCATGGGCTTGGAGGATGTTTTTCTTCCAGTTAAAAATTTTTGAGTCAGGGGCTCTCACACGGTCACCCAGGCTGGAGTGTAATGGCACCCACACGGCTCACTGCAACCTTAACATTCTAGACTCAGGGCGTCCTTCTGCCTTAACCTCCCGAGTTGCTGGCACAAAAGGCAGATGACACCACGCCTGGCTAATTAAAAAAAAATTGTAGCAGCGAGGTTTTGCTATGCTGCCCAGGCTAGTCGGCTAGTCTTGACCTCTTGGGCTCAAGCGATCCTCCTGCCTCGACCTCCCAAAGCGCTGGGATTATAGGCGTGAGCTCCTGTGCCTGGTGGGGGGATGTTTTCTACCAGATGTTTTTTGAGCACTGCAGACTGAGTTATGTCGGCCTTTTGCCAGGAATACCGAGATAGGGAACTAGAGAAGCTCTTGGTCTAGGACAAGGAGGGGGAGTGTGTGTGACGGTTAGGGACACTGGCTCTGGGGGCTGTGCGACTTTGGGCGTGTTATTTGACGTCTCTGAGTTTCAAGCCGGCAGGTGCAAAATTCCCCTTACAGCTCTCGGCACAGAGTACCCACTGAATGGCAATGAAAACAATGCCTGGGTGGGAGCAGCTAAAGAGAGGCTCCTGGGTGAACTGCCTACCGAACCAAGCACTTTTGCTGAACTTCTCATTGAACAAAACATTTTCCCTCAGCAAGGTCCCTGGGGGAGCCACAGTCACTGACAAAGGTGACTCAGTCATAGGGTTGGCAAGATGTTTGTGGCCCACAGTTAGCATGCTGTGAATTTTTAGAGCTGTAGGTAGGAGGTTGTTGGAAGAGACACTTCAGGACTCTTCCTCAACCTCACTCCAAGCTGCTTTCTAGTTGGCTTTGTTTTCTGGCAAGAGTTTTTCTTTTAACTCCACCTCCATAGAGAAGAGGCTGACAAGATCTCCCAAGAAGAAACAAATTATCCTGCTTACAAACCACACAGGGTTATGTTCAGGTCTTGGATATCTGATGAAGGTCTTGTTGGCTTTGGCAGAGAGGCCCAGACCCAGGATAGGTGAGAGGGAATGACTGAGCATTTGACTTCAGCAATTTCATTCAGACAGCATTTATCTGGGACCTCTTCCATGTGCTGAGCACTGGTGGTGTGCAGACTGACCGAGACGTGGTCCCAAGCCACAAGGAGCTCATGGTCTAGTGGGGAAACATACAGAGACAGCTCAAGGCTCTGCAGAACAGAACCCACAGAGGACATTGGGGCAGGGGACTCTTGAGTGAGCAGTGAGGGCGCAGAGGCCGGGGAGCTTGCTTGATAAGGCTTCACATCTCTTATGGGGAAGGTATATTCTGTCCTTTATCAGTCTTCCAGGTCTCCAGAGAGTTCATGAGTTCAGCTCATTAATCAGTGCACTTTTTTTTCCCTAGAACTTTCAGACCTCGTCCTCACGCCAATATGTCTTCAAGAAATGCCAACCACACATTTGAATGGCCACTTATTATTTGAATCTTTAAAGATAGATGCAGGCCGGGCTCGGCGTCTCAGCCTGTAATCCCAGCTCTTTGGGAGACTGAGGCAAATGGATTGCCTGAGTTCGAGGGAACGAGACCAGCCCAGACAACTTAGCGAGACCTCGTCTCTACAATAAAACAAAAAATAGCTAGGCGTGGTAGTGCGTGTCTGTAGTTCCGGCTACTTGGAAGGCTGAGGCAGAAGGATCGCTGGAGCCAAGAAGGTCGACGTTGGGTGACTGTGAGCATGCGTGCCACTGCACTCCAGCCTGGGTGAAGAAGTGAGACTCCAACTCAAAAAATAAAAAAAAAAAATTAAAAATAGAGATAGATGCCCATTCGTTCAGCAAACTTTCATTGGGACCTTGATTTTGACAGGCACCTGGCGAATGGGCCAAGAACAGGAGTGGCCTTAGGAGACAGAGACGTGGGAGGAGGACATTGCATGGGTCCGCAAGCCACTGATGAGGGTCTGAACCAAGATGGTACTGATGATGGAGAGGAGGGAGGGGGTCAAGGGATGGGAAGGGGCAGAATCTACAGAACCTGGTGACAGACTTGTATCGAGTGAGAGGGGAGGAGGGGTCTAGACGGTGCTCAGTTTGGGTTCTCGATGGTTGATGTCTGATGCCATTTAGCCTAGGAATCCTCAACCCTTGGACCATGGACCAGTTCTGGTCTGTGGCCTGTTAGGAACTGGCTGCACAGCAGGAGGTGAGCAGTGGGTGAGCAGAGCTCTGTCTTCTGTCAGATCAGTGGTGGCATTAGATTTTCATAGAAGCGTGAACTCTCTTGTGAGCTGCACATGCAAGGGCTCTAGGTTACATTCTCCTTATGATAATCTAATGCCTGATGTCTCCACCCTCACCCATCTGGGGAAAAGTTGTCTTCCACGAAAACAGTCCCTGATGCCATAAAGGTTGAGGACCGCTGGGGACCCACAATCACACTATTAACAACGATAACAGAAACATGCACCACATGTCAGAACTGCCTGGGCACCACACACGTAAGTGCCATGCTAACATTTAATGCAAACAACATTCCTTTGAAGGGGAGACTCTTGTTCCTTCTAGCACTATCAACCCTAATTTAGGGATCCGGAAACTGACTTCATGTAGCTTGGTCAATAGCATGCAAGCAGCAAGTTGAGATCTGGGATTTGAACTCAGGCTGTCTGGGGTCAAGGTCCATGCACTTAATAACTCTACCACACCGGGTGGTAGTTAGGACTTGGACCCATGTTCCATATCCTGTGTTCTACAAACTTTTTTTTTTTGAGTTGGAGTCTCACTGCGTCGCCCAGGGTGGAGTGTAGTGACACAATCACAGCCACTGCAGCCTCGACCTGCTGGGCTCAGGCGATCCTTCTGCCTCAGTCCTCCCAAGTTGCCGGGACTATAGGCATATGCCACCACCACACCTGGCTAATTTTTAAATTTATTTTAGAGACGAGTTGTCTAGGCTTATTGCAAACCCTTGGACTCAGACAGTCCTCCAACCTTGGCCTCCCAAAGTGCTGAGATTACAGGCATGAGCCACTGTGCCTAGCCTATGAACATTTACTGAGTATCTGCTGTGTGCCAGGCATTGTGCTGTGCACGGAAGTTCTAGAGAGAAATTAGATACAGTTCCTGCCCTCAGGGACTTTAGAGTCTGGTCAAGGAGACGCAGGACAGACACAGATGACTCAAGATGACGGTTGGCCTTAACGGGTATGGTCCCGCGGGTGGATGTTGGAAGGCGTCTGGTGGGGAGAGCTTTCCCAGGCAGAACAAGCCACTGGTGCCAGTAGCTGTAAGGTAAGATGCCGCATTTGGGCCCCTGAACCTGGCCTGGCATATTGACTTGCCCTGGAGACAGGGGAAGAGTGGAGACTGAAGCTCCAGAGGACAGAGGGTGGCAGAGGGAGTTCTATCTGAAACACCGGTAACACAAAGACATCCCCCAAATCCAGCCGCCACTAGGTGACAACTGCCAGTATCTCCCTAAGTCAGGAAAGCATAACGGAATGCTAGCAAAATGCAGACCCACTTGAGCAAACTGAAGGCTGGTGGGGGAAACATACGAGACGGGAAACAGACCAAGTCGGGGCGCTTAAGCCCCTTCGACTCAAGGTCCAATTGGCACCGACAAAAATCCCTCTCTGCCTTGTGTCCTTATAGAGACTCTGTGACATGCATCATTTTCCCATTCCTCCGATAAGATTGTTGCCTTCCATTTTCACCTTCTTCACAAGTAATCACTCTCCTTTGAAGAGGGTCGGTGCAAAACACCTCAGACGCAACCATCCACGGATGCCGACTGTGTGGAGAAAATTATCATCAGTAAAGCCCCGTGTTTACTCAGTTTTATCACCCCAGCGACATTCGTCTTCGGAAGTCCTATTTGCATTAATTCATAGTCATTTTGAACTGAGTGACAAGCATGGTAGGCACTGACGTGGAATTCCAAATGATGCTTAGGCGTCTGTAACGACAGTCAACACCACTTTGACACTGATGGAGCACCCCCAGTATACAGGGCACTTTGCTAAAAGCTGGCAGGAGGCGGGGGATGAGAGGGGAATGGGGCAGGGAGCTAGGTGGAGGAGGCCAAGGTCTGGTGGGGAGAAAAGACCTATAAATCACGGCAGCACAGGCTTTAGTGCCGGGGCCTTAAGAGAGGCCGAGGGTAGGGCTTTGTCGTTTGAGGAAGGAGGCTATTTCTGGCTTGGCGAATCAGCAAAGGCTTTTGATGGCTCCATCTACACTGAGCGTTCAGTCATTTACTCAGCAAATAGGTGCTTGCAATTAGGGATCAGCATTCTGCCAGGTGCTAGAGATACTCAGGTGATGCTGAACAAGGTGGAAAAGAGACCTGCTGTCGTGGGGTTTATGTTCGAGTAGCGGGGAGGGAGACAGATACAAACACAAGTGAAGCCGTCATGAATGGGCACATTTGGGAAAATGCCATGAGAAAAATCAAACAGGTTGATCAGTAGATTATGCCTGGGGCAGAGAGGGCAACTTTACATCGGGCGGTCAGGACAAGCCTGAAGAGAGTTGCGCTTGCAAGAATTTGGGGGAACAGGCTTTGAGACAGAGGCAACAGCTAGTGCAAAGGTCCAGAGGCAGGAAGGAGTGTTGGGGTTTGTGACTGGAGTGTGGAGAGGCAGAGTGAAAGGAGGTGAGACTGGCAGGCTGACGGGAACAGAATGTGCGGGGTCCCCTGGACCACAGGAAGGGGTTTGAATTCTACTGCAAGTGTGACAGAAAACCCTGGGAGGGTTTAGCCAGAAGATGGGCAGGAAACGAGAGGTGCTCATTCCAGGCAGGACAAGTGTGATCACGTTTGGGGCTAGTGAAGATGCCTTAGAGAAATGTATCGGGAGGCATGCTGGGGCCAAATCAAGGACACCCTGGGATGACTGCAGCACCGCCTTCGACCCTGGGAGTCATAGCCGTCAAAGAATTCATCTCATGGAGTCTGGAGACACCGTCTCTGATGAATCTGTAACCTGTGAATTATTTCACCTCCGTAAACATGTCTTCCTGAGGACAACTCAGCACTCTCAGAGCTGTTTGCTTCCCCCAGGTCAAGGAAAGACGCAGCTGATTGACCCCAGCGGTCCTGAGACCACGGGCAGTGAGAGTCTCTCCCCTCCCACTGGGAGCCCTGGGCGCACCATCCTCCCAGCCAGCACCACACATTCACTCCCCCGCTGATTGACACCCGCAGATCAACACCAGCAGTCCTGAGACCACGGGCAGTGAGAGTCGCTCTCTTTCCACTGGGAGCCCTGGGCATGCCATCCTCCCAGCCAGCATCACACATTCACATCACACAAACACGGTTTAAAATAAATGCAGGAGCAGTGTGCCCAGCTGTGGTGGGGAGGGCCCTGAAACCAGGCCCATGCCAGCTACAGAGAAATTTCCCGTGATACACAGGTGTGTCCATACCAGCTACAGAGAAGAGGGCCCTCTCACCCCAGGGAGAAGGGTTGGACCCTCAGGGGCCCTGCTGAGCCGGGCCCATCCACCTCACACCCACCCAACGTGGGAGAGGGCCACGTCCCGGGTGTGAGCAATCCAGTGCCCAGCCACGAGTCACCTCTTCCTCCTCTGACAGGATGGGAGACTGGAACGACAAGGCACATGGGGCTTCTTAGAAGGGAGTAGGCAGATGTCAGTGGCCGTCCTCCCTATGTCCCCTCAAGAGAAAAGGCTTTGGGAGGTCCAGGATGGAGATGATGTCGGACCCAGGATCTAGGTGAGCTCATGACAGATTTGGCTTTTTTTTTTTTTTGAGTTGGAGTCTCACTCTGTCGCCCAGACTGGAGTGCAGTGGCCGCTCCCGGCCACCGCAGCCTCGACCTGCTGGGCTCTGCGATCCTTCCGCCTCAGCCTTCCCAGTAGCCGGAATTACAGGCGCGCGCTACCATGCCCGGCTGATTTTTTGATTTATTGTAGAGATGAGGTCTCGCTGCCCAGGCGAGTCTCGAACCCGCGGGCTCAGGCAATCCACTCACCTCAACCTCCCAAAGGCGCGGGATTACAGGCTGAGCCACCGAGCCCGGCTAATTTTTTTTTTTTTTTTGATTTGGAGTCTCATCCTGTCACCCAGATTGGAGTGCAGTGGCCGCTCCCGGCCACTGCAGCCTTGACCTGCTGGGCTCCGGCGATCCTTCTGCCTCAGCCTTCCGAGTAGCTGGAACTACAGGCGCGCGCTACCACACCTGGCTAACTTTTTGATTTTTATTGTAGAGATGAGGTCTCGCCAAGTTGCCCAGGTGGGTCTCGAACCCGCAGGCTCAGGCAGTCCACTCACCTCAGCTTCCCAAAGCACGGGATTACAGGCTGAGCCACCGAGCCTGGCCTTTTTTTTTTTTAAAGTCACAATCCTGGATTCAAACTGGTTAGTACCAGGCCTCAGCCTGAATCAGAACAATCTTGAGAGAAAATAGATCTCCAAGCATGAGCTTAAATACCCATTTCTCTGACTCTTTTAAGAGTTATGATATAGTAACGTCTTTCTTGTTCACTACTTGTACAGTCAGATACTTTCTCAGCTACTTTTACAGATGACAGTGGCCCCAAGACCCAGTTCTGACCATTACTTAATAAAGTATTCGCTAGGTGGAAACGTCAGTGAAAGGATACATAAGAGAGCCCTCTTGGCCAGGCGCGATGGCTCAAGCCTGTAATCCTAGCACTTTGGGAGACTGAGGTGAGGGGATTGCCTGAACCCATGGGTTGAGACCAGCCTGAACAACTTGGTGAGCCCTCATCTCTACAAAAATCAAAAAAATTAGCTGGGCATGTGAGCGCATGCCTTAGTTTGGCTACTTGGAAGGCTGAGGCGAAAGGCCTGAAACTCCAACTCAAAAAAAAAAAGAGAGAGAGAGCCCTCTTTTGCTGGCCCTGTCCCCAGCTTCTCCCCAACCCCGCTTTGAGCCTTTGTGTGGTGAGGACATGACAACTGGAGCCTAGGCAGCCATTGTGCCACCATGATTGCAAGCTTAAGAATAAACAGTGAGCTAACAGCTGGGTGCTGTGGCTCACGCCTGTAACCCCAGCACTCTGGGAGGCTGAAGCAGAAGGATTGTTTGAGTCCAGGAGTTTGAGACAGCGGGGCAACATCATATCTACAAAAAAAAAAAAAAAAAAAAAAAAGACGAATGAGGTGGCATGGGCCTGTACTCCCAGTTACTTGGGAGGCTGAGATGGAAGGGTTATCTGCGCCCAGGAGGTCAAGCTGTGGTGAGCTATGATTGTGCCACTGTACTCCAGATGGGCGACACAGTGAGGCTCTGACTCTAAACAGTCAGCTAAGTAGAGTGGAAGAATGAAAAGAGGGTCTTCAATGATGCCAACCACTAAACCAGTCCCGGGATTATATGCCGCTAAATTGCTTCGGTAACCCATGGGCATGCTCGTGTTTTAACCCCTTTCTGTCAGCTTTTCTGTGACTTACAGATGAACACGTCTTAATGAATACAATGTTCTTAGGGCCCTCAGGATCCCAGCCAATCCTGGGAAGAGTTTTGATCATGACTTCCCTGTCTCCATTCTCAGCTTTTTTTTTTTTTTTTGAGTTGAAGTCTCACTCGGTCACCTGACCTGCTGGGCTCCGGCGATCCTTCTGCTTCAGCCTTCCAAGTAGCCGAACTACAGGCACGCGCTACCATGCCCGGCTGATATTTTGATTTATTGTAGAGATGAGGTCTCGCTGCCCAGGCGGGTCTCGAACCTGTGGGCTCAGGCAATCCACTCACCTCAGCCTCCCAAAGGCGCAGGATTACAGGCTGAGCCACCGAGCCCGGCTTAAAAATTTTTTATAGAGATGAGTTTTCACTATGTTGCCCAGACTGGTCTCAAACTCCTGGGCCCAAGCAATCCTCCCACCTCGGCCTCCCAAAGTGTTGGGATTACAGGTGAGACCCACCATGCCCGACCCCTAAGAAACAGATTTTGATGGTGTGGTTAGTGAGGAAATGTCTGCAGCATAAGTCATACCGGAAATCGCCTAGCATCATAGGAAGGCCACAGAAGGATGCAATAATCCATCAGCCACTGCTAAGTGCAACTGTTTGCTCCGTGCACAAGACTGTAGCCCGGGAACCACGTGGGCTGCGTCTCAAGACCCTTCTCGAGGGCATGACGTGATCCATCCAGTGGCTTCTATCTTCCATGGTCAGTTTCGCCCCATGGGGCCCTGACCCCCTTGCTCTACAGGATTGTATGGATGGTTGTGTCCCAAGCAGGGAGTCTCCTCGGACAGAGTCACAGACCCGACAGGAGGCAAGAGGCACGTGGCGTGTGCAGGAGGGAATCAGTGTTGGAAAATTTCTCCAAGAGAAGGTGTGCGGAACCTGGGCTTGCTTCTCTGAAGTTAATTTTCCTCCAAGATCTTGGCTCTTCATACTCTGACTACCTCTGTAGCCCTGAACACTCATTTTTTTGTTGCCACGACACTGGTGAACTGTTATCTATTTGACCCTTGGCTCCACCGGGCTTAACCCCTTCCCTGTTTAAGCCGAGGAAACTCACCGATGGGGCTTGTGGTTGCAGCATTCACCCGAGATTTTAAAAAAAGAATTACTATATTGTGTAATTCTCTCTCTTTCTCTTTTAAAAGTAATTCTTATTAGGATTAGAGACAAGTTCTTTTTAGAAATAACTCCAAGAACAGTTTTTTTCTTTTTTTTTTTTTTTTGAGTCGGGGTCTTGCTCTGTTGCCCAGGCTGTGTGCAGTGTGGCACGCTTATGGCTACCGCAGCCTCGACCTATTGGGCTCAGGCAATCCTCCTGTCTCAGCCTTCCAAGTAGTTGAAACTACAGGCATGTGCCACCACCTTTGGCTAATTTTTAAAATTTATTGTCAGTTCGAGGTCTGGTCATGTTGCCCAATCTGGTCTCGAACTCTTGGACTCTGGCAGTCCTCTTACCTTGACCTCCCAAAGTGCTGGGATTACAGATATGTGCCACCACCTTTGGCAATTAAAAAAAAAATTTTTTTTGTAAATTCAAGGTCTTGTCATGTTGCTCAGTCTGTTCTTGAACTCCTGGACTCAGGCAATCCTCTTGACTCAGTCTCCCAAAGTGCTGGGATTATAGGCCTGAGCCACCATGTCCAGCCCAAGAACAGTTTTTCACATTGCTTTATTTTCACATTGAAAACCAGTCAGATTTGCTTCAGCCTCAAAGAGCATGTTTATGTAAAATTAAATGAATGTGGCAGCAAGCTGCCCTTTTTTTTTCCCTAAATGGGTAAAGGGTGAAAAAAATCAACCAATGCCCCAAAGGCAAAGGAGGTTCAGAACGTCAGGCTTGTCATAAAGGACTTTCTTCTCTCCAGCACCTTGAACTCGCTGAGCTGGGCGCCTCGGTGGTTCTCTTCCTCTGCCAGTACAGTTCCAAGAGTGGTCCTTAGCTACAGCACTGGCGTCATGGGTGAGGTTGTTATAGAGGCAAATTCAAGAGCCTGAACTTGACCTACTGAGCCAGGAGCTCCGAGGCCCAGAAAACCATTCTCACAAGCTCTCTTATGCCCATGAACACTGGAAAACGAACCTGTTTTCTGTGCTTTCAAATAACTAGGGTTTTTGTTGTTGTTGATTGCATTTTAATCTAGATTTTATAGTTGTTCTCCAAAAGCAAAATGTGATAAAAATACTCAATCATACCAGTTGATGAAAGGCCAGATGTCTTTTCAAATGGCGCTCTTCAAATGCCATCTCGTTCTTTCTTGAGTTCAGGTACGTGTTTCTCAGTGCTATGTCTCTGTCACCTGGAATAATGCTGAACACTCGAGTAAACGCTCATTAAGCGTTTGCTGAATACATAAAACTCTGTGAGGCAGTTTTTATCATTCCCATTTACAGATGAGAAAACAGGGACACCGAGGATTAAATGATTTGCCTGACATCACCCTCATGGTAAGTGACAGAGCTGGTATTTGGACAGAAGCTTCTGTAGGGGGACGGTGGCCCTAGCTAGCCATCCTAGCCCACTCCGGGTGCCCAGCAGCACTCAAGGAAAAGCAAGAAGAGTGTTCAGCAAGACTGACCGCTGCCTGGAGGACTCGTCTGAGGCGGATGCCGCTTCTGAGTCAGGAGGGAGTTAGAGGGAGATCCTGTCACGGATCATGTGTCCTGCCTTGTTGGAGAGGGCACGAGGCACCAGTCTGAACTCTGCCAAGGGAAGAGACGCTTCATTCCCAGCCTTCTTTGTCCTGTGAGGTGCCGAGGGCTCAGTTCCCAGAGCAGGGATGGTGGAAAATTCCTTCTGGATCCCAAGAACAAGTAGAGACCTGTAGGAGAGACAGGATCTGCAGACAGCCAGACGGAAGCTGCCCGGGTGTTGGCAGAGCCAGATTTAGGAAGGGCTGATTTCTCAGGGAGCCGCCTCAAAGGGGCCGCCTGGCCTGGTTTCCCCAGAACAGGCCAGAGGCAGCTGGGATGGGAAGTCCCCTGGGTTTCGGTGGGTCCAGGAAACTTCGTCACTGGAAATGTGGGCTCCCTGGGGAAGGGAGGAACCTTTCCTGGAGGAAGGACTTTCAATAACGCTTCTGCTCTGTTACACGTCTCCATGGAAATGACTGACAGGCCCAAACAACAAGGCAGATTTCCTGGGAAAAAGAGGCTGACCCATCGGCTGAGAGCTTCCTACCGTGAGGGTCTCAGCTACGGGCTTTGGCATCACCACGAGGCACCATGTCACCAGGATCCCGTGTGGGGGAGGGCAGTGGCCAGGAGAATTAGCTGGGCAGGGCAGGCTAGCAGGGGGGGGTCTAAGAACAAGACTCAGAGTGTCCAGGTTGGAAGACATTTCAGAGTTTGTCTGGGACCCAGGAGTGACATGACTTGTCCAAGGCCACATGGTAAGTCCCAGAGATGAGAACTAAATTCTCACCCAGGATTGCACTTCCCATGACTCCAAAAGACCCCTTCTTTACGATCCGCAAAACTGCTCACTGAGCCAGGCATGGTGGCTCATGCCTGTGATCTCAGCACTTTGGGAGGCCAAGGTGGGAGGGTTGCCTGAGCCCAGGGGTTCGTGACCAGCCTGGGCTACTTGGCGAGTCCTCGTCTCTACATTAAATCAAAAAATTAGCCGGGTATGGTGGCACATGCCTGTGGGTCCAGCTACTGGGAAGGCTGAGATGGAAGGATCAGCTGAACTCAGCAGGTCGAGGCTGCGGTGGCCGTGAGTATGCCACTGCCCTCCAGCCTGGGCAACGGAGTGAGACTCCAACTAAAAAAACAAAAAAACAAAAAACCGCTCAGGGAGTACATTCATTGAATGTTCACCATGTGGGAGGCACAGTGCCAAAAACCAACTCCTTCCCACATATTACCTTGGTTACTCCCCACAAGAACTCTGAAAGGTACATACTGTTACCCCAGGTTGCAGGCAAGGTGGTGAATCTTAGAGTGTCTGCCAATGTTGGTGGGTCACATGGCTGTCAAGTAGCTGCGTATTCCCTGGGCTCACAGCCAGCATCCTTCTCCTTTGTTGTTCTAGGCTTCAGCCTCTCAAGTGCCCAGCCTCCCTTCTGTGCCCAGGATATCTCCTGCTCTCTGTGCTGAGTAGCTGTGGGCTTCTGATGTTTAAGTGCATGGCGGGGGAGGTTTCGTTGTAGAACACTCCAGCAAGGGAAGAAACCTTAGGCCATTTTTCAAATAGCCGTCTAGATTAATACAATAATCTTTCTCGGATGGTCAAGGTAATATCCATGCTGCTTGCAGAACACTTAGAAGCTATAAATAAGTAAAAAGAGGGTAGGAAAAAACCGTCTGTGTTTCTTGGCTGTTTCTTCTGGAAATTGATCATGTCCCTGTCCATTTATCCACTGATGATCTCGGTAACTTCCTTATCAGTTTGCGTAAGCACACAGCGTTCTTTACACTCATAATTGTGGTAAGCACCTCTTCTTTCCCTTCTAATTTGTCTTTTTTTTTTTTTTTTTTTTGAGTTGGAGTCTCACTCTGTTGCCCAGACTGGAGGGCAGTGGCTGCTCCCAGCCACTGCAGCCTTGACCTGCTGGGCTCTGGCGATCCTTCCGCCTCAGCCTTCCAAGTAGCTGGAACTACAGGCATGTGCTACCACGCCCAGCTAATTTTTTTGATTTTTTATTGTAGAGATGAGGTCTCGCCAAGTTGCCCAGGCAGGTCTCGAATCCACGGGCTCAGGTGGATTCCTTGCCTCGGCCTCCCAAAGCGCGGGATTACAGGCTGAGCCACCGAGCCCGGCCTTTCTAATTTGTTGTGGCTGCATTTTAAAAATTGTTTTTGAGTGTTGGAAGTGGTTGCCAGGATCTTTTTTTTTTTTTTTTTTGAGTTGGAGTCTCTCTCTGTCACCCAGGCTGGAGTGCAGTGGCATGCTCATGGCTACCACAGCCTCGACCTGCTGGGCTCCCACGTCCTGCTGATACCTACTCTTACTGGCAGACTGACAGGCCTCAATGTTGGCTGCAGTGAGTGTGTGCCCATGGCTGTCAAGGTGCTTCTCACCCGGCCTGACCTGCAGAAAAGCAGCCCTGTCCTCGAAGGCCCCAGCATGTCAGTCATGCTGCTACCATGTCTTTACATTTCCCGGGAAGTGCAGGACCAGGACTGGAGTTTCATCTAGGTTGTGGGAGCCTGCAGTGTTACCCCTGGATGCGGCTTGGAGGGAACGAGCCCTCAGCACCTCCCACCTTGCACGTGATGCTGTTCAGTTTTCATTTGGTTGGCAAACTGGACGTGACCCTGACAAGTGCTGGTGCGGGTGAAAGACCCTCGGCTGCCTAGACTCCCTTGAAAATCGTGTCTCACGGCTGCATTGTTGTCTACAAAAAGTGATTTTCACGCCCGCCCCAGGAGGCAGGCAGAGTGGTTGTTGGTTTACTTTGCAGGTGAGGAACCTGAGGCTCAGAAGGACAGAGGCAGTTCTAGGAAGAGAATCGGAGCTCTAGTGAGTGAATGAAGGAAGAGATCTCTAGCCTAGGGAGGTCCTGGGAAAGGGGACTGTCTGGAAGATGGGAGGTGGGGTGCAGGGTGGGGGAGGGGGTGGGGAGGGTGCAGTTCGGGGGGTGTCGAGGCTGGGGACACAGAATTCACCTGTCTTGCTCATTTGGCTTGGTCACTGTCTCCCACTGTTCCCTAAAGCCACCCTTCCCCAGGGCCAGCTATAAAAACATCAGGGGACACACACACACACACACACACACACACACACACGCAGTGTGCCAAATAATAAAACCCTAGAAGCAGCCCCGTGAAATTTAGGAACACGACATGACCGTGATCTCTGTCACCACGAGACAATAGCCATAAAGTGCAGCTGATAGAATTAGAAAGGAGGCGGAAATAAGAGATGCAAACATGAAAGAAAGAGGAGGCGTTGAACTTGTTATACGAGGTATGATTTGATGCTCACAACAACCACGGTATTCCATTAAAAAACACTGCCAACAACAGAACTCAGTAAGGCGTCTGGGTCACAAAATCAGTATCTTCCAACACCGTAAACACTGGGAAAAAGTCCATTCACAATAGCCACAGACAGATTACATGCCTGAGAATAGACCCAAACATACAGAGATATTTAGTTTGTGATGAAGAGGACATTTCAAATCAGTGAGAGAAAAGGAGATTATTTAATCAATGGTGATATGTTTAGACAAATGGTAGCTATCGAACACAAAGTTTAGATCTCTTTTTAGCTCCTTATACCAAAATAAGTTCCAGATGGAGTAAAGATTTAAATTTTTAAAAAAAATCCATAAAAATATTAAAAGAAAACACGGGAGGATTTATTTAAATAATATCCAAATGGGGAAAAACTTTGTCTTCTTAAACATGATAACAAAATCCAGAATCCATTGAAGAAAAGAAGATTGACAAATGTAATATCATAAAATTAAAATGTTCTGCATCACCAAAATTACCTCAAAGTCAAAAGATAGGCAAGAAACTTGGTTGGAAAAAAATGCTTCCAACGTGTGTGCTCCAAAGAGCTGATTTCTTCAGTACCTGAATAAACTCCAAAAGATGGATAAGGAAACAGACTAACAATTCAACAGACAAAGGACATAAGCATGGCGTTCCAAGTTCATATAAAAATAAATACCAGTGGCCTTTTAAACACATGAAGGGGACTCACTCTCGCTGCAAAAAAAAAAAAAAAGTATTGACCTATTAAACGGGCAAATATAGAGACATTTGGTAACATGTTTTTAAGGATGGGAAGACTGGCACTCTCTGCCATTGTGGGAGGACAAGCTAGCGTAACCTCCTTAGTAGCTAGTCACTTAGAAGTGTCTCTCAAAATAAAAAAATGCACACATAACCCTTGACTAATAGGATCACTTCTAAGAATTTAGTCTACATGTACATGAATATTTTTGCTTAATGACACATGTATAAAGATATTATTAGTAGAAGAAGATTGGAAATAACTTACAGATAACAACAGAAGGCCACCTAGATAAAATATAGTACCTTTTGCTATGAAGCAATCAGCTTTTAAAAGCATTGTGGCAGTTTAATTTTTTTATTTTGGTAAAGATGAGGTCTCACTGTGTTGCCCAGACTGGTCTCAAGCTCTTGGACCTGAGCAATCCTCCCTTCTTGGCCTCCCAAAGTGCTGGGATTACAGGCACATGCCACCACGATTGGCTAATTTTTATATTTATTGTAGAGACGAGGTCTCACCAAGTTGCCTAGGCTGGTCTTAAACCCCTGGGCTCAGGCAATCCTCTCGCCTCTGCCTCCCAAAGCGCTGGGATTAAAGGCATGAGCCACTGTGCTTGGCTTTATTTAATTTTGAGCTGGGGTCTCACATTCTGTCACCCAGGCTGGAGTACAGTAGCAAGATCATGATGATCACTGTTCACTGCAGTCTTGATCTACTGGGCTCAGGCGATCCTTCTGTCTCAGCCTTCCAGGTAGCTGAGACTACAGGCATGTGCCACCATGCCCAGCTAATTTTTTAATTTTCGTAGTGATGAGTTTTCGCTATGTTGCCCAGGCCGGTCTCAAACTCTTGGGCTCAAGCAATCCTCCTGCCTTGGCCTCCAGAAGTGCTGGAATTTTAGGCGTGACACCCTGCCTGAGTACCTTTTCATTTTATATCACTTCCTACTGTTTGGGATTTTCCCCTCCAAATTCTGGATTGATATATGAATTTATACTAATTGATAAGAGTTTCACGTGTATTAACGCTAATGCTGGGTAGATACTATTGACGTGGAGGCCTTTGACTTTGACTTTTTTTAGTATTTGAATTGCAATTTTGTTTCACTTCCACAGTTAAACAGAACGAAAATGAGGAGGGAGAGGGTCAGAGGCGATGCAGTGAGAGTGGAGAATGATTGGACAGGAACAAGGCTGGAGTGTGAGATACTGGGCTTGTCCCTTAGCTCTGTACACGACAGATGGCGCCAGGAAGGCAACGAGAGCTTGGGAGTGACTTTTGAATAGTGGGAATTCTGGAAAGAGACTTACCTACAGATGACTGCCTTTTGCCAGGAGTGAAAACTTACTGGGGAGAAGGGAGGGAGACTGTAACAGGACATTTCCTGTTCTGCGGAGTTTTCAGTGAAGGACAAAGAGGTATCAAGTATCAAACCCTGGGAAGAGTAGACATCCCTCTTGCAGGGTGTAGGAGGAAGACATACAAGCCTGGCTTTTTCCAACCATCCTTCTAGCATCTTTTGTGCTAGAGTTAGCTGAGCCACTTCCTCCACCGCTGCCGATTCAGGGCGTCGAAGGGTACCAGGTGGTGAGCCTAGAAACTTCCTCCCACTGTCCATCTGCTAATGGACAGCCTGAGGGAGCCATTCCTCCGACCCATTTGAGTAGGGAGGAGAGCAGAGTTGAGCGGCCTTTGGGGCACCAAATGTGCATGAATTTCCCAAGAGCCAAGGGGACACCGAGAAGAGGGCAGAGCATGAGCTGTCTTGCGAGACCTGGGAACCTACCAAGGGGCTGTAGGGAGAAAACGAGGGACCAGGGGTTCTAAAGAGGCTGGGTTGAAGCCGGTGTTGTCAAAGAGGGAACCACGCCGTGGCGAGATCACCCACATGTGGAGATGACTGTGGGCTCAGGGAGAGATCTGGGTTCATGATCTGTACTGAGGATCTATGGACAAGTAGATGGTAACCGAGGCCAGGGGTTCAAGATCTGTATTGGGACATACAGGCAAGTACATGGTAACTGAGGTCACCGGTTCAAGATCTGTATCGCGATATACAGGCGTGGAGATAGTAACCAAGGCCCTGGGTTTGTCATCTGTAATGGGATATACAGGCATGTCGATGGTAACCAATACCATGCATTCATGATCTGTATTGGGGCTACAGGCATGTGGAGAGTAAATGAGGGCCTGGGAGTGGTTGAACCTGCCAAAGAGAGTGTGTATGAAGCAGAGGCAAGAGGTTAGCTGAGAACCCCAGGAGACATTCCCACTTGTTACATAAGCAGATAAAGAGGAGCTCACTGAGAAGATTTACAAGGCATGGTCAGTGAGAGGAAACGAAGGGGGAGAACATGGGGCAAAGTTTCCACAATGGCTGCAAACAAAACCCTGGCAGCATCCCTTGAATTGTAGACAGTGTACTCCCCAGGTTTAATTGGAGAGAGAGGGAGAACTGGACTCTTGGACTCTTCCCCTGCTTAATCTTCTTATGCATATTACACAGTTTCCCATATGCTGTTTTGGCAGGGATGTTGCATAGACATATTTACATACATACATACACACATATTTGTAGGCACACGTATATTTGAGTCAATTAAACTAATATTTATTGAGTCGGGATTACGTGTCAGACTCTGCATGTCCTAAGCATAGTGTTTGGCCAGAAGCGTTGCAATATGCCAGATACTAAGATCCAACCACCCGCAGGAGCAGATGGCGCCCAGGTAGGTGTCTCCCTGAACCCACGGGACCCTAAAGGAGCTTTTACCAAGTTGAGTTTCAGACCCAGCAGGCTATCTATGTGGACTGCATCACGGAGCAGAGAAACCCACCTTCCCCCAAAACCTCCCGTTGAGTGAGACATAAACAAACTCCTGTCGTGTTCAAGCCACCATATATTAGTGGCTTACACAAGACACTAGTTAGCATCGTAACTGAAACTTGCAGACATACACAGCCCAGGGATTATTGCAGAGAAAGGGCAACAGACTAAGAAGAATGAGCCTCGTTATGCTGCGTGGGAGGGCTGTTTTGTAACTGTGTTTCCTGAGTTTGCAGAGTCTGGGATGGTGTTCTGCTTGCGACCCCTTCCCTGTTTTGCCTCTGCTGTTCTTTGCCTGATGACGGGCAGGTGGGGTGTTGTTGGTACACAGAATAGCAAGAATTTAGATCCAGGGTGGCACTGCCTAGAAAAGTAAAAGTGGCTCCCTCCACGGAAGTCCAGAGCTGCGGGGTGGGTGGCATGGGCGGGGGTGGGGCAGAGCTGAAGTTGAAGGTCAAGATGCTTTTTTGACCCCGTTAGAAACGATGCTGGGGCAAGTACAACCATTTGGGAAAGAGTGAGAAGTAACCCTTGGAGAGGCTGACTTTTTGCAGGGAAAGCTAGAAGTGCGTCTTGCATTAGGTTTTATTTTGCTCTCTTTCTTTTTTTTTGAGTTGGAGTCTCACTCTGTCGCCCAGACTGGAGTGCAGCGGCCGCCCCCCGGCCACCGCAGCCTCGACCTGCTGGGCCCCGGCGACCCTTTCCCGCCTCACCCTTTCCCGAGTAGCTGGAACTACAGGTGTGCTACCACGCCCGGTTAATTTTTTGATTTTATTGTAGAGATGAGGTCTCCCTGCCCAGGCAGGTCTCGAACCCGCGGGCTCAGGCTTATTTTGCTTTCAAAAGAAGTTGGAGAAAAGAATTGTCTCTCAGACATTCGCCTGTTGCTGTCCACGGAGGGGGAGAGGGATGTCACGATAGTGCATCCTGGGGGACCCACAGGGCAAAGCTGCAACTGTACCTGAAATATCTTTTATATGGGGGAGGGTGCTTAATGTTGCTCAATTATATTTTTAACTTGTAATCATGGGAAGTTCTGACATATGCCAAAGGAGGCCAGGCGCGGTGGCTCACGCCTATAATCCTAGCACTTTGGGAAGCCAAGGCGAGAGGAATGCGGGAGCCCAGGAGTTCAAACCAGCCTGGACAACAAGTGGGACTTCATCTACAAAAAATAAAAAAATAAGGAGGGCATGGTGGCCCATGTCTGTAGTCCTGCATGCTGTCAGGGGGCTGAGGTAGAAGAAACGCCTGAGCTCAGGAGGTCCAGCTGCGATGAGCCATTGTCATGCCACTGCACTCTAGCTTGGGCGACAGAGTGAGATTTCGATTAAAAAAAAAAAAAAAATAGGCCGGGCTTGATGGCTCAGCCTGGAATCCCAGCACTTTGGTAAGGAAAGTGGATTGCCTGAGCCCATGGGTTTGAGACCAGCCTGGGCAACTTGGCGAGACCTTGTCTCTACAAAAAATCAAAAATTAGCCGGGCATGGTAGTGCACCCCTGTAGTTCTGGCTACTTGGAAGGCTGAGGAGGGAGGATCGCTGGAGCCCAGCAGGTTGTCGCTGCGGTGGCCATGAGCGTGTCACTGCACTACAGCCTGGGCAACAGAGTGAGACTCCAACTCAAAAAAAAAAAAATAAATAAGGCTGGGCTTGGTGGCTCAGCCTGTAATCCCAGCACTTTGGGAGGCCAAGGCGAGTGGGTTGCCTAAGCCCGTAGATTGGAGACCAGCCTGGGCAACTTGGCAAGACCTCGTCTCTACAAAATAAAAAATTATCCAGTTGTGGTAGTGTGCGCCTGCAGTTCTGGCTACTTGGAAGGCTGAGGCGGAAGGATGGTCAGAGCCCAGCAGGTCGAAGCTGGGGTGGCTGTGAGCATGCCACTGCACTCCAGCCTGGGCAACGGAGGGAGATTCCAACTAAAAAAAAAAAAAAAAAAAAAATTTTAATAAACACTAAACATGTAAAGAACTTTTAATAACCATTAAACCACAATGCTATTATCGCCCTAAAAAGATTAGTAATGTTTCCTTAATATCATTAATTATGTAGGCGGTGTTCAATTTTTGATTGTCAGTAAATGTTATATTTGTCTTTATAGTTTTTTTTTTTAAAACAGGATTTAGACAAGACCTATACCTTGTGATGGGTTTAATATAGCTCTTAAGTATCCTTTAATCTATGATTTCTCCTCTGTCTCTCTCTTTTTTAACTCCTTCCTTTATTTGTAGAAGAAACGTTCTTGTTTGGTCCTGTACAATTTGTCCTACCTGAATTTGACTGGTTGCCAAATCTATTTCCTCCACATTTCCCATAAATAGGTAGTTTTTGATCTGCATTGCCCAATACAATAGCCACTGGCCACACGAGGCTATTTACATTAAAATTAATTAAATGATAAAATTAATTAAATGAGCCCTCCGGCGCCCCCCCCCCCCGGCGCCCCGCCCCCCCGGCGCCCCGCCCCCCCCCCGGCGCCCCGCCCCCCGGCGCCCCCCCCCCCCGGCGCCCCCCCCCCCCCCGGCGCCCCCCCCCCCCCGGCCCCCCCCCCCCGCCCCCCCGGCGCCCCCCCCCCCCCGGGCGCCCCGCCCCCCGGCGCCCCCCCCCCCCCCGGGGCCCCGCCCTGGTGTCTCTACAGTCCACACCTCTATCATCCTTGACCCCTCCTCTGTCCTCATCGCTTGTCCGGTCGACTTTGCCTCCCGAATGTCTCTGGAATGAGGCCCCTTGTCTCCATTTTAGGCGCTAACATCCACCTCCAAGTCACCTGATTTCTGAGAACCTGGACGTTCCTCCTGTGGCTAATGCGGTCTCCACCCTGGCAGCCGGGCCTCTTCAACGCACCCTTTCTGCTGTGAAGCACCGCAGCAGTTTCCCTGCTTCTACATAGGGCTCCCTCCTGCCAGTTAGTACCTCCAGGGATCAAACTCTTTACCTCTGTCTAGGCAGTGTGAGCACTTTAGCTGCTGGATCACAGGGAGGCCCTGGGGGCTCGGGGGAGAAGTCAGGCTGCCGGGGAGCCCCCTGGGTGCTGAGGGAGTGACCACGTCTGTCCAGAGATACCCGGGAGGTATTTCCGTATTTTAACAACTGGTTCAGCTCCAACGGTGCCTTTGGTGAATTTTTGCCTGTGTATCCTTATTTTTTATGTCGCCATACTGACTTTCTTCTCTTTTTTGGAAATGTTCACACTCCCATCAGTCAAAAATACTCTCTCCCCAACTTCTATTCATCCTTCAGATCTCAATTCAAGGTTCACCTCCTCAGGGGAGCCCTCCCTGACCACCTCCCAGGCCTATCATTCCCCTTTCATCCTCTCAGAGGACCACGTCTGTTTCTGATTACCTGTGTTTCTGGCTCAACACTGCTTCCTCGGCACTTAGTGACAGTGCGTGGTAGATGCCCCGCAATCACTGTTGTCGAAGGAATACCATGAGAAACGTGTTAAGAGATTGCACTTGTAATAATATTTGACAGCGTTTGCTGTGCTGGGTATTTCCTTTACCCACTTTGTACATTTTTGGAATTCTTCATTTCCACATATCGGTTTACCTTTGCAGATACATCATGCCCATACCTAATTTGTCATCAGGAGCACCTGGTTTCTACCCATCCTGCAGAGGCCACTTTGCACATCTATCGCTTCTCAGACACCTGGCGCTCGGTGGCACCTGGTACCCACTCAGCCAGGGAGGGGTGCTCACATTCCCCGCATCGCCCACCGGGCAGATGAGAATCACACCAACGCGGCCAACGGTGACGTGGAGGAAGACGCCAAAGTGCCTGGACTGGTCAGTTGAGAAGTCGGTCAAGAGCTTCTTTTCCTGAGCGCTGGTCTAGCTCCGGGAGTGTGGGAGTGAGGAAGACAGAGCCAGCCCCTGCCCTCCAGGAGCTTACGTTGACATGCTTTCATCAGGTCAATCAGTGAGCAAATGGCCACACTCAGGTTGAGTTTTGAGAAGAAAATGGAGCGATTTGATAGAAAAACTAGGGGTGGTAGGAGAGTAGAGGGTGGTCCGGGAAGGCCTCTCAGAGGAGGTGACATCTGAGCTGAGCCCTGTGGGATGAGGAGATGAGACGGACTCAGCTGCCGAAGTCTGGAGACGAGAATTCCAGGCAGAGGTCACAGCCAAGCGGGAAAGGAACAGAGCTGGCAAAGAGCCCGCTGTCAAGTCAGGGAAGACCACTTCAGCCTCTTTTTTCTCATCTGTAAAACGATGACAGTGATACTCACTGCAGAGATTGTAGCTCTCCTTGTCAGAATTACGATTATTGCTCAGAAGTAGCTTCAACAAAGTCGATGCTTCCTCAATTACATGCCGTGACTTCCTTTTTTTTTTTTTTTGAGTCGGAGTCTCACTCTGTCACCCAGACTGGAGTGCAGTGGCCGCTCCCGGCCCCCGCAGCCTCGACGTGCTGGGCTCCGGCGATCCTTCCGCCTCAGCCTTCCGAGTAGCCGGAATTACAGGCGCGCGCTATCACACCCGGCTGATTTTTTGATTTATTGTAGAGATGAGGTCTCGCTGCCCGGGCGGGTCTCGGACCCGCGGGCTCAGGCCATCCACTCACCTCAGCCTCCCAAAGGCGCGGGATGACAGGCTGAGCCACCGAGCCTGGCTACATGCCGTGACTTTCAATGGAGGATATGGTGCAGGCCCTTGGGACTGACAACGACGCCGGGTCCCTACTCGCAGACACACGCTGCACGCACATGCATGCACACACACACGCAAAGCGCCCGCCCTGGATTTCGGCTGTGGCTGCAAGGCCTCACTCCCAGACTCTGCAGTGGAGAGAGTGCAGATCTTGGCATTTAAGTCATTCAAGCATCCAGGTGCTGTCTGAGGCACAGAAGGAGGGGGGTGAGGTGGTGGGTGGGGACAGAGACGCTTAATTAGCATATCAGAACCCCAGGAAGCCTCCCCCAAGTTCCCCTGCACCGCTCTCGGGGAGACAGAAGAGCCTTTGGCAGCAAAAACTGGGGGCTTAAGAGTAGCCCAGACACCAAGCCGGTGTGCAGGCAAGGAGTTGAGTGTGGGGTGACAGAATCAACGGTGCGTGGGAGAAACAGGTGATCCCTGGAGGGAAGCAAGCAGAGAGAAAAAAGGACAAGAAAAGCAAAAGCAAAAGCAAATAATAATAATAATAACAACAACAATAACAATAATAATGATACAGAAATAATTACCATCTCTTTTGATGGCGTGGACTCTCTCCCTAGCCTAGGGATGTGGAGTACTTCTCTGAGTTCAGGGGGTGCCAAGACAGCATACAGCAGTTTTTTTTTTTGGTTTTTTTTTGAGTTGGAGTCTCACTCTGTCGCCCAGACTGGAGGGCAGTGGCCGCTCCCGGCCACCGCAGCCTCGACCTGCTGGCCTCCGGCGATCCTTCCACCTCAGCCTTCCGAGTAGCCGGAATTACAGGCATGCGCTACCACGCCCAGCTGATTTTTGATTTATTGTAGAGATGAGGTCTTGCTGCCCAGGCGGGTCTCGAACCCGCGGGCTCAGGCAATGCACTCCCCTCAGCCTCCCAAAGGCGCGGGATTACAGGCTGAGCCACCGAGCCCGGCTAGCATACAGCAGTTTTTAAAAAGTCTTCCTTATCTCAGTTCACATTGAATCCACCAGGAAATTCTTTTACCCTCCTTTGTTTCAATAGCTTTAGGGGGTGCAAATAGTTTTTGGTTACACGGTTGCCTTGTGTAGTGGCGAAGAAGTCTGGGCTTCAAGTGAACCCACCCCTCAACCTGTGCACATTGTTCCTGACAGGTGATTATTTCATCCCTCCACCCCTTCTCCCCTTCCCCTTATGAATCTCCAACGTCTGTGATACCATTCTCTCTGCCTTTGCAGATTCTCAGTTTAGCTCCCAGTTGTAAGTGAGAAAAGGCAGTGTTTGGTTTTCTGTTTCTGGATTCATTCACTTAGGACGATGGTCTCCAGTTTCATCCAAGTTGTTGCAAAACACATTATTTTATTCTTTTTGGTAACAATCCTTCTGCCTCAGCCTTCTAAGTAGCCAGAACTACAGGTGTGTGCTACCACACCCGGTTAATTTTTAAAAAAATTTTTATTGTAGAGACGAGGTCTCACCAAATTACCCGGGCTGGTTTTGAACCAGCAGACTCAGGCAGTCCACTCGCCTCAGCCTCCCAAAGTGCTGGAATTACAGGCTGAGCCCCGAGTCCAGTCCCATGGTGTATATAAACTACATCTTCATTATCTGCTGATCAGTGGTTAGGCAAACCACAGCTTTACAATTGTGAATTGGGCTACGATGAACATTTGAATGTAGGAGTCTTTTTTTTTTTTTTTTTTTTGAGTTGGAGTCTCAGTCGGTCGCCCAGACTGGAGTGCAGTGGCCGCTCCCGGCCACCGCAGCCTCCACCTGCTGGGCTCCGGTGATCCTCCCGCCTCACCCTTCCGAGTAGCGAATTACAGGCATGCACTACCAGGCCCAGCTGATTTTTTTATTTATTGTAGAGATGAGGTCTTGCTGCCCAGGTGGGTCTCGAACCCGTGGACTCAGGCAATCCATTCACCTCAGCCTCCCAAAGGCGCGGATTACAGGCTGAGCCACCGAGCCCAGCTAGGAGTCTTTTTTATATAGCGACCATCTTGGGCAACAGAGTGTTCCTTTGGGTAGATATCTAGTAGTGGGATTGCTGGATCAAATGGCAGATCTGCTCTTAGTTCCATCAGGAAATTCTACGGGTTCACCCTTCAGAATACATCTAGAATGTGGCCAGGCCATCCATCCCACCCCCAGTGGCACCCGACTGGTCTCAGCGTCCACTGTGCCTCACCTGGGTTAGCGAAAGGGTCTCCTTGCAGGTCCTGTTTCTTTCTACCCTTATTCCTCCAACACATGATCAGAGTGACGCTGTTTAAGATGCATTGGGAGACAGGGCTTGCAGAGCCACTTGCAAAGTTTTGGGAGGGGACTCTAGCAACACCTTCGTATGCTCACATATTTTTACAAAATCTGCAAATTAGGAGACTTAAGCTGCAATTCCTGGTGTTCAGTAGATCTGTGGGGTGACTGTAATTAATATTCTTTGATTGTACATTTCAAAACAGCTGGAAAAGAATAATCTAGATGTCCAGGGCATAAAGAAAAGATAAATACTTGAAGTTATTGATATCCCAATCACCCTGACTTGACTATGTGAAAGTATCAAATTATCACATATACCTCCAAAATACATACACCTCTTATGTATCAATAAAAAATTAAAAAATGGAAAAGTCTTGGAATTCACCCCGCTCAAAAATAAACTGTAATTGAAGGCACTTCCTCTCTTGATCTTTTTTTTTTTTTTTTGAGTTGGAGTCTTGCTTTGTTGCCCAAGATGGAGTGCAGTGACACACTCACGGCCACCCCAGTGTCGACCTGCTGGGCTTCAGCAATCCTTCCACCCCAGCCTTCTGAGTAGCCGGAACTACAGGTGCGCAATACCACGCCTGGCTAATTTTTAAAAATTTTTATTGTAGAGACGAAGTCTCACTAAGTTGCCTGGGCTGGTCTCGAACCCGTGGACTCAGGCAATCCACTTGCCTCAGCTTCCCGAAGTGCTGGAATTACAGACTGAGCCCTGAGCCCAACCCATTTCTTGATTCTTAATATTGGAGGGACTGAGAGAATTTGGGGATAAATGGTAAATTGAGTTGAATGTGCATTTTTATTTGAAGGTGATTTGTATGTTTGTGGTTCACAGTAACTGCCACAGTGCTGAAATGGCTTCCAGATAAACTCATACCACCGATGGGCTAAAACTGAGGTTGCACGGTGACATGGGTTGTACAGCGATATTGCTTCTGCGGTTCCCGGTGCAGGAACATGTGGGTGTTAGAAGGGCCTATTAGTTTCCTATTGTTGCTGGCTGGAACAAATGACCACAGCATTGGTGGCTTAAGACAATAGAAGCATATTGTTTCATGTAGTCCTGGAGGCCAGCAGTCCGAAAACAGCATGGACCCAAATCAGGGCATGTGCAGGGCGGTTCTCCATCGGGGGGGCACTAGGGGAGACCCGTGCCTCGCCTCTTCTAGCGTCTGGTGGCTGTTCACGTTCTTTGATTTGTGGCTGTGTCCTTCCGACATCTGCCTCCGTGGTCACACAACCGCCTCCTCTTCTGAGTGTGTCTAATCTCCCTCTGTCTCTCTAAGGACACTTGTCATGACATTAAGGGAAATGGTCCACCTAATCCAAGAAAATCTCCTCATTTCAGAATCCTAAAGTAACAGTGTGGTCCAAGGGGATGCGGGGAGATCATTACTATGCAAAGATTCAAGTTCAAGAACTTCTTTTATTTTCTGAGTTGGAATCTCACTCCGTCGCCCAGGCTGGAGTGCAGTGGCACACTCATGGCCACCCCAGGGTCGACCTGCTGGGCTCAGACAATCCTTCCGCCTCAGCCTTCCGAGTAGCTGGAACTACAGGTGCACACTACCACGTCTGGCTAATTTTTTTTTATTTATTTACTGAAGAGATGAGGTCTTGCCAAGTTGCCCAGGCTGTTCTTAAACCTGTGGGCTCAGGCAATCCCCTCACCTCGTCTTCCCAAAGTACTGGGATTACAGGCTTGAGCTACCATGCCCAGTCACTTCTTTTGGCCATTTTTGGCTCAGCGAGGAGAGCAGGCTGAATAGGAAGCCAACACACAGAGGATGGCACAGGCTGGAGGAGCAGGGAGAAGCTGAGCTGAGTCCTCCTGACATGCTGGATCACACACAGCCTGAAGCCCTCCTCCCCCCACCTCTGACCTTTTCAGTTATAAACCCAATAAATTCCCTCTCTCTTTTAAGGCACTTTGAACTAGATGATCTGTCAGTCACACCAAAAGAGTTTTCTAGGTTCACAGAGACCAGGCAATGAAGGAAAAAAAAAAAAGAGTTCTCCTTGACATTCTCTTTAAGTCTCAGTTTCTCATCTGAGGAAAGGAGCTGAAATACTTTGCAGAGTTATGATCGCATTTAAATGAGATGGCTTATTTGGAAAGCATATATGTTGGTTCCTGGTACACAGAGATTGTCTTTGTGAACGACGACTGTACTTAACCATTTACTATGATAAGAGAAGAACGAACAGAACTTCTAGAAATCTGGATACCTTTGTATTATGTTTAATGAAATCATGGAACCTTAGAATCCAGTACCCCTACTCAATCTTCTAGGTCCTGCAAGAGCTCCTGAGAGCATTTTTCTGGCCCGGGATGGCTTCTCCCTGGGCTGCCCAATTCACTGCCCAAGTGTGATCCATTTTATTCTGCTCTTGGAGGAAGCTGCACCCTGTCTCCCCGGTTCTTGCTTCCATGTGTTTGGGGATGGGGGTGGAGAGCAGTGACTTTGATACTCAGTTCTAGACTATTCTGAATTCTGCAGAGGATTCACCTTTGGAAATCTTGTCTGTTTTAAGTGTCTACTGTTGTGTTCCCTTGTCCCAAGGCTGGAGGACTGCACTGCCTTTGGTAGAAGCAACAGGCAGGTGAGAGGCACACACACGTATCTAGGGAAAAATTTCCTGTGCACACACACGTGTGTTGATGCGTGCTTGTGTGCCCCTGTGTCTGAGGCTCAGGTCCGCCCCGCCTCTGTCTGAGTTCAGAAGAACACGTACCGCACATTTGCACCGTGTGCAGTTTCCAGGCACTGCAATTGCATCTAGAGGCGATTTGCTAATTGCCTATTTAACGGCTTTACTGGGACTCCCAAGGTCAAACTTTCCTGAGTAGACCCTTAGACGGAAAATGCAGACCTGGCATGGAACAGGTGATGTGAGGTCTGAGGAGGGGCTGCGTGTATGCGTGTGTGTGCCTGTGTGTGTGTGCACATGTGTGTGCATCTGTCGTGTGTCTTGGGGCTGCAGAATTTCCTGCCACGTCCGTGGAGCCGTTTCTGAGGCTCAGGGCTTCAGTCTCTGCAGGAAACCTCCTCTTTTTGGGCTCTTGGGCATGCTCTGGGTGGGCTTTGCCTTCCCACACTCCACCTGGGAATGAGGGGAGAGTTGCTGAGGAACAATGGGGAGTTGGCTGGAGGAATCAGGCAGACAGGAAACAGAGTTTTCCTTCTGAGTAGTTCTTCTGAAATGACTTATTCAATAACTGCCTTGGTGGTGGGTGGCGGGAGAGAGTGAGTCTTGGTCTCACCAGGAGCCCGACTTCTTTCCTGCTAAGTTCGTATCTGTCAATCGGGCACCTTCTCTGCTCCAGGCACAGGGCTGGGAGCTGGCTTTCCTCATCTCAGCCCCAGTAGGGCCCAGTCTGACGGAGGAGGTGCACATGAAGTCATTCATCGTGCACACAGGCGAAGTGAGGGCTGGGTGCTTGGGTAGGGTGGATGTGGAGGATTCGGGGCAATTCAGGAAGGCTTCCTGGAGGCAGTGAAGACCCAAAATATGCCTCGAAGTTTATGAAGGGAAGAGTGCTTTAGGCACGTGCAAAGGCCTGTGACAGGAGTGAATGGAGACTGAGAGAGGTCCGGAGAGAGTCAGAGGGCGGAAGGAGATGAGATGGGAGCAGAGGAAGGGGTTGTCAGACCACACAGATCCATAGGTAAGCTGGGGTTTGGGGTGTTTATTGGGGCAGCGAATGTCTAGAAATCAACCTATGGGTTAACGCTGATGATCACTTCAACGGATAAGAGGATTTCTAGGCTGCCTTTATGGTATTTAATGTGTTTATTGCATCCTGTTCTTACCAGACTGGATGGCAGCAGGGACAGGACTGTCCTGTTAGGGGCTGAGTGGCTGTTGCCTAGAACAGGGCCTGACGCCCTAATGGGTGCTTGATACATAGTGAATAATCAATACGCCCTAATGGATGCTTGATACATAGTGCTTGATACATAGTGAATAATCAATAGATGTACAAATAAACCATATAGGATGAGTCCAGAGGGAGAAGAGAGTTCTCCGACAGATCAGTTCCATAGTTTTGGGGGCCTGGCAGAGATGGGAAATTTCAAGCTGCCAGTTCAAAAATGATGAAGAATTTCAAGATGGTGATAGCAGAACATTAAGCCAAATACAGAGTCCTTCTGAGGGCGGAGGGCCTGTGTGACCGCATAGGTCGCAGGTCCATGAAACCACCCTGGTTGGAGTTGATCCTGGAAGGCTTCATGGGGGAGGAGGCAAGACAGGCTACCTAGCTTAAGCATGGGAGAGGTGGTGGAAGATTACTGAGCTGAACCCTTAACTGTACCCCACAATATCAAAATAAAAAATATTGATTAAATAAAAAAGAAAGAAAATTACTGAGCTGGAGTGTGAGAACCTTCCCTGTAATAGACATGAAACTGACACAGAAAATGATTAAAAAAACCCAACATTCTCTACCCTCCAGCCATCCCCCTCTTGGAGATTTCCCACATTCCCCTCTCTCAGGGGTGTATTTTTGGTTTATAATCAAGCTCTTTCCTTTACTTTCTGAGTCATCCTTAAATTCTTTCCTGAAACAGAGTCAAGAGCCTGGTCGCCAGGCACGGGTCAAGACTCACACCTCTTGGGAAGAGACTCCCAGCTCCCCAAGGAGTCAGCCACAGCCGTGCTGGGCCTCACTGGGGAATACTGTTCCTGTTTCTTTCTGCCCCTCTTCTTGTCTCTCTCTCTCTCTGTCTCCGGCAACCTTCACTGCTGGCATCAGAGGCATTGGAGCTGGATCAAATCTGGCACTGGAAAGAACATCCTCAGATGAAGACAGAGAGCAGAAATGACAGGGAGGTGAATGTACTGCCCCGGGACCATCGACTCCCGATTAGAGCCCAGGGTAAGTGGTGGGGGCGTGGGAGTACAAGGGTGGACTCCAAAAAACCCGTAATTGTTTTTCGGAGGGTGGACCCCTTGGAGTACAGGCGTCCCCTGCTGGGTAAGTGTTCCAGGACCCCATCGGCATCAGTGTGCCAGCTCGCCTTGTTGTGAGAGGCTGCGTTCGACTTCAGTGAATTTCTTGGAGAGTCTTTCAACACGCTTGCCCATTTCACGACGGGCGGCTCACACGACCTGTCCACACCAAGCTGAGTGCTCAGCAGGGTTTTTTTTTAACCAAAAATGGGACGAACCCGGTGCGTCACTCTCCCTGTTCACCCGATCTCACCCTGAGTGATTTTTTTCTGTTTCCTTGCATGGAAACAGTCCTCAAAGGGAAACGTTTTGCCGATGTGGAAGAGGTGAAACAAACAAACAAAAAAAATGGCAGAAGGATTAAAAGGCATCAAGATGAAAGAGCTCAAAAACTGTTCTGAACAGTAGAAAAAGCGTCTCGATAGATGTATTGCATCCAACAGAGAGTACTTTGAAGGTGATTGAAGCTTAAACATGTAAGAATAAATACACAGTGTTTTATTTTTTTTTTTGAGTTGGAGTCTCACTCTGTCGCCCGGGCTGGAGGGCAGTGGCCGCTCCCGGCCACCACAGCCTCGACCCGCTGGGCTCCGGCGATCCTTCCGCCTCAGCCTTCCTGTAGCTGGAACTACAGGCACGTGCCACCATGCCCGGCTAATTTTTTGATTTACTGTAGAGATGAGGTCTCACCACGTTGCCCAGGCGGGTCTTGAACCCGCGGGCCCAGGCAATTCACTCACCTCAGCCTCCCAAAGGCACGGGATGACGGTACTATTTTCTTAAAAGCGAAATCTTGTTCCTTTGAGCTCTGTTTTGGGGTGGGTTTCATCACTTACAGTTGAACGCAGGCTCTGGGGACACCAGAGGTCATTTTCCATTTCCGTCATGTCTTGATGAGGCCTGAGGACCGTGCACAAGCTCATCCCTGATGGTCATGGGTTCTTCTCCATTTATCTGTTTTTTGCCAACTAAGCAAGAGCCAGCAGCAAGATGGCCCTGGCTCCAACCCAGCGCCCTGGCACAGTGCTCACAGACATCGGCGGCCTTGCTACTGGGCTGCAGCGAGGTCACCGTGTAGCACACCGTCTTGCGTTTGCAGGTCTGCAGTGGCGTGACAGACACGACACTGGGTGGGAGAAAACATGTGTGGCGTGTGGGTGGTAGGGTGTGTTTCGGGGTTGGCGTGAGGGGGAGTCGGTCAAGGAGGGCTTGCCAGGGCGAAGAGCGTGAATGCCACCGTGGGAGCTCTGGGAGGCTTGACGGGCCAGAGTTTCCTTTCATTCTGTGCTAGTTTTCTGGGGCTGTGGTGACAAATAACCACAGAGTGGCTTGAAGTAATAGAAGCGGAGGCCGGAAATCCCAAACCAAGGTGTTGACTGGGCCAGGCTCCCTCAATGAGGGAGTACAATGTGCCTGTAGTTCCAGCTCCCTCAGTGTTAACTGGGCCAGGATCTTCCCCGCCTATTCCAGCGTCTGCTGTCTCCGGACAGTCCTTGGCATCCCTCGGTTGATGGCTGCATCCTTCCAGTCCCGACCTCTGTTGCCATAGGGTGTTCCTCCCTCGGCGTCTGTGTCCAATTCCCCTCTTGTAAGAACACCAGTCGCCGGGCTCGGTGGCTCAGCCTGTAATCCCGTGCCTTGGGAGGCTGAGGTGAGTGGACTGTCTGGGCCTGTGGGTTCGAGACCCACCTGGGCAATTTGGCGAGACCTCATCTCTACAATAAAAAAATCAAAAAAATTAGCCAGGCGTGGTAGCACGCACCTGTAGCTCCAGCTACTTGGAAGGCTGAGGCGGAAGGATCGCCGGAGCCCAGTGGCTCGAGGCTGCGGTGGCCGGGAGCGGCCACTGCACTCCAGTCTGAGTGACAGAGTGAGACTCCAACTCAAAAAAAAACAAAAAAAACCAAAAACACCAGTCATTGGATTTAGAGACCACCCACATCCAGTGCAACCTCATCTTAGTTTGATGACAGCTGCAAAGATCCTGTTTTTTGAATAAAGTCACCCTCACAGACAGTTAAGGGAACTTGAATGTGTCTTTTGAGGGGACACAATTCAACCCATAACCCACTCCAAGTCTCCTTTGCTGCAAAGATATTAAGAATCAGTTGGGCGCGGCGGCTCACGCCTGTCATCCCAGCACTTTGGGAGGCCGAGGCGAGAGGATTGCCTGAGCTCAGGGGTTCGAGACAAGCCTGGGCAACTTGGTGAGACCTCGTCTCTACAACAACGCAAAAAAGGTAAAAAAAAATCAACTAGGCATGGTGGCATGTGCCTGTAGTTCCAGCTACATGGAAGGGGGAGGTGGAAGGATCACTTGAGCCCAGCAGGTCGAGGCTGTGGTGGCCATAAGCGTGGCACTGCTCTCCAGCCTGGGTGGCAGAGTTAGACTCCTACTCAGAAAATAAAATGAAAAAATAAAAAAATAAATAAAATAAAAACCATTGTATCAAAGTTATAAAGAATCATGAGTGACCAGATGTGGTGTCTCATGTCTGTAATCCTGGCACTGTGATAGGCCAAGGCTGGAGGATCACCTGAGACCAGGAGTTCGAGACCAACCTGGGAAACATGACAAAATCCTGTCTCTACAAAAACTAAACATTAGCCACGTATGGGAACATGCACCTGTAGTCCCAGCTACTCAGGAGGCTGAGGCGAGAGGATCGCCTGAGTCAAGGAGTTCCAGGCTGCAGTGAGCTATGTGGCACCACTGCACTCCAGTCTGGACAACGGAGCAAGACCCTGTCTCAGGAAAAAAGGAAATCGCGGGTAACATTTGGTGAACTGATTCTGTGTACACGATGTCTTGACTTACTTGCTCAGCTGCCGTATCAAGTAGATTGGGGGGAGATTTTAGCTCCTTTTGCAGTTTGGGAAACTGAGGTACGCTGTAATTTTAGGGACAGCAAAGAACTGTTAAGAGTACTTAGGGGGCTGGGCTTGGTGGCTCAGCCTGTCATCCCAGCACTTTGGGAGGCCGAGGCGAGTGAATTGCCTGAGCCCGCAGGTTCGAGACCAGCCTGGGCAACTTGGCGAGACCTCATCTCTATAATAAATCAAAAATTAGCTGGGCATGGTAACGTGTGCCTGTAGTTCTGGCTACTTGGAAGGCTGAGGCGGAAGGATTGCCTGAGCCCATTGGGTCGACGCTGGGGTGGCTGTGAGTGTGTCACTGCTCTCCAGTCTGGGCGACAGAGTGAGACTCCAACTCAAAAAAAATTAATAATAATACTTGGGGGAAAAGACAGAAATTGAGCAGCAGAAGAAAGAAGGAAGGAAAAGGGGAAAACAGAACTGAAGAAATGTGACAAGCCCCAGGAATGCTGCTGAGTCTACACCCGCCAGGTTTTACCGCAGCCTCCATCCTCTGGGCTCCGGCGATCCTTCCACCTCAGCCTTCCGAGTAGCCGGAATTACAGGCACGCGCTACCATGGCTGGCTGGTTTTTGGATTTATTGTAGAGATGAGGTCTCGCCAAGTTGCCCGGGTGGGTCTTGAACCCACGGGCTCAGGCAATCCACTCACCTCAGCCTCCCAGAGTCGCGGGATGACAGGCTGAGCCACCAAGCCCGGCTTCCCTCCAGGTTTTCACTCACCAGAAACCACTCAATATTTATGGAGCCTTTCCTGCGTGGTGAGCAATGGACCAAACCCCTGACCTATCCTTCCATTTAATCTGTGCATTAGCTGGGCTCAGTGGCTCAGCCTGTAATTCCGTGCCTTTGGGAGGCTGAGGTGAGTGGATTGCCTGAGCCCGCGGGTTCGAGACTCTGGTATTGTAGAGATGAGATCTGCTGGGCAGCGAGATCTCATCTCTACAATAAATCAAAAAATCAGCCGGGCGTGGTAGTGCATGCCTGTAATTCCGGCTACTTGGAAGGCTGAGGTGGAAGGATCGCCGGAGCCCAGCAGGTTGAGGCTACGGTGGCCGGGAGCGGCCACTGCACTCCAGTCTGGGTGAGTGAGACTCCAACTCAAAAAAAAAAAAAAAAAAAAAATCTGTGCGTTAACCTTCTGCGGTGGGTATGATCACTACAGGTGGAGTATCCCTTACCTGAAACGCTTAGGACCAGACGTGTTTGGGATTTCAACATTATTTTGGATTTGGGAATATTTGCATAATAATGATTGGTTCAGCATCCGAAAATCTGAAATCCAAAATGCTCCAATGAGCACCTCCTATAAGCATCATGTTGGCATTCAAAATGTCTCAGGTTTTGAAGCCTTTTGGATTTTCTAATCAGGGATATTCAATCTGTGTTTCCCATTTCCAGAGAGGAAACTGAGTGAGGTTCACAGAGGTATAAATGAGGAAGGCAAGATTCATACCCAGGCAGGCTCAACGCAGAGCTCACGTCCATTTCTGCACTGTTCCTACTGCTGGCTGAGACACGGGCAAAGGCTTGGTCCACAGTGTCCTGTCAGGACCTGCCAGGCTCTGCTGCAAGATGTTCCTAATAGCTGGAATCCCAAACTACAGGGAGGGGGATTGTCAGACAGTTCAAGAAAAAAGTTGAAAATATCGGTTGAAAATAGGATGTAGGTTGGACACAGTGGCTCACGCCTATTATCCCAGCACTTTGGGAGACTGAGGCAGGAGGATCGTCTGAGCCTAGAGTTCGAGACCAGCCTGGGTAACATGGTGAGACCTCGTCTCTACACAATAAGTCAAAAAATTAGCCGGGTTTGGTGGCGCGCACCTGTAGTCCCAGCTACTTGGAAGACTGAGGCAGGAGGATTGCCTGAGTCCGGCAGGTTGAGACTGTGGTAGCCATGATTGTGCCACTGCACTCCAGCCTGGGCAACAGAGTAAGACTCTGACACAAACAAACAAACAAAATTCCATTGACTTAAAAAAAAAGAAAGAAAATAGGATATAATGCTGTCATAAGAGGTAAGTTGCAGAGTGTAGACAAAGGGGGTTGACAGTCTTTTTTTTTTAAAGCCGTATAACCTGTCATGACTCCACAGAAAATATGCAAAAGAATGAGAATGGCTGTGTTCCAATAAGATTTTATTTATCAACACTGAAATCTGAATCACGTACGATTTCCTTGTGTCTCAAAATACTATTCTTTTCTTCTGATTTTTCCATCAGCCGTTCAAAAATCCTCAGCTCATAGGCTGCACACCCAGCCGGCAGGCTGGGTTTGGCCGCGGGCTGTCATTGGCAGACTCCTGGGATAGACTCAGGCTGGGGCTTGTTTGCCGAGACATACAAAGACTTTGGCTCCTGGGGAGGACACAGGCGCAGGTGGTCAGGCTGGAGACTTCCCATCCCAATCGTGACCAGGGCAGAGAAGGCCAAGTGAGTTGTGAGATCCCTGAAGAGGACATTGCTTTTTACTATTTTACTATTTTATTTTTTTTAAGTCAGAGTCTCACTGTCGCCCAGGCTGGAGTGCAGTGGCGTGCTCATGGCCACCACAGCCTTGACCTAATGGGCTCAGATGATCCTTCTGCCTTCCAAGTAGCTGGAACTACAGGCGTGTGCCACCATGCCCGGCTGATTTTTATTTATTTATTTGTTGTAGAGACTAGATATTGCCGTGTTGCCAAGGCTAGTCACGAACCTGTGGACTCAGGCAATCCTCTAGCCTCTGTCTCCTAAAGTACTGGGGTTATAGGTGGAAGCCACCGTGCCCAGCCAAGGAGGACATTTTTTTTTAACCCTGTTCACCTCCCACCCCAAAGTTCTAGCATTCAAAATTACTCCACAAACGCGGAAGGACGAGACATGGCAGCTCTGCTCAGGGGCCCAGAGTCAGGGTGTAGATAAACGCCCCTTCCCAGAGCGTCTGCCGTCAGCAGGGCCCACATTCCCACGAATCCCCGAGGTGTCTGTCCATGGTGTGCGTTGAGGCCGGATGGGGCCGGGGCCTTGAACCAGGAGAGTGGGAAGATGGCAGAGGCTGCGGTGCTGGCCAGTCTTGCCTTCGCAGGGCCTGGAAGGAGAGTGTTGGTGGCAGCAGGGTGGAGAGGCTGGGATGAGTGCTCCAGCTGCAGCGTGGGTGGGTCAGAGAGGACTTTGGGTGTGTCGTGTGTGTGTGTGTGTGTGTGTGTGTGTGTGTGTGTGTGTGGTTTGGGGGGGTGAGGGGGCATGGGTTTGTGAGAGTCTCATGACTCTTGGGCAGGACAAGTGGGGAAGGGGCTCACCCGCTCATCTTCCTGATGGCTTCTTTTTCTGGGGTGGCTGCTGCATTACACCCTTCGGGGAGAGGAGAAAGAGAAAGGGTTACTCCTCCCCAGACCGAAAACAATCCAAATGTCCACCCACCAGACAGTGTAAACAGAACGCGGTGTGTCCCCAAAAGACAGTGTAAACAGAACGCGGTGTGTCCCCAAAAGACACTTGCACACGGATGTTCATGGCAGCACTCTTCACGACAGCAGAAACACAGAGCCAACCCAGATGCCTGTCGAAAGTGGACTGGATAAAGAAATTGGATGCATACACGATGGAATACTAGGTAGCCATAAAGACGGACCCACTCATGTCCTTTGCAGCAACGTGGGTGCAGCTGGAGACCATCATTCTAAGCGAACTATCACAGAAACAAAAAACAGAGCGCTGCATTCCTCATTCATAAGCAGGCCCTACACACTAGGCACCTGAACACAAAGGTGAGAACAACTGATGCTCTGGGCACTGCTGATGGGTATAGGGAGGGGGGACAAGTCGGGGGCACACACCACCCACTGGGTGCCATGTCCACTACCAGGAGGAGAGAGCTTGCTAGAAACCCAAACCTCACCAGCACGCAGTTCACTTATGTCGGAAATCCTCACATGTACCCCACATCTCTAAAATTAAAATTAAATTTTAAAAATGTGGTATATCCTTTCCATGGGATACTATTCAGAACTAAAAATAAACAACTGCTGATACATGCTATGACAGGGATGAACCTTTAAAATACGATGCTGAGTGAAAGACACTGGGTTCAAAAGAAGACTCCGTATTGTACACCTCTGTTTACATGGCATGTTCAGAAATGGCAAATTTATAGTGTCATAAAGCAGGTCAGTAGTTGTCTAGGGCTGGGAACGGAAATGGGAATTCAAAAGAGAGCTTTCTGGGGTGATGGAAATGTTTTAAAACTGGGCTGTGGGCTGGGCTTGATGGCTCAGCCTGTCGTCCCAGCACTTTGGGAGGCTGAGGCGAGTGGATTGCTTGAGTCCGTGGGTTTGAGACCAGCCCGGGGAACTTGGCGAGAACTTGTTTCTACGATAAATCAAAAATTATCTGGGCGTGGTAGCATGCGCCTGTATTTCTGTCTACTTGGAAGGCTGAGGTGGAAGGATCACCAGAGCCCAGCAGGTTGACGCTAGAGTAGAATTGTATCCTTATAATAAGTGAATTTGGTGGTGCATACGTGATACCTCAATAAGGTTGTTTGAAGACAACAAGAAAAAGAAAGAAAAAAGCTAGTCCTGCCGTCACATTCCAGGTCAGCCTTAGTTTCCTTATGTCTGAAAAATGGATAGCTACCCTCCAGTGGCAGGATCTTTTTGAGGATTTCGATGGGATGGCTTCATGTACCTCACACACGGCGGGTCCTCAGTGAATGATGGCAGATGCAGTGACGGGTCACCTGTCAGATGTAATGACGGGTCACCCATCCGCCCAACTCATGCAGGCATTTATTGAAAGTCACTGAAAATCTGGACCTCCAGAAAAACCCTTGGCCACCAAATTTTGGATCTCCTTCCCAGCTGGCTTCCAGCCACCTGCGGGGCAGGTTAACTTGTCAATTGCCTTTGAGATGCAAAATCCAGCCTCCCGTCTTTGCCTCTCTCTCCCCAAACCCCAAGCCCACCCCTTCCTGGGGCTGACACAAGGACTCATCAGACATTCGAAGGCGGGAACGCACATTTTTCACAATTGAGATGCAAAGGAAAAAAACCCCCTGAAATTAAATCCAGCAATTAAGTTCTAATTGCGCAATTACTTCACTCGGCAGCTCGGTGCCAGGGTTGGGAGACTGGCTCCCACAAATGGGGTTTTTTGTGTTAACTAGGGGAGGGGGAGATGGCGGGGGGAGCTGAGGAGGTGATGTCTGGCGACCAAGGAACAAAGGCATTTTAAAATGAAGACATCTTGCCAAAAACTTGATGATGCCAGTATTCTGACTGGCAGGGCTTTGGGGCGAGCTGGGATACTTGGGGGTCTTTTCAGAACACAAACTGGTGAATACACTGAGCTCTGGGCTTTCTTTAAGCAATTCTCACAGGTCTGTCTTCTAGGGAGACCACCGCTCTGCAGGCCTGGGGTGGGCCTCTCTCTGTTTAGATCTCAGAGGGTGGCCCATCTCTGCATGCTGGTTGGATATCCCTCTGTTTAAGTTTTGGTGGGGGATCCTCTCTGTAGGTCGGGAGTCCTGGGGCTTTGGTGCTGGGATAAGGAGCCGAGACAGTGCCCAGACTTCTAAAGGGTCTAGCAGAAGACAGTGCCCAGACTGGTAGTGCCCAAAGACTTCTAGAAGGCCAGGAGGGGCTTGCTGTGATCCGCCTGCCTGATGGCTCCATATTTGTGTACTGAGAATGAGACAGGTTATTCAGTGCAGGTTAGATACAGATGATACATTTCTTGTAGCCAGGTTTAAATTAAAATAGGTTGAGTGATTAGACATCTATCTTTCTTATCGGTACATGACCTCTACTTAACAGACCAGGTGCACCAGACCCGATGACCTTGTTGGCCGGAATGTGGATCTATCAGTGAAATAAATTACAGCAACAACAGGGAATTGCCCCAAACATTTGGGGCAATTCCCTGTTGTGTCTGTGATTTTTTTGGGGAAAGGAAAGCCCACATCTAGTTGGGTCATCGCTTTAATTATTTAGAAGGACGAAAATTATTTAGAAGAATAAAATTTCGTGGCCTCAGAAGGTTGAGACATGGTCATCAAAACTTGTGACCAGACACCTGCAGCCTACCCCCTAGCTCATAGAAGGTGGAGAGATAGTCATCAATACTCATGACCAGACATCTGCAGCCCACCACTCTTAGCTCATGGTTTGCTTTATCAGATATAAAGTTGCTTGTCAAAAGCAGGCACCCATGCCCTTTGAGGTGTCTTTTTCTTTCTAATAATTTCTGTCTTAAATTTTCCTTGGAACTCGCTTTGAAATTATTTTTTGTGGTAAAGTCAAAAGATCCCATGGAGAGCCGGGCTCGGTGGCTCAGCCTGTAAGCCCGCGCCTTTGGGAGGCTGAGGTGGGTGGATTGCCTGAGCCTGCGGGTTCGAGACCCGCCTGGGCAGCGAGACCTCATCTCTACAATAAATCAAAAAATCAACCGGGCGTGGTAGCGCACGCCTGTAATTCTGGCTACTCAGAAGGCTGAGGCGGAAGGATCGCCGGAGCCCAGCGGGTCGAGGCTGCGGTGTCTGGGAGCGGCCACTGCACTCCAGTCTGGGCGACAGAGTGAGACTCCAATTAAAAAAAAAAGATCCCATGGAGTAGCATACTGCACCCCACCCGGCATCAAGAAGATTCGGGAGCAAAGAAGCTGCTGCTTCAGTCAGTGAGTCTGCAGGCAAGTGTAGGGGAAAACAAAGAAAAAGATTTAAGATGGTGCTTACCCTTGAGGACTATGGAGAGAAGATATGTATAGGACAGCCTAGGATTTATTGAGCACCTACTGCATGCCAAGTGCTACATGTGGTGCCACACACAGGTTGTAGTTAAACTCCGACATGGTCCTCTGAGGTGCATAGCACTACATTTCCATTTCGCAGATGAGAAGACTGGTGCTTATGAGAGGTGACAAGGCCTCCCTCCTCAAGGTCATACAAGAAGTCAGTCTGGGAGACCTGGAACTGGAATCCAGCAGAATTTTGATCCTGTGACTTTTTCAGGCCCTCAAGGTAAACAGTGATGTGTTTTCATAAACAAAGACAAAAGCATGGCTGGCTCCACTCTTTCTTTCCTTTTGATGGAAGACCACAAGCAAAATGGGGAGAATGAAGAGGCCACGTGACTGACACCCTCACCAGGAACAGTGGCCGCGCCGGGCTCAGTCTCTCCTGCGGGAGACCTGGCACCTTCCTCGGTGGTGCAGCTGGCACAACAGCCGCAGGGCGTCCTGGGCTCGCACCAGCTGAGCCCCTGCCACGTCACACGCGTGTGTCAAAAGCGCGCTCCAGCGGGCTGCCAAAGATGAAGAATTGCTCAGGAGGGAAATTCCATATTAAACGTTGCAGCCAACACAAAAGCTCCGGAACTCCAGCTACAAAAGCAAACGCAGGCTTAAAGAACCTCCTGCACCGTTCGCAGGATCCTCCCAGGCCAGAGCCACAGAAGGAAAGTGGAGCAGGCCGTGGGAATGTCAGTCTCTCCTGGGATCATCTGGCCTCCCTAGACTCCCAGCCTCCTTGGCTGCGGCCGCTTTCTCAGTTGCAGCCCATGTTCAGCCCCGTGGGATGCATCCTCCTCCCCACCTGTCCTTCTTCTTCGAGGACCTGCTCAAGAATACCTTCTTCCAAAGCCTTCCTCCACACGCCCCCAACCCCCACCACCAGGGGATTTAGAGCCGCCTTTTCTGTGCCCTGCCCAGGTTAAGATCTGGGGCTGAGCCGGACCTGGTTCGACTCCCAGCTCTGCTACTTTCTGAGTGACCTTGAACCAGGGACTTTACTTCTCAGAGCCTTGAGGATGCCAGGTGAGGCTTGTCTCCCAGGGCTGTTTGGCTCAGACATGCACCTCTCGAGCGCCCGCTGTATGCCAGACTTCGTGCCAAGCGCTGAGGAGACAACAGCCAACAAGACAGGCCGGGCTTTCCCAAGGCTCTGCAGCAGGGATGTGGTTGAGGGGTTAGCACTGTCCCCAGGACTTAGAAGAGCTCCGTCAATGAGTTGTGGGGACCATAGTCGCGCAGAACTGTGCGGGCATCTCTCCCTGAAGAGTCATCGCACCGCGTTGGAATTCCTTGTGGACAGACTCGGGGCGCCCCAGTGTAGGGTGGCGTCTTACCTGTGTCCCCCAGGCCCGCCCCGTTCCTGACCCACTGAAGGCTCACCATCCCTTTTTGTTGCCAGGAGGTCTGATTGGAGGTGGCAACTTGGAGCCATTGGCAGGCACTTCAGCCACGGAGGCAGCTGCAAATGAGCGCTGGAGAGGGTGGGTCGGGCTTGGTGCCCAGAGGGAGGCTTTTTTGGTTTTTGTTTTTAGAAAGATTGGAACGAAAGCGAGTCTCCAGGTCTTCCTTTTTCTCTCTCCTGCTTCATCCTTCGCAGATGTCGCACATGTGGATCAAACTGCAGAGGGGAATTTAGGGTAGTTTGAACAGAGCTAGACGTGGTTTTTACAGACAGGCATAGCCTAGATAATTAAAAAACATGGTCGATACACCAGGATGCTGACTTACCAAAACATAACTTTCTAGACAATACCTACACTGACTAGACCCAAGACACAATCCCAAAATATAAATAAACAACAACAACAAAAACCCAATAAGTTATAACCCACAGTATTCCCCACATAGCCCATAGATTTTTTTACACAGAGACTTTTTTAAACTTAAAAAAAGATTACTTAACCATCATCTTAAAAATATACAAAGGCTTCACTTAACAACTGCTCACTGTACCCTTCTCATAAGACACCCGTGTTCACCGTGTCTCTCTTAAAGGTGTCTTTTCTTTCTCACAAATTCTACTTTAAAACATCTCCTCAGATGCGCTCTAAAATTCTTAATTGCAGTAAAGTAAAAAATTCACAAAACAACTACAACCCCCAGTGCTCATGGAAACCAGAGCAGCATTTCCAGATTGCTACTCTAAGCAAAGCTGAGAGAGAGAGAGAGAGAGAGAGAGAGAGAGAGAGAGAGAGAGAGAGAGAGAAGGGGGGGGGGAAGAGAGGGAGGGGAGGGAGAGAGAGAGAGAAAGAGAGAGGAGAGAGAGAGAGATGGACAGAATAGGTGGTAGGTGAAGGGAGGAGGGGTACAGGCATTGGAAGAAAGGGAAAAAACTAGAAAAAGCCTGAGAAGAGGAGAAAGGATAGCTCTTCTTCCTGATGCAAACAAGTGCTCATGGCCTTCATAAGCAAAGCTCACCTGGTCACCTGGTCCTCCCAGGAGCCCTTCCTCTTCTCTCCTTGGGCTGTGGTGACACTTCCTCCCTGGACTCCCGGCCTCCAGGCTTGCTCCCCTCCAGCTTGTCCCCCAACCACAGTCCAGAGGACCTTCCTAAGATGCTAATCTGGAAGGCTCCTTCCTCTATTCTCAAAGGGCTCTTGGTGGCCCCCTGTGACCTTCTTGAATAAAACCCAAGCTCCTTGGAATTTCATGGAAGACTCTAAGCTCTGGCTCCTGCCAATATCTTGCGCTGGCCATCTCTTAGCCCCACCGCCACGGTCCGTCCACCCCTGCCTGACCATCCTGCCCTGTGGCATGGTCTCCTGTCACCTGCTCTTCCTGTGGTTCCCTGAGCACAGCACTTGGTTCTCCCATGTCTTCTTGGCAGACATCTACTCAAGATTCTGTCCAGGCATCGTGGTCTCCTTGAAGCATTCGCTGATTTCCACATCCCTGCCTTTCCATGTAATTATCCATTGGAGCCAGTACAAACTTGCTGCCCTGCACCAATGACACTGGAAAGCACCTTCCAACAGCAGCGAGCCCTTGCTGGGGGCCTGCTGGGGGCCTACTGGGTGCCAGCGCTGAACTAAGAGCTTTAGTCATGATTTATTTGCTGTCTCCTTTGTGCTGTTATTATCATTTTTATTTTGAGATGAAGGAACTCAGGGTCAGTCAACCAAGGTGCTGAATTTGCCCCAAATCACACAGTTAGTGAATTCAGAGCACACGTCAGAGCCCAGGTCTATTTCAAAGCCCATGCTCTCAACCTCTGTTCTCTGCTCACCTGGTCTCTCCAAATGGTGATCTCTTTTAAGCTGGGGTAGATTTTCTCTCTTCTTGTCTCCCCAGCACCTATCACCTATCACCGTATCTAGCTCCCAAGAATAACTTAATCAAAACAGTTGAGTGAATTGATGATTACTATACCTACATTATAGATAAGGAAACTGTGGCTCAGAAGTATTAAATAATTGACCAGGCTCAGTGGCTCAGGCTATAATCTCAGCACTGAGGGAGGCCTAGGTGGGTGGATTGCCTGAGTCTGTGGGTTTGAGACCAGCACCAGCCCGGGCAACTTGGTGAGACCTTGTCTCTACAATAAATAAAAAATGAGCAGGGCATAGTCGCACACACCTGTAGTTCTGGCTATTTGGATGGCTGAGGCGGAAGGATCACCTGAGTCCATCATGTGATGCTGTGGTGGTCATGAGCGTCCACTGTACTCCAGCCTGGGCGACGGAGTGAGACTCCAACTCAAAAAAAAGAGGTATTAAATAACTTACCCATGGCCACCCCCATGGCAAATGGCTGATCTGGAATTAGGGTTCAGAGCTGCCTGGATAAAGATGGTACTCATTTCCACCCCATAATCCCCACAAGGGGTTTCCCCTCATGCACAAATGCTATCGTTGGGAACTTAAAAACACCAGCATCAATAATAATGATCGCCACCCCACAACCACTTAAAAACTTTCTTCATGGCTAGCCCTTCTGTTGTGAAGCATTGTGGAAACAGATGGAAGTTTGTGGGGTTGGCGAAAAGGGAGGAGCCAGCCTCAGTAGCACTAAAGGTGTCATTGTCATCGTCGTCTCCAACATCGACTGCTCGCTCTACAATAGGTATTGTGCTTGGTGCCCTGTTAGCACGAGCTCACTGAGTCTTCATAATCGGAGATTCCAAGGCGTTGCTATCAGAAGAAGAAGCGGCAACTGAGGCCGAGAGAGATGGAGTGACTTGTCTGGAGCTGGAGTGAGCCCTGGAGTTCAAGACCAGCCTGGGCAACATAGCAAGACCTCACCTTCACAAAAAAATCAAAAAAGTTAGTCAGGCCTCCTGGTGCACACCTATAGTCTCAGCTACTGGGGAGGCTGAGGCAGAAGGGTTGGCTGAGCCCAGGAGGCTGAGGCTGGGGGGAGCTGTGGTCGTGTCACTGTGCTCCAGCCTGGGTGACCAAGGGACACTCAGAGAAATGAAAGGTGCTGCTTCCTGATGAAGCCAGAGGAGCAACTTTTTGGGGCAGCTTTAGCTAGGTCATTGTCTTCTAGGCAATGGATGTTGTAAACAATAGTAAGAGGTGTGGATAATTAAGGGTCTTTGATTAGAGGGGTGGCATGTTTGAATGTCTTTGTTCTCTCCAAAAATTCCTGTGCTGGAAACCTAATCTCCAGTGCTACAGTGTTGGGAGTTGGGGCCTAATGGGGGTGCTTAGGTCACAAGTGTTCTGCCCCATCAATGGAGTCATGCTACTATAAGAAGGGCTTGAGGGAGTGGGTTCTTTCTCTCCTACTCTTCTGCCATGTGAGGACACAGAATCCCTCCCCTCTGGAAGATGCAGCAACAAGCCGCTATCTTGGAAGGAGAGACTAAGCCTTCACCAGACACCGAGCCTGTCAGCACCTTGTCTTGGACTTCCCAGCCTTTAGACCTGTGAGAAATAAATTTCTGTTCTTTATAAACCACTCAGGTCTTTTGTGATAGCAGCTCGTATGAACTAAGACGAGGCGACGAGTATTGGTTCAATCAAGGAGACTTCTGGATACCAGCAGCCCATAAGCAGGTATGGGCTTGAAGCCTAATAAGCAGGTGTGGTAACCTTGGTGTTTCAGGGAATTTGGCTCTGCATGCATTTGCCGATACGCTGGTCCTCTGGTGATGCTAGGCAGAGGGTTTTTGGCAGACCTGGGTCCTTTTCATGGAAGTTGGGGAGGTGTTAGTTAAGTTGTTTTTTTTTTTTTTGAGTTGGAGTCTCACTCTGTCGCCCAGACTAGAGTGCAGTGGCCGCTTCCGGCCACCGCAGCCTCGACCTGCTGGACTCTGGTGATCCTTCCGCCTCAGCCTTCCGAGTAGCCGGAATTACAGGTGCACGCTACCAAGCCCGGCTAATTTTTAAATTTTATTGTAGAGATGAGGTCTCGCTGCCCAGGCGGGTCTTGAACCCGCGGGCTCAGGCAATTCACTCACCTCAGCCTCCCAAAGGCGCGGGATTACAGGCTGAGCCACCGAGCCTGGCTTAGTTAAGTATTTATTAGCATTCTGTGTGTGTACAAAGAAATAAAGTAGGTCCAGTGGCGGGGAGAGGTCAACATTTACTGAGCATTATTATTATTATTTTTGAGTTGGAGCCTCACTCTGTCGCCCAGGTTGGAGTGCAGTGGCACAATCACAATGGTCATGGCTATTGTACCTTGACCCGCTGGGCTCAGGTGATCCTTCCACCTCAGTCTTCCAAGCAGCTGGGACTACAGGCGCACACCACCAGGTCCAGCTAAATTTTTGATTTATTATAGAGACAAGGTCTCATCATGTTGCCTAGGCTGGTCTCAAACTCTTGGGCTCAGATAATCCTCTCACCTTGGCCTCCCAAAGTGCTGAGATTACAGGTGTGAGCCACTGCACCTGGCCTACTAAGCATTTTGGGGGGCTGTGAATAAGTGCCCCAAGCTTTCTCACTCTCACTGAGAACTGGAGGGACAAACTCATATTCTTTTTTAAGAAAATGTATGACTTAATTTTTTTTAGTTTTCGAGTTGTGGGGTACACGTGAGGCTTTGCTATATAAGTCAATTGCGTGCCCATGAGGTTTGGGCTTCTAGTGTGTCCTCATATTCTGAGTTCTCGAACCCCGTCTGACATCTTAGGTTTTCTGGAAGAATGTGCAGAAAAGACTTGTCATGCCATTCAGGAGAAGGTCGATATTTATTTTGATATTTATTATTTATTAAGAAGTAGGGAAAATTTCTGGTTGGAAATTGAGTGCAATTTGAGGCCAGCAATTCAGAGATGGTACCTAAATGTTGAACATTTATATACCGAGAAGAAAATTTTTTTTGAATGAAGACTTTTTCATTCATGCAATCAACAAATATTTATTGACGATCTACTGTGTTCCAAGCACTGTTTTAGGCTTCAAGAATTAAAAACTGAACAAGCCAATTGCCCCAATGAACCCATCATGTCCTGTGGGTCCACCTCTGCCTTTGGCTATAGAGGTGGTGCACGATCTCTTGTGAGCTCAGGCTAGACTCAGACTTCCAGGTCCTACCTGGGACTCCATCTATGGGAGTTTCTATTTGCTCTTAATACAGTAGAGGCTCCTTTGTCTTGTGCACAAGAGGCAGCCTAGTAGTGTGGAAGAGTTGACACCCCTGGGAGCAGCTCTCAATGGGTCTAGGAGCTGGTAGATAAAGGCATTGGCTTCCTGTTGCTCGAGGAACATTCTGTAGCTTTTCAGGACATCACCATGGAGTGGCGTCCCTGTCACCGACAGCAGCTACCTTGTTAATGAATACTTATATTGACTTTTCTTTCTTTCTCACTCTCCACAGTTCCTTACTCCTGCTTCCTGGTATCACATTCCAGAAGAAGCTGCAGGTGCCCGTGTCTGGTCTCAGCTCTGTGCTCAGGGGAACCAATCTCCGCAGGAGGCCACGTTCCAGGACAGTATCGTCCACGAGAGAGACAAGGTGAGCCACAAGGGTGATTTATAGATGTCTAGTAGCCACATTGATAAAAGTAAAGGAGACAAGTGAAATTAAGTGTAGTAATATATTTAATATAATACACCCCTACTATTACCACTGCAGTATGTAATCATTTAACAAGTTATTAAAGGGATATTTTGTGGGTTTTTTGGTACTAAGTCATTAAAATCTGATGCGTAATTTACTCTTAAGGCACATCTCACTTTGAATGCTAAATTTTCACCAGAAATACATGATCTGCATTTAGATTTTCTATAACTCGTAGTTGAAAAAGTATATTTGCAGCGAGGTGTGGTGGTATGCACCTGCAATTCCAGCTACCTGGGAGGCAGAGGCGGGAATATCACTTGAGGCCAGATTTTCGAGACTGTGAACAGCCACTGTACTCTAGCCTGGGCAACATAGCCAGATCCTGTTTCTAAAAAATAAGTGCATAACTAAGAAAAAACAGGGAGGGAAATCTTTTTTAAAAAAGCAGATTCCTTTATCCTTGTTGTCCTAAACACACTTAAGGGGTTTCCAATAACTAAACGGAGTAGTCTTTCTTAAATCTAAATTCATTTCAAGAAAATAACATATTCACTTTCTCAGGGGTACCAGCCACATTTCAAGGGCTTGATAGCCATATGCGGTTGGATCAGACAGCACAGTTCTGGTGGGTGGAGGCAGATAATAAACAATGTAAGAAAGGGAGACATATAATATGTTAGGTAGAGACCAAGGAAAAACAAAAAAGTCAGAGGAGAGGGTTTATGAGTATCAGGGTGACATTTGCCATTTTGGAGGGTTGCCAGGGTTAGCAAATACAAATACAAGACAGCTGGTTAGATTTGCATTTCAGATAAACAACAGATACTCTTCGGGTATAAGCATGTCCTATGCAAAAATGTCCCCAATACTGCATAGGACATACTTACGCTGAAGAATTTCTTCTTAGTCTGAAATGCACCAACCGATGTTCCGTACTTTTTCTGGTCACCCTGAAAAGGGCAGCCAGCAGAGACCTCGCTGAGAGGGTCTCCTGAGAGAGACATGAAGGAGGTGAAGGTGTGGATCAGTGCACGTCTGGGAGAAGAGCACGCCAGGTGGAAGGGACGGAGCAGGGGTCTCGAAGGGGGCTGTTTTTGCAGTGTTCAAGGAGTGGCAGGGAGGGGAGCACAGCAGATGCCCAGGCAGCCAGCGCAGAGCAGGGGACTGCAGGTGACGAGGACAGAGGCCTCCTGAGCAGCGGCATCGGGGAAACCTGGTAGGTCAGTTGGGCTTTTGTCCTGAGTGAAATACACAAAGATATCGGAGGCTTGAGCAGAGCCTTGATCTGACGACACTCATATTTCACAGGTGTTGCGTGTTGAGACTAGATGGAAGGGGACCTGAGGCAGAAGCTGGAAGAGCCGGGAGGTTATCCTATTGATGATGGTGGCTTGGACCAGACGTGTTTGGATTACGGGTGTATGAAGGGTGATTCCAGGAGAAACAGAATTATCTTTTGGAGGGCGGGTCCCCTGTAGCACACTCAGAATTTGCTCCCTGGGATCACACGGCCAACTAAAGTTTTTTTTTCTGGAAATTTTGAGAAGGAGGCGTCACGATTTGCAGAAGAAACGTCCTGAGTTGTGGCAAACAGGTGACAATCACCATTCTTCTTTCTGTCTCTATGAATCTGACCACTCTAAGGACCTCACACAAGGGCAGTCATACAGTATTTGTCCTTCTGTGTTGGGCTTATTCCACTTAACATAATGTCTTCAAACTTCATCTATATTGTAGCATGTGTCGGAATTTCCTTCCTTTTTTAGACTGAATATGATTCCATTGTAAGTATTTGCTGTATTTTGTTTATCAACTTCATCTGTCGATAGACACTTGGGTTGCTCCCACACTTTGGCTATTGTGAATGATGCTGCTATGAACATGAGCATGCAAACAACTCTTCGAGATATTGTTCTGCATTCTTTTGGCTGTGTGCTCAAACGTGAAATTGCTGAATCATGGTGGTCAATTTATTTCTAATTTTTGGAAAAGCCATCATACTGTTTTTCACAATGGCATCCTTGTTTTCTATTCCCTCTAACAGTGCACAGGGGGTTCCTTCTTTATCCACGGGGAGCTCCTTCCAAGACCCTCATTGGGTACAAAACCAAGGATAGTGTGGAATCTGATTGCTGTCCCTCAGAACACGTTTCTGTTCATGTCTCCCACCCACAAAGTTAGTGTCTTTCCCAACTTACCTAAGCACTTATCATGGACTGTGGCAGTAAATTTGGTAGTCTGAGGTCTGACGGCAAAGTTATCACCAAGTTCTTTTTCCTTCTTTACAATTCCGTGGAGAGTAGATCTTAGCAACCTCAGCATATGATTTTTTTTCTTTTCTTTTTAAGTTGAGAACTTCCACCTTTCTACTTGAAGGAAGCACGTCATGGTTTATCTTGGGCACATCTGAATTGCTGGCATCACTACTCTTGCACTTTGGGGCCATTATTCAGTAAAATAAGGGGACCTAGCACACAAGCACTTTGATACTGTGACTGTCAATCTGATCATTGGAATGGTTTCAAAGTGACTGATGAGTGGGCAGTGTAGATAGTGGGCCAAGGGATGATTCACGTCTGGGGTGCACGGAGAGAGGGGTGCCACCTTTCATCAGTTACTCAGAATGTCTCACACTTTAAAACGTATTCACTGTGTATTTCTGGAATTTTCTATGTAACGGTTTTTGACAGTAGTTGCTCTCAGGTCACTGAAACCCAGGATGAGGGGACTGCTGTACTTATCTGTGGTTTCAGCTACCCAAGGTCAACTGTCATTCACAAATATAAAATGGGAAAATTGCAGAATTAAACAATTGGCAAGTTTTTTTTTTTTTTGAGTCGGAGTCTCACTCTGCCACCCAGGCTGATGTGCAGTGGCGCACTCACAGCCACCCCAGCATTGACCTGCTGGGCTCTGGCGATCCTTCTACCTCAGCCTTCCAAGGAGCCGGACTACAGGCATGTACTACCACGCCCGGCTGGAATTGATAAGTTTTAAAGCGTGTGCCATTCTGAGTAGCAGAATGAATGCTCACGCTGTCCTTCTCCATCTCACCGAGGACATGAGTCATTCACCCCTTTGTCTGGCATCTCCACACCGTCACCTGAGAGTCACTTGGCCAGCTTGGTCATCAGATGGAAGAAACATAGTATGTGTGGAGTTGGGTACTATCCGTGGTTTTGAACATCCACTGGGATCTTGGAATGAATTCCTAGTGTTCTGTATTTTTTAGTTTTTTGATAGTAGCTACCCTCATGGCTGTCTCATGGTAGTTTTGAAGTGCGTTTCTCTAATGATTAATGATGTTGAGCAGCTTTTTGTGTATTATTGGCCATTCACATATCTTCTTTAGAGAAATGTCAATTAAAGTCCTTTGCCTAGCTTTAAATTTTTGTTGTTGTTGTTGAGGCTAGGAGTTCTCTATGTATTCTAAATATTAATCCCTTATCAGATATGTGGTTTGCAAATGTTTTTCCCATTCTGTGGGTTGCCCTTTTCACTCTGTGATGGTGTCCTTTGATCTGCAAGTCTTTGAGTTTCGTGAATACAATCTGTCTATTTCTTGTTGCCTGTGCCTTTGTTGTCACACCCAAGAAGTCATGGTCAGAGCCAAAGATGTGAAGCTTTCGCCCTATGTTTTCTTCTAAGAGTTTTATAGTTTTTAGTTCGAATATTTGGGTCTATGGTTAGGTCTTCAATTAATTTTTTTTTTTTTGAGTTGGAATCTCACTCTGTCACCCAGACTGGAGTGCAGTGGCCGCTCCCGGACACTGCAGCCTTGACCTGTTGGGCTCGGCAATCCTTCCGCCTCAGCCTTCCAAGTAGCCGGAATTTCAGGCATGCGCTACCACGCCTGGCTGATTTTTTTATTTATTGTAGAGATGAGGTCTTGCTGCCTGGGCGGGTCTCGAACCCACGGGCTCAGGCAATCCACTCACCTCGGCCTCCCAAAGGTGCGGGATTACAAGCTGAGCCACCGAGCCTGGCTGTCTTCAATCAATTTTGACTCAATTTTTGTACATGGCATTAGGTGAAGGTCCGACTTCATTTTTTTAGATGTGGATATTCAGTTTTTCTATTTGTTGAGAAGACTGTCCTTTCCTCCACTGCATACTCTGGACCTTTGTCAGAGATCAATTAATCAAATAAACATAAGGGTTTATTTCTCAGATTTCTATTCTATTTCTTTGGTCTGTATGTCTGTCTTCATGGCAGTGGCACACTGTTTTGATCACTGTAGCTTTATTTTGTTTTGTCTTGTTTTTTATGGCAGAATTATTTTCCATTGTTTGGATATACCACATTTTGTTTATCAGTCCATTGGTTGCTGGAGATTTGGGCTGTTTTCAGCAGCCAGAATGGTTTTTCTTTCTTTTTTTTTTTTTTTTTTGAGTTGGAGTCTCACTCTGTCGCCCAGACTGGAGTGCAGTGGCCGCTCCCGGCCACCGCAGCCTCGACCTGCTGGGCTCCGGCGATCCTTCCGCCTCAGCCTTCCAAGTAGCCAGAGTTACAGGCACGTGCTACCATGCCCGGCTGATTTTTTGATTTATTGTAGAGATGAGGTCTCGCTGCCCAGGCGGGTCTCAAACCCGCGGGCTCAGGCAATCCACTCACCTCAGCCTCCCAAAGGCGTGGGATTACAGGCTGAGCCACCGAGCCCGGCTGGTTTGTCTTTTAATGAAAATTTATTTTTGTTTTTTTCCATTTTTAGTTTAGATTCAGGGGGTACACATGCATGTTTGTTACATGGACATATTGTGCAGTGGTAGGGATTGGGTCTCAGGTGACTCCCCCACAGATAGTGTACATTGTACCCAATAGTCAATCTTACTAGTAGGGATCTACCCAAAGCAAAAGAAGTCAATAGAAAAAAAGATACCTGTACTCATATGTTCATGGCAGCAATATCCACAGTAGAAAAATCATGATACCAACCTACATGCCTATCAACAATTGTCTGGATAAAGAAAATGGGGTATATATACACCACAGAATACTATGCAGCTATTAAAAAAAAGAATGAAGCTGCGTCCTTTGCAGTAATATGCTCATCAACAATTGTCTGGATAAAGAAAATGTGGTATATATACACCACAGAATACTATGCAGCTATTAAAAAAAAAGAATGAAACCGCGTCCTTTGCAGTAACATGGTCGGAGCTGGAGACCTTCATCCTAAGTGAACTGACTCAGAAACAGGAAACTAGACACCACATGTTCTCACTCACATGAGGCAGGTAAATGGTCACAAAGATGGAAATAGACTCTGGGGACACCAATAAGGGAGATGATGAAGAGGGGGATAGGGTTCAGGGATTATCTGTGGGGTACAATGCTCCCTATCTGCAGAACGATCTTTTAAAATAGAAGTTAAGCCAGGCTTGGTGGCTCAGCCTGTAATCCCGCACCTTTGGGAGGCTGAGGTGAGTGGATTGCCTGAGCCCGCGGGTTCGAGACCCGCCTGGGCAACTTAGCGAGACCTCATCTCTACAATAAATCAAAAAATCAGCCGGGCGTGGTAGCGTGCGCCTGTAGTTCCAGCTACTCAGAAGGCTGAGGCGGAAGGATTGCCGGAGCCCAGCAGGTGGAGGCTGCGGTGGCCGGGAGCGGCCACTGCACTCCAGTCTGGGCGACTGAGTGAGACTCCAACCCCCCACCCCCCCAAAAATCTAGACTATATAAAGAACTCCTACAATTCAACAGTTTTTAAAAAAAATCTGATTAAGCCGGGCTCAGTGGCTCATTCTGTAATCCCAGAACTTTGGGAGGCTGAGGTGAGTGGATTGCCTGAGCCCGCAGGTTCGAGGCCCACCTGGGCAACTTGGCGAGACCTCATCTCTACAATAAATCAGAAAATTAGCTGGGCGTGGTAGCGCGCGCCTGTAGTTCCAGCTACTCGGAAGGCTGAGGCGGAAGGATCACCGGATCCCCAGCAGGTCGAGGCTGCGGTGGCCGGGAGCGGCCACTGCACTCCAGTCTGGGCAACTGAGTGAGACTCCAACTCAAAAAAATAAATAAAATAAAATAAAATAAAATAGAAGTTAGACTATCCCCCTTCCCCAGCTCATACGAAGTGCTTACCGTAGCCCTTGTGGGCTTGTCTCCCGGAATTACAGGCTGAGCCACCGAGCACAGCTGAAGTTTTTCGATTTTAGTTGTAGGTGGAGCCGCGAGGAAGTTGGACTGGGGGTTGAGGGGACACGGCTCTTCTAAGCCTGGCCATTCTCTAATTCCACATTGTGTTGGGTCTGCTGCTGGCTTGGTGCTCCCTCCTGGCAATTAATACAACACCGAAGCATGACCAGGCTTGTTCAGTTCAGGGTCAGATCATGCCAGACTCTCCCCACCCCACATCCCAGCATCTCCCCATTCCTTTAGAGAGTGAGGATTCTCTGCAGAGCTGAGCCAACTGCTGCTGGCCTTCCTATCTCAGGCACCTCTGATCTCAGAAGCCACTTCTGAGTCATTATCCCTCTGTGATCTTACCTCGGGACAATGGCGAGCGGTGTTTTTATCAATTCTCAAGGTTTGTCCTGAGATGAAAGCAAAGGAGAAAGGACGTGGGTACATTTATGTCTCCTTTGGGCACACAGATCTTTTGCCCAAATATTCTTGTAAAAATAGCTCCATGGTTACTTTTATGATTAGGAAATGAACAAAGTCCCATCGTAGAGAGCTGAAAAAGGAAAGGAACAACATCAAGAAGAGATCTGGTCTGACCCTTAATCCCATGATGGTCACACCACTCAGGGCCATCATTTTGGGATCTAGCCTTACCATTTTATTTCAATGCACATACATACAGATGCTCCCCGACTTACGTATGCGAAGATTGTCCTGATAAACCCATCGCAAGTTGAAAATGTCTTACGTCAAGAATGCACTCAATACACCTGACCTAGGGAACATCATATCTTTTTTATAAACTTTCTTGAGCTTTTCTTTTTTTTAATTTTTAATTTTAGAGATGTGGGGCACAATTCAGAGTTAGGTATCCGAATGTTCATTATGCAGGTACCCTTGTTGATAAGGTGTGTCCTCCCTTCCCCTGGCATTTTCCTACTACTGCCGGTCCCGCCTCCCCCTCTCCTGACTGTTTCCCACTACTGCCAATCCCTTTCTTGTATTATTTTGGTAATTGTTCAGGGTCCGCTGACGAGTGAGAACATGTGGTGTTCTGTTCTTTGTTTCTGTGCTAGGTCACTGAGTATGATAGACTTTAAGTCCATCCAAGTTGCTATAAGGCTCATAATTTTGTCCTCCTCTTTATGGCTGCATAATATTCCATTGTGTATATCCCCATCGAAAGAGGACTGGATAAAAAAAATGTGGTACACATACACCAACACCATCTCTTAAACGTGCCCAGAGCACTTCCAATAGCCTACATGTTGGACCGAATCATCTAACGACACAGTACACTGTGGAGTATCCGTTGTTTATCCACGTGAGTGCGTGGCCAACAGGGAGCTGTGATCACTGCTGTTGCCGAGCACTGAGAGAGTATCATCCTGCATATCCCTCACCTGGGAAAAGAGCAAAACTCAAAATTCGAAGTACGATGTTTACTGAATGTGCACCACTTTTGAACCATTGTCAAGTCGAAAAATTCTAAGTCAAACCATCTCTAAGTTTGGAACCATTTGTACATAGCCTGGCGAACATATGGCACTTTTTGTAACTGGTGATATCTACAGAGTCAGTTGTCATGGATGAAGCCTCAACACTGCATTCATTTTGCAGAACAAAGGAAGACGTTCATTGTCAATTTGCATTGATGGAGTGGGAAATAGAAACCCAGGCCCAAGTGATCCTCCTGCCTTGGCCTCCCAAAGTGCTGGGAATACAGGCATGAGCTACCACACCCAGCTGAGTTGGGTACTATTATTATCGTCATTTTATACCCTAGGAAACTGAGGCATATCATGTTTAGGTAGCTTTTCCAGAAACACAGGTAGAAAGTAGGAACCAAGATTTAAACCCAAATGGTCCTTGTGCAGGACCTCCTTTTTTTTTTTTGAATTGGATTCTCACTCTTGTTGCCCAAGCTGGAGTGCAGTGGCACGCTCACGACCACCGCAGCCTTGACCTGCTGGGTTTAGGCAATCCTTCCAACTTAGCTTTCCAAATAGCTGGAACTACAGACGCATGCCACCACGCCTGGCTAGGTTTTGTGATTTACTGTAGACATGAGGTTTCACCAAGTTGCCCAGGCTGGTCTCGAATCCCTGTGCTCAGGCAATTCTCTCGCCTAGGACTTCCAAAATGTTGGGATTACAGGCTAAGCCACTGCACCCAACCAGGACCTCTGTGTTCTTGACTACTACATTTTTCTTTCCTTCAAAATCTCTATCTACAGCCCAGGGCTCTCCCTCACCTGCAGGCAACTGTTATACTCCACTACGTGCCAGGGAGCACACCCCAGAGCTGTTGCTGACATCATAATCTAATCTGTGCTCACTAAAGAAGCCACATAAATGACGTTTTGGGAAGTTATTGTTTGTTATGGATTGGATTGTGTCTCTCTCAAAAGAGAGTTTGAAGTTCTGACCTGCAGTGTCTCAATCTCCTATTTAGAAATAAGTTATTTGTGAATGTAATTAATAAAGATAAAATATGCTGGGTGGGGGCCCACTAATCCAATATGGCTGGTGTCCTAATAGGAAGACAGCCATGTGAAGACACAGACACGGAGAACGCCTTGAAAGGATGAAAGCAGATACTGGAGTGGTGTGTCTATAAACCAAGGCATGCCAGGGATTGCCAGGCCTCACTGGAAACGAGGAGAGAGGCATGGATGGTTTCTCTCTCAGAGCCTCCAGGAGGAACCAACCCTGCAAACATCTTGATTTTGAACTTTTGGCCTTCAGAACCGCGAGGGAATACATTTTTGTTATTTTAAGCCACCCAGTTTGTGGTATGGGCGTACCTCAAAGATATTGTGGGTTCAGTTCCAGACCACTGTAATCAAGGGAATATTGCTCTAAAGTGAGTCACATGAAAGTTTTGGTTTCCCAGTGCATGTAAAAGTTATATTTAGTTATGCATGGTGGTGCATGACTGTAATCCCAGCTATTTGGGAGACTGAGGCAGGAGGATTGCTTGAGGCCAGGAGTTCAAGGTCAGCCTGGGCAACATGGCAAGATCGTCATCTTAAAATTTTTAAAAAGTTATGTTTACACTACACTGTGGTCTGTTAAGTAGCATACCATATGTCTAAAACAATAATGTACAGATCTTAAAATATACTTTATTGCTAAAAAATGCTAATGAATATCTGAGCCTTCACTGAGTCATCTTTTTTGCTTGTGGGGTGTCTTGCCTTAATGTTGATAGCTGCTGAAGACTGAGGTGGCTATGGCAGTTTTTTTGAGTTGGAGTCTCACTCTGTTGCCCAGGCTGGAGTGTAGTGGCACGCTCACAGCTACCCCAGTGTCGACATGCTGGACTCTGGCAATCCTTCCACCTCAGCCTTCCAAGTAACAGGAACTACAGGCACGAGCTACCATGCCTGGCTAATTTTTGATTTATTGTAGAGGTGAGGTCTCACCAAGTTGCCCAGGCTGGTCTTGAACTCGCAGGCCCAGGCAGGCCACTCGCCTCGGCCTTCCAAAGTGCTGGGATTACAGGCTGAGCCTGGCTGGCAGTTTCTTAAAATATGACAGTGGCGAAGTTTGTCACATCGGTTGACACTCCCTTTCACAAAAGATTGCTCTGTAGTATGTCATGCTGTTTGATAGCATATTACCCACACTAGAACTTATCTCAGAATTGGAGTCAAGTTTCTCAAACCCTGTGGCTGCTGTATCAATTAAATTGATGTCATATTGTGAATCCTCTGTTGTCATCAACAGTATTCACAGCATTGCCACCAGGAGTAGACTCCATCTCAAGAAACCGCTTTTTTTGCTTCTCCATAAGAAGCAACGTCTCATCCTTTAGCATAAGACTGTAGCAATTCGGTCACATCTTCTGATTCTAGTTCTTGTGCTTTTCCCATCACATCTGCAGTTCCTTCCTCCGCTGACATCTCGAGTCTCTCAAAGTCATCTGGGAGGTTGGAAGCAGCTTCTTCCAAACTTCTGTTAACATTGATATTTTGACCTCCTCCCATGAATCACAAATGGTGTCTACAATTATGAGTCATTTCCAGTTGGTTTTCAATTTATTTTTCCTAGATCTATCAGAAGATTCACTATTTATGGCTGCTGTAGCCTTAGAAAATGTGTGTTTTTTTTTTAGATTGGAAAATATAGTTTATTTAGAAAGTAAATGAGAGAGAGAGAGAGAGAGAGAGAGAGAGAGAGAGAGAGAGAGGAGATTTCACAAAGTGTATTTCTTAAATAAAAAGACCTGAAAGTCAAAATTATTCCTTGATCCATTGGTCCATAGGTTGCAGAATGGATACTGCGTTAGGCATGAAAGCAACATTCGTCTCCTTGCATAATCTCCATCAGAGCTCTTGAGTGACTAGGTACATTGTCATTGAGTAGTAATATTGGGAAACAGATAGTTTTCTTTTTTTTCATGAGCAGTAGTTCTTAACAGTGGGTTTAAAAGATTCAATAAACCATGCTATAAACAGATGTGCTGTCACCCAGGCTTTGTTGTTTCATTGTAAAGCACACACGGAGTAGATTTAGCATAATTCTTTTCTTGTTTTTTGAGTCAGAGTCTCACTCTGTTGCCCAGGCTGGAGTGAAGTGGCACTCTCATGGCCACCACAGCCTTGACCTACTAGGCTCGGGCGATCCTTCAGCCTCAGCCTTCCAGGTAGCAAGAACCACAAGTATGCACCACCGTGCCTGACTGATTTTTTGATTTATTGCAGAGATGAGGTCTCATCATGTTTCTCAGGCAGGTCTTGAACCCCTGAGCTCAGGCAATCCTCTCAACTCCACCTCCCAAAGTGCTGGGGTTACAGGCATAAACCACCATGCCTGGCAGATTTAGCATAATTTTAAGGGTGCTAGGATTTTCAGACTGGTAAACAAACACTGGTTTCAACCTGAAGTCACTAGGGGTTAGCTGCATTAGCTCCTAGCAAGACAGTCAGCCTGTTCCTCAAAGCTTTGAAACCAGGCATTGACTTCTCTCTGGCTTTGAAAATCCTAGATGGCATCTTCTTCCAAGAGAAGGCTGCTTTGTTGACATTGAAAACCTGCTGTATCGTGTAGCCTCCTTTGTCAATGATTTTAGATTTTCTGGAGAACTTGTTGCAACTTCTCCATCAGTACCTGAGTCCTCACTTCTGGAGGTGGCTTCTTTCCTCAAACCTCGTGAGGCAACCTCCACGGGCTTTCAACTTTTCTTCCTCACTTCCCCCAGCTTCCTCACCTCTCCCGGTCTTTTTAGAGTTGAAGAGAGTGAGGATCTTGCTTTGGATTCGGTGTTGGCTATCCAGACCATGGACGCTTCCTCCTTATCGGCAGTACGGTTGTTTTGGTTTCTTATCATGTGTGTGTTCACTGGAGTAGCACCCGTAATTTCCTTTAAAACTTTTCCTTTGCCTTCACAACTTGGCCAACTATTTCGTGCCAGAGGCCTGGCATCTGGCCTACCTCAGCTTTTGACATGCCTTCCTCACTAAGCTTGGTCATTTCTAGCTTTTGCTTTAAAGTAAGAGACCTATGACTCTTTCTTTCACTTGAACATTAGAGGCCATAGTAGGGTTATTCACTGACTCAATTTCAATATCATTGTGTCTCAGGGGATAGGGAGGCCTGAGGGGAGAGAGAGAGAGAGAGAGAGAGAGAGAGAGAGGAGAGAGAGAGAGAGAGAACGGGTATTCAGTGGAATTGTCAGACACACACACATTTACCGATTAAGTTTGCCGTCCTACGTGGTTGTTCTTCGTGGTCCCCCAAAATAATTGCAGTAGTGACATCAAAGATGACAGATTGCAGATTACCATGACAGATATAGTAATAACGAAAAAGTTTGCAATATTGCGAGAATGACCAAAACATGACACAGAGACATGAAATGAGCACACGCATGCTATTGGAAACAATGGTGAGAAGAGGTTTGCTTAACACAGGGCTGCCACAGACCTTAAATTTGTAAAAAAAAAAAAATGCAGTATCTGTGGAGCGCAATAAAATGAGGTGCGGGAAGATGAGGTGTGCCTGCACTTTGTGATGGCAGCGCTGGGAAATCAATCATTGTATGCTGCTCATTATGAGTGATTTCTTTGGGCACAGAGTGGGCAGATTCACATGGAGTCCAACAAGGGTAAATGAATTGTTTGTCCAAAGAGAAGTCACGTGAGCACTGTTGTGGGTAAATGCATGTGTCTAGTGCACTCGAGGATATTTGCGTTTTCAGTCACTATGTTTTTTTTTTCCCACTGAGGGTTTTTATTTGCACCTGTGCATTACATCCCTGGAAAAAGAATCCCAGGATGTTCCCTCCTGTGTGTTTCCTTCTTGCTTCTTCGTGGTCCGTGATGCCAGCTGAGGTTGTCAGTACAATGAAGCCAGACTGGTGGGATGGTTCTGCCACTTTTCTAGATCTTTGAGCTGCACATCAGATCTGGGGCTGATGGTGCCAGACTTGTTTAACCTGCCTGTGAGGTTCATAACAATTTTGCCAGCTCTGTGATCAGCCATGCTTTCAAATTCGCCAATGGAACCATGCTTCATCATCAGAGTTAGAAACCGGACGGTGATTTTGGAGCACGGCCTGAGAAGAACCTGGCATCTGTCTCTCTTCTCAGCATTGTTGATGCTCTTGAGAGCATCAGCCAGGTCTTTCATGCGCACCGTGGTGGCACAGAAAGATGGCGGGAAGAGTCAGTTACTCTTTCAGCAAGTTTTCTTAATGGCTATGACGCTCTGGGTCTGTGCTAGAGAAGAGTAATACTATATTTAACTTCCCTATCATATTTTTCTCATCTGAACTTCTGTGTAGACTAATTCTCACTGAAGAACCAGCCTAGTGTCTGTAATTAAACCGGTACTTCATGGAATAGGTGTTCAAGCACAGGCTCTGGAGACCAACTGCCTGGGTGCACCTCCCAGCTCCACCTCCTGCTACCTCTATGATCTCAGGCAAATTACTTAATTTCACCCTGCCTCAGTCTCCTTATCTGTGAAATGGGAACAACAATAGCACTTACAGAGTTGTCGTGATGCCAAAAGAATGGATTTTTTTTTTCTAGAATGCTTACAGCAGTCCCTGATATAGACCCAGTGAGACATATATTAGTTGTTAAAGTGTTTGTTATTATTTGGACAAGTCAGTGTCTTTTTATAGAAGAGCAGATCCATTACAAAAGGCGATATCTTTTTAAAATGGCGTAACAAGGAGCCTTAGCATTCCTTAGAGGGATCTCAGGGGGTGAAAAGGGAAGACTGAAAGTGTAGGACATTTGACTCCATATATCCCCTCGAATAGGCCAGTGTGGCTTTTTGCTATTTCTTTTTTTTTTTTGAGTTGGAGTCTCGCTCTGTCGCCCAGACTGGAGTGCAGTGGCCGCTCCCGGCCACCGCAGCCTCAACCCGCTGGGCTCCGGCGATCCTTCCGCCTCAGCCTTCCGAGTAGCCGGGATTAAAGGCATGTGCTACCACGCCTGGCTGATTTTTTGATTTATTGTAGAGATGAGGTCTCGCTGCCCAGGCGGGTCTCGAACCCGCGGGCTCAGGCAATCCACTCACCTCAGCCTCCCAAAGGCACGGGATTACAGGCTGAGCCACCGAGCCCGGCTGCTTTTTGCTATTTCTAGGTTTTTGATTCTTTTTGAGCAAAGGTTTGATTATTTTAAAAAGTTTGAGACTGGGTTCAGTGCCTCACGCCTGTAATCTCAGCACTCTGGGAGGCCAAGGTGAGAGGATTCTTTGAGCCCAGGAGTTCGAGAGCAACCTGGGAAAGATAGTGAGACCTCATCTCCACAGAAAAGAGAAAATTAGCCAGGCAGGTTGGTGCATGCCTATAGTCCCAGCTACTTGGGAGGCTGAGGCAGAAGGATGGCCTGAGCCCAGGAGGTCGAGACTGTGGTAGCCATGATCATGCCACCGCACTCCAACCTGGGCCAGAATCAGACTCCAACTCAAAAAAAGAGTTTGAAATCATCCGGACACAGTATTACTGTTTTACGTATTATGTCCTGTGTATTAAAAGAGACAGATAATAGATTGGTATTACTTTTGTAATCAGAAAACATTTTTAATAAAAAAGGAGATTATGTTGTATTATTTACTCTAGGGAATAAACGATATATAAATCTGTAAGTAGTATTCCTTTATGTATGTTGATGCTGCTGAATCAAATACAAAATACTATTTAATAACCTTCAGTTGATTCCTAAATGCCTTCATATAACGTTCAGGCTCCCTGGCAAGCCCTCGAGCTGGCCTCTCCCCCATTCGTTCCCTCATCTGGCCTTGCCACATGTTTATCATTTCTGAATGGACTCCACCTTCTCATTGTTCCTTATTTTTGGATATGCTAATCCAACTTGTTTGGAAAGCCCTTTCTTTCCTTTGTCCTTTTTGGTACACTCTTACTTATCTTTCCAAATCCAGCTCAAATGTCTCTTCTTAGAAAATGCTGTCACTAAGTAAGTACTCTATGGCTAATTCCTTCAGGGTAGTTGTGGCCTATCCTGCTGCCATTGGGCACACATGATGCTATGGAGTGAATTGTGACTCTCCAAATTCATGTATTGATGCCTCAACTCCCAGTGTGAACTGGTTTAGAGAGAGGGTTTTTTAGGAGTTAATTGAGGTTAAAATGAGGTCATTTTAAAGGTGGAGCCTTAATTCAGTAGAACTGGTGCCCATATAAAAAGAGGAAAGGACGTCAGAACTCTCTCTCTCTCTCTCATTCTCTACCATGTGAGGACAGAGCAAGGAAGTGGCCACCTGCAAGCCAGGAAGAGAACCTTCACCAGGAACCAACCCCACCCCAGAATGCTGATTTTGGACTTCCCAGTCTCTAGACCTGTGAAAAAAATAAATTTCTGAGGTTTAATCCACCTAGTCTGTGTTATCTCATCATGACAGTCCGAGCAGACTAATACATATAGGTATGTCCACGTGACTTATATAAGCTATTGTACAAGATATTACACAAGACAACTATTCCCAAGGCACATAGTCACCAGATGATCTAAGGTTACCATAAAAGAAAAAACCTTAAAAACAGCTAGAGAAAGGGGCCATATTACCTATAACGGGAAACCCATCAGACCATAAGGTGACTGGAGTGTGTTCCAAATGGGTCAACATTCATTCTGATTGGTTGGCCTCTGTGCTTTTCCGGTTATAGAATGTTTTGCATATTACCCCTGCATGTAAACATATGTTCATCTGTCTACCCTTGAGACAGCAACCTTTTGTTGGAGGACAGCAACTGTGGGTTATTCACCTGTGTTTCCCAAGACACCAATAAATGTTTATTGAATGATCAAATCAACCTTATCCTTCCTCCAGAGACAGAAAGATCATTCTCTTTAGGGACATAATACCCTGGGTATTTGTACTGGATTTATTATCCTTGCCCCTATCTTGTCTTGGTTTTCTTAGTGTGGTTCTTGTGTAGGGCTAGTCCCGGGGCAGAGGGTCCTACCTCACATTAAGGGTGGGATTTGCAGAGGTAGAAAGTCAGGAGATCTGGGTGAAGAAAACTCCAGTGTTAATCCAGTGTGCATGAGCATGCATGCACGAAGAAAAAAATTTAGATCTCAAGGAAGATCTTATTTCTCTAGGGAGGTGAGGTAGAATCACAGAGACAATATAGATTCTAGAGTCAGAAGATCTGAGTTCGAGTCCCAACTCTACCACCTACTTGCAAGTATAATCTTCAGAAAGTCACTTATGCTAAGATTTAGTTTCCTTATCTGTAAAATGGGTACTCTTATTAGAGGTTATGAATTCTGGAGTGCTATTAGTTGGCATTAGTGCTATAGTGGAAATTCAATAATATTAGAATTCTGCTTTGGGTTAATCACGCCTTCTTCCCAGGAGACTTCCCAAGGAAGATACCTACATAAGGGACAAGGACAACGAAAACAACCACCATTTTATTTTTAGCTGACTTGAGGCCCAAGCTATGTGAACCTGACTCAGACCAAGCAGCTTCAAATGCAAAACTAATATAGTACACTCATTAGAACAAGGCAGAATGTACCTGGGGAGGGACAGATTCATAGAGAGAGTGTTTTTGCCTCCACACCCCAGGACCGGGGTCTCGCTGGCTGCCACGTGGAAGGAGAGACAGCAGAGAGGAAGAGAGCAGCATAGTGGGTCTTCTTCCAGAGGGGGTCTCAAAGAAGTAGAGAGAAGCTTCCAGGGTACTTTGCTGGGCCTGTCCTGGGGTTTCCTTCACACTCCTGCTGCATGGGAGAGATGTGACCACCAAGGAGGGCCACACTTATGTGCACACACTTACAAAAATAGTCTTTATTTTTTCAGCGTTTTAAGTTCACAGAAAAATTGAGCAGAACGTACGAGTTCCCATATACCCCTTCCTTTCCCTCCTCGAGTTTCCCTTGTGAATAACACGCTGCGTTAGTGTGGCATATTTGCGACCATGGATGAGCCAACATTAGTATGTTATTATTCACTAAAGTCCACAGTTTACATTAGGGTTCAGTCTTGGTGTTGCATGGGCAATGGGTTTTGACAAATGGGTTAATGACATGTGGTCACCTCTGCCCTAAACTAGGGGCTCAACCTATCCATCTCTCCCTCCCTGACTCCTTTACCCCTGACAAATGCAAATCTTTGTCTACACACTTTTTTTTTTTGAGTTAGAGTCTCACTCTGTCGCCCAGACTGGAGTGCAGTGGCCGCTCCCACCCCCCGCAGCCTCGACCTGCTGGGCTCCGGCCATCCTTCCGCCTCAGCCTTCCGAGTAGCCGTAACTACAGGCGCGCTACCACGCCCGGCTGATTTTTTGATTTGTTGTAGAGATGAGGTCTCGCCTTCCTAGGCGGGTCTTGAACCTGCGGGCTCAGACAATCCACACACCTCAACCTCCCAAAGGCGCAGGATTACAGGCTGAGCCACCGAGCCCGGCTTGTCTACACACTTTTTTTTTTTTTTTTTTGAGTTGGAGTCTCACTCTGTCGCCCAGACTGGAGTGCAGTGGCCGCTCCCAGCCACCGCAGCCTCGACCTGCTGGGCTCCGGCGATTCTTCCGCCTCAGCCTTCCGAGTAGCTGGAATTACAGGCATGCACTACCATGCCCGGCTGATTTTTTGATTTATTGTAGAGATGAGGTCTTGCTGCCCAGGCGGGTCTCGAACCCGCGGGCTCAGGCAATCCACTCACCTCAGCCTCCCAAAGGCGCGGGATTACAGGCTGAGCCACCGAGCCCGGCTTGTCTACACACTTTTAATGCGCCCTATCCCTGCCAACTAGCAGACACACCATTCTCCGCATCTGAAATCTGACCATTCCCTTCTAACTTTCCCCCGGGTGAAGGTCAGCAGTAAAGGCTGGAAAGTTTTCCTCTCCCTAGAGGCCCACACTGTCTTGCTTCCCCACCAGAGGATTATAGTATGAATAATAATGTCTACCCCACACGGTTGTTATAAGGATCAAATATGTGAAAAAAAAATCAACTCTACAGATGTTAACTATCACTGGAGTCTTTAATTTTGGTTTTGGATAACTCCATCAGAGGTAAGTAAGTATTTCTTTTACTTTGCAAAAGTGTTTGCTAAGCAAATTGGGGACTGCAGGGGAATATTTAACTTAGAGAATGAGCTTTTTAAAAACAATGAGCAGTTGCCATTTGGGAATGAATGTGTCGCCCAACTGAGCCATCCTCCAGGCTTAGTCTTCACCTCCTGTTCCCTCTAAGCTCATCCATACTCATTTAGCTTTCTGACTTAGCTTCCTTCTTGCTGGATACGTTTCAGATCTGTCTACAGCAATTTCCCGTCACCTGAGTCATGGTCAGTGTTTCCAGTTGTCTCCTGAACAGGTCTCAGATGTCCCATCTTCATCTCAAATTCAGAAGGGTCAAAACCAGCTTCTCTGGGGATGTGAAGAAATCGGATCCCTTGTGCCCTGTTGGTGGAATGTCAAATGGCACAGCTGCTATAGAAAACAGTATGGAGGGTCCGCAGAGAATTAAAACTGGAATTATCATAGGATCCAACAATTCCAATACTGGGCACATACGCAAAACAGTTGAAAGAAGAGACTTTGGCAGGTATTCTGCACTCATGTTCACAGCAGCATTATTTACAATAGCTGAAAGGTGGAAACAGCCCAAGTGTCTATGGATGGAAAAATGGATAAACCAAATGTGGTATATCCATACAATAGCATATTGTTTAGCCCTAGAGAGGAAGGGAATTCTGACATGAGCAATGTTAGGGCACACTCCTAGCGGGTCCTCTGGAATGTTAGGTCAGGTCCGCTGGGGGTATGGGGTGTCTGGTGTGCGACCTGATGCCTCATGAAAAATGCAAAGAATTGCACAGGATTAGAAAATATAGTTTATTTAAAAAGTCAATTAGACAGAGAAAGGGAGAGAAAGTGGAGATTCGCCCCCTCAAGGTAGGGGAGGGAGGCAAAACCAGGAAACATGGTGACAGCCATAGCTCAAAGGGCACGTGACCACACCAGAGTCTAGTAAGGCAATGGCAGATGGTTGCTCATAGCTGAGTCCTTTTAACCCTTCCCTTTGATGAGGGAAAATCATTAAGGCGATTGGGTGGTGGCCTGCTCCACATCATCACGAAGGGCAGGTAAGCGTTGGCACTGATGTCAGGTGATGGACAGCAGGCAGGTGGGTGGGTTAGTTGCACGATTGCTGCCATGGTGGTGGGCTAAATGGGAGGAGACAAGGGGAGGGGGCTTTCCTGCCCTCCCCTTGCCATATTTCTGCCTCCTGAAGATTAGGAATGAGGGGCTTATGATTTTCTGCAAGCCATGCTAATTGCAGTCCACTTTTTCTTTTCTTAACAGTGGGCTTAAAATATTCAATAAACCATGTTATAAACAGACATGCTGTCACCCAGGTTTTGTTGTTCCGTTTGTAAAGCACAGAATAGATTTGGCAAAAAAGGTGGTCTTATTGTCATTTCTATGGCTTCAGCCAGCTAAGGGGTCTGAAAGTTTCTTAGAGATTATTATGTTAAACTATATATTGAATGGTCGGGTGTTGGGCTGTCCTTGTCTTGCATCTGATGGAGATTTGCCGAAGGGGTGGAATAGGCTGCCGTGTTGGCCTGCAGTGAAAAGTCTGAACGCTTCCTAAAACCTGTCTATTGGAAATTTATCTATACACGTCTAACCTGTGTTAGATTCAAAGTGTGTCAGGAGTAAAGTCTAACCAAAATGGTTGTGCTGAGGCAAAAAGACTACGCTAAACTAAACTTATTCTAGGTTTCTATAGGTACCTCCTTTCAGGCTACAACATGGATAAACCTTGAAGACATCATCCTAAGCGAAATAAGCCAGACATAAAGGACAAATACTTTGTGATTCTACTTATATGAGACACCTAGACTAATCAAATCAGATACAGAAAAAAGAACAATGGTTGCGGGGGCTGGGGGAAGGGAGGAATGGGGAATTGCTATTTTTTTTTTTCTTTTTTCCATGTTGGAGTCTCACTCTGTCCCGGCCACCGCAGCCTCGACCTGCTGGGCTCCGGTGATCCTTCTGCCTCAGCCTTCCAAGTAGCTGGAACTACAGGCGCGCGCTACCACGCCCGGCTCATTTTGAGTTATTGTAGAGATGAGGTCTCACCAAGTTGCCCAGGAGGGTCTCGAACTCGTGGCTCAGGTAATTCACTCACCTCGGCTTCCCAAAGCGCAGGATTACAGGCTGAGCCACCGAGCCCTGCCGGGAATTGCTGTTTAATGGGGACAGAGCTTCAGTTTTGCAAGATGCAAAGAGTTCTGGAAATTGATTTCTTAACAGTGGGAACTACTCACTTAAAAATGGATAAGATGGTCAATATAATGTTGACTGTGGGTGTGAGTTTCTTTATGCATAGTTTACTACAATGGCAAAAGAATCTAGCTTTTCATCTCAGTTCAAAAGAGACTCATCAGAGCCTAGCGAGGAGGGCGGAGCGTGGTGGGTAACAGCGTGGGACTTGGGACTTGGGTGCTCAATCTGAGTCCCAGCTCCCTGAGACCTTGGGGCAAGTTCCCTGACTTCTCTATGCCTGTATTTCCTTGTCTGTTCAGTCTAGATAGTAGTACCTACGTGACAAAGTTGCCATGAGGATTCAATGAGTTAACCCACATACAGGGTTTAGAAGGATAGGTGGCCTATGGTACCCGCTCACTGACTGCCACTTATTATTATTATTATCATTATTATTTATTTATTTATTTTTGAGTTGGAGTCTCACTCTGTCACCCAGATTGGAGTGCAGCGGCCGCTCCCGGCCACCGCAGCCTCGACCTGCTGGGCTCCGGCGATCCTTCCGCCTCAGCCTTCCAAGTGGCTGGAACTACAGGCGTGCACTACCATGCCTGGCTAATTTTTGATTTATTGTAGAGACGAGGTCTTGCTGCCCAGGTGGGTCTCGAACCCGCGGGCTCAGGGAATCCACTCACCTCAGCCTCCCAAAGATGCGGGATTACAGGCTGAGCCACCGAGCCGGGCTCACTTTCTTTTTAAAACCTTTCCTGGTCATGACAACCTGCAGGAATTGTCCTCTTTCCCCAATAGTCATGGTGTTCATAGACTATAGCACTCACTCAGATACTATAGCTTCTGTGTGTTTTAGGAATAGTCACATCGATGTCATCGGCCACTGGAAAGGAGTGTGAAATGCTTAAATGGTGGAACCTATGGGGAGTTGGATCCAGCAAAGGAGCATTTGTGTTTTATACGGTGTGTGCTGGGTTCCCCTGAAAGCAGAACATCAGATAAGGACTTGGGTGCAGATCATTTATTTGGGAAGTAATTTCAGGGAGCAGGAGAAAGGGGGTGAGCAGGATGAGGGAAGGAGAAGCCAACAGAAGTGGATGCTATTGATATGGAGACCCGCTATTGTCCGTCCATATTGCTAGAGTCCCTAGAGAATGATATGGCGAGGAAGTGAGCTGACCTGCGCACACCCACTTTCCTGGCTCTCCCAGGAAATAATTTCAAAGAATCCTTAACTTCCCTGCAGACTGCGCCCAATTAACTGAGAGAAATCAATTCCCATTTACTCTTTTCTTAATAATCATAGGTTTGAATAATATAACATCAAGGTAATTATCAGTTTTGTGATTTGTATAACTTTCGCATCAATGTAATCATAAGTCTTGTAATTTGTATAACTTTTTGCGCATAATATATAGCAACGTATAATGTCTTAGGCCCTGTTAACTCCCTTTACAAGCTAGATTAATGCTTCTGCCCAGTGTTACTTTATGTTTCTGCCCAGTGTTACTGATAAAAAGCTGTGAGAACTGGGAACTGGTACCAGGAAATGTGAACCATAAAATGTTATGATTGACAAAATGCGGCTATAATGCAGGTTCTGTACAACGCTCTGATGGTCACGTGGTCGACCTAGGGGTATCAACAACCCTAAACTTATAAAAGCAGACTATACAACTTAAAGGGTGAGCAGAAACATTTCAGAAAGACCTGGCATCTAGTTCTGCTTTCTGGATTCGAACTCAGAAATAAAAAACTCTCTACCAGTTCCCTGATGTATTGGTATCCAGGGAGAGCAGCTGAGTGTTACTCAGATATTCTAAAAGTCACTGCCACGGGCAGCTGGGGTTTGATGCTGTCCAATGTCTACCAAGGGTCATCAAGAAAGCCTTTCAGAATTGTCTTCCTGAGAATTTACCGCCAGAATGTGGACATGAATCCTCGTTTCTGTTCTCACTGGTTGAGGTTGCTTCCGGGAGTGTTAACTTCCTGGCATGTCTGGGTTGCCAGGTGCACTTGGTCAGGCTCCTGTTGGTGTCTGATGGCATCCAAGAAGCCTTGGGGCAAAGACTTTGGGCAAAGTCCTGTCAGCAAAGCCTTCATGGAATACACAACACAACTTTCCCCACAGGGTGGCAAAGATGGCCGCTAGCTAACTATTCCAGACTTAACAGTCTAGCTGCCAGGGAAACTCATTCAAAGGAGATGGCTTCTTTTCGGATAGTTTTGGCTAGAGTCTCAGAATGGTCTCTAATCATCCATGTTGAGGTCCTGTGCCCACGCTGAAAGGTTTCCTCGGTCAGGGTATTTTCCAGTTTGAAAAGCTTGGGTCAGTTGTCTCCCAAAAAACGAGGACTGCAGGTCAGGAAGGAGCAGTTCCCCAAGGAGATGCCTGTGATATCTGTAGCTTCCACTTCTCAAATGAATCTGTAGGAAATGATGCAATTACAAAAACTGTTAAATAAAAAACAAAGTTCCCCAAACCAAATCTGTTATTTTATAATTTTCATTATGTAATAATTTCTCCAATAAATAACTTGAGTTGATATAAGGTCAAATAGATGGGAGGGGTATGGAGGGTATTGTCGGACAGTGCTCTTGTTAGATTTGCTAGAAGTTCTTTTCTTCCTAACATTTTGCTCTTTCTCTGCAATATTTTCAACATTTTGTCAAAGCCAGATCTAATTTGCCAACTGTCATTCAAACCACCACCCTGGTCCTACAGTGTAGGAGGAACAACTGACCTTGGCTCCATTCCTTCTTCCTGTGCAGTGTACTTGTAATGCTCAGAATGCCTGTCAGATGAGGAGAGCTATGTTGCCATTATTATCTAGTCTAAAGACGTCTTTCTTTGTTGACTTTGTTTGCTTAAAAATGTCTATTTAGGTTTGGGCATGGTGGCTCACTCCTGTAATCCCAACACTTTTGGAGGCAGAGGCAGAAGGATCCTTTGAACTCAGGCATATGAGACCAGCCTGAACGACACACAAGGCCTTGTCGCTACAAAAAAATTTTTAAAAAAATTAGGTGGATGTGGTGGCACATACCCATAGTCCCAGCTATGCAAGAGGCTGAGGTGGAAGGATCACCTGAGCCCAAGAGTTTGAGGCTGCAGTGAGCTATAATGGCATCATTGCACCCCGGCCTGGGCAACAGAGTGAGACCCTGACTCAGACACAAAAAGTATCTATTTGGAAAGTATTACAATCTGCATTTATTAACCATTTATTATGTGCGAAGTGCTTTTAATATTATCTCAATTAATTTTCACAGCAACTCCCCAAAATACGTATTATTAGGTTTCTCTGAGAAATCTGGCATTTAGAAGAATTAAGCCTACCCAAGGTCTACCCATGTCCTTGCTGTCACACCAAAAACACCTGGAAAACTCCCATGTGGCTTATCTGTGACCTTTGTTTTTAAACATTTTAATTTATTTATTTACTATAAAGATGTGGGGTACAATTCAGGGTTAGGTATACAAACATTGATTATACAGGTACCCTTGCTGATGAGGTATGCCTCTCCCTCCCCTAGCAGCTTTCCTCAACTGCCAGTCACCACCCCCCAACCCCGACAGTTTCCCACTACTGCCAAATGCTTTCTTATAGTATTATAATTGTTCAAGGTCCACTTATGAGTGTATCTGTGACCTTTTAAAGCTATCGCTTGCACTTAAGTAAGGACAGGCTTCCAGGTTGGTTTGACTCAGTCACGTGCTTGAGACTCAGTCTCTTTCAGTCTGCATGTTTTGCCTTCTGTAGAGCTTCATCTTTGGGACCAAGGGCAGCTCTTTGCTTGTTTTTCCAAATCCAAAGTGAGGACACTCAGCAGAGTAAAAATGCTCCTTTTACAGAAGCCTCAGCAACCTCGCTGAACGACATTGGCCAGCAGACAACGTGCCCATTTCTGAAGCGGTAACTGAGGCCGGTGGCTAGCACACAGAATGCATTCAATAGATAGACACTTGTGAAGTAAATGAATATTTATTGTGCAGGGTCATTTTGAGGGCTAAATGGGATAATATCATCGATACATCGTGTTTGGCAGGATGCCTGACACAGACTGTGCTCAACAGGTGGACCCCTGTTATTACCATTATGGGAGCAGCAAGAGGGGAGGGTGGGAACCGGGGCTGTGGATTCCCACAGGATGGGGCGGATGGAATTGGCCTTGACTGCATACACTACCCTGCCTGGCCTCTCTGTTGGATCCGGCTTCTTTTTTTCTGTCTTGTTGCCAGGGGAAGGCCCATGATTTCTGGTCATATGTGGTGGTGAATCACTGAGCTTTGAGGTTGATACTGCAGACCAGGCTGGGTAATGCCCGCTAGGGGACAGAAAATGATCAGAAATGACAGTGGACCTGTCTCTACTCCCCCTTTGCCAAGCATGTCCCCAACTGTCAGAGAATGCACGGGGGCGGGGATGGGGGGTAACTTCTCTGGGTTTGGTTCACTTCAAACTCACTTAAAATTGGCTGGAGCTGCCCAACCAATCAGAGCTGTCTGCTCTGCCTTTGGCCCATGACCCAGATCCCTCCCGCCAGAAGTAAGCTACAAGAAGAGCAGGAAGACGCCCTTTGCTTCCATGAGGACAGCTGCATCTGCAGTGGGGAGTCCCTTCGCCTTCCCAGGCCGCCCCTTGCCCTCGCCTCCCCCTGTTTCCGCCCCCTGAAGATTAGGAACGAGGGGCTTATGATTTTCTGCAAGCCATGTTAATTGCACTCCACATTTTCTTTTCTTTTCTTTTCTCTTGGCTTCTTAAACCCCATCCAACTTGTCACCCAGGTGCTGGGCTCGGGCAGAGCCAGTTTTAAAAGGAGGGAGGAAATACCCGTGGTGCTCCAGGAGCCTAATTACTTTCAGGCAGGCTGGCGTGTTCATTTGTACTCTCTGCATGGTCCTAACATGGGCTCTGTTTGGAAGTTGGCTGCAACAGGAACTGGCTCCCTGTGGGGATTTGATGGGAGGCTGGAGGGAAGGAGGGAGGACAAGGGACACTGAGGAGGAAAGAGAAATAGAAAAGCGTAAAGTGAACACAGTGCCTGCTGGCATCTCATCTTGTCTTTTTTTTGTAGATGGAAGGAACTTACCCAAGTGCCCCAGCTAAGAGTGGGGTGGTGCATCTAGCCTGGAGGTGCCCATCTTCAAAACTCTAGAGTGAACTCTGGTCCTGTGTCACACCCCATGGGAAAAGGATTCCAGGGTCAAGTGATTTGGAAACCTGGCGCAATCTTTCTCCCTCCATGAGAGATTCAGGGTTTGCAATAGGAAATTAAAGATTCTGAAGAATCTGGCATTACAAAAAAAGTCTATCTGGCTTGCTTTAATCTGGCAATTCTCAACCTATGCAACACCCCCCCCTTTTTTGTAAATACAGGGTCTGATGATTAAATTCGAGAACTCACCCTAGAAAAAGCGCTCCATACCTCATTGCTGAGTATCACGATGGTCATCTCTGAAGCACTCCCCTTGGGAAGCTATGCACCGATGCCAGTGCCTGGTCCACCTGTTAAAGCAATTGTGGAACTCTTTTTCTAGAACGACCATCAGAGCTGTTGTTGTGAGAATGTTGGAGCTTGAATTAGAGCAGTGAATAAACATTAAATTTCTTGTTAAAATGGGCAAGAGTGGAAGTGAAATCAGGGACATGTTAGTCCAAGATGATGGGGACAATGTCATGAAGAAAATGGCAGTGTACAAATGGATTAAATGTTTTTCTGAGAGGAGAGAAAGTGACACTGATGAAGACCGGTTAGGGCAGACAGTAACAAGCAAAACTCACAAAAATATTCCAAAAATCCATCGAATTGTGTGCCAAAATCATCAGCTGACTATGAGAAGCATAGCAGACCAAATAAAAGTTGATAGAGAAACAGGAAAATCTTCACTGGGAACCTTGGCATGAGAGAGGTGTGTGCAAAAATGGTCCTGAAGGAGTTCTTGCATCATGACAATGCACCAGCTCACACAGCACTGTCTGTGAGGGAGTTTTTAGCCAGTAAACAAATAACCATATTGGAACACCCTCCCTACTCACCTGGTCTGGCCTCCAATGACTTTTTTCTTTACCTGAAGATAAAGCAAATATTGAAAGGAAGACATTTTGATGGCATTCAGGGCGATATGATGGCAGCTGTGATGGCCACTCTAGAAAAGGAGTTCCAACATTTCTTTGATGGGTGAACTAGGTGCTGGCATTGGTGCCTAGCTGCCCAGGGGAGTACTTTGAAGGTGACCACAGTGATATTCTGCAATGAAATATGGAGCACTTTTTCTAGGATGAGTTCATGAACTTAATTGGCAGGTCTTGCAAATGTGTGTGTATATATATATGTACAAATACACACACACACATATATACATGCCTCTCTCTCTCTCCTGCTCTCTCAAAACTATGAATTCATATATATGCTTCCAATTCCAACTTAACACCAGTGAGTTCATTCCAACCTTTTCCATATTTGAAACTCTCTACTTTTTGACAGCGTGTAAACTAAGTCTCACTTGTTCAATCCCAGAATACATATCAAATAATTTTGGAGTTGCTAATCTATACCACTGTGAAAAACAAACTCATGGCTTGAAGTCCAGAATTTGTTTACCGTTCTTTTTGTCTTTAGCCTGAAGGTATTTAGTGTTCACGACTTATGTAGGTTCTTTTACCGCCTGTCTTAAGTTCAGTTACGCTCTTCGCTTGCAATTCAGTCAGGTTTACTTGTTTCTGCTTGCATTCTGTTTTGCTTTTTCTCCCCTGACCCTGTTGATTTTTCTTCCTTGAGTGAAGCACAATAGGGTTATAATAGTCAAAACTATGCAAATGATACATCCAGATAAATGTCATTCTCCCATCTCTTCCATTTCACTCCTGTCCATCCATCCTTTCTGTTCCATTCCCATCACATATACCTAACTATGTCATTCATTTCTGTTTTCTTGTTCTGGCGATTCTTTTTGCTCCAGTTAGCAGATATGTTTGCAGAAATCTCTTTTTTATTAGTCAGAGTTCTCCAGATAAACAAAACTCATAGAAAAACACACACACACACACACACACACACACACACACACTCATATATATGTACACATATGGGAGAGGATTTATTAGGAGAATTGACTCACGTGAGTATGGGGGTTGAGTCCTACGATAGGTCCTGTGTCAGCTGGAGAATCAGGGAAGCCAATGATGCAACTCTCAGCCTGCAACCAAAGGCCTGAGAAATTCAGAAGATGCTGACATAAGCCCCAGAGTCCAAAGGTCAACCTGGAGTTCAGATGTCCAAGAGCAGGAGAAGAACGGTATCCCAGCCTCAGGAGACAGAGAATTCTCCTTTCCTCTGCCTCTTTGTTTTGCTAGGGCCCGCAGCCAATTGGATGGTGTCCGCCCTCATTGGGTGAGTGTGGATTCTTCTTACTTACTCCACCGATTCAGATGCCAGTCTCTTCTGGAAACACCTTCACAGATACACCCATAAATAGTGTTTTACCGGCTATTTGGGTACCCCCCCTTTTTTGAGTTGGAGTCTCACTCTTGTCGCCCAGGCTCAAGTGCAGTGGCACACTCATGGCCACCGCAGCCTCGACCTGCTGGACTCAAGCGAGCCTTCCACCTCAGCCTTCCAAGTAGCTGGAATTACAGATGCATGCCACCATGCCCGGCTAGTTTTCATGATTTATTGTAGAGACGAGGTCTCACCAAGTTACCCAGGCTGGTCTCGAATCCCTGAGCTCAGGCAATTCTCTTGCCTCATTCTCCCAAAGTGCTGGGATTACAGGCTGAGCCACTGTGCCTGGCCCTTATTTTTTTCAAATGTTTACCCAGTCGTCCCAGTACCATTTATTAAAAAGTCAGTTTTTGCCTCTGAGCGTGTTTTTCAAACATGCTTACAGAGCAGTCAGTTTGGCTAGATAAGAAGCTTGGCCAGAGTTTCTGGCTAGAATCTACTGCCCAGATTTATTTCCATCTTTATTGAAGTGACTTTGACTGCTGGCTGCCAGCCAAGCACCTGTCCACGCTGGCTTGGTGATGACAGGTCTGTTGCAAGGCAAGGCCAAAAGGCCAGTTTTGGCATCAGAACTGTGCCCTCAGGCCTTGTGGACTGGGTCCCAGGGTAACTTTTCAATCCGTAACCTCTGGTGATTTACACATGTTGAAACTTCACCAGCTGCTCTTGTTCTAAATTCAGATGACCCGGTGAAGAGGAGGAGAAATGGTTAGACCAAGAAAAAGAACATTTCTTCTCTCTGCTTGCTCTTAGAGTTCTCATTCATCTGGACTGATGTTGGATTGGAAAAACTGAATGTATATTCAGTTCTTTACGCAGTGAGTGTTTATTGAATACCTACTGTATGCTAGTACCTGGGGCTAGCCTTGGACAAGGTACAGTCCTGGCTTCCTGGAGCTTATGGTCCAATGGGGAGGGCTCAGACAGCAATGGCTAATAAAGCTGATATGTCAATAGATAATAATAGCTCTGTGTAAAGAGATACAGTTCCATGGAAAACATGAAAAAGATAAATCTATGTGGTAGGAAGTTTGCAATATGAGAGCGAAGTCCACAGAAAAGCTTTTAAGACAGTCTTTTAAAATTTTTTAAATTTCTTGTTATTTTAAAGATGTGGGGTACAGTTCAGGATTAGGTATACAAGTGGTCATTGTACGGGTAAAGCTTGGGCCTCCCTTTGGTCCCCACTTCGCCTGGTTTGAGATCAGGTATCCTTATTGATGTTGTACCTCCCCACCCAGCAGTATCTCGGTACTGCCAATCCCTCTCTTATAGGATTATGGCAAATGTTTAGGGTCTGCTTATGAGTGAGAACCTGTGGCACTCTGTTCTTTGTTTCTGCGATAGATCACTGAGCATGATAGACTCTAATCCATCCAAGTTGCTGTGAAGTTCATATGTTTGTCCTTCTTTATGGCTGTGTAATCTTCCATTGTGTATGTGTGTGTGCGTGCGTGTGTGTGTGTGTGTGCACGCGTGCGTGTGTGTATCTCACATTTTTTTAATCCAGTGCAGTTTTGATGGGCAGCACGGTTGGGTCCATGTTTCCGCTATCGTGGATAGTGCTGCAATAAACATGCGCGTGCAGGTAGGATAGACTTTTTTCAGTAATAATACAAATAGGTACTGTTCTATGGTTAGAAAATCCATTCGTCTATGTGTCTTATCTGAGCTTCAACGCGCCAGCATCTGAAAGGAACGGATGTTACCCTCATTTTGCAAATAAGGACATTAAGGTCTGGGGAAATTAGCCCACAGAGTACATAACTGGCATGCGAGTCCAGAGCTTCTGGTTCCAGTGTCTGTTCTTTCCCTGTTGTAGCCTACCCTCTCCGGGTATGTTTAGTGGCTTACTTTTCCTGGGAGAGCAAAGAAGCTGACATGCATAGTCTGAATTTTTGGGGTGTGGCCCACTGTCCCTAGACCCCTTCGGAGTAGGTAAAAACCCGACAGAAATTCGCTTCTTGTCCTTCCCCTTGTAAACCCTTGTCTCCATTTTTCTTTTGCTCTTCAGTTTTCTCTTTCAAAGGTGGGAACAAGACTGGGCTCGGTGGCTCAGCCTGGAATCCCATCGGCATTTTGGGAGGCCAAGGTGAGAGAACTGCCCGAGCCCAGGGGTTCAAGACCAGCCCGGGCAACTTGGCCAGACCTCATCACTACGATCAATAAAAAAATCAGCTGGGTGTGGTGGTGCATGCATGTAGTACCAGCCACTTGGAAGTCTGAGGCGGAAGGATTGCCTGAGCCCGGCGGGTCGAGGCTGGGGTGGCCGTGAGCGTGCCACTGCACTTCAGCCTGGGCAATGGAGTGAGACTCCAACTTAAAAAAAATGGTGGGAATAATAATAGTCATAAGTCTCTGTTAGAGGGCTGATGGAGAAACAAGAGAGAAAATGCATGTGACATAGGTAGGACATTATACAAGACTACCCCAACCTGGGTGATGACTGTAATTTTCTCAGCTGTGTGCACTCACAAAAAACAGAACACAATAGCCAATAATAGCTCCTATGCTTTGATTGGTTGCTGCGTGCCTGCAGTTGGGTCAGGCACTTTATATTCAATATTTCACTTAGTCCTTGCGGCAACCTTGCGAGGGGAGACCCCTCCTCCCCGTTTTATACAAGAAGAAACTCAGAAAGGTGGAATCATACAACCAGGATTTGAATCCAGCACGCCACCAAAAACCTGCACTGGATAAAAATCAGGGACAAGAAAATCTTCTGGTTCCTTCTACCCCATGCTCTCTGCCTGCCATGAACCTTACTTCCTGACTACCAGTCTTTCCCCGACTATACCTGTCTGTTCGTCACACCCAACCCCTGAGGTTCAGACGGGGGAGTTTGGTCCCTCCTAGGCCTAGGGAGAAGCTGACAGGCCCCTTGAGCCATGGCCCCTTTGAAGGGCAGTATGCGTGCAGGTCTCCCAAACCAGAGAGTGGACGCTGTCAGCTCTGAGGGGTGAAACTAGGTTGGAAGAGGACAAAGGTGGCAGCGGCCTCTTGAATGAGCACAGGGATGTCTGGGGTTGGGTCGTCTCAGCCTCGCTGAATCCGGTGTTTCTGCTGCCACCCCATGCCACGTCATGACTCTCTTTGGCTTCGTCTGAAAGCCTAGAGATGCCCCAGGGATATTCGGAATGTTTGACGCCCTTCGGTTGCTTGTCTTTTCTTGGAAGATGTGGGTTCTCAGGGGCACGTCAGAAGGGTTTGGGCACAAGGGAGAGAAGTGAGACCGGATCCAGATGCGCCGAAAGGGATCTGTGGATAGCTTATGAAGCTGTGGGGAGGTGTGATAGAATAAGTTGGGCCCTGCAACAAACCAGCCCTTGGGAGAGCTGTGGCCGATTCTGTGAAATTATCAAGCGATGCATCAGCAGGGAAAATGTCATGGTTTGCATCGTTTCACCCCATGGGAATATCTGCCAAATTTAATGCACTATAAATTGAGGGAGAAACATGCACATATAATGAAAAGGTTCCTTGTTCATACTAGTTCCCCCTGGGCTGACCCCCTAGTACGTCCCAGATGGTTTATGTTCACATTAAACATTAAATTATTTAATTGACGCACAATAATTGCACATATGTTTGGGGTGTATGTGATGGATACATGCATACGATGGGTAAAGATCACATGGGGGTATTTGAAATATCCATTCCCTCGATCATTTATTGTTTATTTTTTGTGTTGGAAGCATTTCAAGTTGTCTCTTCTGGCTATTTTGAAATACACAGCAAATGACTGTAACTATCGGTGGCTCAGCCTGTAATCCCACGCCTTTGGGAGGCTGAGGTGAGTGGATTGCCTGAGCCCGCGGGTTCGAGACCCGCCTGGGCGGCGAGACCTCATCTCTACAATAAATAAAAAAATCAGCCGGGCGTGGTAGCGCGTGCCTGTAATTCCAGCTACTCGGAAGACTGAGGCGGAAGGATTGCCGGAGGCCAGCAGGTCGAGGCTGCGGTGGCCGGGAGCGGCCATTGCACTCCAGTCTGGGCGACTGAGTGAGACTCCAACTCAAAAAAAAAAAAAAAAAAATGACTGTAATGATAGTTAGCCTACTGTGCGATCAAATACTAGAACTTATTCCTTGTATCTAATCATATGTGTGTATCCACTTAACAACATCTCTTCGTCCCCACCCTCCATGCCTTCCTCACACTTGCCCGCCCCTGGTAACCATCATTCTCCTTGGTACCTGTAGAAAAGCAAGCCTTAGAGCTCTCTATTATGCAGTCATAAAGAAGGACAAAATTATAAACTTTGCATTTACTTGGATGACCTTAGAGGCTGTGATACTGAGTGATCTATCACAGCAACACAGAACCGAGTATCACATGTTCTCACTCCTAAGTGGGAGGACCTTGAACAACTATCATAATACTATAAGAAAGGAATTGGCAATAGTGGGAAACTGACAGGGGAGTGGGGGGGTGGGGTATGGGACTGGCAGAAATGGGAAACTGAGGCACAGGGGGGCAGGGCACACCTCATCAACAAAGGTACCTGCATAATGAACACTTATACATCTAACCCTGAATCGTACCCCACATATTAAAAAAAAATTAAAAAGTAAAAAAAGAAAACAAGCTCTCTCATATAAATGAGAACGTGGGATATTTGTCTTCTGTGTCTGGTTTATTTCTCTTCATATGATGACATCCGGTTTCATCCATATTCCTGAAAATGACAGGATTTCATTTTTTAAATGGTCAAATAGTATTCCATTGTGAATATATTCATATTTTCTTTATCCATTCAATTATTGATGGGACATTTGGGTTGATTCCATAACTTGACTATTGTGGACAGTGCTACAATGAACATAAGGGTGCAGCTATCCCTTTGACATGCTGATTTCCTTTCCTTTGTATATGTACTCATAGAATTGCTGGACTATATGGTGTTTTTTTTTTTTTTTTGAGAAATTGCCATACTGTTTCCCATAGTAGCTGTATTGGTTTACATTTCCACAAACAGTGTGTAAGAGTTCCCTTTTCGCTGCATCCTTGCCAGAGTCTGTTATTTTTTGTCTTTTTCATAATAGCCTTTTAGATTGTGGTTTTTGATTTGCATTTGCCTGATGATTAGTGATATTGAACATTTTTTCATATACCTGTTGCCATTTGTATGTCTTCTTTTGAGAAATACCAATTGAGATCCTTTGCCCACCTTTTTTTTTTTTTTTTTGAGTTCGAGTCTCACTCTGTCCCCCAGGCTGGTGTCACAACTACCCTGGTGTCAACCTGCTGGGCTCCGGCGATCCTTTCACCTCAGTCTTCCAAGTAGCCGGAACTATAGGTGCACGCTACCATGCCCGGTTAATTTTTTTAAAATTTATTGTAGAGACAAGGTCTCATCAAGTTGCCTGGACTAGTCTCGAACTCACAGGCTCAGGCGATCCACTCACCTTGGCCTCCCAAAGTGCTGGGATTACAGGCTGAGCCACCAAGCCCGACCCAGATCCTTTGCCCACCTGTTAATGGGAGTATCTATCTATCTAACATCTATCAACTGGTTTATTTTTGAGTTGGGATCCCCCTCTGTCACCCGGGCTGGAGTGCAGTGGCATGATCATGGCTCACTGCAGCCTCAACCTCCCGGGCTCAGGCAATCCTTCTGCTTCAGCCTCCTGAGTAGCTGGGCCGGCAGACACACACCACCATGCCTGACTAATTAAAAAAATTTTTTTTTGGTAGAGTCAGGGTCTTGGTATGCTGCCTAGGTCAGTCATGATTTCCTGGGCTTGAGCAATCCTCCTGCCTTGCTCTCCCAAAATACTGGTTGCAGGCATGAACCACCACACCTGGCTTATTATTTCCTTTTTTGGTTGTTGAGTTGTTTGAGTTCCTTGTGCATTCTGGATATTCGCTCCTTGTCAGATGATTAGTGCGCAAGTATCTTCTGCCATTCTACGGGTTGTCACTTCATTCTTTTGACTGCTGCTTCTGCTCTGCAGAAGCTTTTAGTTTTATGGTCTCATTTGTCTATTTTTGTTTTTACTTCCTGTGCCTTTGAAGGCTTAGGCATAAACTCGTTGCTTAGACCAATGTCGTAAAGTATTTCCCCTACTTATTCTGCAAGTGGTTTTGGATCTTATTTAATCCATCTTTTGTTGATTTTTAAGACTTTAATCCATCTTTAATCCATCTTTAGTTGATTTTTGTAATGAGAGATAGGGTCTAGTTTCACGTTTTGGCATATGGATATCCAGTTTTTCTAGCGCCATTTATTGAAGAGTGTGTCTTTTCCTCACTGTATGTCAGCTGGTTATAAATGTGTACATTTATTTCTGTGTTGTAGTTTCTGTTCCATTGGTTTATGTGCCTGTTTTTATATCAATACCATGCTGTTTTGATTACTATAGCTTTGTAGTATATTTTGAAGTGAGGTAATGTGTTTCTTCTAGTTTTGTTCTTTTTATCCAGCATTGTTTAGGCTATTTGGGGTCTTTTGTGGCTCTGTGAAAATTTTATATATATTAAAAATTATATAACATATTTTACATATAATTCTTATGAAGAATGCTATTAGTATTTTGTTAGGGATTCTATTGACTGTAGATTGCTTTGAGTAATATGGTCATTTTTCTAATTATTTTGATCCATGAGCATGGGATATCTTTCCATTTGTTTGTGTTCTTTTCCATTTCTTTCATCAGTGTTTAGTAGTTTTTACTGTAGAGGTGACTCACCTTCTTGGTTAAATTATTCCCAGGTACTTTTTTTATCTATTGTAAATGAGCTTGCATTCTTGCTCTCTTTCCAGCTAGTTCAATATTGGTATATAGAAACATTCCTGATTTTTATGTGTTGATTTTGTATCTTATAACTTTACTGAATTTGTTTATCAGTCTTAAGAGTTTTTTTTTTTGGTGGAGTCTTTAGGTTTTTCTTATCTAATAGTATATTGTCTGCAAACAGGAACAATTTAGCTTCTTCCTTTCCAGTTTGGATGCTGTTTATTTCTTTCTCTTGCCTGACTTCTCTGGCTAGGACTTCCAATACTATTTGAGTAAGAATAATCCGCGAAAGCAGACATCCTTGTCTTGTTCCAGTTCTCACAGGGAAGGCTTTCAGCCATTCCCCATTCACATTAGTCGTGGGCTTGGCACAAATGGCCTTTATTGTTTTGAGGCATATTCTTTCTATGCTTACTGCTGAGTTTTTATCAGGAAGAGATGTTGAATTTTATCAAATACTTTTGCTGTCTCTGTTGAAACTATCGTTTGGTTTTTGTCCTTCATTCTTTCATGTGATGTATCACTTTTATTGATTTGCATACCATCCCTGCATTTCTGGGATAAATCCCACTTGATCATGATGCATTATCTTTTTGGTGTGCTGTTAGATTTGGTTTGATAGCATCTTGTTGAGGATTTTTTTTTTTGACTTGGAGTCACTCCATTGCCCAGGCCGGAATGCAGTGGCACGCTCACAGCCACCCCAGCCTCAACCCACTGGGCTCAGGTGATCCTTCCAAGTAGCTGGAACTACAGGCGTGGGCTACCATGCCTGGTTAATTTTTTTAAATATATATTTTAGAGACGAGGTCTCACCAGGTTGCCCAGGCTGGTCTTAAACCCCTGGGCTCAGGCAATCCTCTTGCCTTGGTCTCCCAAAGTGCTGGAATTACGGACTTGAGCCACCATGCCTGATCTGTTCTGGTCTTGAAGATTTCTTTCCTTTTACTAATCTATGGTTTCGTTGGTTCTTGTCTTTCTGTTTCCTTGAGGTGCACCATTAAGCTGTTTGTTTGAAATCTTTCTACTTTTTCGTGTAGGTATTTATTGCTATGAACTTCTGTCCTACCACTGCTTTGATGAATTCCACAGGTTTTGGTAAGTTTTGTTTTCTTTTTTACTTCAATAAATTTTTTTGATTTTGTTCTTAATTTCTTCATTGGCCCCATGGTTGTTCAGGAGTGTATTGTTTCATTTCCATGTATTTGTACAGTCTGCAAAGTTCTTTGTTTTCCTGATTTCTTCATTCAATTGCAGTATAAGATGATGACATAATTTTGATTTCTGAAAATTTCTTGAGACTTGCTTGGTTTTTCTGGGCAGCAGCATAATACTTTGCTTTGACTGTAACATTAAGAATATAAAAGAGCAACATTCCATTCAATATCAAAGTTTAAAACATTTATTAGGATGGCATTCATTTTAAAAACCTAGCGTTAGAGGGAGCTTATTAGTATTACTGGAGAGCTTATCGGCTAAGGTGAGCGCTTTAGACTTTTTTTTTTGAGTTGGGGTCTCACTCCATCACCCAGGCTGGAGTGCAGTGGCATACTCATGTCACCCTCCATCGTTCCAAGCAGCCGGAACTATAGGCGCAAGCTACCAGGCCCAGCTCATTTTATAATTTATGGTAGAGATGAAGTCTCTCCAAATTGCCCGGGCTGGTCTCAGACCTGTGGGCTCAGGCAATCCACTTGCCTCGGCCTCCCAAAGTTGCTGGGATTATAGGCTAAACTACCGAGTCTGGCCAGACATTTGTTAATAAAGAAGAATTTGTTGATGAGCCCTAAGAATGAGTCTAACATTGCTCTCCTCTTGAAGTGACGGTGAAATAACTTGAGCACTCTACAATATGAAGGTCACAAACAAGAAATCTGGGCAGCCTGCTCCATTCTACATCTCTGTCAGTAGAAGAAGCCAACTGCAACAAAAAGTCAGGCCTCAAGTGGCCTGAGGCTCTTCCCATTGTCATGACAAACATGAGGGCTGCAGTTCAGAGGACTGTGGGCTGCAGACCAGATGACACCATCGAGGGACAGCCTGGGATGGCTCCAACCCCTGAGGACACATTATTGTCTTTGTCCAAGATACATTTCTATTCCAATTCTTTCTCATCTGAAGGGTGAACTTCCAGGACAATACTGGATTCCATGCCGACCTAGCTGGGAGATGGAGTCCACATGAGAGAAATCTGTATAAATATCTGCCTCACATACGGATGAATTGTGCCCTGTAAAATTCTGTTTAACTGCCCTGCAAGTTAGCTCGTTGTTATAAAGTCAGAGACCAGTGGACAGTGGACAGCAAGCCACTACTATACCAAACCATCACCAAAACAAGGTAAGCCCAAATCCTCAGTGAATGACTAATATTTAAGCTTGATAACCCCGAAGTTATCACCACTTGATGGCAGGGTTTTTTTTTTTTGAGTTGGAGTCTCACTCTGTTGCCCAGACTGGAGTGCAGTGGCTGCTCCAGGCCACCGCAGCCTCGACCTGCTGGGCTCCGACGATCCTTCCATCTCAGTCTTCCGAGTAGCCGGAATTACAGGCATGTGCTACCATGCCCGGCTGATTTTTTGATTTGTTGTAGAGATGAGGTCTGGCTAAGTTGCCCAGGCGGGTCTCAAACCCGCGGACTCAGGCAATCCACTCACCTCAGCCTCCCAAAGAGGGGGATTACTGGCTGAGCCATGAAGCTCGACTGATGGCAGTTTTAAACTATAAGGTAAGGAGGTTACCCTGTGGCATCTATAGCTAACAGTGAATTTTATAACAGTCTGAAAGAGCTGTCTTGAGCTGCAGGACTGATGACTTCTCGGGACCGCTGGTACAATCTGGAAAACCACTGAGCTAATATCAACTATGGAATTCATGATGGTCTTTGCTTACATGTGAATTTATATATGAAAGTATGGGAGCCACGAAACCCTGTGATCAAGAAAACTTGGTGGACATTTATAAAAGTGAAAGACTCACCAAACAAACAAGCAAACAAACACCTCACTATTTTATTCCTTCAGTATCATTCTCCGCTTTGTCCTTCTGAAGGTACACTGTGACTCCCTTTCTGTTCAACTGTGTGGCTGCTTCTCTTTCTAGATGTATATTTTATGTCGGTACTGCGAGGTCTGACAATTAAACTTGCGAACCTATCCTAGAAAAAGTGCTCCATACCTCATTTCTGAATATCACTACAGTTAGCTTTGAAGTACTCTCTCCTGGGGAAGCTATGCACCGATGCCTGTGCCGCGTCCACTCGTCGGAGCAATTTTGGAACTCTTTTTCTGGAATGACCATCGGAACTGTCGCTGCATTACCCTTGATGTCCTGAGGGTCATCAAATGTCTTCCTTTTTTTTTGAGTTGGAGTCTCACCCTGTCGCCCAGACTGGAGTGCAGTGGCTGCTCCCGGCCACCGCAGCCTCGACCTGCTGGGCTCTGGCGATCCTTCCACCTCAGCCTTCCAAGTAGCGGAATTACAGGCATGCACTACCACGCCCAGCTGATTTTTTGATTTATTGTAGAGATGAGGTCTCGTTGCCCAGGCAGGTCTCGAACCGCGGGCTCAGGCAATCCACTCACCTCAGCCTCCCAAGGTCGCGGGATGACAGGCTGAGCCACCGAGCCCGGCTGTCTTCCCTTCAGTTTTTCCGTTATCTTTGGGTAAAGGAAAGAGTTATTGGGGGCCGGATCAGGTGAATAGGGAGAGTGTTCTAATAATTATTTGTTTGTTTGTTTTTGAGTCGGAGTCTCACTCTGTCACCCAGGCTGGAGTGGAGTGCACTCAGCCACTGCAGTCTCGACTTGCTGGGCTCAGGCGATCCTTGTCTCAGCCTTACAAGTAGTTGGAACTACAGGGATGTGCTACCATGCCTGGCTAATTTTTTGATTTATTTTAGAGATGAGGTCTCGCCAAGTTGTCCAGGCTGGTCTCGAACCCCTGGGTTTAGGTAATCCTCTCGCCTCAGCCTCCTAAGGTGCTGGGATTGCAGGCTTGAGCCACTGCACCCGGGCTGGTTATTTGTTTACTGACTAAAAACTCCCTCACAGACAGTGCTGTGTGAGCTGGTGCATTGTCGTGATGCAAGAGGTCCTTCAGGACCATTTTTGCACACAACTTTCTCATGTCAAGACTTATAGCTAAGATTTTCCTGTTCTCCATTAACCGTTATTTGTTCCGCTATGCTTCTCACAGTCAACCAATGATTCTGACACACAATTTGATAAATTTTTGCAATGTTTTTGCCAGTTCTTTTTGTTACTGGCTGTCTTGACCTCTCTTCATCTGTGATGCTTTCTCTCCCCTCAGAAAAACATCTAATCCATTTGTATACTGCCATTTTCTTCATGGTATTATCCCCATAAACTTGGACTAACATGTCCCTGATTTCACTTCCACTCTTGCCAAATTTAACAGAAATTTAATGTTTGTTTGCTGCTCAAGTTTAAGCTCTGGCATTCTTATGGCAGCACACAAAAGCATGCGACAATAGTAATGAACATCACTCAGCAAGATACCGTCACACGTTGACATGAACACAGCTGAGACACTGATATACAGGGCTGTTTGTACACTGCTGCCAACATAAGCACATGGTGGCAAGCTTGCAGACTTAATTGTCAGTCCCCTTATAACTTCCTCCCCTCATTTGCAAAATCTACAGATGAATTATCCTTTGCATATATATTATCAGCCTCTTGAAAATGTCAGCATGTCAGTATGATGGCCGTTTTCCCCTAAAGATCTCAAAACTATTCCTGGGAACGTGGTGGTGATGCTGGGCCTTGGACTCTACTCATGTATAAATTGGAACCCACAAAATAAATGTGCAAGAATTTAGGTAGGGCTGGGCGTGATGGCTTACATCTATCATCCCAGTACTTTGGGAGGCCGAGGTGGGAGGATTACTGGAGTCCAGGAGCTCGAAATCATCCTGGGCAATGTAGCAAGTCTTTGCCTCTGCAAAAACAAAAACAAAACAAACAAAACAAAACAAAACAGAAGACAAAAAAAAAAAGCTGGGCATGTTGGTGCACACCTGCAGTCCCAGTTACTCAGGAGTCTGAGGTGGAAGAATTGACCGAGCTCAGGAGGTAGGGGCCGTGGAGAGCCATGGGGAACAAAAAAAGAATTTGGGTGGAATAGTCTCTGGCTTTAGTCTGGCCATTAGTCCCAGTCTTAAATACATGACAAAAGCCATTGCTTCAACATTTTTGAGCCTGTGGTTTTGAACTGAGTGGAACAACATTTCTGTCACAGAGAACGGTCCACATTGGTGCCCCGGGGTTGAGAGGGTAGCTTGACATCAGGGGGGCTGTGCCCTTTTATCTTATGTCTCTGCCACCGCAGCAGGTGGATTCCTTCATGTGATCCTAGATGGCTGCTGTAGCTCCCGCTGTCCACATTCCAGGCAGGGGAATCGGAGAGAAGACAAGAGCAGCCTGTTGTTCCTTCCTTTTGCAGGTGAGAGCGTAGCAAAGGGTCTACCTTAGTGCAATCTTACTATTCGTGGTCTACATTGCCATTCCAAAACACAGTGACTGAGGAAGATGGAGATGCAAATGACGTGATAGTTGGTTTCAGGAAATTCCCCAAAAGTCACTGATCGGAAAGATAGACTATTCATGTAGTCCTAAGTAGAGTAAACACCCCTTTCTAGGACAATGGCATGCTCAACAAGGCTCACTGAAGGACTTGAAGGTTGCATGGTGGCTGTGAGGTTTTCACGCTCTCATGGTGTCTACAAATTCAATTATTTTGCAAACTTTATCCCAATCAATTCTTCCCCTGACTAAAAGACTCACTGGAAATTAGACTTTTGAATTTCATACATGTGTCACCTTAACCTTTCCTACTTGATGATGCAGTAATGATTTTGTTAAAATAGTGGTTGCTCTTACTGTAGTAAGTAATGAATTCAGCTTATCAACACTTTAGTTTCACCTCCCTGCCGCCCTGCCCCACCTCGCCCCGCAGGAGTCAGAAATTGTTGTAACCTGGAAGTTGCACATACAACTTCCTATTGGCCAGAACTTGGTCATGTGGTCACATCTAGAAACCAGGGATGTTGGGAAATGTAGTCTTAAGTGGGTAGTTTGATGCTCAGGTAAAACTTCTGTTACTGTAGCAAAATTGAAAAACATATAGGGCGGGAGAACAGTGTTAGCTAAAAGTACCCATGCCGATGTCAAGACTAATATTAATAGTCAATGTTTATTAGAGCCTCCTTCTGTGTCATGGACTTGAAAAACATTTCTTCCATAGATGACCTCATTCAATTCTCAGGACACCATGAAGTAAGCACTATTCTTGTTTCTATTTTACTGAAGAAATTGAGACACGAGGAGGCTAATGAACTTGGCCAAATTCACAAAGCACATCAATGGCGGGACTAGCTGAAATACAGGAGGTTGGCTCTAGAGGCCAGGGAATGATATGAGACAGAGGGATATATGGTTTTTACTGAGCTTCCTTGGAAGGAATATTAGGCATAATAGTTTTCTATTGTTATAGAACAAACTACCACAAACTAGGCAACTTGAACAAAATCACATTTATTTCCTCAGTTTCTGTCAGTCAGGAATCTGGGCATATCTCAAGTATAAATGGGAACCCAAGATTCTCTTCTCAGGGTCTTGTAAGGTGCTTCCAAAATGTCAGCTTAGCTGCATTCTCATCTGGAGAATGAGCGGGGGAAGATTTGCTTCCAAGTTCATTCAGGTTGTTGGCAGGATTCAACCAAGGGACCCAATATTTCGTTGGCTGTTGACTAGAGGCCACCTTCAGGTTCTGAAGGTTGCCCACAGTTTCCTGCCAGGTGGACCTCCAGATAAGTTGTTTACAACGTGACAGGTTGTTTCCGTAAGGCCAGGGGGAGTGCCTCTGTCCAGTTACAGAGTCCTGCATAACAAAATGTGAGCACAAGACTGATATCCAGACATCTTTGCCATAATCAAGGTAGTGACGTTTCATTACCTTTGCCATATTTGAAGCAAGTCACTAGTTCTACCCTAACTCAAGGGATGAGGATTACACCAAGTTGTGACTCACTGGGGTTCAGCTTGGGGTGTGTTTGCCACACTGGTTTATGAGACAGATGACCGGCATTTTGCCTTGACCCCACCATTTAATTGATGTATAACTTTTAGTGAGTCATTTCACTTCTCTTGACATGTGTTTTCATCTTTAAACTGGAGCTAATAATTTGTTTCTTCCCCATGGCACAATTTCTAGGAGGAGTAAATGAGATAATGCATATGCAGAAAATACAAAACTATGAAATCACGATGTCCTAATGAACATACACTGATTACCCAGACAAATGCTTTATTAAAACTAGTTCCTTCCTTGAACTGAATAAACGTTGGGTTACATAAATTTCTGGTCTACCTGCCATCAGAAGCTTAAATGTACTTGGATAACAAAATGCTATGTTTGAGTTTACAGCTGGGTGTGGTGGTTTGTGCCTGTAGTCCCAGTTCCTTGGGAGGCTGCAGTTGGAGGATTGCTTGAATTCAGGAATTTTGGACTGTAGTCTCTGTGCCGATCAAGTGTCTGTGTTAAGCTTGGCATCAATATGGTGACCTCCTGGGAGCAGGGGACAACTAGGTTGCCTAGGGAGAGGTGAACCGGCCCGGCTTGGAAATGAAGCAGGTCAAAACTCCTGTGTTGCTCAGTGGTGGGTTCGCGCCTGTGAATAGCCTTTGCACTCCAGCCTGGACAACAGGCTGTCTCTAAAAGAAAAAGAAAATATAAAAATATTGTGTAGTGGTATTTATGCCTTAATAAATTATGCTAATGGAAAATGTATATGCAAAAATCTTGACAACTATTTAAAACTCTGGAGAGCATTTTTTCATAATGATTTGAACATTCTCAATTTATAACCATTATATCCGATTAGTCATATATGTCTGTCAAATAACTGCAGGGCTGGAGTCATGTCATGAATTATGAGTAAAAAGAACAAACTTTTGAATCTGGTACCATCAGAGCCACAGAAGGGTTCTGTGACCTTGGGAAAATGAATTCACTATACTATGAGATTCCGTTTCCTCATTTGTCAAAATGAGAAGGTTGAGCTCTAAAATTTCTTTGGTGCCTTCCAACTCAAAGATTCTAAGAACCCAGATGACAATGCCGTTTCATGATTCAACATACTTAGGAATTTTGGTTATAATACGTGGATCTAGGTATCACCTGACTCTGTTTACACAGCAACTTGAATTAGAGGTTCTATGTCTATGATGGGTCATCTGAGATGTGGCCCCATCTCTCCTCAGGACCAGTGGGGTCGTTTCTCCAGCTGCTGCCAGTGTTGTCTGCTGCTGGTCCACAGCTGGGTTCCTCCCCAGGAATTGCTCTTAACTGAAGAAAACTGCTTGGCTCAAGGCCACGTCCTTCCCTGGTAGCAATTCATGCCCAGTGACTGGTCAATGCAAGAGTCACAGAGTAGAAATCTAGAGGCCTGGATATCTTGGCCCCACAGCTCCCCCTGGGTTGGCTGAGAACTCTTGAAATTACATGGCACCTCATCTCATTCTATCCCGTCCTGCAGGCTTTATTTTCTCACAGGTGTTGGTACTGAGAGTATGCCTTGATCAAGTACCATCTCAGGGTCTCTTTCCCAGGGATCCTTAGTTATCAGTTGGCATCAGCTTCAAAGTAGCAGAAAACAAATCAAAAAGTAGGTAAAACAGTGGAGTACAAGGTCAGTTAATTCGGGGACTCAAGATCATCTTCAAAGATCCAGATACAGTTCAAGCTTGCATTCTGTCACCACTGGGAAGGAAAAAAATCAATGGCTAAGCAAGTTTTCAATATATTCAGACCAACGGGACCATTGATAGCCTTAAAATTATAATTTTTCTTAAGGAGTTTTTAAAATTAAAAAAACTAGTATTTCGAGATAACTGCTGATGGTATTCATTAAACCAGTGCCAACACAACCAACATTATTGAATGCCTATTAAGTATTGATCACATTTTTCTTTTTAGTGTATTTAATTCTTACAATCATCCTATGAGATGGGTGCTATTATCCTTGCTTTATTGACAAAGGAACTAAGACTCAAAAACATAAATGATATGCCCAAGGTTATATGCTTCTAAGTGGTCAAACTTAAGACAATTCTAAACGAATCTCTATTCTTTCTATTACAGTAGCTTAGCATCTGCAAATGTCATCTCAGGCACTTAGAGAAAGGATTCTTTGATTGCCAGCAACAGAATTGACTTTGGCAAGCATAAACATAAAAGGGATTTGTTGGAAGTGTACCAATCAGGGTTTGGTGCAGGAGTACAACTTCTGCAGTTATTCGAATTAGAAAGCAACTAAGGCCGGGCTCGATGACTTAGCCTGTCATACTTGCACTTTGGGGGGCCAAGACAAGTGAATTGCCTTAGCCCGTGGGTTTGAGACCAGCCCCGGCAACTTGGTGAGACCTCGTCTCTACAGTAAATCAAAAATTAGCCAGGCATGGTGGCACATCTCTGTAGTTCCAGTTACTTGGAAGGCTGAGGCAGAAGGATTGTCTGAGCCCAGCAGAATCAATGCTGGGGTGGCCGTGAGTGTGCCACTGCTCTCCAGCGTGGGCGATGGAGTGAGACTCCAACTCAAAAAAAAAAAGAAAAGAAAAAAGAAAAAGAAAAAGAAAAAAAGAAATCGACTCAATATAGATAATTTATAGAGATAAAAATTGTTAGATGGACTAAGAAAGAAAATTTCAGACTGAACTTCCAGAAATTACTGTAGCATAATATAGACTAACACGAGAGGGGTGATTCATTCTGAGGCCACCACTGAAGCTAAGCTGGAACCAACAGCCCTCTGTTGTGGCCATCCTACTGTCACTACCGCCACTGTTGCTGAATACACAGAATGCGGGAGAATGGACACGAAGTTGCTATTTCAGAGAAACCTCATATCTTCACACTCTTGCTTGGCAAAGCAAATAGCCAATAGCCAAGAGGGCAGGACGATTTGCTTCCCAAATCTCACCAGGGTGCCTCTAATTGGCGGAACTAATTTGTATACAGAGCTCTAATTGCAAGGGAGTCTGGGATATGCAGTTTTATCTTTCCAACCTCTCCAATCTGAAGGATGGTGGAATGGAAGTTGTGTGGCATTTAGCTCACAAAGATATGGGTCGCTCACAAAATTAAAGGAAAATCTGAAGAAACAGGTCTTGGAAAGAAAAGAAACTAGGAAAATTCCAGGGCGTTGGCAGCAGGAATTAGTGAAGAGTTTTGTTGGGTTTTGATTTCCTCGTTCCTTCCACTTGTAACCAGAGGTTGGCCATTAAGTCACACTAAATTAAAGAGCTATTTATGGGTATCTGCAATATACACAGCATAATGGTAGCAATGTAATTTCCATATAAAAGTGGCCTAAGGAACCATATCAGTAGACACCTAGCAATATTGTTGGACTGTATCACTCAAAACTTGGTTAGTAAATGTCATAGTATGTCTTTGGCACATAGTATAGGCTAAGCATCTCTCAAATCCAAAAATTGAAATGTCCCCAAATCTGAAACTTTTTAAGCACCAACATGATGCCACAAGTGGAAAATTCCACACAAAAGTGCTTAACACAAACTGTTTCATATGCAAAATTAAAAAAAGTAGATTGCTTAAAATTATATTCAGGCTGTGTGTAATAAGGTATATATGAAGCATAAATGAATTTCATGCTAAGACTTGGGTCCCATCCCCAAGATGCCTCATTATATAAATGCAAATATTAAAAAGATCTGGAATCTTAAAACGTTTCTGATCACAGGAATGCTCAATAAGAGATACTCAACCCATATAGGGTTTTCAGGATCAATTGTAAGAATTTGGGATGATTGGTTTCCATACTTATGGTGATTAATAGGTTGTTGGTTTCTTTATAATACCTTTTAATACCATGCCATTAAAAGGTATTGCTTCATTAATCCTTCTGCCACCTCTTTCTGAGGCCAGCAGGAGGTGTGCCTACAATCCACATTTTAGAGCTAGACTCACCATTGCGTGGGCGTAATCTCCTTTTTTCCCGTTAATTATGCCAGGCAAATCCTCGCTGCAACAGAACCTGATAATAAAAAACTCAGTAAAGCAGCAACCCATGGCCCTTCTCCTGCTGCTATTTAGGCAAAGAAATTTAGTATTCATGATGGCCAAATCTTGCCCGGATGAAACTCCATAAACAGAGACAATGGATTATTGATTTGCCTCGGACTTACAATAAAAACGCAAATATGTATGTGTTGAGACTTAAGGGAAGAAGACATAGACGTCTTCACAGCAAATGTAAGGAAATAAATTTTAGTTCATGTACTCATATTAATAAATCACATTTATTATTCTACTGCCATGTCTTGAAGTTGACCCCCCAAATTTCATGTTTTGAAAACTTAATTTTCAGATTCCGGTGTTGATAGTATTTGGAGGTAGGACCTTTGGGAGGTAATTAGGAATAGATGAGGTCATAAGATTAGTGGCATATAAAGAGAGGAGGTGAGACCTGAGCTAACAGCCTTGCTCTATCTTGTCATGTGATGCCATCTGCTATGTCATGGCACACCAGATGGCAGATGCTGGTGCCATGCTCTTGGACTTCCCAGACCCTAGAACTGTGAGGAAAATAAACCTCTGTTCTTTGCAAATTACTCAGTCTGTGGTATTCAGTTATAGCAACAGAAAATAGACTAACACATGTAAAAATGTATACTATTAGATAAAGATAAAATAAGCAATTATTTTTTAGATATTCCTATGAATCAAACTTATTTTAATTTTCATATATTTTTCCAATCTTACCTGTCATCACAGTTAATTTGTAGATTGCACAATCATAGTATTATGAAGAAATCAGAACTTCCATTTATATTTTTATATCTAGAGAATGCGAGTTGCAAAAGTAGAGTAGTCATGTGTTCTCTTTCAACATCCTGGGATGCTTTGGTATTAACATGTGACCACGTAAGCAGCTCTTTGGATCATAATACATTAAAAAGCAGAATCTTTCCAATATTTTGTAATGTGATGGTAACACCCAGGTTCATCAGTCATATCATGGTGAAGCATCAACAGTCAGGAGTAAAGATGAGTTGTGCATTTTTCCTTTGTGAAAAACTAGTGTGTCATGTTTACTGTGATGTTCCTGTGATAATCAATGTCTTTCAGTAGCACACTACTCACTCAATGTCAAAAAAGAAAAATTAAGCAAAACATGTTCAGACTAACCCTTGATTACAAAGGTAAACTCTTAACAACAGCTGAGAAACTAAAATGCATTTTCAAAGAACTCGTGCTTTGTGGGAACATTTTGAAAATGGGAGTTTAGCGATACTTCCATCAGCACACAATTTCTTGCCACTTCCATCAGTAAATGTAACATGTGACACTTATAAAAAGCCTCTTGTTTGTATACTTAACCTTGAAAACATTATGTTCTAATCAGTTTTTAAAAATCTTCAAAATAAAGAACTTCCATAGATTTTAAATCCAACTCCCAAGATCATCCCTATATACATATACGTATGTATATATGGAGAACATCTGATTAGTTTGCAAGAACCAATAACTGAGATCTGGGAAGATAACATTTTACTAGTCAAATTTTATCAAAAATCTTTGCAAAATCAGAGGTATACTTGAAAATGAATATCACAATATCACAATATAGCTGGCAAAACCAACCTACAATCCTCTGACTGGACTGATGAAACTTTGGGAAATGTCTTGGTTATGAGAGTCTTTAAAGCCAGAAGTAACATGGGTCCTTACATGTGCCATGTTACAAAGTGAAATCAGCATTTTAAAAATAAGGAGGTGTATTCAGCTACATCACTCTAACTGAAAATATGTTATTTCTATTAATAATTTTACTTTGGTGAGATTGAAGCTTTTATATCATTCATGAGAAGTAAAATTACTTATTCATATACTATAAATAAAACATTTATTGAAGATACTTGTTCAAGTGTATTTGGAACCTGCTATACTCAACTAACAGCTCCTCACCTTTGAGGACGTGCCTTATTCAACATTGCATCTTCAGTGCTTGACACACAGTAGCTGTCATTGAAATCACAAATGAAAGAGAGTGGGAATTTGAAGTAATGAAGGATGGTTGGCTGTTGAACAAATGGACATTAGATGTAAGGTGGTTTGATGGGTAGGTCTGGCTCAGAGTTAGGTGTTAGGAAGGGATGCAAAAGTGATGCAAGCCTTGGTACCTCTGCCGGGCAGCTTACTGTCTAGCTGGGGAAACATGTACACATGCAGGAAACAGTTCAGCAAAAGCTCAAGGCTCTTGGTGATGAAGTGTTCAGATAAATTGAACTGGCATGAATGCAATAGACTAAACTCTTTCCCTGAAGTTAGAGTGAGCAGATCAGGGTTGGGGCCTCTCCTTCTCCACTCTCCAACATGGCACACCAAAGCCTACACAAACCCATTAAGTGTTAGTGGCATTAATCAACCCTCCAGCTTGAAAAAGTAACATACTCGCTTAAGGAATGGTTTCTAGTTGCTGCTTTAATCAGTTTTTGGTGAGAGAATTTTCAATCTAGAACTATAATTGTGGCTTTCATAAACTTAAGTCTGGGAATGCTTGCAGGTGATATCTAGCTTTTCTTACTGAGACATTGCCACAAAGGGGAGAAAATACGCAAAACAATCTCTTGAATTTAATTACTGAACAACTACCAAAGCAGCCTTATGAATCTACCAATCTAGGAAACCCAAAGGTAGCATGAATGTTCTCTTGGAGGGCCTCTTTTTCACAAAATGACACCTTTTATGTGGCAGGGACATGCTTAATGCTGGTGGGTGGGATTATGACTATTAAGCAAGCAATTCTGACATAAAATGACTTTTATAAAAGCAAGAAAAGATTTTACATTTTTGTGTTAGGCATTATTCAAATAGTATCAGCCATGCAGTATACATTCATTGACACCCATTGTGTACTTGGCATAGTCCTAAGTATTGATGACATAAAGATAATTATAGATCACAAAAATCAAAAAGGTAGGTGAAGTAATTATACCTATTTGTTCTCCCATTGGAAAATTCCTTAAGTGACTAAAAATATAATTTTCAGAAAAAATGAATTTGGCCTAATGGCATACTGGTACCAACACCAACCTAGAAAGTTGTACAAAATATTGCATAAAGCTGTACAAATACTGCATGAAAATCCTCTTGAAGCACTGGAGAGCTAATAAGACAGTAAACATTTTGCCATGCCAGTACCCAGGAAGGAACATATACCCAGGTAAATGGTCTTGGTATCTGGGGTTATTTTTTCCTCTAGAAAAGTACACCAATTCTGGAGAGAGAGACTGCCAAGGATAATGGGGAGGGGAGCCCAGTGAATATCTTTAACTTTGAGTGGGACCCTATATAGATATACTCTAGGAATAAGGAGGAACCAGAAATAGGCTCTCTCGGGGACTGGGGCTCAGCTTTGAAACATTTCAGTCTCTGAAATTGGATTAAGGTGGCTCTGTAGTACCAGAGCTTCAAGGTGCCTGGCACTGGTAAACATAAATCCTCTGTAGGGGAGGGGAGAATTGTAAGCTTCAAATTTATTTTACAAACATTTTTTTACAAGAACTGAGGGACACGATTAAAAACAAATAGATATACAAAAAGACAAAGCAACATGAATGAATGCCAGCAAAAACAATAGAAATAACAGGTTCACAGTTGACTTTTAAATAGCTACTAGTATCATGCTCAAGAGGTTAAAACTGGAAACCAAATGGAAGCCAAACGGAAATTCTGACACTATTTTTTTGTGAAATAAAAAAAAGAAAAAATTGTCGCTGAATAAAATTCAACAAGTAAAACGAGAACCTCAGTGGCTGGAGAGTAGCAGCACATTAGACAACAAAAGAGAGAAATAGTTCACAGGATGATAGAAGAAAATATCAGAAATGAAGCAAGGAAAAGCAGAGGATGAGAAAGTCAGAACAGCCATAAACAAACCTGTGTGAAGGCCTCATTTATAATAAGTTGAACCCACATCAAAGCAGAGAATGGGGTGTGATATTTGAAGACAGAATAACTGCAAAATTTCAAAACTTATGAAAGACATCATGTCATGAGTCAAGAAGCCCCACAAAGCCTAAGCAGGATAAATACAAAGAAAAACACACCTAGAAACCTTATACCAATACTGGTAAAAATCAAATCAAAGATGAAGTCTTAAAAACAGTGAGACAAGGAGCGGAAATAAGACAACTCATTTATCAGCAGAAACAGTGGAAGCTAGATACAAAAAAATCATAGCTTTAAAGTGCTGAAAAGGTGAAAAATCGATCTGTCAACCAAGAATACTATATCCACTGAAAACATCTTGCAATAATGAAGGTAAAATAAAGACATTTCCAGAAAAACAAAAACGAGAATTTCGCACGCACACTTAAAGAGATATGAAAGAGTATTTTTCAGATGGAGGGAAAATGACCTCATCTATGTGTGATTAAAATCACACACACACACAAATTTAAAATACACTCAACCTGTGTGGAGGGTCAAGTAAGGAATTACTCATTTATGGGCATAAATTTTCAGTCAAGCAAGACAAATAAGCTCTAGAAATCTTTTGTACAACATTATGCATATAGTTACTGATAATGTATTCTGCCCTTCAAATTTGTTAAAAGGGTAGCTCTCCTGTTAATTGTTCTTGCCACAAAGTAAAATATACAACATAATGGTATGCATGTTGAAAAGATGTTAAAATGTTCTAAGAACTTTTCATTGACCTGGATGTGGGTTTTATTTAGACTTACAAAAAGCAAGGATGCATATTGTAATCTCTAGAGTAACTACTGAAAGACCTATAAAGGTGTACAAAACTTCTGTGTTAGCAGATGAGACTATGGTGTTAAATTAAAAAAAATTCTATCAATCTTGATGAAAGCAGAAAGAAAAAAATGATAGAATAAATAGAAATTACTTAGTAAAATGGTGGTTGGTTAAAACCCAAATATATCAGTAATCACATTAATTAAATGTTAATAGAATAAATGTTCCTTTAAAAAGCAAAGATTGTCAGAATGGATTTTAAAAATCAACCCCAGGTATATGATCTTTAAAAAGATTCACATTTAGGCTTCAGGAGCTGCGGGTTACAGTGCAAACATGGCCAAGGCCAAGAACCACAACACACACAACCAGTCCCCAAAATGGCCCAGAAATAGCATCAAGAAACCCCTATCGCAAAGATATGAGTCTCTTTAGGGGTGGACCCAAAGTTCCTGAGGAACAGGCGCTTTGCCAAGAAGCACAGCAATGCCAAGACCACGAGTGCACATGCTGAGGCTGTCAAGGCCCTCGTAAAGCCCAAGGGGGTTAAGCCCAAGATCCCAAAGGGTCCTAGCTGCAAACTTCATTGACTTGACTTCATTGCCGGGCCCGAGCTTGGGAAGTGTGTTCGTGCCCACACGGCCCAGAGCTGCAGGCTCTGTGGGCCTAAGTTCAGGTATCAAGCTAAGGCCCAGGCCGCAGTCCCAGCTTCAATTCCAGCTCCTGCCCAAGCTCCCCAAGGTGCCCAGGTCCCCACGAAGGCTCTGGAGTAGAGGCCTCTGTCTGCCAGCATGAGGACAGAAGGACTGGTGTGACCCCTAGGCTGCTATCTGCATGGGGCTGGTGTCTTCCTCTGCTATTTGTACAAATAAACCCGAGGCAGGAAAAAAAAAGATTCACATTTAAAAAATAAGATTATAGAGCAATCACAACATATAAAAAAGGACAGTTTGTGATACAAACAGGTTAACTCTGCCACAGAGCTAAAACAATCTTAAATTTGTGGACGATGGATATCATAGCCTTAAACATATACAAAGTTAAATTTGACTGAACTACATGAAAAAATATACACATTTGCTACCAGAGTAAGAAACTTTAACACATTCCTAACTGATTAAGCAGATGACAATATCGCAGTATTTTCTGCAGAGAAAATATAAAAATAATTCAGTCTTTTCTCTAGCATGGCTGACTGAAATTTTCTTTTTTATTGATATTTCAAGAAAGTTTCTTTCATCTTCCCAATCTGTTATTGGCAATGTCAAAGTTGGGACAATCTCTATTAATTTTCTTCCATATATGAGCTATAAAATGAAGAAGGACTTTTTACTGACTTGCTTTTATGCTTTGTTTTTTATCCATATTCTTATGCTGGGCACCATAGAAAATATTTATATCTTGATAAACAATTTCTAGTCCTGGATGTTATTTATGTCATGCCTCTAGGTGGGTTGATGTAGTAGGCAATAACAGTATTTCTGAAAGTTATTTCTTTCTGGCATAGGTAACAATAATGAAACCATACACAAAAGTGACTGCAGCCATATAAATATACTACAATGAACCCACACTAAATAAATCTACCTCTCGACTTACGCTGAATCTCCAAAATGCTGCCACATCTCTCTCACTGATCAATGTGAAGAACAGCATGGATGAATTCTCAGTGAGAGGTCCCGAGGGTTACACTTAATTAGCTCCATAGCAAATCTGCCTTTGCCTGGGACATAGTAGGAGATAAGTAAATATTTGTGGAACGGATGAATGAAGCGTGTATGACTCAGATTTTGATCAATTGAAACAGATGCTAATCATATGTGACCAGTACGACCATCCTGGTGAATACCAGCTGACCACGGGCAGTGACTGTTTCAGTGAAATCTTGTTATAAGGTTTCTTTGGCCAGAGAAATGATCTCCTAGGGAAGATTTAGTTTTTCATATATAATTTAAACGTCTGAATCCAATTTGGGACCACATCATAGAGTGTGACTCTTGAATATGTGACCAAGCCACATGGATCCAAATTTAGTCCCTTCAAAAATTGCCATCTTGGCCCTGAATGCAGGATAAAATGTGGGGACACTCAATTTAGCACTACTTAGATTTAACAGTTAAAAGCCACAGCCTCACCAATGCTCAAAAGCACACTGAAAACTCGTTTATCCTGAAGTTAAAACTCTTTTGTTTTCTGTTCTATTAAAAATCTATTGGAGGGCAACCCCTTTGGGTCCTCTCCCACTGTGGGAGTTTTTCTGTCCTCTCAATAAATCATGCTTTCTTAAAAACAACAACAACAACAAAAGTGATTGGTCTCTCTTGCTCTCTGAATAGGTCTTTTATCCACGCATGGTTTTGAATGAAATGTATTGGTCATTTGGAAAATATTGGCTCACTGAGTTATACACATCTCCCAATTGTTGACATTTTTCATTATACAACATCAAAAAAACCCCACATTCATCCCCACAATCACCAACAATCTGGTCATGAGTCATTAAACATTGGAAAGCTGTCTGAAATTCTAATCTTTCCTTGGAAAATTAGATTTTATCATGGGCAACCAATACTGTCGGTTGTTTTTCTTGAAGTGACTGGCTCACGTCATTCATTTTCAATAAATGAATTCTGCCAAATTCTGCCAAATACCCAAGTCTCAATACCACAATTTGTCTGTTGATGTTCATTCAGGTGAAACTGATATTCCATGAAAAATGCAACTATTTCAGCTTGCAACCAAAATAAGTACACAAGGGTTTTTCCTCAAGACAGCATCTTATTTCACTGGGCAGCTGATGTGCTGTAATAGATATTTCCCATATTGTCTCAAGGAATATAAAAGATGTGTACTCAAGGGTCAAGATACAATAGAATGAATAGTTTTTACAGCTTCATCAAAGACATTCTAAAATGGAACTGGCTTCTAAAAATTTATCATCATCGGCATTGTTAGTCACTTACTGTGAGCTTAGGGCAGTGGGGAGTATGATGACTACTGGAACAACTTGGTGCCCCACCTTTGATTTCTGCTAAAGTTTCAGCAGTTTTACTCATTATTGATTTTGCACCTTTATCACAAATGTGAACACAGTTAAAAAGGAAAATAACATTGTGGACATTCTTTAAAGGTCTATGGGACCCTCAGAGATTCTCTGATTGTACTTTGGTTACCACTGTTCTAGGGGCATGTGGGCTTTCCCCCAGCCATGGACACCACAGAATCCCCAAGGCTGTAGTCAACCACGTCCTGCTCAGGAAAAATAAACCCAGGCGACCAGAACAGGACTGGTGCTCAATTCTCGGACCTCCCTAAGTGCCTGTTTCCATCTGCAGGATAAATAATCAGATTTTAAGTTTCCTAAATGTCAGTCAGGAGAAAGTGAGTAGGTTGAAAAGGTTAATGACATCTGCAGTCTCCTGCATCTAATGGATTGAGTGCTTCCGAGTTGTCTGAGAGCATCTATCAGCGGGCACCCCTGCTGAGAGAACATAGCTATGCCTCTCGGATGGCCCATCATGGACTGATTTTATACAGCATGAAAACCAGTGAATTAAACAAACCACAAAGAGTATTTTTACGGGGCATGCCAAGAGAGAACAGTAGGGCAGTAGGAGCAGAACCTTGTCTGCGATTTCCTGAATGTTGAATTGCACAAATTTATATCTATCGACATCTAAATTCCACAGTGACAATTCTGTCAACTCGTAGACCAAAGTTGGCAAACTCAGCACTTAAGAAGTTGCTGGTTTTCTGACGTGTCTGTCATTCTGATTTCCCAGTTCTCTGGCTTTGGGGCTCATGTGTGGCCTGGGTGGCAGCTGCATGGCAGCCTGGCAACATCTGGGTTCTCTCTTGGCACCTTTGCTCTTCTCAATGGATATGCATCCTTGGAAAATGTCAACCACTCTCAAGGTTTTTACTCCCACCCTTACTTCCACCCACCCATTCTCGGTCTTTAGGTTGGGCTGCTCTTCTCTTAGTGCTCAAGTGAGGTGTGCCGAGCCCCATCTTGGGGCCTTTGTGCATACCAGGCCCTCTTCTTGGAAAGCTCTGCTCCATCTTTTAAATCTGGTCACTTCCTACCAGCTGAGCCCAAAGGACGCTCGCTCAGCAAAGTCTTCCCTGGTATGGCAGAGCAAGTTAGATCCCTTGTGTACTCCTTTGGCTTGTCTACTTCTCTTTAGGAGTGCTGACCACAAAGGAAATTCAATCATTGTTTGTATAATACATTGTTTATATTTGCACAAGAAGCGGTTTAATAAGCAAGCTTGTCAGACTCTGCTTAATTATTTGTTTCCCAAGGGAAAGCCCATGGGAGCAAAGACCGAGACGGACCTGTTGACCTCTGCATGGCTAGTTCCTCACCCTATGCAGGGAATGGAGAAGAAACTTCATACTTGTAGGAAGAGTGAATCAATGGGACCTTGTCCAAAGGCTGGTGAGTCTGTGTCCAGCCCAACCCTGTAGAGCGGGCCATCTCCATCTCCACATGGATATTGCCCCCAAGCCTTAGTTCAAATTCATTATTTCCCCCCCACCCTGATGTAATCCAGTACATAATCCTTCTCTTTTGTTCTGCTGCAATCGTTTTTCAAATTGTTTCCTTTCTTCTTCTTTACTTCCAGCCCACTCCCCTAAATCTGTTCTTTTATTTATGTATTATTATTTTTGAGTTGGAGTCTCAGTCTGTCACCCAGGCTGTAGTGCAGTGGCATGCTCAAGACCACCGCAGCCTCAACCTGCTGGGCTCTGGTGATCCTTCTGCCTCAGCCTTCCAAGTAGCTGGAACTATGGGAACATGCCAACATGCCTGCTAATTTTTTAATTTATTGTAGAGATGAGTTCACACCAAGTTTCCCGGGCTGGTCTCGAACCCCTGGGCTCAGGCAATCCTCTCACCTCGTCCTTCCAAAGTGCTGGGATCATCAGCGTGAGCCCGGCCTCTAAATCTCTTTTAAAAATGCTAATCAGATTGTGTCCGGATCCCTCATACTCCAGGTGACCATACTCTTCCTTATTTCTCAACCTTGTTTCACATACCTTCCTGCTCATCTGTTAGCAGGCTGGGCTTGCTCTCCTTCTAGGGTCTTTTTCCTAATTACTCCCCCTGTCTGGAAGCTCCTTCCCCTACTCTTCACAAAGCTGGATCTCTCTGGGCTTCAGGCTACACTTTCAATGCCACCATCTTACACCTTGACCAGCAAGAGAGCCTTTCCTAAGTGGTCCTTTGCTCATTTTAAAAATTGGTGTGTTTGGTCTTCTAATTGAGTTGTAAGAGTTCATTATAAGATTTCATTATATGTTATGGATACAAGTTGGATATGTTTTTGTGCATATTCTTTTTCCATCGGTAGCTTGCTGAATTAAGGGAGTGTCTTTGGCATCAGAAGTTTAAAAAAGTGCCCTGGTGAATCTAAACTGAAGCCAGGGTGGGGAAGCTCTGGTCTGGTCTAGCTTTTGTGCTGTCAGTGTGGTCAGAGGGCCAGCAACATGGTTATCATCAGGAACTTATTCTAAATGCAGGGTCTCCAGTCTCACCTTTACTTAATGAGAAACTGCATTTTAACAAGCTCCCCCACAGCAATGTGTGTGCCTATTACGCTATGAGAAGAACCATTCTCCATCAAAAGTGACCTGGATAAAAAAAATGTGGCACATATACACAATGGAATATTATACAGCCATCAAGAAGGACAAAATTATGGACTTTGCAACAACTTGGATGGATTTAGAGTCTATCATACTCAGTGATCTATCACAGAAACAAGCAATGAGTACCACATGTTCTCACTCATAAGTGGACCCTGAACATTTATCATAATACTACAGGAAGGAGCTTGGCAGTAACAGGACACTGCCGGGGAGGTGGGGGGGGAACGGGAGACATAACATCAATAAGGGTACCTGATCCCCAGCCAGGTGAAGTGAGGACCAATGGGAGGCCCAAAACCTCACCTGTAGGATGACTACTTATGTACCCCAACCTGAACTGTATCCCACATCTTTAAAATGAAACAACCAATCTCTTCGGGCTGTTATTAAATTACAAACACTGGGGTGAATTTGAGAACCAGGAGTCAGGAACACAACGTATGAGAGGCTGTACGTTCAACAAACCCTCTGGGTGTCCCTCAGAGGCAACTGGGGAATACTGCCTCTAGGTAATTACACAATTCAGGTCAGGTTTATTTACAGTTGTGAGTGCCCCATATTATTTTAGGGACCGAGAGACACAAAAATGAATGAGATCCAGTTCTTGCCCTTCGAAGCTCAGATTCCTGTGGGAGCAAAGCGTGGAACCCAGTGCCTTCAGGATGATACAGGTAAGCAGTGATGGATGGATCTTATGGAAGAGCACTGATTCATCCCAGTTCTGCAGTGGTGCAACCTTGAACAAGACACCGACGATTTTATTTTTGTTTATTTTTTATTTTAGATTTTTTTTAAATTATAAAGATGTGGGGTACAATTCAGGGTGAAGTATACAAACGTTGATTATGCAGGTACCCTTGTTGCCCTTGTTGATGAGGTATGCCTCTCCATCCCCTAGCAGTTTCCCTCAACTGCCAATCCTACCCCTTCCCCTGACAGTTTCCCACTACTGCCAATCCCTTTCTTATAGTATAATTGTTCAAGGTCTGCTTATGAGTGAGAACATATGGTACTCTGTTCTTTGTTTCTGTGATAGATCACTGAGTATGATCGACTCCAAATCTGTCTAAGTTGCTGCGAAGTCCATATGTTTGTCTTTCTTTATGGCTGCATAATATTCCATTGTGTATATGCACCGCATTTTAAAAAAATCCAGTCCAGCTTCGATGGGAAGCATGGTTGGTTCCATGTTTTTGCTATTGTGAACAGAGTTGCAACTTCAGTAAATGGTGCGGGAAAAACAGGCTGACCACATCCAAAAGATTGAAATAGGACCCCTACCTATCACCATACACAAAAATTAACTCTAAATGGATCAAAGACCTAAACGTAAAACCTCAAAGTGTAAGACTCTTAGAGAACTCAGGAGACACCCTTATAGAAATTGGAACTGGCAACCAATTCCTATTCAGAACCCTAAAGGCTAATGCCTTAAGAAATAAGATAGACAGCCGGGCTCAGTGGCTCAGCTTATAATCCTGCGCCTTTGGGAGGCTGAGGTGAGTGGATTGCCTGAGCCCGCGGGTTCGAGACCCGCCTGGGCAGTGAGACCTCATCTCTACAATAAATAAAAAAATCAACTGGGCATGGCAGCACATGCCTGTAATTCCAGCTACGCGGAAGGATCACCGGAGCCCAGCAGGCGAGGCTGCGGTGGCCGGGAGTGGCCACTGCACTCCAGTCTGGGCGACTGAGTGAGACTCCAACTCAAAAAAAAAAAAAAAAAAAAAAGAAATAAGAAAGACAAGTGGGACACTGACGATTTTAAACCTCGGGTTCTTTATAGGCACAATGAGGTGGCACTACCTGATTTTCAGGACTGTTTGGAAGATTAGTGAGTTATGAATGGAAACATAGCTACTCCATTAGCTTCGGTGGTGCTGTGACTGCTTTCCAGGGTGCTGAGGGAGCTGGTTGGAGAGCCCTACCAGTCAGAGAGAGTATTCTGACTCATGCATTCATAATTGCTGGCGGCAGCCAAGGAGGGGAAAAGTTGATACTCGCCAGAATTCAAGAGAAGCATCTTGACAGAAGGGATTTGAAACTGGAATTAAATGAAACTCTGAAAGGACTGGGACCTAGAGGTCTGGGGAGGATAGAGGGCATATCAAGTAAAGGGATTAATCCCTTGCAAACCTGTCGCTGCTTTTATGCTTTTTAGCAAATAAAAGCCTGACTTGTCAATGTGAGTCTAAATAATGAGGATGTAATTCCAGCTTCTGTGGGATTTTGGTTTTGGGTGGTCCACAGCCTTATCCGGAACCATCTGGAATTGGTACGAGATGACACCTCTTCAAGATGGGTCAAGAGCACAGGAAATACTGATGGCAGATCCTGGGGCTTAGCAGGGGCCCTGGAGGGTGCAAATTGGCCAGGTACTTGCTGTGAGTGCAGGAGTGCACGGCAACTAGGAATCGCTAGTTCCTGGAGTGCACGGAAACTAGGAATCGCTAGTTCCTGGATTTGCAGACTTTCCCTCATTCACTTGTTACTCTTCAGCTAGGCTTGAATTTGCTGGAAAGGCCTGTAGGGAAAGCTCTTTATCAGCGAGAAAAGTTTCATCAGTAACTGATGGGAAACAATTATGCAGTTCAAAAGATGGGCCATCTGTTACTTTTTCCCAAGTGAGTCACTTTGCAGTCCACGCAGAGTCTGACTTGGAAGGAGGACCAGGGGCCAGAACTCCCCCTTTTATTGCCGTGGTCTCTGCCTCCTCTCATAACTCTCCCCTCTCCTGTTTTCTCTTCTCTCTTTGTCTTTTTCATTCTTCTTTCTTCCTCCCCTTCCTGCCTAAGGATGGTTTTGATCTTTCAGATTTCTTAGACTAGATCATCTGCAAGAGAAGCAAACTTTTTTTTTTTTTTTTTGAGTTGGAGTCTCACTCTGTCACCCAGACAGGAATGCAGTGGCCGCTCCCCGCTGCCGCCGCCTCGACCTGCTGGGCTCCGGCGATCCTTCCGCCTCAGCCTTCCAAGTAGCTGGAACTACAGGCGTGCGCTACCACGCCCGGCTGATTTTTATTTATTGTAGAGATGCGGTCTCACCAAGTTGCCCAGGCGGGTCTCGAACCCGCGGGCTCAGGCAATCCACTCACCTCAGCCTCCCAAAGGCGCGGGATTACAGGCTGAGCCACCGAGCCCGGCTAGAAGCAAACTTTTTATAGATATATCTAGATCGATCAATAGATGGATGGACAGACAGATAGATAGAAATATAGATAGACAGATAGCTAGATAGATAGAAAGATAGGTAGAAAGATAGATAGACAGATGGTAGACAAAAAGATAAGTAGAAAGACAGACAGAAAGACAGATAGGTATAGACAGACAGACGATTGATAGACGCATAGGTAGATGGATAGATAGAGTGTATATATGTATGGGGGGACCCCCCAAAAACCTGGAACTATTTTTTTGAGGACAGGTCCCTGGTAGTACAAGCCTCTCCTTCTAGGTAAGCGTTCTAGGAACCCGTCAGCATCAGTGTACAAGCTAGTGTTGTTGTGAGAGGCTGTGTCTGGCTTCAGCGACATTTTTATTGGAGATTCTTTCAACGCGTCTGCCCATTTCACAATGGCTGATTTACGAGTGCACCGGACCACACCGTGCAGAAAGTTCAGCAGTTTTTGACCCACCCTCCCTGTTCACCTGATTTCACCCCAAGTGACTTATTTTTTTGTTTCCCCAGATGAAAAAAGCCTTCAGAGGTTGATATTTTGCTGATGTGGAAGAGGTGAAACAAAAAATGGCAAAAAGCACTAAAAGTTGTCAAAGTTGACAAGTTCAGAAACTGTTTTGAGTGGTGGAAAAAGTCTTGATAGGTGTATTGCATCAAACAGAGAATACTTTGAAAGTTATTGAAGTTTAAACATGCAAGAATAAATATATTTTAATAAATAAATTCAATAAATTTATTTATTAAAATAATAAATTATTTATAAAATAATAAATAAATTCAATTTTTTGGATCCCCCTCATATACACACACACGTGTACACACACACACACACACACACACACACACACACACACACACACAATGCTTTTATAGGAACCCCATCCCATAACATAATATTAGGATCTTATAATGCTAAAAAACATTCTGTCTCCTCGCTGAATTAGCAAGGGACCCTCAGATGATGAGGAAGGGAAGGAAAATATCAAGAAGAAGAATAAAGAAGCCCCCCATCTTGTTACAAAGACAGAGTTTAGAGCTGTGTCTTTCTTTGGGTGTTTCATGAGATTGAGGTCATATTGTGAACTATTATATAGCTGGGTTTTTTTGTATTTAGCAATGTCACAAACATCTCCCCATGTCCTTATGTACAATAAAGTTTTTTCCAGCATTTTATTGTTGTATAATTTATATACAGTAAAATGCCCCAATCTTTAGCATTCAGCTCTATGACTTATGACAAATGTATATGCTCATGTGACCTCCAACCCCTATCAAGGTATAAAACATTTGTATCACCCCAGAACATTCTTTTTTTTTTTTGAGTTGGAGTCTCACCCTGTCGCCCAGACTGGAGTGCAGTGGCGCTCCAGCCACAGCACTCGACTGCTGGGCTCCGGCGATCCTTCTGCCTCACCTTCGATAGCCGGAATTACAGCCCTACCACGCCGCTGATTTTTTGATTTATTGTAGAGATAGGTCTCGCTGCCCAGGCGGGTCTCGAACGGGGCTCAGGCAATCCACTCACTCAGCCTCCAAAGCGGGATTACAGGCTGAGCCACCGAGCTGGCTCAGACATTTCTTTATGTCCCTTTCTGATTAATCCATTCCTTGCCTTCTGCTCTTTAATTTAACTATTGTTTTGGCTTCTGTCACTGTAGATGAGTTTTGCCTCAGCCTCCAGCTGGGAGCCTTTACTGAGACCTCATATGGGAGTTGAAGAAGGCCAAAAAAGGATAAATTGCAAGCAGGGAAAAAATGTCAGACCAGAGGTAAAGACCCAAGGGAGTCAATCCTTGTTACTGCTCAACAATCTTCATGAAAAACAAAGCGGTAAGCTGGGTTGGTGGCTCAGCCTGTAATCCTGCACCTTTGGGAGGCTGAGGTGAGTGGATTGCCTGAACCCGTGGGTTCGAGACACGCCTGGGCAACTTGGCGAGACCTCATCGCTACAATAAATCAAAAATCAGCCGGGCGTGGTAGCGCGCGCCTGTAATTCCGGCTACTTGGAAGGCTGAGGCGGAAGGATCGCCGGAGCCCAGCAGGTCGAGGCTGCTGTGGCCGGGAGTGGCCACTGCACTCCAGTCTGGATGACAAAGCGAGACTCCAACTCAAAAAAAAAAAACAAAAAAAAGCAACAACAACAAAAAAACAAAGCGGTGATGGGGCAAGGGTACTGGTTCACGCTGATAATCCCAGCACTTTGGGAGGCTAAGGTGGGAGGATTGCTTGAGCCCAGGAATTTGAGACCAGCCTGGGTAACACAATGAGACCTCGTCCCTACAAAAAAATCAAAAATTAGCTGACTGTAGTGGTGCATGCCTGCAGTTCCAGCTACTCGGGAGGTTGAGGCAGAAGGATTGCCTGAGCCTAGGATGTCGAGACTGCGATGAGCCGTGATCATGCCACTGTACTCCAGCCTGGGTGACAGAGTGAGACTTTGTCAAAAACAAACAAATGAAGAAATACAAAACACAAACAAACAAGCAAACAAACAAAATCCCAAAGTGGTGACTGAGGGTCTTGGACAAATTCTGGTATTACTCTCTCATTCATCCAAGTCTTCATTGCATTCTTATTATGTGAAGGTCAATGATGTCTGCTGTGCTCCCTCCTATAGGGTTGTAGTGAGGCTCAGAAGAGGTGGTGTATGAGAGAACTCTAAAGCAAAATGTAAAAAAGCCAGGATGTTTTTCTCAAACACTGCCTGGCCTTTGTTAACTGAAATAAATAGGTCGAGGGTTACACTGAATACATGAACAGTCACCATTTGTGAAGCACTTATTGTGTTAAGCACTTTGCATTCATTATATCATTTAATTTTCACAACAGGCCCATAAAGAAGTTAACATTTTTATTCCCACATTAGAAACGAGGCAAATGAGTATGTGCCTCTGAACACAGAGCAGGCAACTTAGTAATGAGGAGATGAGACAGGTCGTGGGAAGCCTGTGATGTGTCTTCCCTACTTTCTTGCTTTTGGATACCAGTTTCCCAGCTCTCATTCCTGACTCTTTCCAAGATACAGTAATTGGAGACAGGTCAGTCAGTGACCAGCTTCTTCTGAAAGAGACCCTCACTGGCTTGATGTTAGACAACTTCCCACCTTCGAAGCCCGTTGAAAACTCTGGGCTTTCCTTATCTTCACACCTGTCTCTCCTTCACCCTGTGAGCATCAGGAGGGCAGGACAGCATTCTCACAAGGGGATGCTCAATGGAGGTAGAAAGGAATTCCAGGGTGAGATGGGAGGTGAGAAAAGAATAGGCAAACAAGGATAGGATCTTGCTTCAAAATGGGATCTTCCTTCAAAAATGCAGATAAGAAAAAATCATGCAGTGGAAAATGGGGTTCTGTTACTATTCCTGGTATCTCCCAGGATTCAGAGGTCAGGCTTGCGTGACTATAAAAAGCAAACAATCAGTAGTGGGACAGTGTCTGTGAGTAGCCACTACACTTCAGCTTGGGCAACATGGCAAGACCCTGTCTCGAAATGAAAGCCAAACAGGCTCCCAATCTCCCCCATGAGAATGGAGCAAAAGAAGTCTTCCTTGAAGGGAAGGAATGAACCTGACCTGTTACTTGGAGTGCAAGTCCTGCTGCAGTGAGAGTCCATCAGGAACACTGCATGCAGCTGTGGATAACATACACCACCAGGATAAATTGGAGCAAGGTCAGATGGGAGAGGACAGGAGGGCAAAGGGTCTTCCAATATCATGTGAGGAGTTATTGACAGATCCGAGGGAGAGGAGACAGGGCAAATCGGATCTTGAGAAGACTTGTCTTGAGGAAGGGCAAGGAGACCAGGTTTGTGTGTCTTCAAGGGGAAGAAGATACAGAAAGGGAAATTGACCAACATCCAAAATTCCTTCCCTGGGGTGCTCCTGGAGTCATCCCACCCTGGTCTTCAAAGGATGCAGGATTATCAGCCACCAGGTGGGCAGGCAGCTTGGTATGGGATTTGGATCCAGATAGATGTGAGTTCAAATCTGGTTTCCAGCACTTTCCAACTGTGTGATCTTGAGCTAATATCTTGAGATCTCTGAGCCTCTATCTCCTTGCATATAAAGGGAAACAACAACACTTGTTTGCAAAGTATTTTTTTTAAAGAAATAAAGTGTTTGGTTCCTAGCTGGTCTCTATCATGGTGTTTATAATCAACCCACACCATGCAAAAGGGATCTTTGCATCAGGTGGGTACAGATGGAAAGGTAGAGACCAGTCTTTAAGGTCTTGTCCAGTATTCCAAGGAAACCAACTAAACATCTAATGTGGCTCTGGGCAGTGTGCACTGCCATCCCGTGCCTCATCAAACCCCAGTTATTTTCAATATATTTATGCCCTGTATCATTCCACAAAGAGTTCAGTTGGTGAAGAAAAGAAAAAGACAGATACACCCAAGGGAGAACAACATGGAAATAAACTATAATGACCCTGAAGTGAGGGTTTTAAGGGTGACAGACTCTGTAAAAATGCTGATCCAGGCGGGCCAGGCATCCCATTGTCAGTGACCCTCCTCTCTCACGTCGGCCCCAGGCCCCAGCTGGCTGCTGTTTTGGTGACAGAGAAGGCTCCATTTGGCTTCATTTCACACAAGTTGCGTGAACACCATTAGAGAAATGGAAAAGGAGTGATGGATGGACGACTTGGATGAACTCACAGGACAAGCTTGGATCACATTTGCATTTGACTCAGGCAGGGAGGGAGAGAGGAGAAGACGGCTGACATCATCCAGGCTCCAGAAGGTCTGGGCAGGTTGTAACAATGAATCGAAATGCACTGGATCAAATTTGAGAGGGAAAAAAATGAAGGTCCTGCATCTAGATTATAAAATGCATCAAGCTTCATCAACATAATGACAAGGAGCAAGTCGAGAATGGAAAAGATTGATGGACTTGGCTCTAACAGACTGTAAAACGTGCGAGTCAAAAACGCTATAAACAAGATGAAAAGGCAAACTATAAACTGGGAAAATAATGGCAGCCTATATGATCGTGAGAGTGGGTTGCTATGTTTAAGAGGTCTTTCACATCAATAAGGAAAAGAAAAACACTCTGTTACAAAAGCAAAGAATAAATATAAACCCACAGTTCAGAAGACAAGAGATCAAAATGGTCAAACAGCACGTGAAAAGTGTTTATCCACAGTATTTAAAAATTGCAAATAAAAACAAAAGTGGGATATGTATTTTTTTCCGTTTCAATTATATTAGGTTAACAACATCTTATGAGAGTAATGAGAACTGATGTCAGCAGGGTTCAGGAGAAGCGGATAGGCTTGGCCACTGCAGGAAGGTATTAAGTGGCACAGCCTTAACGGAGGCTAGCTCAGTAATGTGAATCAACAGCCTTAAAGGTGTCCAAAAAACCTGACCTAGATTCTACTTTTATTTATCCCAAGGACCGGGAAGGATACAAATACATAAAAGACTAGGAAATTCACGGCAGCATTAATACTTAGAGTAGCAAAGTTATGAACAACTTAATGCTCAGTAAGGGGGATTCATCAATTAGGGTACAATCAGAAGGATGTAATGCCATGCAACCATTATAAATCACTGATGTAGAAAAATGTGCCCATTGTGTTGCTATGGTGGACATGAAGACACACAGCTCAGTTCCTCCTTCAAGGAAGTACTTACTGCCTTAAGTGTTAGGTCCTCTGAAGTTTGCCACAACTGCAGAGAGCAGCCTTGGCTAAGAACACATCCTTCTTAACTTGCCCATGACCCATGATTGTTTGAAGAAGGGTTACGAAAGCCCAGCCACTTCGGCCCGATGCCGAACATTCTGGTACCCCAGAATGTTGACCTGGCTTGTATCAAGCCAACTATGAGGAAGCAATCCACCATGAGTATTTTTGTGTATCCTGTAAGTCATGGGATTTCCGAGCAAAGAGGCCCAGCAAACTTAGTTAAAAGATGGCGGAGTTATTAACATGCCATGCAAGGTAGAGACAGTGTATTTCTCCAAAGAGATTTAGAGACTGGAGACATTTGCTGGCATTCTAGGGTAATAAATAAGTCTGGAGATGCTTTCCTCTCTCCTGCAAAAAAAATCTCTTTCTTCGGGATGGAGGGAGATGGGTAAATGTACCAACCACCCTAAGCTCTGAGTTGCGTGATTTCAAGGTTGCGATCTGTGCTGTGCACATAGGGTAATATCTAGCCTAGTCTGCATTGTCCTGTGGGGACTGGGGTATGGGGAAATGACGCTAATATGTTCTGTGAGTGAAAAATGGTCTGTTCTCGGAGCCAGAGATTTCATGTTTTTTGTCAGAATCAACCTCTCTCTTTCTCTTCCTCTTTCCTCCCCCCCATTCTCTCTATAATTATGTGTGTATGTATATATGTGTGCATTATATATTGGTGTATACCTATTTATATCTGTCTATCTATATCTATTTATCGATCTATCTTTAACATTTGCATTAAAGTTTGACTTTTCCCTCAATCCAATCCTTCTTCTCACCCTATTCCCAGGTGTTAATCCCAAATAAACATTTTGCACACCTCCAAAACAGTCTCAGTGTGTACTTCTGGGGCACCCAACCTGCAACAGTTGCTGAATTAAAAAGAGAAGCAGTCTATAGAACAACACAGCAACATGATAACATTTTTGCACTTTACACAAGGCACATTAAAAAATAGAAATGCAAAAGTACAGAATACTGATGGACGGTTTTCTTTAGGTGGTGTGAACAGGAATAATTGTTTTTCTTTTCTTTTTTTAAATGAATTGGAGCCTCACTCTCCAGTCGCCCAGGCTGGAGTGCAGTGACATGCTCACAGCCACCCCAGGGTCTACCTGCTGGGCTCTGGCGATCCTTCTGCTTCAACCTTCCAAGTAGCTGGAACTACAGACACGTGCTACCATGCCCGGCAAATTTTTTTTATTTGTGGTAGAGACAAGGTCTCACCAAGTTGCCTGGTTTGGTCTCGAACTGGCGGGCTCAGGCAATCCACTCACCTCGGCCTCCCAAAGTTCTGGGATTACAGGCTGAGCCACTGAGCCTGGCCGAATAATTGTTTTGCTTAGTGCTTTCCAAATGTCCTGCATTGAGAGTGCATTATTGTAAATTACAGAGTCTGCCACAATACTATTGCCATCAGTTGCATGTAGCCGGAAGTGAAGCTGATATTTACATGCTGCGGGCTCTGGGGCTAGTGCTGTTTTAAACGCTTCACATTTAATTTCTCCTTATCTACTCAGTGCAATCTTCTAGGGGAGGTATTATTACCTCTTCTTCATAAAAGAAGGAAGCAGACACATGGAAAAGACGAATAACTTGCCCAAGAAGAGGAGTCAGCATCTGAGCCCATGCTCCTTGTCTTCAGAGCCTGTGCTTCTGATATTCTCAGGGCCACCTCAGCCGTTCCCTCAGGTGCACAAGTTAGGAACTGGAGGCAGGATGGTGAGGTGTAGCTCCTGCTGTTGTGGGATTTATAGACATATTGGGGTCCCACTAGATGCCAGGCATGTTCTAAATAAACCATTTACAAATGTGGAAATTGAGGCACAGAGAAGCAACTCATTTTTTTTTTTGGCCCGGAATTAATGTAAACACATGGGAACACAAGGGGCATACCTCCCCTGATGAGACTTGAATGACTTCCGTCTTCCACGCTCTAAGCCCCTACCTCATTTCACTTATAAGGCCCATGACCTGGCCCGCCTCTTTCTACACACATCTGCTCACACTGCTTCTTCCATCCTCTGAGCTCCCATCAACTTGGCTCCTGAATGCCATGTCTCCATCTTTGGAGCCCTCGCCCAGGATGCTCTTCCTCAGCTTAGTGTGGGTTGCTTGTATCCACTCTTCATGCTCCAGCCTAATTGTCGCCCCTTCAGCGATGACTCCTCCGGCCATTTTCAGTGTTTCTCTTCTCCCCTGCTCACCCACCAGCTATTCCCTAACTCCCAATTTGTTTCGGTTGTGGCTCATGGCATTTGGTAAAGGGCCCCATCATGTTCATTTGTCTAGAGACATATGATAGAACATACAGGTTCTGGAGTCAGCACCTTTCGGCAAGTTAGTTACGTCTCTTTGCCTCAGTTTCTGCATTTGTAAATGGTTTGTTTGGAACATGCCTGGCATATAATGAGAACCCAATCTGTCTATAATGCCCATGGCAGTGGGGGCTGTACCTCATCACCGTGCATCAGGACCTGGCACACACAGAGGCAATTTCAATCCATATTTTTCAAATGAAGAATAAAGGCAGAGTCCTGGATCTCTCAAGTGCTTGTTGAGATCTCAGTGCTGAATACTTTCATCTGTCTGACCATGACTGTGTCAAGGGGACAGCTTCTCCTGTTCTAAGTTCTGCATGATGCTGGAGGAGAGAGACGATGTGACACATCTGTGCAAGGCTTTGCCTGAGAACTACCGAGAGTAAACATGTTGTTTAGACTTAAATCTTTGAAGCAAGATGGATTAGGAAAACCCTTCCATAAGGTTCAGAACCTTGCCATTCAGGCAGGACCACACATGATTCACCCTCTTGACAAAGTCAATAGCTAATGCTACAAGAGCTTTAGAAACCGTGATTTTATTTCCCATCTTCGCTTTTCATGGGCGACACAATCCTTCCGTTAAAGACACTTCTTACAGTGCAACTATCCCCTTTTAACCATTGTCTGCTTGAGTTCAGTACCGGCTCCTTATCCCATTGGCATCCAGTCATCTCTACATGCCTGATGATGGAATGACTGAATGAATGAACCAATGGGTGGATGAATGAATACTTAATTAATTAATTAGATTCACGAAGGCAGGACCATGTCATTCTTGCATCTTCAGCAGCCCTAGCGTGGACTATGCAGGCCATCAGTGCTCAATGAACTATTACTGGGCCCTTGGTAGATTTCACTCTGTGGGATTCCCCATAATGCATTTCATTTTAATACATGTATGTCTGTCCTCAACACAGAGTATTGGAGCTGTGGGATTAGTGATGGACCTCATAAGCGTTTACTTTGCCCTTGTGGGAAGACTTGAATGATGGAATGAATGAATGACTGAATTGCTTTGCTGATTCGACAATCTTAGTTTGCAAAGCAGCAAACACCACACTCAAACCTAAGGTTTCCCTGGAGCACTGCTTCCCCCAGAGAAAAGCTGGGGTTACCCGCAGGGGATGAGGGGTGTGCCCTCAGCTGGGTGGTTAAGCGAAAGAAACTGTGAGATGCAGACAGAGGTTAAAAAGAAGCCGGGATGCTGTAGTGTTTGCAGAGACGGCCAAACAAAAACAGGAGAATCAGAAAAATAGCTCACTGAGTACCTGGTCAGAGTCAGGACACAGGAAGGAAGTCAAGAATCTCAGGGGTGGGAATCGTTGGGGTTGAAGCCAAGACAAAGTCTGGTTGGCCACAGCAGGAGGTTTTGGACGTGTTCTCCGCTATGGCTGTGATCAGGGGCCTGTTTACATCGAGGCCACATCCCCTTTAAAGAAGCCATATCCCTGACCTTCCATTCTTCTCCAGAGTCACTGTTGTCTCAGCAGGATTGCCAGAATTCAGGACATTCACACCACCAGTCCTTGAAAGTCTTCTCCTGGGGTTCTGGTTCACAGGCGACATGCATGGACACTGCCGAGTCTTCTCCAGACACTCGGCTTTGACCCCCTCTCTGGCTGACATTTACAGTGAAATTCACCAGGATGACCTTATGATTGGCTAAAGTATTGAGAGAAGTCCATGCTAACTGGTAAGGGGCCACTTACTCTCACACCAGCCCCCTCCTGTGAATGTCCCTTCCCTGCCACCTGGCAGCCTGGCCCTTTGCCAGGACCTGTAGGAAAGATGCCGGGCCCAGCAAGGGGTCTTCAGGGCTGTTTCGAGCAGCCTTCCATTCTGTCTGGCTGATGCCCATCTGATACTGATGGTTAGATCTTTTTAACATCCCTTGCCTCCATCCTATCAATTGCCTTAGTTTATTGGTAATTGCTTCTTTCTGTGTCTTACTCTGTCGCCAGGTTGGGGTGCAGTGGCATGCTCACAGCCACTGCAGCCTCGACCTGCTGGGCTCAGGTGATCCTTCCAAGTAGCTGGAACCACAGACATGTGCCACCACGCCTGGCTAAATTTTCTTAATTTATTGTAGAGATGAGGTCTCACCAAGTTGCCCAGGCTGGTCTCGAACCCCTGGGCTCAGGCAATCCTCTCACCTGTGCCTCACAAAGTGCTGGGGTGACAAGTGTGAGCCACCACGCTCAGTCAGAGGAATCTCTCTAAGGTGTAAATCCCACAACTCCTTTGCTTAAAATGCTTTGAGAATTTTTCACTGGTTTTGTGAAAGCCTCTGGGTTCTTTAACCTGGACAGCGAGACTCTCCACCCCTGCTTGCTTCTCCAGTCTCTCCGAAGTCTCCTGCTTCTCCCACTCTCCAGCAGCACTGAGCTGCTCCAGTTCTTCAAGGCTCTATGGTCTTTCCTCTCCAGACCTCTCCTGAAGCCTCCCGTTCCCTCCCGACCAAAGCTGCTAAGTCCTAACCTCTCCACTCCCAAGGCCTCAATGTCACTCCGTGGGATTCCTCATAATGCGTTTCATTTTAATACATGTATGTCTGTCCTCAACCAGAATGCTGTCTAGGGACAGGGCCATGCCTGTCAGGTTCACCCTTGCATTTCCACCATCTTCTACAGTACCAAAGATACAGATTTGTGAAACGTAGATTTGCCAAATAAATGTTTCTCAGCACTCTGAGACTTGGTCTCCTCTTTGTCAGAGGGATTACATGAGGCAGTGATGAAAGCGCTTGGACCTCAGTGAATTTTCAGTAATTGTTAGAAATCAGGTTAAAAAAAATCTAGGCTTGGGATTTTGGGCATTAGCTGTCACATAGACAAAAGTTGTTATTTGGGCGTTTTCCTACATTCAAATTCTTTTCTTCCCTAAAAGAAAGCCACAAGCAAAAACAAGAATCTCAGAGACAAAACAGAATGCAACTCTCCCTACAGAAATGATTCCGAGGTTTATTAGCTCAGTCATTTTCCATTAACAAAAATAAATCGCTCAGAACTATCTGGGCCACATTGGTCAGGAATCTGCTTTGCACTGGCCTTTTGCATTCAAACCCAAAGTCATTTTGGACTTACTGTGATGCCTTTGAGAAAACAGAAGGGTTCCAGAACCTGCCAGGGCTGCCTCTGCCCCGTCTCTTTTTTCCCTTCTGAAAAGCTCAGAGGCAATGGTGGCTAAACAACGTACGGGTCGGCTGGCACGGAAAATCCACTCCCGGCTGCAGATAACTCCCTCTCTGCCAGCTCTCAGGCCTGCACCTGGTACCGAGCCCCGAGGGTGAAGGCTTGGGTTTGGTGGCAGGAACTGGAGCCTCAGGTGCCATGCAGACAGAAGTGAGGCCACGAGTCCAGCTCAGAAGACGTGGAGTCAGGATGGGCATAGGAGGTGTCCTGCTGTGTATTCTTAGCCCTCCGGCCCCGCTTCTCTTGGTTCCCAAGTGGTTCTTACAGGCCAACACCATGCCCCAGCTGAGGCAGAACCGGAGCAGCTGGCCTGGGGACCTGAAGGACTCAGGAGATGCTCATCTGTGCCTGATGCCTCTGGCCAGCACCCGAGAGATGGCGAAATGGGAAGAATGCTGTCATTGTTCATTGACCTTCGGTGGCCACACAGAGTCAACTAATGACAACTATTTGTGTGTGTTTTTTGTTCCCTAAGAGGAAGAAGCCTGGGTGGTAGGGTAGGAGATGGGAAGGGGATGGGGGATGGGGAGAGGGTGGGGAGGGGGTGGGATTCGAAGGAAGCTGAGTTGGAGGCAGAGACAAGAGTCGGGAGCTTAGAGATCAATTAGACAAAAAAGAGTCTCTCCTCGTTTTTCTGTGAAGTGACTATTTTACCACTGATTCTGCACCGAGCCTGTCAAAACCCGTCATTCTGAATGAACACAGAACACCAACGAGCCGTTGGATGGCATGAATGACATCTCCCCAAGATGGCTTCAACAGTTTGGGAGCTGTTTCACGCCTCAAGCCCTTAGTCGTCAAAATCATCTTTTCTGTCTCTGCCAGTTTCACGCATGCCCCAGGTAAGTCTCCAGGAAGCCCGTGTCTGGTCCGGTCACTCGTCTGCAATAACTCCTTACAGCCTTGTGCATCAAATCTGTAGGAAAGCTCTTTTCTTACCTCTGTGTCTCGTGGCTCCTGGCTCCCCGCCTACAACCACCTGGTAGAAGATGGAGGAACTGCTAGAGGCCTCTTTTGATGGTTAAGTACGTGGAAGCCAGGTGAGGTTGAGTGTTTAGCACCTAAGTCTACCTTGTGTCTCCCCCACCCCCAAGTTCTCCAGGTAGGAACTGCCTCCATCAGATTCGAAGGTTGACCTCACCACCTGCACCAGCTCTTCTCCCACTTTCCGGTTCCTTCCCTGAGGCCACCCTGAAGACACCCATCTCCAGCCTTACCTAACCAGAGTCCTCTGCTGTCACCTCCCATGACCACTCCTTGTCCTCTAGTCCCCGGCCTCCTCCTGCACTTGCTTAGCTCCCCAAGCTTATGATATGCTAATCTTGCCAAACTACTCATACGGGGGAACCCCAAAACAAACTGGAATTATTTTTTTGGAGGCAGGTCCCTTGCAGTACGGGTTTCTTCTGCTAGGTAAGTGTTCTAGGGACCCATTGGCATCAGTGGACCAGCTAGTGTTGTCGTGCGAGGCTGTGTTTGGCTTCAGTGAAAATTTTTTGGAGAGTCCTTCAACATGTTTGTTTGTTTCAAGACAGGGGATTTATGAGTGCACTTGCCCACACCCTGCTGCGTGTTCACCAGTTTTTGATCAAAAATGGTGTGACTCCTGTGCCCCACCCTCCCTATTCACCTGATCTCGCCCCAAGTGATCTTTTGTTTGTTTGTTTGTTTCCCTGGATGAAAAAAGTCATCAAAGGGAAACAGTTTGCTGATGTGGAAGAGGTGAAACAAAAAACGGCAGAAGCACGAAAAGGCGTCCAAGTTGATGAGCTCAAAACTGTTTTGAGCTGTGGAAAAAGCATCTTGATAGGTGTAGTGCATCAAATGAAGAGTGCTTTGAAGGTGACTGACGTTTAAACATGTGACAATAAAGACAGTATTTAAATAAATCAATTCTGGGTTTTTTTGGGTTTCCCCCCCCGTATTGAGGAAATCCAGTACCAGCATTCATCCAATTATCCAAACCTGAAATTTAACTCACAACTTCATCCCAGGTAAAATGGAGGATGCCTCTATTGGAGGATGGAAGTGGATAGTATGCAGGGGAGATGCAACCTTGCATTGCCCTTAAAGCAACAAGATGGTGGATCCCCAGCCCTTGCAATTCATTCTTGCTTGCAGGAGGTGGTGGGCTGTGGTGGAAAAAGCTGAACTTGAGGGCTGAGTGACTTGGTTCTGCCCACTTTCTAACCATGACCTTGAAAAAGTTATTCTTCTCTCTGCCTTAATTCCTGGTAGCTTAAAGGCGGGATGACCAAGATATCCTCTAAAGTTCTGAGTGTGGCTTCCTGTACTCTCCGTGCCCAGAATCACGAGAATAACCCCATGTGCAAGCTAAAGGCCGGCCCCAAGGGAGGCTCTTGGTTGATTCTCTAGCCTACCTATTAGATAACCCTCCCCCGGGTGCGTAGCTGCCTTCTGCTGACCAGGAAAGATCTTAGACATCACTCCTACATCCTGCCATGATGATTAATTTCCTTCCAGGAATGAAAACAAATCATCACTTCCTGCCTGATCTATCTGCACCTCTTGTTGGTCATGAATAGTAAGATCAAGAACGAACAGGGCTATTGAGGTTCTGGGGTCCTGAGGTGGTGTGGCTGCTCCTGTAGGCATATGGCCAGCGGGCCGGCTGCGCTCTGAGTGTTATTTTCAAAACTGAAGTGGAATCTGCTTCAAGCCAGAGCATGGTAGGTGGGCTCAGATCTTGGGCCATAAATCACTGGAGGTAACTATTTTTCCTGACCCTCTTATGACCCAGTGTAAAGTTATTGTGATTGGAAGGATGATGGAGAAGGGAGGTTTTCCCCCATCTGTTCTCAGGGTATATAAATCTTAGTACTTCCAGAGGCACAGGGACCCTGTGTGATGTTTTGGAGAGCAGGCAGGACTGATCACCTCAGGTGTTGCGAAGTTCTCTGCCACTAACTCTCAGAGTGACCTTGGCCAAATCACTCGTATGCTCCAGATCTGACATTCTGAACCCCAGTGATTCTGTGAAAGAAGGCGTTCATGGAACCAACTCAGGGATCAGGTCTGCTAGTATTGTTGCTATTCTTGTTTTGAGTCAGCGTCTCAGTCTGTCATCCAGGCTGGAGGGAAGTGGCACGATCACAGCTCACCGTAGCCTCGAACTCTTGGGCTCAGGCGATCCTCCTGCCTTAGCCTCCCAAGTAGCTGGAACTATAGGCACTCACCCCCATGCTGGCTAATTTTAATATTTTTTATAGAAATGCGGGTCTTGCCGTGTTGCCTAGGTTGCTCTCAAACTTCTGGACTTAAACAATCCTCCTGCCTCAGCCTCCTAAAGTGCTGGGATTACAGACGTGGGTCAGTGTGCTTGGTTAAGACTACTAGTATTGTTGGCTGGCATTAGACTACTAGTATTGTTGATTGGCATCTTTTCTCCTCTTGATGAAACCTTTCATCTTCAAGCCCACCCCCCCATGTTACCTTCTATGTGGAGTCTTCCTAATCTCCCTCCAGTCTAATGAATTAGTGACTCAGTCCTCTGGGTGTTCCCAGAATTGTAGGTAATTACGTCCACTATAGTGTTCCTATAGAGTGCCTGGCACAAATTAGACCCTCAGTGGAAGTGTCTCCCTGGTACCTGGTGCCAAAAAGATTTGTATGTTGGAGTCATAACCTGCAGTACCAGAATGTGACTGCACTTGGAGACAGGGTCTTTAAAAGGGCACTTAAGATAAATAAAGTCGTTAGGTTGGGCCCTAATTCAGGATGACTTTAGTTGACCTTATGCGAAGAGGAAGTTTGGACACATATGTACTGAGGGAAGACAGCGTGAAGAGATAGAGAAGATGCTGTCTAAAAACCAAGAACAGAGGCAGGAACAAATCCTCCCCTCTTGGTCCTCAGAAGAAACCAACCCTGCTGACACCTTCATCTTGGACTTCTGGCCCATAGCATTGTGAGAAAATAATGCCTGTTTAAGACACCCTGTATGCGTACTTTGTTACGGAGGCCATAGAGAATTAACACAGACTCTCTCCATATCCTAGTTCCTACGAGTCTCCACTTTGAGGCCGGGAGCCCCCTGAGATCCCTGAAGGCAGGAACTGTGTTTTGCTTATTTTTATTTGAGTTGGGATCTTACTCTGTCATGCAAGCTAGAATGCAGTGGCATGATCATGGTTCACTGCATCCTTTACCTCCTGGGCTCAGGTGATCCTTCCTCCTCAACCTCTTGAGTAGATGGGACTACAGGTGCCACCATGACAGGCTAATTTTTTTATTTTTTGTAGAGATGAGATCTCCCTATGTTGCCTACGCTGGTCTTGAACTCCTGGGCTCAAGCAATTCTCCTGCTTTGGCCTCCCAAAGTGCTGACATCACAGGCATGAGTCACCACATGTGGTCCAGTGTTTTTTTTTTTAATCCAGAGTTCATTAATTCCCAAAGCAGGTCTCAAACCATCTGCAACGGAATCAGTGTTTTTTAAACCCTAGTTTTGGGTAGAAAATCAACATAGTGAGTTACAACTAGCATTAAAAAAATGAAATGAGGATCACAGAATAGACAGTACCTGCCTAGGGATAGTTATTGAGTAGTTACTGTTTTATGAAACTTTTATTTTAGTTGCGTACACTAGGTCACAAAGGAATCCTTTAAAAAATTGATGGTGGAGAAAGAGTTGGATTATGCCTGTCAATTAATAACTCCCCATGTCCCCTTTCCCAGCCCTGGCAACCTACACTCCACTCTGTGACCCTATGAATTGGATGATTTTCAGAATCTCCTATAAGTGGAATCATGCAGTTTTTGTCCTGTGACTGGCTTATTTCATTCAGCATAATGTCTTCAAGATTTTCTATGTTGTTGACTATTGCAGAATTTTCTTCTTCTCTTAAGGCTGGGTAGTGTTCCATTTTACATATATACCACATTTTCTTTATCCATTTATTGTCAATAAAGATGGATGACACATAAAAAAATTTGTTAAGAAGGCAGATCTCATGTTTAGTGTTATTAGCACAATCATCTTTTTAAAAACGCGTATTTTTGGACAGCACCCCAGACCTACTGAGCTTGAATCACAAGGAAGTGTGGCCTTGGAATCTGCGCTGTCGCTAGAAAATTTTTTAAGTACATTAACATTTGAAAATTACTCCTAATGCCTGAGGCCAGTGTGAGGCACAGAATTGCCACACAATTCATATTTATTGAGCTAGCCTAGCTTCATTTTGGTGTCAATTATTTGCATTTTTACACTGGCCAAAGAACTGGTGGAATGAATAATAGCTAAGAATGTACAACCAACAAAAAGATCGCTGGACCAATTTCTGACATGAACTTCAAAATAACCGAAAGGAATTTAAGTGACTTGCCAAAGGACCCAGTAGTTTTTGTGTGTCATTTTCTCATTTATTTTTGAACCCCCTGGGAGGTGCAATTAGCATCATCATTATATGGGCGATGAATCTGAAGTTTAGAGCGTGAGGTGACGTACCAAGGCCACACCAGTAGGACATGCAGAGCTGGATGCACATCCAAATCTCATTCCACGCTGCTTGACATCAGTCCTTGGTTCCCCTCTGTCCCTTTCTGGCCACAGCTATTGGTGAGGCATTTGGAACAAGTCAAGGCCGTCTCCTGGTTGCTTCTGAAAGACTGAACCTGACTTCCTGACTCAGGGAAAACGCATCTTCTTCTGTGAGGGACCAGGTAGACCCCCTCAGGTATGTCCAGGAACAAACCAGTCCAAATATTTGCCTTGGGCTGTGAGAAACGTTTACATATCAAGGACCAAATCACAGAGACTTTGCAGCCAACAACAGTGCTGACCATCACAAGGCCAACTCCTTGTAAGTCACAATAAGTCAGAAAAGAATGAGTGATTTGAGCCTTGATGTCAACAGGCCATTTAACTCAGAGAACTCACTGAAGCCACAAACCGGGGAAGGTTCCAGGTCTTGTCCACCTCTCCACCCGGGTTCCCCACATTAGAGTCTGAGCTGACTTCACCTTGAGGGTTTGCCTCACTGCTTCTGGTTTGTGTGACCACGGCTTGGGAGCCTAAGATCAGCTCATGGCAGAACCCGTAAGCCAGGCACTCTGCATAGGTTATCACCTTTCATTTTCATACCAATCCCATTTCTCCAGGGAGTCAAGGACTTGCCTAGGGGCCAAAGCGAGGAAGTGGAAGAAAATTCTGGAAGTGGAACCCAGAACTACATGTTGTGAGTCTGTGCTTTCTCCTCGCCATAGTCTAGCTTTCCAGGCACGTGTTGAGCCAGCTCTGTCCAAGGCTAAAGTACTGTGCCTGGGGGTTGGGCTTGGAGGTTCCAGGGTATTGTGAAGGACCCTGAGGTCACTGTTCAAGCCACCATTTGACACTTGAGTACGAATGAATGCCATAAATACTGCTCATTCCATCCCTACTCCATCTGACCAGGCATTGGCAAAGAAGACATCTCCTCCATTATCCGCAGGGACCTGAAGACTGTAGATACAAAAGTATCAGGAGGGCTTGGGACAATCCTGGACACAGAATCAGATGCATCCAACTGAGACCTTGTCTCTGCCACTTGCGATGAGATCTCAGGAAATTCTCTTGGCTCTTCTGTGCCTCAGTTTCCTTGTCTGTAACAATGAGGATCACTCTGTCTTCCTCACCATGGTATTGTGAAATAATAACAATTATTATTTGAACGGCAACCCCTTCAGGTCCTCTCCTGCTGTGGGAGCTTTTCTGTCCTCTCCATAAATCCTGCTTTCTCACTTAAAAAAAAGGTTGAAAATTTTGGGTACATGTTATGCACTTAAGAAATGATTTAAACATGGATGTAGTCAGATAAAGTAGTCAGAAGGTCTTCCCAGAGGGTAAGGAGCCAGACAATAAGACAGAAATTCAGCCAAGGTCAATGCCACATGTCACCATCAGCATATGGCCACCACTGTCACCCTGCTACTGGTGCTACGTCACCATCATAGCCCACCACCACCACCCCCATCAGCACCCCAGCCTCCCACTACCCCACCTCTGCCATCACTCCTGGGACACGTCACCTCTGCTTCTCCTACCTTTGTCAGCCACCCCATCCCCTCCACTGTCACCTGTGCCACCAACATGATCACCTTCACCATCGCTGTATGACCATTCACCATTGCCACCACCAGCACCATCACCACCCCTGCCATGACAATCACTCTCAACATTGCCAACCCACCACCCCCATCACTAACCCAATCTCCTACCACTGCCCCCACTACTGAGGGCACACACCTCTGCTTCTTCTGCCATTGCCAGCAATGCAATCACCTTCACTGTCACCTCCACCTCTGTCACATCACCACTGTCACATATGACCATTCCCACCATCCTGTCATCTCTACCAGCAACATCACCACACCACCACATCATGTACCCATGAAAAAACAGACATACTACAGTTAGTTCCAGCCCCTATAACAATGCCTGATCCAAAGTTGGTTCTCAGGAATGAATGAATTAAATGAATGAATGAATACACAAATGCCACAGATTATATAATTAGAATCACCAGGCCGGGCTCGGTGGCTCAGCCTGTAATCCCAGCACTTTGGAAGGCCGAGGTGAGTGGATTGTCTGAGCCCGCGGGTTCGCGACCTGCCTGGGCAACTTGGCGAGACCTCATCTCTACAATAAATAAAAAATTAGCTGGGCATGGTAGCACACGCCTGTAGTTCCAGCTACTTGGAAGGCTGAGGTGGAAGGATCGCCGGAGCCCAGCAGGTCGAGGCTATGGTGGCCTAGAGCGGCCACTGCACTCCAGACTGGGCGACGGAGTGAGATTCCAACTCAAAAAAAAAAAAGAATCACCAGGAAGCAAGAGCTTCCATTCCTCATAAACCGCCTGCAGATGTTTCAGTGGACAGTTTTTCTTTTAATTTAATTTCTTTTCTCTCTTGTTTTCCCTTTATTTTAAAGCTGTGGAGTACAATTCAGGGTTATGTATACAAATGTTCATTATGCAGGGACCCTTGTTGATGAGGTGTTCCTCTCTCTCCCCTGGCAGTTTCCCTCAGCTGCTAGTTCCTCCCCCCCCCTTCCCTAGCAGTTTTCCACTACTGCCAATCCCTTTCTTATAGTGTTATGATAATTGTTCAAGGTTCAGTGGACAGTTTTAATCTACCACTTAGAGTCTCAAGTCCTTGGCTTCTTAGAAGAATAGTCCTGCTGGACCAACCTAGGGCCTCACTGATGGGTAAAGATGAGGAGGGCAAAGATAGCCCAGTATAACTGGAGAAACCAACATTTGACCCAGATCCTTTGTCTCTGGACAAACATGATCTGGAAAATCATGGTATTAAACCAAACTACAGAAAACCCATTTATAAAATTCCAACAGCTGTTTGTATGTTTATCCCAAAAATTCAGGTATTTTCTAGCCCCAGTTTGGCCTGCACCTTCTATTCCTTCTTCTTTGCTGCTCAGGTCACAGTAGGGCCGTGCCCTCTTTCATGACAAGCCAGAGGCCGGAGCAACACTTTCTCTTCTGTTCCTCTACTGGCCTGGCTCATCTGCATCCTTCAACATGGAGTTTTCCCTTTAACCCTGAAAAGAAACTTAGACATTCCCCAGCAGTCAAGGGACAAAATATCTCCTGGGGTCCTTGGGTTGCTGACATGATTCTTTCCCAGCACCAGCCCTCCCCGGGTGAATTTAAAATTAATAGCTCCTTTGAAAATTACATGTGAAAATCACGCCGGCCCATTTTCCATCCCAGGAGGCAGGCAAGCAATGAGATGATCAAGCATTCCATTTGGCTCCTATATCGTAAATCATAACTCACCTGGGCCAGCGGGTGGAAGGTGACTCTGTAACTGATTTATGGAACAGTTTTCAAACACTGGCTGCTAGCTCATTGCTGAGGCAAAGATAGGACTCTGTGTCCCGGTGCCTTTTCCATCCTTCTCTGGTCATTAGTTCCCATCCCAACACTAAAGCCTGGCAGCTGCCATGGGAGCAGACACACACTTATCCATGCCTTTTCTGGCATGAGTCACTGGTCCTTTTATGACTGTCCTCTGGATTTCTTTTCAGAACATGACAATGACTGAATCTGAGGTCATGGCTGTCCTTGAGGTGTTCACTCAAGACGTCTAGCCCCCAAGATGCTCCCAAGTTGCCTTTGTTCCCAGCAGGCTTTTGTGCCTTGTGAATTCACCTGAGCATTTCATTGACTGCCACTTATTCCCTGCCAGGGTGTCTTTGACCTTTCCTCCCTCATTATCTCCTGGTCTTGGCTGTCCTGCCCGATGGCGTAGAGGTCATCGCATAAGGCAGTGTCCCAGAAACAATGGCCATAGCGATAGTTTTAGAGGAGTCATGTGATGTCATGGAAACAGCATGCAGTACCGAGCCATCCGGGTTTGAACTCCGGCTCATCCACTTACCACCTGGGCAAATGACCTAAACTCAGAGTACCTCCATTTCTCTATGAGCCCAATAAGAATAATTACATTACCCACCAGGTTACAGTGATGAACTGAAATAACCTAAGCAGTTGCTTAGAGCGATTCATGGCACTTACGAATTGCTCAAAGACAGTCAATTCACTTCCCACTTCCCATCTTCTTTGGAGATTGCTTTCACGGGGAGCCAAGGGGTGGTATTTTGTAAGTAGCTGTCTCTGAAGGACAGTCAACTCGGGAAGGAGGATGTCAGATATGTACCAGGTGACACAGCCTCTGAGGTCGTTCACTCCTCCTGTGTCCCTGGTGCTGGGATGGGGGGTAGCACTGCAGATGTGATCTCTGGTGCTACACAGTTTTGAGCCTCCGTGTGGCTCCTTCCACAGGTGGGGCCATCTGACCTGCTGTTGGTACCCACAGACATCCCCATAACTGTCAGAACCGGGGAAGGGAGAGGGTCCGGCAACTCCCACCACACAGTATTTGGTGGGGGCAACACTGGCTATGGAGTCACTCAGGCCTGGGTTGAATCCTCCAGGAAGTCCTGTACTAGCTAGCCAAGCTCGACAAGTCACCTCTCTGAGCTTCAGGTTTCTCACTTACAAAGATTGAGAAATACCTACTTATCTCCCAGATGATTTAGGTCACAAGGAAGGGAAACTCTAACTCCAAATGGCTTAATAAGAAAGGAAACATTGCATCGGATGACTAAAAAGTGCAGAGGTGGGACTTCAAGCACAGTTTGATCAGGGATCTGGCTCCCACCCTTCTGCATAATTTCAGTTCCATCCTATCTTGTGTGTCGACTTCATCCTGAAACTGGCTTCCTTCATATACCAAGATACTTCTATGTAGCAGTTTCCTTATAACCAAGAGAAACCAACTTGGATTTGACCATCAGACCAACCACTCTGGTATTGAGGCTGTTTTCGGCTGGAGTCAGCACTACTCAAATGACCTGCTACGCAGTGCAGTGAGAGAGAGGTGAGAGACAAAATAATGGTGAGAAGACAATGACCACACTACTCAGAGTGGGATCTCGAGGACTAAGGTGCTGCCTTGATAATGCCAATAACTGATGTTTCGGAGACCTGGCTCTTTGGCAAGCAGGTAGGTAGCATCCTGTTAAATCTGCCCCACGAGTATCACTGGTACTCTCAGTACATACCTCTTTTCCCTCTATTATGCCACTTGGTGCCCCATCACTGTGATCCACTCGTCTTCTGTGACCAATGATTTGGCCGACTGAATTCTGTTCTTCCTTCCAAATGTTCATGTTCTGATGCTGTAATGTGAGAATGTTACTTACACAGAGAGCAGAGGGACTTTGCAGACATAATTAGGCTAAAGATCTTGAAATGGGGAGACCTTGCTGGACTGTCTGGGTGGGCCCTAAATGTAATCACAGTGTCCTAATGAGAGGGGTGCAGAGGAAGATTTAACAGAGGAGGAGATTTAACGGGAAGCGGAGATAGGAGTGACACATTTTGAAGGCGGAAGGAGGGGCCACAAGCTAAGCAGTACAAGCAGCCACTAGAAGCTGGAAAAGGCAAGGAAGCTAATTCTCTCCCCTCAGAGCCTCTAGAAGGAATCAGCCCTGCCAATACCTTAACTTTATCCCAGTGAAGCTGAGTTCAGACTTCTGACCTCCTCCAGAACTATGAGACCGGGAATTTGTGTTGTTTTAGGCCACCATGTTGGTGATCATTTGTTGCAGCAGCAATAGGATACCCACACAGTCCATTAGGGGGACTGGAATAACTGGAATTATTCTTTGGAGGGTGGGCCCCTTGCAGTACGGGTTTCCCTTTCTCGGTAAGTGTTCTAGGAACCCATTGGCATCAGTGTGCCAGCTAATGTTGTTGTGAGAGGCTGTGTTAATTTTTGTTGTTGTTGTTGAGATTCTTTCGACACATTTGCCCATTTCATGATGAGTGATTGACAAGTGCACCTGCCCACACTGTGCTGCGTGTTCAGCACACAGCAGTTTTTGACCAAAAATCCCAGCATGACTCTGCACCCTACCCTCCCTATTCACCCGCTCTCACTCTGAGTGACCTTTTTGGTTTCCCTGGGTGAAAAAAGTCCTCAAAGGGAAATGTTTTCTGGATGTGGAAGAGGCGAAACAAAAAACGGCAGAAGCACTAAAAGCCATCCAAATTGATGAGTTAAAAAACTGTCTTGAGCTGTGGGAAAAAGTGTCTTGGTAGGTGTATAACATCAAATGGCAAGAACCTTTGAAGGTGACTGAAGATTAAACATGTTAGAATAAGTACACAGTTTTTTAAATAAATGAATTCAGTTTTTTGCCCCGTCCTCATATAATAACAACAACGATCAGACCAGGCAATCCTCTAAGTGCTTTTGTATTATCTTAATTCTTACAATAATGGTTGGTGGCCAGTAGTACTATCAATCTCATCTTATATATGGTAAACTGAGTCAAAAAGATGTTATACAACTGCCAAACACACACCATTCCACCATTCGGATGCAGCGTAGTCTGGGCTTATCATCTAATGATTAGGTATGAGAATTGGCACTGTGATCAGTTATTCTCTCTTTGGGTTCGTCACAGGGAGCTTCTCCTGACTCCATTCTTTTCTTCTTACCAAACGTTTGCCCGCCCTGTGCTTGTTCAGTAGACCTGATTTTCACTGTTCTTATATCTCTTATGCCAGGCTCTGTCATGCTCCATGAGTGCATGACCCCTCTTTGTCTTCTCCCATTGCAGTAACTAATCAACGTTTCTCCCATCTAGTTCCAAAAGTCTGTCATCTAAAACAGATGACTGAAATCCTGTGACCCTTTTGGCTGGAGACTTTATTGGCCTGGGACTGTTCAACATAATCAAGCAGGTGTAATGTAGTGCCAGCAACCTGGCACTTGTTGTGTTTCCCAGTCTCTCCAGTAGGCAAGTTTTCTGATTAGTCCCATTATACAGACGGGGAAACGGAGGCCCTGACAATGCTGGAAAGTCTTCCAGCCAGTCAGTGATGGGGCCTGGCTTTGAACCTGGGCAGTATGCCATCAGACCCGGTGATCTTACCATCACCAGCCTCTCTGCACAGTGCTTGGGTGAGTTTGGTCAAAAGGCAAAGCAAAGACCAACGTCCTCCTTAAGAGTGCCCAGAAGGTCATCTGGACACAAGCCTCACAGACACACATGGAGGAACTCTCCGATAACCCTGAACAGTAATGCTCATCTGTAAAATGAAAGGAAATAACAACTGCCTTATCAGGTTATTATAGAGATTTATTCAGGTGAAAGATAAAGCATTTCGAGTTCATATCTTAGTGCCTGGTAGAGAATAAGAGCTTAAAATTAGTTTTTATTTTATACTTATCTGCTTACACATGATATTACATAAACACGATATATATGCACTTATATATCATATTTGTGTACATACAGTGATATAAATAATAGTGATACAATAATTTTCTGCCTATCAGCACATTACTCACACATGACTGGATGCATTTCTTTTATTTTTATTTTAAAAACGTGTGGTACAGTTCAGGGTTATGTACACACGTGGTCATTGTACAGGTAAAGTGTGGGTACCCTTATTGATGTTATGTGCGTCCCTCTCCCCTGGCAGTTTCCCACTACTGCCAACCTCTTTCTTATAGTATTATGGCAAATGTTTGGGATCTGCTTATGAGTGAGTACATGTGGTACTCAGATCTTTGTTTCTGTGATAAATTACTGAGTATTATGAACTCTAATTCCATCCAGGTTGCTGCAAAGTTCATAATTTTGTTTTTCTTTATGGCTGCATAGTATTCCATTGTGTAAATGTACCACATTTTCTTTATCCAGTTCACTTTCGATGGGCAGCACAGTTGGTTCCATGTTTCGGCTATTGTCCCTGGGGGTTGGGGATGGGGTTGGGGAGTGAAGTTAGGGTAGATGCTGGGTCTGAGAAGTGGGAAATCCATGGATCATGCAGTGAACATGCGTGTGCAGGTATCTTTTTTTATAGAGTGATTTGAGTTCCTCCAAGTATATTCCCAGAAGGTCATATGGAAGGTCGATTTTCAGATTCTTTTAGAAATCGCCACACTGTTTTCCACAGAGGTTGTACTAGTTTACACTCCCACCAACAGTGTAGAAGTGTTCCCTTTTCCCTGCATCCTCTCCAGAATCTATTGTTTTTTGAGTTATTGATGACGGCCATTCTGACTGGAGTTAGGTGTTATCTTAGTATGGTTTTAATTTGCATTTATTTGATGCTTGGATGAATTTTTATTACATTTTAGAGTTTAAGAGGGTTTGGCTTAAGCATTGACCCTGCAGTATCCTTGGAATTCACTTTCAGACATGCCAAAGGGCTGTGGGAAACCGTGGCACAGCAAGGGGACGATGTAGCCGCTGATGGCGGGCGTGACACTACACATGTGAAGGCATGGACAGGAAACAAAACATCAGCTAGGAGAAAGGTATCAGTTGTAAGTGTCAGGAGAAGCACTCTAACTACAGGTGCTCTAAAGACAAGTGCCTCTAATCTCTGGTGTTGACAGGTAGCACAGATGCTGCTAAGTGAGATAGCTGTGTGCTCCCGAGTAAGGAGCAGCTGAGATTGACTTATGGAACTGTGTGTTCCGCGTAGTGCCTGGTGCCCAGTTTGTGAGGAACACAGATCTGGAGGCTGAGAATAGCTTTCCAGCTTTCCAGGAGGCAGGGATGCGGTCAGGAAGGTCTGATGGAGAAGATGGGTGGCTATTTTGCCTTGAAGATAGCATCATGGCATTGAGTGGCATGAAGGTCGTCCCTGGGGGTTGGGGATGGGATAGGGGAGTGAAGTTAGGGTAGACGCTGGGTCTGAGAAGCGGGAAATCCACGGTTCAGGAGGTTGGGAGCCTGAGTGGTCAACGGTGAGGCAGCAGTGGCCCCCGCCTGCTTGGAGGTTTGCTGTGTGGGAGGAGTCCTCTTCGCATCTTGTCTGAGAAAACTATGGGTTCCCTCTTACAGACAGGACCAGTGGATGCTTGGAACTGCTTAATGAGTTTGGATTCTGAGCTTCAGCCAAGGCTTTGACACCATGCTGCCCAAAGCAGAAAGCATTAGGAATTCGTAATGGGTTGGATTAATGCCGATATTTTTTCCCACCAAAGACACTGATAAATATTTCCCCACAGTGAACTGCATGTGTCAAATGCTCTTCCAGTACAGTACATTTATTAAATTACATGTCTTCATTTTTTGTATGAAATAACTAGCAGGCTAAGTGGAGAAGACATAATTGCAAAACAAAACAAAACAAAAAAGTACTATTTTAATTTTTTTAAAAAAGGGATATCCTTGCCAATCTTTTTGAAATGTTACAAATAGTTCAAGTAGCTTATTATTTCTTTTATGGTCCCCAACTAGGAAACACTAATAAAGTAAAAGAAGAAAAGCTGTCACGAAATTTAAATAGGCTTTAGATTTTTATATATTCACACAGATGGACATATACATTATGATTGAAGATATGTATTATATCTAAAGTAATGGAGAAAAATGTCTATGAAGGTTAATTTTATGTATAAACCCGGCTAGGCTCTAATACCGTTATTTAATCAAATACTAATCTAGGTGTTGCGAAGGTGTTTTACAGATGTGGTTAACGCCTACAAGCCGTTGAGTTTAAGTAAAGGAGATGACCTTTTATAATGTGAGTGGGCCTCATTCAGTGCTTTGGAGGCCTTCAGAGCAAAACTGAGGCTTCCCAGAAAAGAAGAAAAGTTGCCTCAAAATGGGGTTTCCTGCCTGCCAGTCTGTTCTACAGACTTTGAACTTGCCAACCCCAGGGTCATGTTAGACAGTTCCTTAAAACAAATATCTCTTTCCTTACCCCTCTCTTTCTACACACACAACACACACACACACACACACACACACACACACACACACACACACACACACACGTGTCCTATCTGTTCTGTTTTTTCTCTGGAGAACACCGATGACTGATACAGTGGCCATGAACAATAGATAGAGTCAAACTCATTTAGAACCGTAGTGAGTACACGTGCACATCTGTGTGTCTGTGTTCAAGAGTCTAAGATCATGTATACCTTATGTCATGTGTAAGGTAATTGCAGGTATGCTGTCCAACAAGCCTCACCATCAGACCCAATAAATAAAAGCATCATGTGTGTGTTCATTTATCTGTTAAATAACCAAGTATTTATTGAGTACTTATTATGCCTCAAATTCATGTGTCTTTCAAATGAATAGATACTAGTGCATGTAATCAAATGCATCCACACACATTTCTGAATTCATAGTCCTTATTTATTTAAATTGCTAATAGACTCAAATGAACAATTATTCTCACGTGGGTGTTTGTGAAAATTTTTTATGTTAAAAAGGCTTCTTTGTGCTAAGAAAGGTTGAGGATCAACAAAAGATGACATTTGGCTTATAAATATATAAATTATAGAATAGATGCAATGTATCACATGAATTCTGAGGGGTCTGAGGTGGGATAGATATCATCCGCACCGCATCTGCTCTGATTTTCCATGCAACTGTCGTATGAACACTAGAGTCACATGGGGATCGAGCTATATTAGAGAAGGGGGTTTAGACCCAAGGCTCAAATGGCCTGTCACTTCTTCCTCTTGCACGGAACTGACCATCAGGACATTGGTGGAGCAGGTGGACAGTTGCAGGCCTCTTCCCACCCCGACCATTGGGGTAAAGACTGCCTTGCGTGCTTGCCTTAAAGCACAGGAAGCTGAGATAAGAATTCAGGGCAAGTTAGAGGGCTGGGGGAGGGAAGAGAGAACCAGAAATACTCACCTGCCCTGTTCACTGCCTCTCGCTCATGAGTATATCGGTTAGATCCATCGCTTCTTTTCTTGGAAAAGGACTAAAGGGAGCATTCCACAGCGGAAACTGAGGCACATGACAATGCCCCCTCAGTGAAGCTGTAGCATGATTTCTGTGTTTGAGTTAAAGAACAATTAATACACCAAGTCGTCTTAACCTGGTCTCTCAACCTTCTGTCTTTTGGGCAAAAATGACCTGGAAGGAAACGCCCCCAACTAAGTTCTCAGAAGTAGAAAGAACTTTGAAGGAGGAAAGGAATTTTGCAAAGCAGTGGTCTGTCACTTATGAGCTGAGTCATTTTGGACAGTTCACTTCACCTCTTGGTGCCTCAGTGTCTGCAGTTGTAAATTGGGGGCCAAATTGTTATGCAAATTAAACAAATTAACACACAAAAAGCAGTTGGAACAGTACCTGGCACACAGCATTCACTGAATCGGTGTTAATTATTATTAAGTTGAGATAATCTTAATGATGTAGTAAGACTATGTACAATATTTTTAAATCGGCTATAAACAAAGTAAGGTCTATCCTTTAGAATCTTCCATTCATTCTTTCACAGCATGTATACAGAGCCTGGCATAGGCCAGGCACTGTATAAGATATCAGAGATGTAGAGTAGAAACATTCACTGTCTTCAATATATTAAAATTCTGGTTAAAAAAATAGATATGGAAACAAAGGCAATCGATAATAATAAAAACAATGAAAGAGGTAAATTCAAAGGAGAACACTATGATAGTTTTATGTTGTCAACTTGACTGGGTTGTGGAGTACCCAGATATTTGGTCAAATATTATTCTGGGTGATTCTGTGTTGGTGTGTTTGGATGAGATCTAATTGGTAGACTGAGTAAAGCAGATTGCCCTCCCTAATGAGGGTAAGCTTCATTCAATCAGTTGATGGCCAGAAGAGAACAAAAAGTCTGACTTTTCCCTGAGTAAGTGAAAATTGCTCTTATCTGACTGTCTTTGAATGGGGACATTGGGTTTTTTTCTACCTTCTATTTCAAGCTTAGCATAGGCTCTTTCTGGGTCTTGAAACTGCTGGCTTTTGGACTAGAACCACACCATTGGTTCTCCTGGTTCTCAGGCCTTTGATCTCAAACTGGAACTGAACCATTGATTCTACTGGGTCTCCAGATTGCCAATTCACCCTGCGTATCCTGAGATTTTTTAGCCTTTACTATCACATGAGCCAATTCTCTTCTCTCTCTCTCTCTCTCTCTCTCTCTCTCTCTCTCTCTCTCACACACACACACACACACACACACACACACACACACACACACACGCATACAGTCTACTGCTTTCTGGAGAACCCTATAACAGGCACCTTGCTCAGGTTGGAGGATTGGAGGGGGAATTATGCAAGATTTTCTGGATGGGAGGTAAACGACATCAATCCAATGCCACCAAAGGTAAGGAAGGAAGATTTCAGGGAAGGATGAAATGAATGATATTGAATTACAGAGTGGGCAAGTGAGATGAGTGATAAAAAGTGTCGATTGGGGGCCAACAAAAGATCGAGAGTAATGACTGTAGAGCGATGAAGGTGCAGGTCTGGTTTCGGGGTGTTGAGGAATCAGGTAAAAATGAGGATGTGTAGACAACTCACCAAGGTTGCGAAGGGGACGGGAGGCTCTGGGGACTCAAAAAAGGGCTTGTGCTGAGATGGAAGACAGTGAGCATGTTAAAAGGCAGAAGGGAAAGGGATTGACTGTGAGAGAAGGGGAGAGAGAGAGAGAGAGAGAGAGAGAGAGAGAGAGAGAGACCACATTCATATAACTTTTATTGTAGCATATTGTTAAAATAGTTTTATTTTATGATCAGTTATTGTTGTTAATCTCTTACTGTGCCTTGTTGGTAAATGAAATGAAAACTTTATCATAGGGATGTATGTATAGGAAGAAAACATAGTACATATGGGATCTAGTGCTATCTGTGAATTTAGGCATTTGAACATATCCCCTGCCAATACAACGAGACGAGGTCAATATTAACATGTCTTTAATATTTAGCATGATCAAGGGTAAGAAAGGACATTACTACAGGTTGAGTTTTAAAAATGTGATCAATTATTTGGCCTTTCTTTCGCAAGACCCTTCTTTTGTAAGATCCTCCCAACAGGAATCTCTTTCGTTAACCCTTGAATCTAGGATAGTTTGGGGACTTTTTTGACCAACTGAATGTTCTGGAAGTGATGCTGTGTCAGTTTTGAGCGTAGGTCTTAAAAAGTTTGTGTGATGGCCGGGCTTGGTGGTTCAGCCCGTAATCCCAGCACTTTGGGAAGCTGAGGCCAGTGGATTGCCTGAGCCCGCATGCTCAAGACCAGCCCAGGCAACTTGGCAAGACCTTGTCTCTACAATAAATCAAAAGTTAGACAGATGTGGTAGCACACGCCTGTAGTTCCAGCTACTTGGAAGACTGAGGCAGAAGGATCCCCAGAGCCTAGCAGGTAGATGCTGGAGTGACCATGAGCATGCCACTGCAATCCAGTCTGGGCGACGGAGTGAGACACCAACTCAAAAAAAAAAAGAAGCAGCAGCTTTGTATGATTATGAAACCTGAATAGTGCCATGGGAGCAAGGCGGGGCTATCCTTCTGGGTGACGAGAAAACTGTTGTCATTGCCAATAGCCAGTTAACCCCAGACATGTGATTGAGGCCATCCTAGGGTAAGCAAGTATCCACCAACCCTCCATCTGACCAAGATGCATGAGCACACCCAGCTGAGATGAGCTGAACCTAGCCCAGATCAACAAAACTGCCTGGCCAACACATAGACTCATGAGCAATAGTAAATGCTTATTCTTTTGAGTTATTGCCTTTTTAGTCAGTTTGTTAAATAGCAAAAGTTAATGACATACTATACACTATGGTGGAAATATTCACAACATTCCAAGGTATTGGTGGAACTGGGAGGCTAAATACATGCTAGGATTTGTCTCACACCAGAGAAAGGCCTGTGACGACCCTCAGCTGGACTAGGAGGGAGGGCCCCAGCACAGGATGGATGAGGTGGTTGCATAAGGGTGGTGTTGACATGCTGGGGAATTCCCATCTGATGACTTCTCCACATGGGGGGGTGCCATGTCATCTGCTAAGGTGAGAGGTAAGAGGACAGAGTAGAGGAGGCTTGGGAAGAGAGCAGGGCATGATTGGTCAAACTGCAGAAGTGAGGAAGGATTACTCTGTACCTTTTAGGTCCCAGGAAAGCCAGAGACTTGGAAAGTACTCTGCTGTTAATCCACGTGACCATGGGCTCCCACAGAAGAGACTTGAGAGACCATTTGGTACAATTGTTTATCTCTCCCAACCTCTCACCATTTTACACATGAGCAGATTGAGGACCAGGAGAGATGATGTGATTTCGGAAACATCTCTCTGTGAGCTCACAGCAGAGTGTACCAGAACACACATCACTGGACTCCTAGACACCTGATCTTTCCATCACAGTGCACAGAAATCCCTGCTTTGCTCCTTGGCTGAGCAGTTGGTGTTTATGCTAACACAGCGGTGGGCAATGTTCTCACTAAATGCAAACGTCTTTTTCCCTTGCTTGAGTTTTCTCCACCATGCAGAGGAAATGAAGGCTCTTGGGGAGTCCATAACCTATCCATCACCATGCTATGGCCAAGGATGGATGCTATACTGCTCACATCCCATTACTCAATGAGATGCTGTGCCTTTGTTCTCTCATTCTGCTTTGCAAACAAGCATTCTGTCTTGCCCAGACACTGCTGAGACTGTCTGCATCCAGCTAAAGACAAGATAGACTCCGGAGGAGACTTCCAGAAACGCTGACCAGGGAAACAAAATATGTGCTATTGTAAAAAATGATAAATCAGTGGTTGATTGAAAATGCAATATTCAGAATAATAGAATAGCTAGAAATTTGACCAGGCATGAATAAACCAAAGGTTACTAATGTACCAGGAATTAATCATCGATACATATATTGGGTAGAAGACAACTTCAACACATATATCAGTGAAAGAGCAGAACAGGCTCAAAAAGCCTTAGCTAATCAGAATAAGTAAATCCACTCCAAGGTGACATTCAGTTTACGGGAAAAAAAATTAAATTCCCCTAGGTGCTCGTGAGCCTAGGGTATTTCTTACTCAGCAACCACACAAAGGGGGCACACAAACACATGATTTGCTAAATGATATTGAAACTCTGGGTGAAGTTCTGTACTGCTGTGAAACCTTATTTCTTCATTCTTGACTGTTTTCCAGAGATAGCAAAATGCCCTTCAGATGAGCCTGTGAGGGCACAGTATAGGCAAATTCACCACAAAACAGTCATGTTCTCTGGAGAAGGAGAGCATAAGTAGCATGTTGAAAGGTACCCTGAGGCAATCCATGCATTCGCTTGTTGTTGGAACTCAATTCTTGATTGAGCACCTACACATTCAGACATCACTGTGGTAAATGCCAGGAGGACAAAGATAAATTGGGCAGAGTCTCTGGTCTTGAAAGAAAGACAGACAGGAAAGCGTTTTATACAATCATGGAGGTAGGAATATGAGAAGACATCTCTACTCTGTGGGCAGGACTTTTCAGTGATGGAAAAATCTCATGGAAATAATAATTGCTAACACTTTAATCCTGCCTAGGGACACTTGTAATAGTGGACACCAGTCCCTTCCCACTCACCAGTCAAATGCAAGGTAGGAGAGAGCTGAGGGTGGAGAGGGAAGCAGGACATGATTCTGTGGTGGGATTTTTCTCATGAGGCATGAAAACTGGGAAAAACAATTTCCTTTAACAATGGGTAGATCTAACATCAGGCTAGAGTCAGACTCTCTTCAGGACTCTCTCTTTCATCTCTCTCACCCTCTTTTCTTCTCAGCTCTGCTCTCCTCTGTGCAGGTACCTCGTTCTCTCCTTCACAGATTGGATTCCTCCATGCAGCGGGTAAAATGGCTGTCAGCAGCGCTAGTCTAAGGTCATTCTGACCTGGGAACCTCAGTTGAAAGAGAAACCGTGGGAATCTGGCCTTGCCAGAGTCATGTGACTTTCTCAGACCGATCACTGTTGCCAAATGCCTGAAATACTAAGAGTCAAAGCAAAAGCCCATCCCCTTATCCTGAAAAAGGGAATGCTGTAGTTCAGTGCTCCTTCAGAACACGGAGAGTAGGGGAGGATAGTTTTCTCAGAGAAGCTGGTGTCATAATCAGAAAACCAGTGAAAGATATTGGGAAGGTAAACAACAACAATCAAGTCAAAACAATCAATTAGGTGTTTACTTTATAAGAGAACCAAGCCTATTGAAATGTAGAGATGTGAACTCTTTGGCTTCTCTGAAGCAATTCCTCTAAGTCAGGACATTCTAACATTTTCCCAGCATCATGAAACACATGGAGTCCTGGGGTAAACAGACTAAGTTGACCCTAGAAGGAAGTGAGTAACTCCAGGATTTCAGGAGCTCCAAGTCCCTCCTTGCTGCCTAAGAGTCAAGAGGGTCAATATCTTGACCTGTCTACTACCCATTGGTCAGGAGGCCTTGCTTCATGTTATTTTTGTCCTTAAGACTCTAAGGAATGAATTTATTAAGCCAATAATGGTCATTTGTTATGCAACATCATGGTGTGGGGATGGTTAAAGGATAGTGTATTAGTCCATTCAGGCAGCTCTAACAAAAAAAACCCATAAGCTAAGTGGCTTATGAGAACAGTTTATAGAGGTGTACAGTTCTACAGGCTGGAATTCCAAGATCAAGTCACCAGCTGATTCAGTGTCTGTTGAGATCTCTTCCTCATTCACAGATGGTGACTTCTTTGTTGTGTTACCACATGGTGGAATGGGTGAGGCAGTTTGCTGGAACCTCTTTATTAAGGTACAATTCATGAATACTATGTTCTTACAACTTAATCACTTCCTAAAGTCCTCACCTCTTAATACTATTGCATTAGGGATTAGGTTTTAACATACATGGTTTTTTGGGAGGAGGGAGATGCAAACATTCAGACCATAGCAAAGAATAGGGAGAAGATAACAATGTCTGAGCACCATCTGTAGGTGCAGAGTCTTCCGCTGGTTGAGGACAAAAGGCAAGAGAGTCACTTCCCTCCAGTGGTGGTATTTGGAAGCTGAGGACAAATATTTGGCTAGCTCCGAGAGAAAATACCCTGGGCAAAGTCAGAGAAGCCTGTTCCAAAAGGTTGTAGGAGACTGTGACCTAAGCACCTAGAAGAGATGGGCAGGTTAGTGAGGTTAGGTGGCCAGGCAGAATGAAATCAAGTACCAGTGGGTCTTAGCAAGCAGAGGGTAGTAACTCGAATATCAGCAACAGAATCTTCTCCTGAGGCTGGACTTCTCTAGATGCTTGGAAATACGTTGCAGGGGCGGGTTGAATGCATAGAAAGATGCTCGGAATAGAATGGACATGTGGAAGATTTTTGTAAAAACGAATTAAGTCCCAACATTCCCCTCCTTTCCTCTCCCCTTTTCTTTCCTCCCCTTCTTTCCTCTCCTCTTTCCTTTTCTGCCTTCTTTTCCTCTCCTCTCCTCTCCCCTTTCCCCAATAAATGTCTACACAAAGTTAATGCATGCTATACTTCCATTCCTGCAGTAGAAATTCAGGGGCCATTGACCGTGACTCACCAGTGAAACAAGTCTAGAAAGAAGGCATACAGAGCCAAAAGAATCTTAGTAATTGTCTATATCAACCCTCTCAAACCAAGGCTCAGTGAGAAAGGTTCACTGTCCACTTCTTTGAGCAGAGAAGCAAAGCTATGCTAGCTCTGGATCTCTAAGATCCCAGGGCAGTGCACGTCACTGTCTCTGGGCATGAGGTTCTTTCCACATGTGGAAGGTGGAGTATGGACAGAAACTAGAGTCTGTCTAAAGAGCAAGGAGACATGCTTGGGCTCAAATCTCAACTACAAAATCTGGGTAGACCTGGATGAGTTATTTTGCTTCTCTCAACTCAGTTTCTCCATCTGTGATATATGAGTGTGGATCTTTTAGAGTTGTGAGGATTAAATTAGGTCATGTAAAATCTAACATTACATTAATAGAATGACATAAAAAACAGAATCTCAGTTGTGTATGTAGGGGAAAAAATTCTAAATACATTGTTAAGGAACAAAATCCAGCACATGTCAAAAGAAGAATATACTATGACCATGCAGGGTTTAATTCGGGAATTCAAGGGTGGTTCAATATCAGGAAAGAGCAAATAATCTATTAAATTACAAAATTAGGGAAGAAAAAGGTTGATTATATCAGTAGATGCTTAAAGCAGCATTTTATTAACTTCAATATTTCTAACAGAGTGCTTGACACATAGTGGACTCTTAAGTAGTGGTTGAGTAATCATGATTGGTAGCAATAGTTACCACTGGTATTATTAGTTTGCACCAGCTGGGTTACACAAAGACATGGACTTTTATAAAAATGCAATTATTTTTTGAATATTTCCTCTGTTGGATTTCAAGTATAAGCCAATCTAATTGTCCATGTGAGAAAATAAATATGCTGATTTTATTAGGTTCATATGATTCTCACCCTACCTGTTCCTTAAGCTGAAATTTATTTTTAACTTCTCTAAGACAGTTTTCCTCCATGTTTAAAGTGAAAATGATAATGTGTCTCTAGCATAGGACACTGAGGATCAAATGAGAGTCACTGCACTACCACTGGGCAGATTGCCTCCATAAGGCAATCATTTAAATGTGCCCACGTTCCCTCAGAGTGGCCTTTGTTTCAGCTAAATGTCTCTGAACAGCAATATGAAGGCTTGGATGGCAGGTCAGGTTAAAATGAAAAGGTAGGCAAGATTTTCTGGTGGGTGTTAGTGTGGCTAACACTAGCTATATGTGGTATCAGCTGTCATGAGACTTTGAGGCAGGTCAAGTTCAAGGTGAAAGGTATTTATGAGCACTTTTGCAAGGGATCATCTAAGTATTTAGAAGAAATACTAAAAGGGGAATATGTCAAAAGAGGATTTCAGGAAAACAGCAAGACAAGGCTTTGGCTGGGACTAGTGTAGGAGGAAAGACTTAAGAAGTCATTAACAGAAAGTCATGTTTCTCTTATGACCTCAATACTTTTCAAAGCAGTAGTTTATTTGTTATTCATTTTTTATTTGGCATAATTTCAAACCTATAGAAAAGTAACAAGAACAATATAAAGAACTCTCATAATCCCCACCTTCTGGGGATGCATCCAGCTTCTACCAAATGACCCAGCAGCGCCCCGTGTAGCCAAGAACACAGTTCAGAATTAAGTCACCCTTAGGAATCATGTCTCTTTCAAAGTGGGACAGCTCCTCAGGCCTACCTTGACATTCATGGCTTCAACGGTTTTTTTTTTTAATTAAAATATGTCATTCATTTATCTCAATTTTCAGCAGCAATTATTTCAACAAGCAATAAAACATATTAGTAAGGAGGATACATGCTGGTCAAGTTCAATTTCTATTGTAAAGTTTCAGCAGTGAAAAACACAAACAACTTACAGCTAGCTAGTGTTTTCTTATGATTCATTGACTTTTCTTGGACAATAACATTAAAACAAAACAATTTTTAAACACTCGGGGCCATTTATTTTGTGGAGTGATCTTTAACTTGAGTTTTCCTAAAGTATCCTGTTGATTAGATTCAGGTTATACCTTTTTTGGCAGGAATTTCGCAGAAGTAACGCTGGGATCCTCTCACTGCATTCCATTAAGCAGTCTGCAATGCTATTCTGAACCACTCTCGATGATGTTCCCTTTGTTCATTTGATCAAGGTGCCAAGCTTCTCCGCTATGAAGTTCCTTTTACCCCTTATCATTAGTATTTTTGTGTAGACATACTTTGAGATTATGTAAATAACTTCTTTGCTCAGTTTTATCTCCCTTACTACAAGTACACGTTGAAGATTCTTGACTGAATTAATTTTTATTATGACAGTCGCCAAATAGTGATTTTCTAATTTCATGATTCTTTCTATGTTATTAGTTGGTTTTCTACTGAAAAAAATAATTTCTATTTTTCCCGTTTGTTTACTTATTTATGTGTTTTTATTGATGTCAGAGTATGGATTCTTAATTTCTCTAACAGTGTTATCTATTATCTTTATTTATTTTAATACTCAAATCGTCTTAGGTTTGGCCAGTAAGAGCCCTTTAAAGCTGAATCCTGTGTCCTTTGGATTTGCTTCCATCATTCTTTGAGCACTTCATTTGGGGTTTTCTAGCATAAGATCCACCTCATCTTACACTTTTCCTGACCCGGCCCTGGAATTAGTCATTTCTCTAAGGAGTCATGGTTCTACTTACCCGAGACTGATATTTAGAAACCAAGATCGGGATACTAGGTGTGTTCATCATTATGTGGGCGTCATGGCTTCCTGACTGTCTCAGCTTCAAATTCAACACCACATGGTTCATTCTAGAATTCCTTTGTTCTGTATTTGCAACTCCCTCTGTGACAGTGGGAAGCCTGGCTCCCATTATTGTTGAATATTTACTTATTTGTTCGCCTCCTGCTCCTCAATATTTAACCACTCTCCTAAGCTTGCTGGGATGGCATCTCACTTGGCTGCTTTTCTCACTTGGGTTCTGATCTCACTGGGCCTCATTTCTCATTCTGACTTGCCAAATGGATTTTGGACTGAATTATTCAGGAGGGGAGGAAGGAAGGAAGGATGAAGGGAAGTCAAATAAATAGAAATATATATTTTTATTAATATCCAGGATGACTCTGATCATGAGGAGATGGACATGTTTATAAGCAGCCTGTGGAAGTATGCAATATATTTGTACAATGTTTCTGTCTTAAACATGATGCTCTTTTCCTATATATACGATATAGTCAGTCACACACACACACACACACACACACACACACACACACACACACACACACTATCATGTTCTTTGATCCAGAAATTTCGCTTCCAAGAAATTATCCTAAATAAAAATAGACAATTGTACAAATGTAATAACAAAAAATCAATATTTGTAGCAACATGACATATAATAGTAGTAGCAAAAACCTGACATGTAAACATCCAATAAATTATGGTTGTGTTAGCCGGGCTGGGTGGCTCAGCCTGTAATATCACGCCTTTGGGAGGCTGAGGTGAGTGGATTGCCTGAGCCCGCGGGTTCAAGACCCGCCTGGGCAGCGAGACCTCATCTCTACAATAAATCAAAAAATCAGCTGGGCATGGTAGCACATGCCTGTAATTCCAGCTACTTGGAAGGCTGAGGCAGAAGGATCGCCGGAGCCCAGCAGGTCGAGGCTGCAGTGGCTGGGAGCAGCCACTGCACTTCAGTCTGGGTGACAGAGTGAGACTCCAAAAAAAAAAACCCAAAAATTATGGTTGTGTAGCTTTGTACTTTTTGTCACTGAAAATGTCAACAAAAATTATTAAATAAAAAGTAAAATAGGTTAAATATACAAAACAGTAAATGTCATGCATTCCCTTTAAATACATATGCACGTACTTATAGCTCTATTTATGGAGCAATATCTCAAAGGCTAGTCATCAAATAGGGGGTTATCTCTAGAAGATTTTTAGATTGTTGTGCTATTTAATTTAATTTTTTCTTCTTGCTTACTATAAATTCTACAGTGCGTTATACTGTAGAACTGTATACATGGGTTACACAGTTTTTAAAAAGGCTAAAAGCAATCATGAGAACTTAAGCTCAATATCTTATTGGAAAAACTGGCATTGGTCCAATAAACCAGTGCCAAATTCACAGCATCACCATTCTGCAACCTCCCACCAAGCTCACTGCCAGAGATGGAGTAAGGATTAGAGAAATAATAGACGTGGCAGCCATTGTAATCTGTAAGGTGCTGTAAAAAAGTGACATGCTATTAAGAGCATTGCCATTGCTATTATCATCATCATCATTATCATTATCCTTGGTATTGATTTCAGTTCTTTCTACTGATCCCTGTTTTCTAAATTCAGAGACAGAAATACTAGGTTTCTGTGCAGCTGTTTGGAAGCCAGAAGAGAAGCATTTGAAAGGCACATTATCTGAAGGAACTTAAGAGTTCATTGAAAAAGTAATCTCCCAATACCTCCACATCACCCAACAGATAACAAGCTCCACGGCCATAGATAGCCCAAGGTCAGATTCAAGCTTGAGTCTACTCTTTCCAGCAGTTCAAGGCCAGAGAAACTCACAGGGGCTGAAAAGCAGGGAAGGATTCACACGGTGCAATATTCTTGCCAGATTGTGATTGTGTATTGGTAACTGCTTTTCAAATATGGAGACTGGATTTGTTCACACTTGATAATGTCTGGGGTGCAAGTTTCGAAACCAGTTAGAGGGCTTAAAGTGATGCTGTGATGCTGAGAATAAAATTTACTTTGTTCCTGTTTTTAGAGATCCTGCTTGGTTTAATAGGCTCTAAAATACATTTTATCTAAGACAATAATATTTCAAAGTTGAATACATGAAAGGGTGGGTATTGACGTGTGTAATCTTCTTTGGCTCCCATCTCAGCATCTGGGAGGAAAAAGCATAAATCTTCTGAGTATAAGCTCAACATAAGGGCAGGGATATTGTCCGTTTTGTTCACTGATGTATATCCCAGGTGCCTAAAACAGTGTCAGGGACCATAGTAGGAGCTTAATAAATACGTGCTCATATTCACTTTTAATATGCAAAGTAGTTTGATTTCTTTTTCGTACACTTTTGGGCCTTGATCATGAGTGGATCTACGTTAGTAGATAATAGGAAGCTTTTTCTTTTGAGTTGGGAACTCATTCTGTTGCCCAGGCTGGAGTGCAGTGGTAAAATAACAGTTCACTGCAACCGCAGTCTCCTGGGTTCAGGCGATCCTTCCTTGTCAGCCTTCAGCATAGCTGGAACTGCAGGTTAGTGCCACCACAACCAGTTAATTTGATATTTTTGTAGAGATGAGGTCTCACCATGTTGCCTAGGCTGGTCTCAAATTTCTAGGCTCAAGCATTTCTCTCGCCTGGACCTCCCAAAGTGATGGGATTATAGGTGTGAGCAAACGTGCCTAGGGATTTTAGTAATTAAACGTGTGCTCGACTTACACATATGTATGTAAGGATTTCACAAGGTTTGACTTTCCTACTGGGAAGCCAGACTCCCTGTCAAACACCTGAGATCAAAGTGTACAGCCTCAGTGAAACATTTGGCGTCCGGCCTCTGTCTTTCCGGATTTTCAAATTCCTTAATTTACTGACAATTCTTCCCCTTTAAAACGACAAAGTGACATTGTCCAGGCTGTGCTTTTGAAGGTTCCCAAGAAAACACCCCTAAGGGTGGAGGTAGTGACAGACCACATTAAGTTGCAAATTTTCTAACTATTTGTTTTTATTTCTGAAAGCAAATGATATTTAATTTGTGTCCGAAAATGTGATGGATCTTGGAGTATGTTCCACATACTGATGAGTAGAATGTATATCATGTGTTCTCACTCGTAAGTGGGCCCTGAACACTAATCACATGAGCACAAGGAAAGGATTGGCAGTCTCTGGGCACTGCCAGGAAAGAGAGGAAGGAAGGAGGGTGGGGAGCATGTGACAACACACAGGATACCTGGCCCACTACCAGTAGGAGTGAGGGCCACCCGGAAGCTCAGACTTCTCCTGCAGGCAGTCTTTCCATGTAGCAAATCCTCACTTGTACCCCACATCTCTAGAATAAATAAATAAATTACAAAAAAAGCAAGTGGATTTCCTTTCCACTCTATGTTATAATTGATATTTGTTTAAATATCAAGATAAAGCGACGTCTTCCCCAAATATTCACCTAATATTTTGACTGCTTTAGTTTTTCAAATTGCCCTCCCCAGCCCCATGAGCTCTATCTCTTTGCACTCAGCCTTCACTTTGCGGTTCCTTTTACACAAAACAGCACTCCAGCTTGGCCAAATCCTACTCATGTCAAGACCCCTGTCATGGGCTCCCCAAATCTTCTGTTTCAGGAAGAATGAGTTGAACGTGATTGCTCTCGCTTGCTTGAGTCATCTTCCATCTTCATAGGCTGAGCTCTGTGTTGGGTGGGTTCTTTCTAAGTTTTCTCTCTGCTAGCTCTCAATGTCTCGCTCAGGGCTGGACACGGTAAGTTGTCTTGTTCCATATTTATTCTGTGCTTCTAATTCTTCCCCTTCCATCCTCAAACAAGGCCTTGTACAACTTTAGATCACTTTGTTGCAGAAATGGATCTACTCCCTATTTATTTGCAGGGAAAACCATATTTGAGTTGAGATTTGGCATCAGGAATAACTTTGGTAGGGAATAATTTACACGACTTATTTCTAGATTAATAATATTTCTAGATTTAAGGTGTTTTTTGTTCTCCAGAAAGCTTAATGGTAGACAGTGAAGTAGCCAGAAACAGAGAAATAGATAAATGACTGAGCCCTGTCCCTAGAACCATTACCAGAAAGGAGACCAGTGTGCCATCTCTGTGACTGTCTGTTTACACCTACCTCCTGTCCCCTGATTGCCTTAATCAGCAATGAGTATGCACCCATTGTGTTCAGCACAGTGCAATCTGCTATAGCAAAGTCTTTGTCAATTATCCTAGAAACACGATTTTTAAGATGGATGATGTTTTAAAAATTTTATATAGGTGACTTATTTCATTTGGATTCTTCTTGAATGTGGACTGCTGGGTAAACAGTCTTCTAATGCATAGAAGTCGCATTGCTTTGGGTCTGTTTACAATGAAGATAATTATTTCTTGGGCTTGCCTAAGAATGCTGAATAGCTTCATAATGACTGTAATTCTGAGACTGTATTGACTGAGGTTAGGAACGCAATACCCAGTGGTTCAACCAGGAATCGATTACTTCCTAACAGGCAGTAATGACCGCAACAAACACGGGAAGTCTCAGTTGAAACAAACAGATAAATACACTCATGGCAGAGGCTGTCTGTGACTACACTAAAGACTGGTGCAATTTCGCTCTCATTAGCTAGCTCCTGTGTCTCTGTCAGCGAGGTGCCTTCAGGGTGCTGGAGACAGCTTGGCCTGTGCCCTTCCCAGAAGGATTAAGAGCTGGAGGCAGCTTTTGACCATGCTGAAAGGTACAGGAAGGTAAATACTCTAGCTCCCTGGTCCTCTGACTGTGACAACTTGGGTGTTTTCTATGCTGTCTCCAAAGCTCCCTTGTGAGATTGAACCCATGTCCCTCTCTGTGACACTTTGCTTGACATTGAGACTTTGCTTAGCTCCCTGTTTTTCTCTTCCCACATCCCCAAATCCCTATTGGTTTTTTCTGGAAACTCTTCTTAATAAATCACTTTCATGTGCAATTTTTTTTGGTATCAAGGTCTCCTTCTGGACAACCCAACCTATGAAAACACTTTTAAAAAGAACTGGAAACAGGGGTCCCGACAATTGGTTGTTACTTTTTTACTCAGAGCATTAATCCAAGCGGGCCATTGGTAGGACCTTGTAAGTTTTGTACAGTTGCCCTACAAATCTATAGACACAGCACAAGCTTTTGGGAATACTCTTTCCCCTCTCGTCTCCAACCGTCATCTTCTCAGATTCATCCTCTGACTATCATGTCTAAAATAGACTCCAATTTCTCTAATTTGACATTTTGTGAGTTTTTTTTTCCAGGGCATTTGCTACAGTCTTTACTTGTTGTAGTTGTTTCTTTCTTTGATTTTGTCCATCTTCACCCCTAAATCCATTTAGGTCGAGGACTTCATCTGTCTGGTTTCCTGATGTGTACCCTGTACCCTGTCCAGAGCTCAGTGACAGTTTATTGAATGAATTGAAATCCCAAGTGACTGCCCATCAAAGCCGCATTGTGCCCTCTAAGACTGACCTTAAGGTTGCAGACTTGGTTTTGTATGTCCAGATCCTATAAGAAATTACTTAAAGGTCCGATATACAGAAATTTTGGAAAGCTCACCTGGCCCAAATAAGGAAAATAGATGAAGTACATATATTTACAGGGATTATTTAGCCTGGAACATTTCAGCCAGTAAACAGATTGTGCCTGACAAGTCTTCATGAAAGGTGTGGAAATTCTGAAGTCAAAGCGCTACGGGTATTGATTTGGTTCTTGGAAAACACAGACCTTCTTTTCCTCTGAGCCCTTCTGCATGACTGTGCTGGTGTCTATAAATCAGATTCTCCCAAGGCAATAATTAGACCACGAGGACAAGTTGTTTGTGGGTTGTACGTTAACCCTTTTGGGCAATTAAGACTTCTTCAAAGTAGCAAAGATGAGATGAGTTCTGAAATCTTTGACCCACATATGTAGAGGGGATAAGACAGAATTTCTCAAAGTGGCTTGCACAGACCACAATACTTCAGAATGTTAATAAGCTTCCACAGAAGCAAAAGCGTATGTGGGTGGCAAAATCTATTTGGAAAGAACCTTTAATATGTCAATGTATTTTGTTTGTGGTCATGGAACTTATATGACCATAGATATTTTCTTCTGACTATCACATGGGAAATACTGTAGTAGAAATTGTTTGAATTTGCTGCTTTACACTTGGTCTTTATGAATCTGCGTCCTCGTGCTCCTGACTTAAAGCAAGTTTTCATCTTCTGTAATATATCAAGACCCTCTCTGATTTGCATCTTATGCTTTCCAAAGTCAGAGTACCAGTCCACAAATATTCTGCCAGCTTTCTCAACTCTCACTTCCTAAATAAACCATCACAAAACGGAATGGCTTAAAACAGCAGCACTTGCTTATTTAGCTCATGAATCTGCCGTTTGGCCAGGGCTCGGCAGGGAAGGCTCATTTCTATTGCACGCATCATCCGGGGGGCTGGTGGACTCTCTTCCAAGGTGGGGCGTTGACATGGCTGGAGTTTGGTGCTGGCTGGTGGCTGAGCCCCTAGCTGGGGCTGTCAGTTGAAACAGCTATCCGTGGCCTCTCTTTGTGGTTTCTCGGTTTCTTCTCCGCATGCCAAGTGGTCTCCAAGTGTGAGTATTAAAAAATACAGGAAGTGGATTGGGCTTGGAAACAGCGGTTTCACTTCTAGTGTATTTTATTGCTCCAGCAGTCACAGAACTCAGATTCCAGGGCCGATTGGCATAAAATCCACCTCTTGAGAGAGGGTGTGACAAAGACTTTCTGGGCCATGTTTTAAAATGGCTATAGCAGCTCTGTGAATCTTCTCTGAATATTTCTTCTGCTTATAGTGTCCCTTTACTCCCACCCTCACTTTACCACCTGGAAAATGACTGATTCTCCAAGGCTTAGATCAATATTACTTCCTCTAAAAATATTCCCGTCTGTGCTTTCTGAGTATGTTGTTTTCATTGCTAGTCTCATCACATTAATACATCATATTAATGTTCGCTGGCTTCTTAGAAGACAATAAGACATTTTATTCATTCCATATTCCAGTTCCTAGTATAGCACTTGCGCTGAATTAATTAATTGACTAATTTTCCAGACCCACTGTTATCATGACAACTACCATTTCATAAATGTTTACTGTTTAACAGGCACTGAAATACACATTTTATAAATATTATTTTATTGAATCCTCACAAACAGGAAGCTATTATTATCCCTATTACACAAATGAGGAAATTAAGAACATAGTAAATGTTTCATAGCCACATAGCTTGTAAATGACAAAACTAGGATTCAAACCCAAGTCCAAAGTCCATGTTCATAACCAATATGTTGTTATTTAAATAGTTAATTAGTTAAAACAGTCAGTTATATTGATCCGGCATTGGAATAACAAAACAACTCTCTCAAATGGTTGATCTGCAGACTCACTGCAATGTATTATTGAAAGAAGGGTTGGTATATGTACCTCCTTTTTTTAAAATCCAGTCTACTTTTGATGGGCCGTTTGGCCAGGGCTTGGCAGGGAAGGCTCATTTCTATTGCACGCATCATCCGCGGGGGCTGGTTGGTTCCATGTGTTTGCTATTGTGAATAGTGTTGCAATAAACATGCATGCACAGGTATCTTTTTAATAGAATGATTTGAGTCTCTCCAGGTATACTCCCAGAAGGGAGATTGCTGGGTCACATGGGAGGTTGATTTTTTTAGATCTTTTAGGAATCGCCACATTGTTTTCCACAAAAATTAAAAAAAAAATAGGTAGAAGAGTAAAACTGAAATGTTCCCAACGCAAATAAAATATAAATGTTTAAAGGGTTGGATACTCAATTATACTGATTTGATCACTACACACTGTATACATATGTTGAAGTATCTTCCCTTATATATGTTCAACTATTATATATCAATAAAATTATAAAATTAAAAAAAAAAGAGAGGAGTTGAACTTGATGATGTGGCTGTATATGGCAAGATTAGAAGTAATACAAGGATATTATGAGGATGAGGCAGATTCTGGTTCCATATAAGATAAAACTTTCTAGGGATTAAGACTAATCACAGGCCGGGCTCGGTGGCTCAGCCTGTAATCCCAGCACTTTGGGAGGCCGAGGTGAGTGGATTGCCTGAGCCCGTGGGTTCGAGACCCGCCTGGGCAACTTGACGAGACCTCATCTCTACAATAAATCAAAAATTAGCTGGGTGCGGTAGCGCGCGCCTGCTCCAGCTACTTGGAAGGCTGAGGTGGAAGGATCGCCAGAGCCCAGCAGGTCGAGGCTGCGGTGGCCGGGAGTGGTCATTGCACTCCGGTCTGGGTGACAGAGTGAGACTCCAACTCAAAAAAAAGACTAATCACAGATGAAATAGGTTGCCAATGTGAGTGGTGAGTACTCCATCACTGCAGGTAACTATAAAGATTCTGGATGACATTGGATTGTTTCAGACAGAGAAGTGGCATAGATACCTGTAATGGATATGTCCTGTTTTTGCTCCCCAATATTCCTTCAGCCTTCTCCTGATAATTTGATCACAAATTTCCTCTGGAGAATACCTTTTCCCTCACTCTCAGCTAATGTGTTTCAGGTGGAATTTAGATTGAATTGACTCTACTCTAGCTCTGGGAGCGGTCACATGACTTAGACTTATCCAAATCAAGTTTTGAATTTTTCTTGACACATTGATTACGTTAATGATAAGTGTGTAGCTGAGCCATAGCTATTTATTCAGTCAATAATTTTTTATACTTTATTTTATTTTAAAGATGTGGAGTACAGGTCAGGATTGGGCACATAAGTAATCTATGTGCTGGTGAAGTTTGGGTCTTCAACTCGTCCTTATTTCCCTGGGTTTAGGATCAGGTACCCTTTTATTCATTTAATAATTTATTCAACAATATATATTGAAGTTTTCTTTCAAACCAAAAAGGGATAATGGTTATGAGATTGGTCCCCACACTATTAACAACTAGAAAACAAGACAACATATATAAAACAACTGTGTTCAAACATTACATTCAGGCAGTGATGAAATGTGATCAATAAAGATGGAACAAAAGTAGCGAGCCTTGTGATTGGTCCAGATTACTCCTTGGGTGCAGTTTCTAGGATGGAGTGTGGAGAAAGGGAATCCAAAGAAAGGTGGGAAAACTCACTGAGCTGAGAAGACTGAGGTTGGAATTTGAGGATGTCACGTCAGATAGAATTTGTAGGACAGGCTTGTGGAGAGAAGAAACCTATGCAGAAAAATAGTTCCAGAAATATGCATAAGGATTTCCTGGAGTTTTTGGCTGAATGCATATGATGAAGTCCAATAGGGCTGGACACAAGCAACTTCTGAGTAAAGAATGGCTATCAAGAAGCTATAAAGAAACAGTTTCTATGGCTCACACAGGGTATGTGATTAATTTGTCTTTAGCTAGAGTGGAGAGATATTGTTGGATACTACAGCATTCAGTAGGGACCTCAGAAGAGCCCCATACCATAGAAGCTGGGTTGAATTATCCCTTGAATAAAAGTACTCTAGATATGTCCTGAAGGAACTTAAATATAGAATCAATCCATGAGTAAAGTAATAGATTGCCAGAAAAAGTTCACCACTCTTTAAAGGAATTAAGCAAAATCTAGCATTCAGCAACAAGAAATGAAAATGTCCACCCAGCATTCAATAAAAAAGCACTAGATGTATGAAAAAGCTGGAAAATGTGACCCATAACCATGTGAAAAATCAGCCAATATGAAGAATCTGTTGGTGACAAAGATGATGGAATTAGAAGACAAGAATGTTAAAGCAGTTACTATAAATATGTTCAATGTGCTCAGGCAGGTAAAAGAAAACAGGATCATAATGAGATAAGAAGTGGAAGATATAAAAAGGAGCCCAAAGACTTGTGGGGTGAAAAACACAATATCTGAAATAAAAAAATGCACTGATTGAGTTAACACTGATTAGACGGTGCATAAGAAAAGATAATTGAACCTGAGGACATAACAGCAGAAAATATCTGAATGGTACTCTAATATCCTTGTTGAAGTAGTCTCAGTGGGATCCAGCTACCACCACCTGGGATCAGCAATACTGAACGAGACAGTGCAAGGTGGGTCTAGTCAGGACCCCACATCTCCTTCTCCCCTCTTCCCTATGTAAGAGAGACCCAGTGGAAAGCTGAGTCTTCACTCCCATCTAGCACCAACGAGGCAGATGGAAGAGGTAAGAAGTGAAACTAATTGGTATTCTATCACTCCTCTCCTCTTTTCTGGTGTCAGCAAGGATCAGCAGGAAATTGAGCTTCTGCTTCTTCTCTGCAGCAACAAAGTGGAATGCGTCAGCTCTCCACTTCCTTTTTTTCCTGGTGGCAGCAAGGCCCAGTGGAGAGTTGAACTACACCCCGACTTGGAGGCAGTTAGGTGATGCAAGATGGTGCCTCGCTTTTACCTAGACACCAGGAAGGTGCCAGTGGGGCCAAGGAGGGAGCTGAGCTTCCACTCCACCCATCCTTCATGAGACACTGTGAGTCAGCTCGGGGCCCAAGAGAAGGCCAATAAGTACACCCACTAGGCCCTTGATTTACACTGCAGCAGGATGACTGCCTGCTTAAAAAAAAAAAAGATTAAGTGGGATACAGAATCTTATAATATATCATCTGAAGTGTCTAGGATGCAATAACAGAATCATTCATCATGTTACACAAAAGGAAAATCACAACTTGAATGAGAAAGCAAATACATGCCAACATTGAGATGAAATGAAATTTTGAATTACCTGACAAGAATTTTAAAGCAACCATCCAAAATGTGTTAGCCAGCAAATGTTTTCTTGAAACAAATGAAAAACAAGAAAATTGCAACAAAGAAACAGAAGTTTCAAAAAAGGGAGTCAAATGGAAATTATATAACTAAAAAATATAGTCACTAAAATAAAAGGCTCACAGGCTGGGCTCAATAGTAGAGTGGAGATAATGTAGTGTAGAATCTGAACCTGAAGACAGATCAATGGAATTTACCCAACAATAGGAAAAACTAGATTAGAAAAGTGAACAGAGCTTGTGGGACAACAATAAAAGACTTAAACTTGTATCATTAGTATCTTAGAGGAGAGAGTAAGGAACTGAAAAAGGATAATAGCTGAAAGCTTCCTAGATTGAGTGAAATATATAAGTTACAGATTCAAGATGCTGGGAAAACCTCTAGTAGGACAAACTCAAAGAAATCCATAGATTAAAATTCCAAAACCTAACAACAACAACAAAAATCCTGAAAACAGCCAGAGGAATGAGAGATTACTTGCACTGGAAAAACCAGTAGAATAACAGAATATTTCTCACCTGGAAGCAGGTAAGTCAGAAGGAAGTAGCACAACACTTTTCAATTAAAAAAAGAACTGTCAATTGTAAGTTCTGTCTGGTGAGACTATACTTTAGACATGAGAGGGAAATAAAGACATTCTCAGATGAAAGGAAACTCAACAAATTTTTTGCCAGCACAACTTCTTTGAAAGAATGGCTGATGGAGATTCTCTGAACAGAAAGAAAATAATAATAATAATAAGGCTTGACACTTTGGAAAGGGAAGAACATGGAAACGAGAGATCTGCAGATACTGGAATCTGCAGATAGCTTTGTAATCACAGCACCCCCTTAAGTAAGTCTCAGAATAGCAAAAAGTACAACTTCCTATGCCCAGTCAGCTTCAAAATTGAACAAAGCCAGAGAATTTACATAAGGAACAACAGAATTAAAGAAGAGGTTAAAAAAGGGGGTGAGGAAAACCTACACAAATGAAGGAAAATCAAAGGAAGAATATTGGTCTCATACAGACCCCAGGGAGAACAACTGAGAATACAGACTTCAAAACTCAAACAATGAAGAACCCCCAGAATGACTGGCCACAAACTACAAACCAGATGTCAAGATGCCAATAGAGAGAATGAATGGAAATGAGGAGAGAAAAGAGGAAAGGATGAAGGGGTTGATGACTGAGATAAAAGCAATAAAGAAAACAGTGAATGAAATAAATAACAAACTGATAAGCATGGAAAGAAGAATTAATCAAGCCAGAAGAAAGAATCTCAGAGCTTGAGAATCAAAATATGGAGCAAATCCAAACTGTTAAAAACATAGAAAAGAAGCTTAAAAAGACAGAACAAATTGCTTATCTCCAAGAGATAAGCAATTAAATCAAGAGACTGAACCTAAGATTAATTGGAACCACTGAGGCAGATAGAGAGACAGAGACCACACTGGAACAAACATTCCATGAAAATATCCAAGAAAACGTCCTTCATCTCATCAGAGACATGACCATTCAAACACAAATGATTCAGAGAACCCCTTGCAAGACAGCAAATGAGAAGACCAACTCCTAGACACATAGCAATTTGTTCATACAAAGTAGGTAAAAAAGAAAAAAATCCTAAAGGCAACAAGAGAGAAAGGTCAGACTACCTACCGGGGGAGGACCAAGTAGAGCAGCAGCAGATTTACCTCCAGAAACACTGCAGACATGGAGAGATTGGAGTCCCATCTTCAAAGTTCTAAAAGATAAACAATTTCAACCAAGAATTACCTACCCAGCTAAGCTAAGCTTCATCAATGATGGATAATTAAAATTCTTCCCAGGCATTCAATCCCTAAGAGTTTGTGCCGCCTCCATACAAGCTCTACAAGAAACACTTAAGAAAGTATTAAACATAGAAGAAAGGAAAAAAAAAACAAAACAAATAACAAAAACCAAACAAACAAGAATGACAATGCCCTTCTCAAGAATGCAGGAAAAAGATTGAAAACACACATAAATCAACTAAAAAATCAAAAGAAAGACAACAAACAAATAAACAAACAGCAGCAGCAACAATAAACTCTGTAAGAACCTCATCACAGGGATAAACTCTCACATCTTAATAGTTGGCCTGAATGTAAATGGACTAAATGTACCACTGAAAAGACAAAGAACAGCAAATTGAATTGGATAAATATTGTGATGCAACAATATGCTGTCTCCAAGAGACTCATCTCACCAGAAAGGACACTCACAGACTCAAAGTAAGAGGACAAAAAACATATTTTCAGGCAAACGGAACACAAAAGAAAGCAGGAGTTGCAACCTTAATATCAGACAAAATACTCTTTAAGCTATCATAAATTTAAAAAGATACCGAAGGTCATTGCATAATGATAAATGGTTCAATCCATCAACAAGAAATATCATCCTAAACATATATGCACCCAACATAGGAGCACCAACTTTCATCAAGCAACTTCTGGGTAAACTGAAAAAATATATTGACTCTAACACTATCATAGCAGGGTACTTTAATACCTCACACACAACCCTGGACAGATCAACAAGACAAAAAGACAACAAGGAGATCCAGAACCTCAGTGTGATGCTTGACCAAATGGACTTAATTGATACCTACAGAACACTCCACTCAGCAACCATGGAATATATATTCTACTCATCACCACATGGAATGTGCTCTAAGATCAACCATATCCTTGGTCATAAATCAAGCATAAACAAATTTCATAAGATTGAAATACACCTTCTCAGACAACAGTGGAATAAAAATAAATATCAATACCAATAAATTCCCCCAAAACCCACAAAGACATGGACACAAAGCAACATGATGCCGAACAACTCCTGGGTCAACACAGAAATGAAAACAGAAATTAAAAGATACCTGGAAACAAATGAAAATGAAGAAACATCTTACCAAAACCTCTGGGATGCCATAAAAACAGTACTAAGAGAGGAATTCATATATCTACAAAAACACATGAAGAAAATGGAAAGATGACAGGTTAACAGCCTAACAAATCACCTAAGGAAGCTGGAAAAGCAAGACCACCAAAACTCTAACTTCAGCAGAAGAATCCAGATCACCAAAATAAAAGCCCAAATTTGGGACATAGAAGAAAAAAATATAATACAAAAAAAAAATCAATGAAACAAAAAACTATTTCTTTGAAAGGGTAAACAAGATTGATGGACCCCTAGCTAGACTAACCAAGAAAAAGAGAGAGAAAGCCCAAATAAACACAATCAGAAATGCAAAAGATCAAGTCACAACTGACCCCAAAGAAATACAAAAAATTATCAGAGACTACTATGTACACTTGTATGGAAACGAACTTGAAAACCTAACGGAAATGGAGGACTTTCAGACATCACAAGACCTCCCCGGATTGAAACAAGAAGAAATCAAGACCCTAAATAAGCGAATAACAACCCAGGAAATTGACTATAAAGAAAACTACCTACAAAAAAAGTCATGGACTAGATGGCTTTCCAGCAGAATTCTACAAAACATACAAAGAGGTGCTGACACCAATCTACTGAAAGTATTCCAGGCAATTAGAAAGATGAAACTCTCCCCAAATCATTTTATGAAGCTTACATCACATTGACACCCCAAACAGTAAAAATCCAACAAAGAAAGAGAACTACAGGCCAATATCCTTGATGAACGTAGATGCTAAAATTCTCAACAAGATTTTAGCAAACTGGATCCAACAACACATCTCAATAATCATCCACCATGACCATGTAGGCTTCATCCCTGGAATAAGGGGCTGGTTCAACATCTGCAAGATCATAAATGTAATTAAATACATTCATGATGTAAAGACAAAAAGCCCATTATTATATCATTAGACGTGGAAAAAGTTTTTGATAAAATACAGCACCGCTTCTTGAGAAAAACCCTTGAACATCTAGACATAGATGGAACATACCTCAAAATGGTCAGAGCCATCTATGAGAAACCCACATACTGCTAAACAGACAGAAATTGGAACCATTTTTCCTGAAAACTGGAACAAGACAAGGATGCCCACTCTTACCCCTCCTGTTCACCATAGTATTGGAAGTCCTAGCTAGAGCAATCAGACAAGAGAAGGAAATCAGGTGTATCCAAATAGGAAAAGAGGAAGTTAAGTTATCCCTCTTTGCAAGTGACATGATTTTATACCTCCAAAACCCAAGAGAATCTGTCAAAAACCTCCTCGCACTGATAAAGGGCTTTGGCAAAGTCTCAGGGTACAAAATAAATGTGCAAAAGACAGTTATATTCCTATACACCAGCAATAAACAAATAGAAACCCAAATAAAAAGCACAATCCCATTCACAATAGACACACACACACACACACACACACACACACACACACACACACACACCTCAGAGAAGTCAAAGACCTTTACAATGTAAACTACAAAACACTGCTCAAAGAAATCAAGGCTGACAGAAACAAATGGAAAAATATTCTATGCTCATGGATTGGAAGAATCAACATTGTTAAATGTCCATTTTACCCAAGGCAATCTGCATATTTAATGCAATACCCGTTAAACCCAGCAGCATTCTTCTCAAACTTGGAAAAGACAATACAGGAATTCATATGGAAACATAGTGACTGTGAACAGCCAAAACAATCCTCAGGAAAAAATAAAAAAGCGGGAAGTATCACACTCCCAGACTTCAAACTTTATTATAAATCTACAATAATCAAAACAGCCTGGTATTGGTACAAGAACAGGCATATAGACCAATAGAAGAGGATAGAGATTCCGGTAGCAAAACCTCAATTTCTCAACCAACTCATCTTTGACAAAGCCTCTACCATCAACCACTGGGGAGAGGAGAACCTATTCAGTAACTGGTGCTGGGAAAACTGACCGACCACATACAGAAGATTAAAACAAGACCCCTACCTATCACCATACAAAAAATCACCTCTAAATGGATCAATAACCTAAACGTAAAACCTCAAACTATAAGAACCTTAGAAAACACAGGAGACACTCTTATGGAAATTAGAACTGGCAACCAATTCTTGATGAAAACCCCAAGTGCCCATGACATTTGAGATAAGATAGAGAATTGGGACCTCATCAAACTGACAAGCTTCTGCCAAACCAAAGAAACCATCAAGAGAGTTGGGAGACAGCCCACAGACTGGGAAAAAATATTTGTCAACTGTACATCTGACAAAGGCCTAACATCTAAGATCTACAAGGAACTCCAAGGTGCTGAAAAGAAAAAAACAAACTGCCCCATTACAAAGTGGGCAAAAGATATGAATAGACACTTCTCAAAAGAAGACATATGAGCAGCCAACAGATACATGAAAAAATGCTCAGCCTCACTAGTCATCAAATAAATGCAAGTTAAAACCACACTAAGATATCACCTAACTCCAGTCAGGATGGCCATCATCAATAACTCAAAAAACAATAGATTCTGGAGAGGATGCAGGGAAAAGGGAACACATACACTGTTGGTGGGAGTGTAAACTACTACAACCTCTGTGGAAAACAGTTTGGAGATTCCTAAAAGATCTAAAAATCAACCTTCCATATGACCTCACAGTCACCCTACTGGGAATATACCTGGAGGAACTCAAATCACTCTATGAAAACGATACCTGCACATGCATGTTTATTGCAACATTATTTACAATAGCAAAAACATGGATCCAACCACACTGTCCATCAAAAGAGGAATGGATAAAAAAATGTGGTACATATACATGATGGAATATTATGCAACCATAAAGAAGGGCAAAATTATGAACTTTTCAGCAACTTGTATGGACTTACTGAGTGATCTATCACAGAAACAAAGAATTGAGTATTGCATGCTGTCACTCAGAATCAACTATCATAATGCTATAAGAAAGGAATTGGCAGTAGTTGGAAACTGTCAGGGCTGAGGGATGGGGGTTGGAATTGGCAGTAGTGGGAAACTGATAGGGGTGGAGTGGGACACACCTCATCAACAATGGTACCTGCATAATGAACATTTGTATACCTAACCCTGAATTGTACCTCACCTTTTCAAAATAAAACATTTTTTAAAAAGAAATGAGACCTGATCTTTTAAATGGCTATTCTTCAACTAATTTTTAATGCATATCAAGATTTTCTCTGAACTGTGGCCAAGTCAAAAGAAAACTGACCTGGAGGCTGGAACTGATAGCAGTCAACCTCCAAGTTCAAATTCTTATGTTCTAAATAACCTCAGTCTTATCAATCATTGATTTCTAAGTAGGCAAAGGTTGCACATTTTCAACTCAGTTCTCAGTTTTTGATCCAGACAGGTGCTGTTATAAAATTTCGGCATGTTTAAAAAAATATTAATATGCTCTCATGACGTCTCTCTGCTTACAAGTGTGATAGGAATTTTTGAATTTACTGTCTGAACAACACATATGGAATCTGAAAAAAAATTTCCTTTTATTTTATGTAAACAGTAACAAAAGGGCATTATTTACTGTTACTGATATGAGGAATCATATTTTTATATGGGTTAAATTTTATTTCCAAACACCTGTAGGAGATTGCTGTAGTTTTCAGTGCAATATACCAGTGGTAAAGCTATTAAGTCACTGCTGTCCTCATTGAGAGTAATCACTGTAAAATCTTGGCAAATAAATGTTGAAACAGGCACCTCAAAAGGAACAGAAGCAGGAAGGATGGAATAAAGCCGCCTCATTTAAAAATGGACAGACAAATCTTAAAGGATACAGGCAATACCAGAAACACATTTACAAGACAAGCAACTCAACACAGAAACGCCAATTTCATGAAAAACAAAAATGTGATGCACGCCCTCTTTCTTCCAAAACGGCTCGCAGTGAACATACAGTGATAAGACAAGAAACTGCAACTTCTAAGTTTGTTGGAAGACAATCCTCTATGAGTCTCTAGTGTTTCTGCATGTCTTGCAAGCAGGGGCACAGCCTGATTTTCTTTTGGCCTATCTTTTCAAGGTTATTTTGATAGCAAACAGCCTTGGAAGAGATAGCATCTCCTTCTAGGGCAAAGAATAGGTTTGCTAACGGTCTTGGATGATGGAGATAATGTCTCCCTCTGGAGCAAGGTGCAGGTGTCCTTTCTGCCCATTCTATTGTTATCATCTCCTTGTCTGTCTTCCTCTCTTATTGGACTGTAGGTTCCTAGAAGCCAGGTTCTGTCTAATACATCTTAGTATCCTTGATGTCTGCCCCAGAGCCCTAAACAAGATATGTCCTTAATGAATATTAGTTAATGAAAGGATTGGCCAGGGAATTGTCTGACTGTTCTTATTGAGAAGGAAAGGGGTGAAGGGTAGATGTCTATGGGGCTGGTGACAGAAAGCGAGACCTGACCCCAACTACAGCAGTGACTGAAGGCAACACCGCAACTCTCAGGTATTCCCAAAGTCACCTGTACAGGTTACCCGAGAAGAAAAGATAACCCTCAGATCTCCTCCTGCTCAGATCTCCTCAGAACTGGATAACCCTTTGCTTTCTTTTCTCAGACGCTACCTGGCAGCCCCATTCACGGACTCACAAGTCTCACAGCTCCAATTGGGGGAGCAGAATTTTGGCATAAAGATTTCAGCACTAGACATAAGCTCCCAAGAACAGAGATGGGCACACAGTAGGTTCTTGAGATAGATGAGGGAAGAAATTTCAGGTTTTGAGTCATAGAGTGTTAGAATGGTTGAAATTTAGAGACATTCTTTCTCGACTTCCAAGCTCTCTTTCTGAGCTGACTCATAGTCTAGGATTGTCTCTTTGTTAAGTGGGTCAGTAAGATGAAAGGCTCAGGAAAAACAGATTCGTCTTCTTTCCTTTCTCCTTCCTTTTTTTTCCTTCTTCCTTCCAGTCAGGATAGCACACCTATCTAGTGGTGTGCTGGTCAATGTTTAACGACTGTACCCCCAGAAGAAAAGAAGCCCTGATTTGTAGCACTTGCCAATTTCTTGGTGTAAATATTCCACCCTGGTCGATTTCAAACTAGCAACATGGTGTCACTGAATGTCAGGCGACAATGAGCTCTCTCAAGCCAGCATGAGCTGGTTGCACAATGTAGGTATGTGGATCTAGGCTCTGAAGACACACAGAACTGATGCAGGTTCTGAACTTAGCATTTACTAGCTGGGCAAATTGCTTAATCCTCATGCATCATGCTTTCCTTACCTGTAAAATGGGACAATAATAGTAATAATAGTAATAATGCATGTCATCAAGCTGTGAAACAAATGTATGCAAAAGGCTCGCCTGATACATCTAAGTGTTCCATGCAACGTATCTAAATTAGTTATTATTATGATATTAAAATCACATACTAAAATAACTCCTTCCCTTGCTTGTCAAATATTGCAACACACAGGCAGTAACAATAAAAACTCCTGGCCCTCTGAGATGTCTGGATCGTTTCTTGTGATAGTCACAAGGTTGGGAACAAAAGCTGAGGTAGATTTAAGCATGGGAGGTTCAGCCTTTGGGGAGTCCAGTGGCCGGAAAGAAACAATTATTGCAAAGATGAAATGACCTTCTCCTCTTCACTCAAAATAGATTTTTGGCTGGTAGACATTCTTCAATGACCCCTTAACAGCCTTGAGAAAAATAGATAATTTAGGCCATAAAACAAAATGCATTCTAACGCATGACGGACCTTACAAATGAAAGCATGACTTCTGTCTTCCCTAGGCAGGAAAGAAAGCAAGCAATATTTCTGAACCAGGGATCAAGGTGGGTCACAAAATACATGAGGTGACCTGTGTGTCTTTGTAGCCACAGGGCCTTGTACAGTGGCTGGCACACAGTAGAAACTGGAGAGAGACTTGTGAAATTAACACAAAAGTGCATGGAACACTGACTTTCTAACAAGCACCACACACGATGTGGGACACAAAGACAAAGAAGATACACCTGGCCCTTGAGGAACTCAGGATATAGTGGAAAGGAAAAACATAAAGAAACAACTGCCACTTTATAATAGTGGCATGAACAATACGTCTTGGATTCACAGCAGTGGAGGTAGCAATTTAAAATGCCTGGGGGTCTTATGGAAAGACTCACGCAAAAGATAACTTGAACTTGGTTTTGAATCATGAAGGACTTCACCAATCAAAAACAGCAATGTTGAAATCATCATGGTAGAAGAACAGCATTAATGTAGCAGATATTTCAGGATTAATTGGTGAGTAGTCTCCAGGTCAGTGATAAAATATCTCCCCTCATCTCTGTACTCCCCAACCCCACCAGGATCAGAGGGTTCCTCCTCTCCATCTTGAAATGCCACAAAACCAGGTTCTTACATTTCAGAGCACAGCCAAGGAGGAAGACTTGAGTCCATTGGTGGGGAAGGAAATACTTTTTCAAAAGGCAAAACTCTTGAATGAACTTCTCTGAGTGTCTTCCATGGTCATCATTTACATCTCAACTGGGTATTTCACAATACTCCCTCTAATGCTTTGGTTTTCATCAGTCTAGTTAACCTCAGGATCAGGCAGGACTAGGCTAGGTTGCGCTGCAGAAACAACCTCCAAATCTTAGTGGCTTGTAATAACAAAGGTTTCTTTCTTTTTTTGCTTGTACTGTGCCCTTGGCTCCTTGCCTGGGGTTGCAGTACCATGTCTTTTCGTTTGGGTTTAGAGGGGTGAGCTTCCATGATCACCATGGCAGGGAAAGAAATTTGCAATGTCTGGTGTCAGTGGTGACAGCTCTACCCAGAATGAGCACACACCACTTCTGTTCACATTCTACTAGTCAGAGAAAGTTACATGTCTGTGCCCGAGTTGAAGATGGAGGAAACACGTAAGCTTTAATATGGGCTCAAGAGAAAGAAAATGCCAGAACATTTGCAGACATTGATAATGACTATCACAGTCCTACAAGTATATGATTTTAGACTATTCACCCACTCCTGCCACTACTGGCTAGATGTTGGCCAGTAACTTTGGAACCAAAAATAAAAGAAATGCCCAGATACCACCTACCTCCAGTCAGGATGGCCATCATCAATAACTCAAAAAACAATAGATGCTGGAGAGGATGTAGAGAAAAGGAACACTTCTACACTGTTGGTGGGAGTGGAAACTAATACAACCTCTATGGAAAACAGTGTGGCAATTCCTAAAAGATCTAAAAATTGACCTCCTATAGGACTCAGTAATCCCCTTCAGGGAATATACATGGAGGAACTCAAATCATTCTGTAAAAAAGTTACCTGCACACACATGTTTATTGCAGCACTATTCTTAATAGCAAAAACATAGAACCAACCATGCTGCCCATGCAGAGGACTGGATTAAAAATATGTGGTTCATATACATGATGGAATATTATGCAGCTTTAAAGAAGGACAAAATTATGAACTTAGCAGCAACTTGGATGGATTTAGAGTCTGTAATACTCAGTGAGCTATCACAGAAACAAAGAACTGAGTATCACATGTTCTCACTCATAAGCGGACCCTGAACAATTATCATAATACTACAAGAAAGGGGTTGACAGGATGATAGTGGGAAACTGCCAGGGGATGGAGTGGGGGGGGGTGGAGCACACTTCATCAATAAGGCTACCTAATCTCAAACCAGGTGACATGGGGACAAAAGAGAGGCCCAAACTCTACCTATGCAATGATCATTGGTATACCTAACCCTGAACTGTGCCCTCCATCTTGAAAAAAAAGTCACAGGTCTAAGTGGAAGAAAAAGACCAGAATCCTTAAGAAGCAAGTTTTCTGTTGCAAGGGCTTAGCTACAAAGCCTAGGGTTGTTAGCAAGGATATGGGATAAGGTGACCTAACAGAAGACCCCACACACAGTGGGGGCACACTTATGTAGCATCCATATAATACTGCAGAGGAAAGTGGTCCTGAGGGTGGGACAACAGGGCAACTTTATATGCTCAAGTTGCAACTTCCTCCTCTAGGTCCAAGGTGACCTGCCTAGCTGTCGGGAGCGGAGAAAAAGACCAGAGAAATCTAATATGCATTCTTTTTAAGAGCACACCACTCCTGATCACATCTCACGGGCCACAAATATATCACATGGCTTCAGTTAGCTGCAAGGGAGGCTGGGAAATGGTGACTTATTTGGACAGCCATATGCCCAGCTAGAACATGGGCACTGGGGAAGGAGAGCTATCCGAGGGCATGTGCAGTCTGCCACAAAGAAGGGTAAGGGCAGATTCTGGCAGAGGATGCAAATTGAGAAACCGCAAGTCTTATCTGAGCAGGTAGCATTGACTCCCAGAGTCAGTGTGGAGCTGCTTCTCACTTGGCAGTCCTATGGGGGCCCTCAATAAGCAAGATCACCCCCTTGCGCGTGCACAGTGATGCTCCTTTGTGCTCTGAGACTCCGCTTAACCTTCTTCCACCAGCTCAACCCCTAATCCAAGAGTTCCCATGGTTCCCCTTCAACATTCCTGGACATATATAAGCTCCCACATCCTGTCCCCGTAGGGAGTATGTGATCACCTTAAACAGAAATGCTGACATGAGCATAACATGATCAAGGCGCAACCAAGCACTCAGTTTAAAATAGTCCACTGTGGCAGGATGGTGATGCCCATCTTTCTCTGGTTTCTTGACAGCAGATGATAGAGACATAAGTCAGACACAGTGTTGGGACACCTTCAAGTGGCTCCTACGGTGAGGCCTGGCAGGAATGTGGGATGAAAGAGAAATTGGAGACGGGTAGAGTTAAGCTGAACTCTTTTTGAGAGGGACCTTGCTGGGGACTGAATTGTGTCTCCCCTTTTCCCCAAATTAATATGTGGAAGTCCTAATCCCTAATGCAAATGTGTTTAGAGATAGGACTTTTAGAAGGTAGTTAAGGTCACATGAGGTCATGGGAATGGGACTCTAATCCAATAGACTGGTGGCGTTATAAGAAGAGGAAGAGAAAGAGCTAGCTCTAATTCTCCATGTGAAAGCACTGAGGACAGGCCCTATGAGAACACAGTGAGAAGGCAGCCATCTGCAAGCCAGGAAGAGGGCCCCATCAGAGACCAAACTGACTAAAATCTTGGTCTCTGATTTCCCTGCCTCAGGGACTGTGAGAAATAAATTTCTGTTGTTTCAGCCACTTAGTCTATGGCATTTTGTTATAGCAGCCTGAGCTGACTAAGACAAGGTTTTGAGCACCTTGTAAGATAAGGGTGAGAATTTCATGTTAGAAGAAATGAGTTCTGGCCAAACATGGCTAAACTGGGTGGGGTTGTGGTCAGACCGTGTTAGAGAAAGATGGTTTTAGGGGCAGAATGAAGAGAATTTGGAAGCAGAGACAGTGAAGGTGAATGAGTCCAATCGGGAGTCTAGGCAGAGATCCTAAAAGCTGAACAGTTCTTAGCAATAAGGACCCAGTGGGGAGGGATGGAGTTTTGAGTCACTTCGCATTTAGAACTGTATGAATTTGTTGCTGAGGGAAAGTGAGGGGTTGAAGGTGATTGTCTGAATCCAAGAGCAGGAAATTGGTAAATGGCACCTTCAACAAAATCCAAGATACTGGAGGAGGAGCCTGGAAAGATTATGAATTAGTAAGTGGGCCATTCCATAAGGTAAAACCATGTCTTCGATAAGGATAGTGAGAACACAGCGAAGTGAGAATACATTTCTGCTTTGCAAGCATCTAGCAAAGGTACCAGACCTGTAGTGAACTTCAGCACATGTGTGTTGAATTTAACTGAATTAAAACTCCATGTATGCTGAGCACAGTGGTGCATGGTCTTAGCTCTTCAGGAGGCTAAGGAGGGATAATTGCTTGAGTCTAAGAGTTCTAAACTGCAGAGAGCTAGGATCACATCTGTGTATAGCCATTGCACTACAGTCTGGGCAACATAGTCAGACTTCATCTCTAAAAGCCAACCAAACAAAAACTTGTAGCAGGAAAAATAGAGAGATCATGAGACTCTTATAGGAAGTGGCACTTTATTATGCTGGCTAGCACAGCACAGCGGGCCAAGAATTTCATGCATCCAAATCAAGCTCGAGCACCCAGAACAGGTGACCTGGGGTCTTATACCCTCGTTTAGGTAAGGGAGGGGGTCGTGTTGAGTGATTACATATTTCCTTTGGAATCTTACAAGGTTGTACTCAGCAAAATCAGATTTTTCAAAGAACAAATGGTTTCCAGGAACTGCAGGATTGTAAACTGTCAACTTCAGAAGCGGGGCTTTAGATAAGACTCTTTTTCATTTCCATGAAATAGCCAGTCTCTGGGCCCTTTGGCCTTTCTTAAACAAAACCTGCCTGACACCGGGCGGGCCTTTAAAATTGCAACTTGCCTTTCAAAGGGAAATACCTTTAACTGCTGTCAACCTTTCCTTCTTGCCGCTGGGCTAGTGGCAGCCCAGGTGAGGCCAACTGCTGATCCCGAATCAGCCACATGTGTTTCTGTGTTTATTCACTCAATCACACAAGAAATATATTTGAGCATATGCCGCCTCCTGCCACAAACTCAGTGTGCTGCATTGAGACAAGGTCCTAGTTTCAATCAATGAGGGAAAGGAATCCCATTGTCTGGCAACAGTACTGGTCCCTTAGTTGCAGACCCGCAAGAGAGCAAATCTATCCCGAAGAGGGGAAATAAATAGAATGAAACGAGGAAAACGAACACCTACTCTCTTCCAGAGGAAGAGCATTCACTCCCTTTTGGGTTCCGTGGAATTATGTGTGGAAGGAGATGGGCCCTGAGGTGTTTCCACAGTTCTAACTCTGTCAGCTGTTTGTGATAGATGCTCCACAGCCTGGCTCCCCTGGAATTCACTTCCCTACTTTGCTTGACCCTGCGCTGATAGTCTGCTGTTCCCAAAAAAGCATGATCTCCATGAAGATAAGCATCTCTGGAAGGGGGCGCTATGAAGGGAAGCAGTTTGCAGTCACGATTTCTGCCTGTGTGTTTGTGTAGCTGTCATATGAAAGCATAAGCCCATTAAAAAACAAAACAAAACAAAATGAAACAGAAAAACAGTTCAGGCGCAGTGGCTCAAACCTGTAATCCCAGCGCTTTGGGAGGCTGAGGCAAGAGGTTTGTCTGAGCTCAGGAGTTTGAGACAAGCCTCGGCAACTTGGCGAGACCTCATAGGTGCGCCTGTAGTTCTGGCTACTTGGAAGACTGAGGTAGAAGGATCACCAGAGCCCAGCAGGTCGACGCTGGGGTGGCCATGAGCATGTCACTGCACTCCAGCCTGGGTGATGGAGTGAGACTCCAACTCAAACAAAAACAAAACAAAAACAACAACAACAAAAAAAAACCTCTTGGAGTGGCCACTGCACTCCAGTCTGGGTGACAGAGTGAGACTCCAACTCAAAAATAAAAAAATCTTAAAAATAAAAAAATAAAATGCATTTGAGCTCCCTATCTCTTGAAGACAGTGCACTCACTTGCAAAGATCATCCTCAGGACAGAAATGAGGCCAGATAGCCCACACTTTCCAGGCCGCCCCAGGGGCTCCCACACCTCGGGCACCTTCACCTGATGATGACCCAGTGATTCTGACCCTACTGTTTCTGGCCAGGTTTTGCTTCTTTTCCAGCCTGAACAGCAATGCTTCAGGAGTTGAAAGGATAGCAAAACTTTAGCCTAAGCAAGAGATTTTTGGGGTTTTTTTTTGAGTTGGAGTCTCACTCTGTCGCCCAGACTTGAGTGCAGTGGCCGCTCCTGGCCACCGCAGCCTTGACCTTCTGGGCTCCGACGATCCTTCTGCCTCAGCCTTCCAAGTAGCCGGAATTACAAGCATGTGCTACCATGCCCGGCTGATTTTTTGATTTATTGTAGAGATGAGGTTTCGCTGCTCAGGCGGGTCTCGAACCCATGGGCTCAGGCAACCCACTCACCTCAGCATCCCAAGGCGTGGGATTACAGGCTGAGCCACCGAGCCCGGCTTCAAATGCATTTTAAAACTGATCTTTTCTCTCCTGGAGCCCACAGATTACAGAGCTGCTAATGGGGATGACGATTGTGGGTGTGAGGAGGGCTATCTTATGTTCCCCAAAGGATTCTACAGCATGAAACAATGGAATCACAGATCTAGAGGACGCGTCCCACCTTGGCATCCTCAACCCGCCACTTCCTGTATTCAGCCAATGGGTTTGAGTATAGCAGAGAAGGGCTGATAACAGTTAAAAGTATTCCTTTTAAAAATCAACCTGACTTGCCAGACAATGGGATGTGAGAAAATCATATAGCCAAAGGTCATTTTCCCGAAAATGCAAGATAGTAATCCATTCACAACTTTATCCCCCACATCCTCTCTTTGTGAAGTTATTGGTTTACAGCCCCCGCTTGTCATGCATATCCTGGAGACCATTTGTTCTTTGAACATCGGGTTTTGCTAAGTACAACTTTGCAAATTCCAAATAAAAATGTATAGTCACACAAACTCTCCCTTACCTAAACTAAGGAATAAAACCCCTTTCCTCTTTCCCTGAGTTGCTCAGCACAGAGCATTCGTCCACTGAGTCGCACCGGTGTTAATAAACTGTTACTTCCTAAGATAGTCTTGGTGTCCTGGCCTCTCTGTTTTCCTGCAACATGATTACTTACTTTGTGCTGAGTAACGGGACTGCAGAGCCCAGATGTGACTGGCCGTGGGGAGAGGGAGCGGCCAAAAAACTACCGTTTGTCAAGCATCCATGGGGTTCTGGACACAATATATACTACTTTGAAGCTACCCTTTCATGAAAGCCACAGTGAATTTTCCAGACACAGTGATATGTAGTTAAGTGTATATTGTGTTCAACCTTCCTCTATAAACCTGTGAGGGAGCTATGCATGGTTTTCAAGAAATAGGCTGGGGTTAAACCACTCACAGGAGTCACACAGCTGCTCAGTTCTGAAGCTCATACCCCCCAGCCAGTACACAGTCCCACCTCCCTGCCTCCCAAACAGGGTTAATAATGCCTCCTTTGTAGAACTCAAGATCACCTTCATTCACTCCGAGATCACTTTGAAGATAATCTGATTACGCATCTGATGTGCTTAGCTTGGGGCCCAGCACAAGGCAGACCCACGTTACATGGTACGTTTGCCAAAAGGCAGCGTCAAGTTTAATCCTACCCAGGGTCAGGGCCTCTGGAGCGGAGGCCTCTTGGGGTGAGCCTTGCAGTGTCTGACTCCCCCTCTCACTCGCTCATATCCCAATTGCCTTCTCCTGGGTCATTCCACGCTGAAAGAAAGTGAGAACCAGGCTTCATGTCAGAGTTGTGACAGCTGGGGCCTTATCTTCTCCATCTCTGCATCTCCAGAAGGGACTGAAAGGGTGCAGCTATTAAATAAAAATGGTTGCTGAACTGAATTGTGCACCCTTTCTGCCCCATGGATAATGAAGTTTTTCCTGTCTCTACCACTGACTTCACTAATCTGGGCACCCAAACAAGGCACTGTCTCAACCTCACGTTGAACCCAGGTGGTGGACATGCTTACCCCTATTTTGGTATCTGAAGAAACAGAGACTCAGGGAGGGTAGTGATTGGTAGCTGGTTGTCCAGCACAGAAAATAGCCCCTGCAAGATACTGTGCATGGGCCAGAAGCAACTTTTTATCCCTGTGGGTGGCAAAAGGCGGCTGGCAGAGAGAGGTGGGGCGTGGAGTGATTTCTAAACCCACTTCAAGCTTTGCCGGGCTCACCCACTTCTGCGGTCTCTGCTAAATTGCTGCAATGTGTTCGCCTTGGCATCAGCCCTGGAGACCACCCAGGCATTGAGATGAATGCAAAATGCAGGCCCCGACCTCAACCCAAAGCGATGCTCTCCTAGCCAAGCACGCCCTGCGGTCTCCCTCGGTGCTGAGTTCGCTCTTAGGTGAGCTCCCGGCAGGGAGAACCAAGAACACTGTCACATCCACCGGGGAGAAATTGCAGGAGCTGGTGAGAATCCGGGGGCAGCTCCTTCAGGCTGAGGACACTCTCCACACTCCTGGCACTGGCTAGGATGTCTGTGATCTTGGAAAGGTAGGTCCCTTCCCACAACTGGTGCCTTCCTTTGGAGATGGGTGAGAACATGGATGCTTGCAAATCAGTTTTTTCGCTTATAGGAGAAACTGTGCTATCAAAGGTATCATCTTGAAATTTTTTTTTTGTAAAAAGATTTTCTGCCCTGATATGCTACTCTTTATAAATACTATTGTGTGTGTAGGATTTTGTGTCCCATTTAATTGCTATGCCCCAGACAAACCCTGTTGATCAAGAGTACAGCTCAGATCTTCCCTTCTGGCTGTTTGGCCTTGACCTTGGGCGATCGAGCTAACTTCTTAGACTTGCTGTTAAGTGGTATAATGCATTTAAAATGAGAGTACACTGCCAAACACCGATTAAACATTCAATATATGGTAGTTTTTATTTATTTATTTTTGTGGAGGTGGCAGCGAGGGGTATTCTAGTTTTCATTTTAGCAAAATTGAACTATTACCTGGTGTGTATCTTCACGGGGTTGTTTAGAGTATAGTTCACTGGACGAATTGAGATATTATTTATTCATTCATTCGACACATCTTCTTAAGCGTCTGTTAGAAATGTGAGTTCTATTTGGCAATAGATGATCCCAACACAGCTTGGCCGCTGTTTTAATAGGGGGAGGCAGAAAGCAGAGAGGTTGTGGAAAGTGTGTCGCATTTCCCCAGGGGAGTGGGGCTGGCTTTGCAGAGAAGGTATACGTAATGGCTCGTGCATATTGAGCTCTGACCACGTGCCAGGTGCTAAGAGTTCACCCGGCACAGAGAAGCACAGGAGGAGGGTATGGTCAGAGGAAGAAACAGCATGGATAAGGGCATGGAGTAATTGCAGAGAGCATGTTCTGGGAAGAATCTGTGCTTAGTGTTAGATTATTATTATTATTATTATTTGAGTTGGAATCTCACTCTGTCGCCCAGACTGGAGTGCAGTGGCCGCTCCTGGCCACCACAGCCTGGACCTGCTGGGCTCCGGTGATCCTTCCACCTCAGCCTTCCGAGTAGCTGGAACTACAGGCGTGCACTACCACACCCAGCTGATTTTTGATTTATTGTAGAGATGAGGTCTCACCTGCCCAGGCGGGTCTCGAACCCACGGACTCAGGCAATCCACTCACCTCAGCCACCCAAAGGCGCGGGATTACAGGCTGAGCCACGGAGCCTGGCTAGTATTAGATTATTACACTTGATCTTAGCCAAAAGGCCGAGAAGCGATAGTATTAGATTATTAATAACTGAACATTGCTTTAGGGTCAAGGGAATGACCCTCCCATAGATGGGCCCAGCGGTGCCTCTTATTCTTGCTTTTGTCTATAGCCAAAAGGCTCTTAAGCAGGGTGGAGGCACTTCCCGGCGGGGGGGGTCACTTAAAAATACGGGGGACATTTTTTGACTGTCACTATGATGGAGTACATTACCAAAGGCATCTAATGCCCAGGGCCCACAGATGCTAAATGCCCTGTAATGCACAGGATAGCCCCATACAATGAAACATGAGCCTGCCCGGAATGCCAGGGAACCTACTTTGGGTCACACTATGTGGTCCTTCCTTATCTTTAACTGTCGCCAAGCCTGGCACCTATTAGGCCCACCGAAGTGTGTGAAACTGGATTGGCAATTGGTAAAAATCCAAAGACTCACATCCAACCATTCACGTAGACTAAAATGTTGTACATAACTGGCATTCTGCACAACCCATTGATGCTTCAGAACCATCCGTTTGTTTTCTTGATTTGGAGAAGCAGAGTTGGTGAGAAAAGAACCTTAGTAGGTCTCTTGGCCACCTGGCTGGAACCATTTTATTCTCTGGGTACCAAAGCATGCTGATGTCACAGGAATTGAGTCCTACCATGCTGCCCACAGTCACAGTCTTAATTTGGGCTTTTCCCTACCTTTTGGGTTTCTAACCACTTCTTGCATTCACTTCTCCTCTCTGTAACTGGAGAACTAGTCTTTCCCCAGAACAGATGCAATGATCTCCACTTCTCTTCCCTTTATCTCCAGGACCAAATTGAGGTCCCGGAGTTCTGGTCCTTTTCCTGTCCAGGTAGTCCTAGAAGGCAGGACAGCTCAGTGAATGAGGGCATGACCTCAGGAGCTAGGCATTGAGTAGTTCACTCAATCTTTCTGTGACTCTGTTTCTTTGTGAAAACCACATCATTAATTATATCAGTGGTGGCAAGAATTAAATGTGCCTATTAGTGTTTAAAGCATATAGAACAGTGCACAGGTAGAAAATTATTAAGATTTTTTAAAAACACAGTGGACCCCTTCTCAGAGTCAGCTGTTAGAGTAATAGGTTAAACGCATAAAGTGAGACATATAGGCTTATAGAGAAAACCAATAAAACCAATTATATTGAAAAATCACAATCAAAATGGAAAAACAAATCTTGATCTCTTTATGATCTAGAAACATATGTGCTTTGCTTTGACTCTAGCTAACACAAGGGGTGGAATCCCACTTTCTCCCTATAAGGAACTTCAAGATCCTACAGATGGACAGATGTGCACGTTTGATCTGAAAATTTGGAACAGGACAGGGGCAAAATAGAAAAGTAAACTGCTTTCCTGCCAACCTAGTAGCAGAGCTGAGGTGTCCCCTGCCCCGCCGCTGGTGAAGACCTGAGTGCAATACACTGGGAGCTGCCTCAACTGCCTTTATCAAGGGCTGAAAACTTTAGTCCACTAAAGAGGTATTTCATATAACCACCTGCTTCAGCTGCAACCAGTTTTCACCCATGGGTGCCTCCTAATGCCTGAAGGATGAACAGTTCAACCCAGAGAAAAAATGCTTGGGGGATGGTATGGTAGGGGAGAGTATACCACACCACTGGGGAACAAGATAAACTTCGTCAGCCCTCTGGCATTCTAGCCCCACAAGAGACAGTGAATCTACATACGCACACACAATAATTGCTACCACAAGCAGTATCCAAGAACGCCATTGCAAAAAGGTTCTCTATAACCCAGGAAATTATACAGAGTCTATAACTCTGAAAGCACCAGAGCCAGAACTAGAAACCATATGCATTAAAGCCACACCCCTAAGGGAGGAAACAGAATAAAAACACATCTAACAATAATAAGAAGAAATAATCTATCCAAACGAGAAGGAACCAGAATAATAATTCTTGCAATACAAACAAAGAGACTTTCAACACTCCCCAAAGACTACGCTAACTCTTCAGCAATGGACCCTAACCAAAATGAAATCTTTGAAATTCCAGGGATAGAATTCAAAAGGTTGATTATAAAACAGCTCAGCGAGATCCAAAATAAAGTTGAAAACCAACATAAATAAATAAAAAACTATTCAGGATGTGAATGAAAAGTTCTCCGAAGAGATAGACACTTAAAACAACAAAAAGACCCTACAATACTAAGTTGAACTTTTGGAAATGACTCATTTATGGAAGTAAAAAATGTAATGAAAAAGTATTTTTTATTTTTATTTTTTTGAGTTGGAATCTCACTCTGTTTTCCAGGCTGGCGTGCAGTGGCATGCTCCTGGCCACCGCAGCCTTGACCTGCTGGGCTCAGGCCATCCTTCCACCTCAACCTTCCAAGTAGCTGGAAACACAGGCATACATCGCCACATCTGGCTAATTCTTTGTTTTATTGTAGAGATGAGGTCTCCCCGTGTTGCTCAGACTGATCTTGATCTCCTGAGCTCAGGTAATACTCTTGCCTCTGCCTCCCAAAGTGCTGGGATTACAGGCGTGAGCAACCATGCCCAGAGTGAAAAGTTTTAATAGTAGGTTAGAGCAAGTAGAGGAAAGGATCTCAGAACTTGAGGACAAGACTTTCAAATTAACCCAATCAGAAAACAATTAAGAAAAAAGAATCAAGAGAATAGAGCAATGGCTCCAAAAAAATATGAAATTATGCAAAACATCCAAACTTAAGAATTATAGGTGTTTCTGAGGAAGAAGAGAAAGTAACAGGTTTGGAAAACCTATTTGAAGGAATAATTGAGGAAAACTTCCCTGGCCTTGCCAGAGATTCAGACATCCAGAAACAGTAAGCCCAAAGAACTACTGAAGAATTCATTGCACAAAGGTCATCCCTAAGGCATATAGTTGTCAGGGTATACAAAGTTAATGTGAAGAAAAGAATTCTAAGAGCAGTGAGACATAGGCATCAAATGCCTTATAAAGACAAACTTATCAGACTAGCAGCAGATTTCCCTGTAGAAATCCTTCAAGCCAGAAGGGATTGGAGCCTTATCTTCAGTCTCCTCAAATAGAATGACTGTCAACCATGGATTTTGTATCCTCCAAAACTAAGTTTCAGAAATGAAGGAGAAATAAAATCTTTCACACACAAGCAAACTCTGAAGGAATTTGTCATTCGCTAGACTGACTCTCCAAGAAATACTCAAAAGAGTTCTAAATGTTGAAACAAAAGGTCAAAACACACCAGTAGACAAACACTGGAAATTATGAAGCTCACAGGACTTCTAGAACACTAACACAGTAGAGGAAAAAAACAAGCAAGCAGATAACAATCAACATGATGAATGGAATAACACCTTACATGTCATTACTAACCCTGAGTGTAAATGATCTCAATGTACCACTTAAAAGATATAGATGGGCAGAATGGATAACAAAACAAAAAACAAAACAAAGAAAAACAATTCAAATATCTACTGCCCTCAATGGACCCAATCAACACCCACAGACTCCTATAGACTCAAAGTAAAGGGGTGGAAAAAATATTCCACACAAATGGTAACCAAAAACAAGCTAGAGGAATCATTCTCATATCAGATAAAACGGACTTTAAATTATTACAGTGAAGAAAGACAAACAAGATTATTATATAATGATACAGGCTCAATCCAACAGGAAGATAAAAAAATTTTAAACTTATATGCACCTAACATCAGCGCTCCCAGTTTTATAAAACAACTTCTACTAGACCTATGAAGAAAGACAGCAATATAGTAATAGTGTGAGACTTCGAACTCCACTGACAACAATAGACAGGCCATCAAGGCAGAACGTCAACAAAGAAACTTTGGAGTTAAACTGGATCCTACAGCAAATGGACCTAACAGACATCTATAGAACATTCTACCCCCAAACTACAGAATATATATTTTTCTCATCAGCACATGGAACATTCTCCAAGATAGACAATATGAGGGGCTGCAAATCAAGTCTCAATAAATTTAGAAAATCCAGATCACATCAAGCACCTTCTCAGACGACAGTGAAATAAAACTAGATATTAACTCCAAGAAGAACTCTTAAAACCCAACAGATATATGGGAATTAAACAGTCTTCTCTTGAATGACCATTGGGTCAACAGTGAAATCAAAATGGAAATTTAAAAATTACTTGGAATGAATGACAGCAATGACACAAGTTATCAAAACCTCTGAGGCACAGCTAAAACTATGTTTGGAGGAAAATTTATAGCACTTAAGGTCTACATTAAAAAGACTGAAAGATTACATATTGACATCCTGACATACCTCAAGGAACTAGAAAAACATGAACAGACCAAACCCAAAACTAGCTGAAGAAAATAAGTAACGAAGACTAGAGCAGAATTAAAAGAAATCGAAACAAAAAATTTACAAAAGATTAATAAAATGAAAATTTGGTTGTTTGAAAAGATAAACAAAATAGATAAACCATTAGCTAGATTAATTAAGAAATAAAGTGAGAAGAGTCAAATTAGCGTAATCAAAAAAAAGGGGGGAGACATGACAATGGATAGCATGGAAATACTAAAGATCATCAAAGATTATTAAGAACATCTTTATGCAAACAAACTAGACAATCTAGAGGAAATCGATAAGTTCTTGGAACTATACAAACCCCCAACCTTGAATCAGGAAGAAATAGAAACTCGGAACAGACCAATAACAAGTAGCAAAATTGAATCAATAATTAAAAGTCTCCTAACAAAAAAAAGCCCAGTACCTGATGAATCCACAGCCAAATTCTACCAGACTTTCAAGAGATACTGTACCAATTTTACTGAAGATATTCCTTAAGGTGGAAAATGAGGGAATTCTCCCTAACTCATTCTATGAAGCCAGTATCATGCTAATACCAAGGCCAGGAAAAGACAATAGAAAAGAAAACTACCAGACCAATATCCCTGATGAACATAATCCTCAAAAATACTAGCAAACTGAATTCAACGGCACATTAAAAAAAATCCACCATGATCAAGTGGATTTTATCTTAGAGATTCAAGGATAATTCAACATATGTGAGTCAATAAATGTGATCCACCATGTACACAAAATTAAAAACAAACATCATATGATCATTTCAATATATACAGAAAAAGCATTTGATAAAGTCCAGCACCTCTTTATGATAAACACCTTGGCAAAATAGGCATAGAAAGAACATTCCACAAAATAATAAAAGCCATATATGGCAAACCCATAGCCAATGTCATCCTGAGTGTGGAAAAGTTGAATGTATTCCCCATCAGAACTGGAACAAGGCAAGGATGCCTACTTTCACCACTCCTATTCAGTATAATACCGGAAGTCCTAGGCCAGAGAAACCAGGAGCAAGAGAAAGAAACAAAGCATATCCACACTGGAAAAGAAGAAATCAAACCATCTCTGTATGCTAATGATATGAGCTTATACCTAGAGAATCCTAACAGCTCCTCTAAAAAATTCCTGGACTTGAAAAATGAATTCAGTAAAGTGGGTTACAAAATCAACACACATAAATCAGTGGCACTGCAATACACCAATAACGACCAAGCTGAAAATCAACTCAAAAACTCAATTTCACTTATAATAGCAGCAAGAAAGCGAAAACATCTAGGAACATATTTAACCAAGGAGAACACCAAAACACCATTAAAAGAAATTGTAGAGGACACAAACAAATGGAAAAACATTCCATGATGATGGATTAGAAGAAGAACATTGTTAAAAATGACCATACTTCTCAAAATAATCTACAGATTCAATGCAATTCCTATCAAGAAACCAACGTCATTTTTCAGAGTTAGAAAAAAAAACCTTAAAATTTATATAGAACCAAAAAAGAGCCAGAATAGCCAAAGTAATCCTAAGCAAAAAGAACAAAGCTGGAGACATGACATAACCTGACTTCAAATTATACTACAAGGCTGCAGTAACCAAAACAGCATTGTACTACAAGAGCAGACACATGGACCAATGGAACAGAATAGAGTATCCAGAAATAAACCCAAATACCTACAACCAACTGATCTTTGACAAGGCAGACAAAAACATACACATTGGGAAAGGACATCCTATTCAACAAATGATGCTGGAAAAATTGTATAGCTACGTGTAGAAAAATGAAACTTGATCCCTATTTCTCCTCATATAAAAAAAGTAACTCGAGATGGAGTCAAGATTTAGATGTCAGACCCGAAACGATACAAATTCTAGAAGAAAACCTAGGAAACACTCTTATGGATATTGACCTAAGCAAAGAATTTGTGGCTAAGACCCCAAAAGCAAATGCAACTTAAACAAAAATAAATAAGTGGAACTTAATTAAACTAAAAAGTTTCTGCACAGCAAAAGAAATAATCAACAGAGCAAATAGACAATCTACAGAATGAGAGACGATATTCACAAACTATACATCTGACAAAGGACTAATATCCAGAGTCTACAAAGAACTTGAACAAATCAGCAAGAAAAGAGCAAATAACCCCATTAAAAAGTGAGCAAATGGCATGAACAGACATCTCTCAAAAGAAGATAGACACAGACATCTCTCAAAAGAAGATAGACAAATAGCCAACAAACATATGAAATAATGCTCAACATCACTAATCATCAGGGAAATGCAAATTAAAACCACAGTGAGATTCCACTTTATACCAGTCAGATTGGCCATTATTAAAAAATAATTAAAAAAATAAAGGTTGCCGGGCTCGGTGACTCAGCCTGTAATCCCGTGCCTTGGGAGGCTGAGGTGAGTGGATTGCCTGAGCCGCGGGTTCGAGACCCGCCTGGGCAGCGAGACCTCATCTCTACAATAAATCAAAAAATCAGCCGGGCCTGGTAGCGCTTGCCTGTAATTCTGGCTACTTAGAAGGCTGAGGTGGAAGGATCGCCGGAGCCTAGCAGGTCGAAGCTGCGGTGGCCGGGAGCAGCCACTGCACTCCAGTCTGGGCAACAGAGTGAGACTCCAACTCAAAAAAAAAAAAAAAAAAAACAAAATAAATAAAGGTTGGCGTAGATGTGGTAAACATGGAATGCTCGCACACTGGTGGGAGTGTAAATTAGTACAACTGCTATGGAAATCAATGTGGAGATTTTTCAAAGAACTAAAAGTAGTTCTTCCATTTGGTCTAGCAATCCTTCTAGTTGCTATCTACCCAAAGAAACAGAGATTGTCATACAAAAAAAGAGACCTGCACTCATATGTTTATCACAGCACAATTCACAATTGCAAAGATGTAGAGTAAACCTAAATGCCCTTCACCTGAGCAGTAGACAATGAAAATGTGATATAGATATATATACATACATACCAAAGCATATTTTTCAGTCACAAAAAGAAGAATGAAATATGTCTTTTGCAGCTAAGTTGATGAAATTGCAAACCATCATCCTAAGTGAAGTAAGGCAGGAATGGAAAACCAAACACTGCATGTTCCTACTTAAAAGTAGGAGCTAAACTAAGAAATTGCAGAGGCATAGAGAATGGCATAGTGAGCACTGAAGACTCAGGAGGGGGAGATAGAAAGGGGGATAGGGATGATAAATCACCTATGAAGTACAGTGTGCACAGGTGCAGGTGAAGATACACTTAAAGCTTGGATTTCTTCGCCACTATACAATGCAACCACGTAACCAAAAATCATTTGCGCCCCCTAAAGCTATTGAAATAAAAAAAAAAAAGAAATATATTTGCTTTGTTGAGGTGTTAAATAAGACCCAGTGACAGATGTAACATGTATTGCAAATTCAAGGCAGAAATTAATGCAAACACTATTTTGAGTTTCTGCAACAACCCTCGTAAGAAATAGAAGTATTGGTTGTTCCTACTGCGAACCGATACTGCTAACACTCCTGTGGTGTGTTGCCAACACTGAAGAATGAAGAAAGATCTAAATTTAAGGGAGAAGTTAGAAAAAAAAAAAAAGAGATGCAATTTTGCTCTCCTTAAAATTCATGGATCCTCCTGAATTCCTGAGTCCCCCAATGAGTCTGGACACTGCAATGGAAGAACTCCTGGACTAGAGCATCGCACATAGCACCAACCAACTCAAAAGCAAGTGGCCAATTCAGCACCAACGGAGGCAGGAAGACAACAGGAATGAAGAAAGTGGGCAGTTGGAAGAAAAACTCAAGCCTGAGAGGCAGACCAAGCCACAAAAGAGCGGGTCAGGAGCTACTTAGTCCTCAGATCGTTCTAAAGGAATGCAGGAACAGTTGCCAACCTCTTCTAGAGAAGTTAGAAGTTAAAACATTTTGGTAAGTCTCCTTCTCCCCACTCTGAGCTTGAAATATTGTCGAGAAATTTAGCTTATGGGGTGCAGGTCTACACTGTGGGCACCAAACCTACCTGTTCTTGAATCTCCATGGGCCTCCATGGCTCTTCAGTTTTGCCCTTGTACAAAAGCGCCATGTCCTTCTATATCTTGGGCCTGGATACACGTAAGTCCTTCTTCCCAGCCCGGCTCCTTCAACTTGCTGATTCTGACCGATCCTTCCAAATCCTGTTCCCGTGTCTCTTATCCAGAAAGCTCTCTAAACACGGCTTCCCAGTCTGTCCAGCCGGCTTCTCCTCACAGCAGTTACAGGCCCTCATCAGGGCAAGCATCATACTTTCTCGTATACGTGTGTTTTCCTGTCTGCTTTTCTAGTTAGAGTGTGAGTACATTCAGGGTGCTTAGTGAATGCTTTCTTGAAGGAATGAATGAGCTGAACACATGAATGGCATGATTTAGGTGACATGACTTCTAGGTGCTTTTATGTCCAAAGCTGATTCTGGGGACAGATTTCCTGACATCTGACAGGCTCAGTGCACACTCACAGAGCTGGCTGGGACCACAGGGTGAAGCTGTTGTTTTAGTTTGATGAGTGTAAAATGTGACTGTGAAATAATGATATTGCTTTCAGATTCCCACGTCAAGTTCCTTTGATAGTCTCCATGAGGCACACCTCCCCTCTCTGAGGGTGGATTTGATTTTTCTTAATAGACGTAATTCATTCAGAACTGTTTCTTATGAATACGATGAGAACAAGCTCAGAAACACCATTTTCGGCTCCCCCCAAATGAAGTGGAGGCCTGTCTGTGATGTAATAAAACTGATTTTCTCACTTGGTTTGTAAACCGGCTATAAAGGTAATTTCCAAAGAAACATTCCAAACATGTCTTGAGCCAAAACAGCATCATTAGAACAAGGCCACAGCTTAGAAGCAGAGGGGGCGAATACCTTGGAAGTCCCAAAACTCATTTGGGAGGGTTGGGTCTTGTGTGTTCCTTTAAAAGATCAGCCTCATTATGTCAGAAACCAAATCTAGCATTCGCAGAAAACTTATGTTTTCAAGGGATTTTTGTCTTTGTTACCTTACAGTAATTCTGCAAAATATCAGGGGCAAATATTATCCGTCCCGTTTGATGGCTGAGGAAATGGAGGATCAGAGAGCTTGATGATTTGCCAAAGGTCACAGAGCTCGAAGGAGGTAGAACCACCCCACTCTTGTCCAACCTGTCTCATCAAGGAGATATATAAAACATGCAAGGCACACATGTGAGAGCCCAAGCAGGTACTTCAATAAAGACGTCGTCTTTATTGAGGTGAAGGGGAGGGCACGTATTTCCAGACAATCTGCCCTGTGTCACTCTTCACATCCTCCCCTTGTCCTGGAAAAATGTGACGGTGGGGGTGGGCAGGAATATAGACTATCAGCCAGAATGCATCTCAGCTCTCCCACTAGCTGTGTGGCCTCTGGCATGTCACTTACCTTTTTCATGCCTCAGTTTCCTCCTCTGTAAGGAATGGATGCTCATTGAGTGCTATAAGCAATGTGCTGATATATGTACCTTATGCAAACTATGGTCTATAGCAAGAAGATTACTTTATTTGAACTTCTCAGCAACCATGAGATGACTGTGGTGGTTTTCATCGTATGACAGTTGGAGAAACTGAGGGTAAGCAATTTGCCCACAGTCCCACAACTGGGATCAGGTCTTTATGTGCAAGAATACATCACTCCACATCCTCTTAATTAATGTGAGCTCTCAAATTGTGCTAACTAGTGGGCGGGTGACCATGTTTGTGTGAATTATTTTGTAGATACAGGCAGTAAAAATCCTTCTTTTCCTTTAGCATGTTCCCCAGAATATACATCTGAAGGGTGATATTTGAAAGTCAAATCCTGTCCTTATGTATCACCAAGGGGTCTCTATTGCAGGAGGACTGCAAAATATAAAGGGGATACCCAATTATACTTCACTTTATAACACGATCTTCAACAATACCATTTCAGAACCCTGGACACGTTCTTTGACTTTGCTTGTTTCCTTCATAATCAATCGAGTCTACAGTTGATCTCTCGAGGCTCAAGATTCTCAACTTAAAACGTGCCCCATCCCTTCCACCTCTGTTTTAAATGCCTTAAGTTTATGAAATCTATGCTCCTCCTTGTCAATGTCAGTGCTGACGTTTATCCCAGGGCAGTTCATTTTTAGAAAATAATGAGTGTGACTGGGAAGGGGGTTTGGGAAGAGACTGAGACAAGTTGGTCAAGGGGTATACAAATACAGTTAGATAGATGGGGTAGTTTTAGTATTTGATAGCACAGTAAGGAAATTATATTGACAATCATTTATTGTATATTTCAAAATAGCTAGAAGAGAGGAACTGTAATGTTCCTAGCACAAAGTTTGAGATATCCCAAATAATAGATATCCCAGTTATCCTGACTTTATCATTACATGCTGTATACAGGTACCAAAACATTACATGTACCCCAAGAATATGAACAATGATTTTATATCGATAAAAAGAAAATAATGAAGGCTCTAGCTGTAGAAACACTCAAACAATTGAACAAACAACCGCTGCCATGCAAATATGGTACCTCTGCCAGCAGTGTGCCATGGTCTATCAGGCCACTCTCTCATACAATAGCTTAAATTGTTCATCCATAATGCAATTATAAAAGTCTGTGCTAAACCTAAGAGGAGGGACTCCCCCAAAACCTGGATTGTGTAGTTATTCTTGCATATTTAAACTTCAGTCACCTTCAAAGTACTCTCTGTTTGATGCGTTGTAACTATCAATATGCTTTTTCCACTGCCCAATTTTGAACTCATCAATTTGGATGCCTCTTAGTCCTTCTGCCATTTTTTGTTTCACCTCTTCCACATCCGCAAAGTGTTTCTCTTTGAGGACTTTTTTTAATCCGGAGAAACCAACTAACAAAAAAAGTCACCTGGGCAAGGTTGAGTGAACAGGGAGTGTAGGACACAGGGATCATGCTGTGTTTGTCCAAAAACCGCTGAACACTCAGCAGGTGTGGGCAAGTATGCTCAGAAATCATCCATCATGAAATGTGCAAAAAAACATTGAAAGAATCTCCAGAAAAAGATGAACAGAAGCTGATGGTAGTCTCTCACAACAGTGCTAGCTGGTACACTGATGCCAGTGGGTTCCTAGCACACTTACCTAGCGGGAGAAGCTTGTACTACAAGGGGCCTGACCTCCAAGTGATAATTCTGGTTTGTGGGGTCCCCTGTTGTACTAAAGATAAACAATAGTTTATGAAAAGCCTGAAGAGAAAAAAGAAGCACGAAAGAGCGGAGAAGAGGAATATATCCGAAGCAAGGAACAGTCCAAGTGAGGGAAGCATACTTTGTCTAGCTATAAAGTATTCTGTAGTTAAAGGCTATTTTACCAAGTAGGCATCCCCAGATTAACCAGCTGACTGAATCTTTCAGGACTCTTTGAGTTGTGAGTCATAGAAAAAAAAAAAACAACTTCTGGTGGATTTTAAAAATGTGGCCACTATTTTTCTTTTCTTCCCATCTGTGGTATTGGCTTCCCTGTGAGCAAAGTTTTCTTTCTTCTGTCGCTGATTTTAGGCTTTGGCGATGAGATTTGTTTTGGCCAGCGGATTGCGGCTGGAAGCGGCTGTGTGTCAGTTTCAGGCTGAGGTCTTAGGAGGCAAACTTCCAGCAACTCTTTGAACCTTCCTCTTACCATCAAGAAAAGAGCACAGAGCAAGTAGTGCTCATTCCTTTGGTCTGAGTTCTGCAACAAACACAAATGGAGAAGGCCTGAGCATAACCAGGGTCCAGGGTCCAGCCGGACCCAGCTGACCTGAGAGTATATTAGAAATACTTTTGGGTATGTCATTGAAGTTTGGAAATTGTTGGTTATGTATTATCATCACAATAACAACATAGAAACCTGACTAATACACAACTCAAACTAGCTTGAGGGGAAAAAATATTGGCTCATGTAACACATCTGCTTTAGATCAGGGGCTTGTGTTTCCTTTCTCCAACCATCTATCCATCCATTCATCTATTCGTCTGTCCATCCATTCATCCATCCATCCATCCATCCATCCATCCATCCATCCACCCTTCTGTCCATCCATCCATACATTCGTCATCCATCTATTCATCCATCCATCCTTCCATCTGACTATTCATCTATCCATTTGTCACTCTTGCCTGACTCTGCTTTTTCTGTGTGTGTTTTGATCTCATTTTCTTCTTATGGGGACAGATCCATGCTGTGTATTTGCTCCAAAGTAATTTGTAGCACACTATTCCGAGTGACACTCTGGAGAAAGAAAAACTCTATGGTCTGACAGACTTGAGAAAGATTGTGTATTGTATTTGAGAGAGTCACAAAGTATTTTTGGCACACAAACAAATAAACAAAACAAAAAGCAATAAGAAGTTCTGCCAGTAGAAGAACCTTCAACATGAGTTATTTAGTGTAGCATTTCCCAGCTTTATTTGACCATCAAGAACTGCTCTGGTTGTTAAAAATCTACTGGCAGATTTTTGGTGTACACTTGGGGAGAAATGGCACTGTTTTTATTGTGGGGAGGGCACTGACTTGGGAGACAGAAAGCTCATGTTTCAGTCTTGACTTTTCCACAAACTTGCTCTGTACTGCCTCAAGAAACTCGCTTCCTCTTCCCAGGCCTTAGATCCCCATTCACAAAACAAAAGGTTTGGATGAATTCGCCTTTTCAGACTTTACCATCCAACATTCTGTAATCCCAGCAGTGCTCCATGGTTCATGGAAGTAAGGGTGATACAGCCTGAGAAGGGACGGTTTACTGTGGGCCAGGGAAGCCCCACACAGAATCATGCAGATAATCCAATCAGTTCTTTACTTAAGGTTCAGACATTATGGTCTAACACATTTAGAGCAAAGAGGATGCCAGAGATTCAGCTGTGGCGACTCTGGTTTGTCGCCTTGACCATGGATTTGGAGACATAGTCCTAGATTCCCGATCACACGCTATGTTTCTACCTCTCTCAGATGACAAAGCAGGTCCCTCTCCCTTACGCCTTTGTTCTTTGTTCCCATTCCCCATGACTCTCCAGTCCTGTAAACTTATATTCCACCCTCCCTCCTCCTCCTCCTCTTGAGCAAGCCTCTGCCATGGGTTGTTGGTTATTCTCAGTGGCGTTCAGCTGCTGGGTGGGGGAGGAGGGGGAGGAGAGTGTGCTTTGAATCCTGCATTAGTCAGGAGGCTTTTGGTGGCAGAAACAAAACCCTGACTCAAGCTGGCTTAAACAATAGGGAATTTATTATCTCACATATCAGGAATTCCAGAGGGTAGGATGGACCAAGGCTGGTGGAATTAGCCATTCAACAATGGCAATCAGAACCAGTTTGTATTTCTCTGCTCTACTATTGTTAGTTGGCTTCTTTCTCAGGCTTGTAACAATATGGTGGCAGCAGTTCAAACATCATATCCAGACATGACAATATCTAGAGGAAGAAGGGGTCCATGTTTTATTAATTTTTTCCTGTGGTTCTTTCCTGAAGCAAAGAGATTTTCTCACCCTGGAAGAAGACATCTCCCCATGTTTCATTATCCAGAACTGGGGGAATCACCATTCTTCTACCAGTGACTGGCAGAGAGAATAGGATTACTCTTAGATCAATCAGGCCCATCTCTGAAGCGGAACATGAGGTCAAATGAGCCTGATGTGGAAGAGGGAGTGAGAAAAATCTGAGTTTTGTTGGGAAGGAAGAGGGAGGTATGAATGCTGGGTAGGCAGATCTTAAGTAGTGAGATCTTGAGAGTAGACAGAGGAACGGAAGGGGCCCTTGGAATAATCTGGCCTCAATTAAACCTTTAGCTACAAATATTAACCCATTGATAACATTTCTTTTGTACCATATAATGCTTTAAAAAGTCAGCCTCCTTCCTAGTCCTGAGTTACACAACCTTCTCTTACTTTAGCATCTATCTACCGCCCTACTTTAATGATTCTATTTATGCTACCCTTGTTTTCAGCATTTTAAGTCTTGCCCACTCACCTCCTCTCTGGAATAGCCAGTCCCTTTCTCATAGGATGACCCTTAGCTTCCAGTGGGAGTGAGGGCAGCTTGGTCCTTATTCCAACAGACCATAAAATCCTGTGCAAAGTAGCTGCGTAGAACAGGCTCACGCCTCCAGCTTTCTGGGTAGACTGATGAGAATTGAAGAGTTGACTCTACCACTTCTTAGAAATGGAATCTTGGGCAAATTACTTAACTTCCTTCTCCCTCAGTTTGCCTCTTTGTAACAGAGAGATAATACTAATCACTCCCATTTCACAGAATTACTGTGGAGATGACAGAAGAGAGAGCCCATCCATGCCTTGTACAGTACCTCACACACAGGAGAAGCACCTATTAGCTTTTGATTGCTGTTATTTATTTATTTTTTTTGAGTTGGAGTCTCACTCTGTCGCCCAGACTGGAGTGCAGTGGCTGCTCCCGGCCACCGCAGCCTCAACCTGTTGGGCTCCGGTGATCCTTACACCTCAGCCTTCCGAGTAGCCAGAATTACAGGCATGCACTACCACGCCCAGCTGATTTTTTTGATTTATTGTAGAGATGAGGTCTCGCTGCCCAGGCGGGTCTCGAACCCGCGGGCTCAGGCAATTCACTCACCTCAGCCTCCCCAAGGCGCGGGATTACAGGCTGAGCCACCGAACCCGGCGATTGCTGTTATTTTTATGATTATAGAAAGGTAACTATTATCATGATGTCAACTAGAAAAATCCCAAAGCAGCCAGTACGGCCAAGCTGATGGTTCCAGCACCACTGAGAGTGGGCTTTTCTTTTCCTGGTGGTGTTTTGTCAGTGGGTCTCGTCCTGAGGGACGCAGCATCGCATGGCATAAGGAGGAAAGCCAAGAGCTCGTGGATGCTTGATTCAGCAGTGGCTCGGGCTGCCACTCACGCTTTTGGAAAATGTCTTGCTCCCCCTCCTGGAGCATATTTTGGACGCCTACTTGTCATATTGCAAAGTGGATGTGACAAAACAATCCAGGAGTTCGCTGACAATTATTCCTTTCAGTCAGAGGCTCAGAGTCTCTTGGCTCAGAGTACGCTGTCAGCCTCAGAAAGCCTGGCACAAAGGCAACCCTGAGGATGAAACCTCACCCAGCAGGATGGGTCAGAGGCAGGGCAGGGGTGGGGACCTGTGCTAAGCCAGATGGACCTTTTTCCTTTGGGTCCCAGCCCAGGATCCTCAAGGAAGTTTTCCCTCCAGAGAGGTCTGAAGGCTTTCCGACCGTGGTGGGACAAAGAAAAGCAATGGATAAAGCTCACAGTGTACATTTATCAAGCCCTGTATTAGTTTCCTAGGGCTGCTGTGACAAATTATCCCAAACGAAGTGTTTAAGATAATGCAGTCATCCTCTTGCCATTCTGGAAGCCAGAAATCAAGGTGTTCACAGGGCTTTGCTCCCACTAGGGGTTCTAAGGGACAGCCTTCCTTGGTGTCTTACAGTTTCTGGTGGCCCCAGGCATTTCTTGGCTTGGGGCTGCATGACATCAGTCTCTCTTTTTTTTTTCATGTGGCTCTCTCTGCTTGTCTTCTTCCCTTCTCTTCTCTTCTAAGGATACTTATTGTCAGATTTAGGGTCCACCGATCCAGGATGATCTCAGTTTGAGAGCTTTGACTTAGTTACATCTGCAAACACCCTTTTCCCAAACAGTGACATATATTTTGCGGGGCCATCATCCAACCTGCTGCAATCCCTTCCTGTGTAGCAAGTGCTAGGGGCTAAAAAGGCATGACCTAACACCATCCACACAACCACCCCGAGGGTCTGTATGCTTTTCACCCACTTTTGAAGACAAATGTGTTTGAACTCTCCTAAGCACCATTCACTATCGTCTCTTTTTTCCTCACACAGCCTTACATGATAGAAACTTCTTAACCCCCATGTCACTGATGAAGACACTGAGGCTTAGAGAGATCATGCAACCTGTTCAACAACTAGTGAGAAGCAAAGACCGTTTTCACTCTATAGGCTAGAAAGAGATAACTCTTACCCCTTTGGTACAGTTTCTCCAAAAATATTTGTGAAACAAATATCTTGGAGATAAGTCGTTATGTTTACACCTCTCAAGGAACTCAGGAATTTTCCCCTTTTTCTTGCTTCCTGGTGAGGAGGAATTCTAATACGATAGCCAAAATTCTGAAGAGAACTTGAAGGCAGGACCACAACAGCACCATGTGGCCCAAACTGCAAGAAGCATGTGTTCAAGTGTAGCAGATAGGCGCTTCTCTTAGTAAAGCTGTGAATTTGCTCTAGGCCAGACATATTTTCCACTTGAAGGTCCAGAACTATCATCCAGGAAGCCTTTGGGAAGAAAGTTGATTCTTGTGACAAACCCAATGGTCCTAGCTTCTCTGGGTTGGTCACAGGAACGCTTAAAGCAGAAAGAGAGCTATGATTTATTGATCATTCCCTGCATGTCATGCTCTATGATAGGTGCTGTCAAATAAATAGTCCCATTCAGTCTTCAGGTATTATTAACTCCACTCAGGGCCACTTCTGAGATTTGTGGTGCTGGGAACAAGAGGACTAATAAAGGCACTGGTCCATGTTTATAGTTGAAAATCAAGCTAGCAATACTGGGTACCTCAACTCACATATCCAGACTTAGTTCCTCCTCCACCAAACAGCTGTCTCTGGGCCACCAAGTGAGCTTTAAGGGTGTGCATACCAGTGGAATGGTCTGCTCAGAAGGGAAAGTCCTCTGGGCCCTGGATCTGAGCCCATGGCCATTTGGGCAGGGAGCTCTGGAGTCTCATGTACCCAAACACAGGGTGGGCATGTTTCCTTGGGCCCCTGGACTCCCATGTTCACTGGAGAGGGATATCAGAGGAGGTAGGAGAGTTAGGATCCTTCAAACACTGGGTCTCTCTAGACTAGGTTAGGGTCTTTCCTTCCTTCCTTCCTTCCTTCCTTCCTCTCTTTCTCTTTCTTTTCTCTCTCTCTCTTCTTTCTTTCCTTCCTCCTTCCTTTCTCTCTCTCTCTTTTTATTTTCTCTCTCTCTCTCTTTCTTTCTTTCCTTCCTTCCTCTTTCTTCCTTCCTTCCTTTCTCTCTCTTCCTTCCTTCCTTCTTTCTTCCTTCCCTTCCACCCTCCTTCCCTCCCTCCCTTCCTTTCTCTCTCTTTCTTTCTTTCTTCTTACAAACCAATCAACCAAACACCCAGTCAAGATTTACTGCCTACACTATCTACACTATGTAACAAGTCCCGCTGCCCCCCCATCTGGTGATTCAACGCAGCCAAAATTCCTTACAGAAAACCAAAGACCTCATGTTCTCACCTATAAGTGGGAGCTAAACAAAGGATCTGTAAAGACATAGAGAATGGTATCATGGACACTGGCGTCTCAGAAGGGGGAGTAGGGGAAGGGGTGGAGGGACAAAGAACTCACCTCTTGGGGACAATGTGTGCAGGTGGGGGTAGGTGGGCACATTTAAAGACAAGACCAAAAGCCATTTATCCCACAAAGCTACTGATATATATATATACATGTCATATATATATATATATTTTTTTTTTGAGTTGAAGTCTCACTCTGTCACCCAGACTGGAGGGCAGTGGCCGCTCCCGGCCACCGCAGCCTCGACCTGCTGGGCTCCGGACATCCTTCTGCCTCAGCCTTCCAGGTAGCCGGAATTACAGGCATGCACTACCACGCCCGGCTGATTTTTTGATTTATTGTAGAGATGAGGTCTCGCTGCCCAGGTGGGTCTCGAACCCGTGGGCTCAGGCAATCCACTCACCTCAGCCTTCCAAGGCGCGGGATTACAGGCTGAGCCACCGAGCCCGGCTAGGTACTGATATTTTAAGAAAGTTTTTGGGATTGGGAATCTGAGTGTGACTTAGATGGATCTTAAGACTCAGGGTCTCACACAGTCTGCAATCAAGATGTCTCTCAAATGAGGGTTGTTGGCAAGCATTAATTCCTCCCAGGCTGTTGGACTAACAAGCCTCTATTTTCCTATGCAGACATCTCCATAGGGCAGCTCACAACATGGTTGCTGGCTTCATTAGAACAAACAAGAAAGAAGAAAAGGAAGAGGACACCGGAAAGACAAGAGTCACAGTCTTTATCCGAATCTCAGAAATGACACCCCGTCAACTTTTGCCTTGTCCTGTTCATGAGAAGCAAGTCACCAGATCCAGCCCACCCTTAAGTGGCGGTGCTTCCACATGAGTGAGAGTACCAGGAGACAGCAGTCTTTGGGAACCCCCCAAAGCTGCCTACTGCAGCTGAGTCGAGTGACTTATATGCCCAAGGTCACACAACGAGTGTTGGTCAAGCCGGAACTGAACTGAAATACAAGTCTGACCCTAAAATCCACACCCTTTTACAAATTCCACACCAAGTTAAGACCCTTTTAATCTCATTGCTGGACTCAGTAAGCCTCTGTCAAATGAAATAAAGAGAAAGGAAGGAAGGAAGGAAGCAATGAAGGAAGGAAGGAAAGAAAAGAAAAGAGGAAAGACAAAAAAAAATAGAGAGGAGAGAAGAAAGGGCAAGAGGTGGTTAGAGAGAGAAGGAGGGAGAAAAGAAAGGAGATTTCATGGATCTAACATCCAACGTGGCCTTGATTAGTCAGATAACATGATGTAACAATGTCAAAGGCACAGCATCTGCCTCAAAATAGGGCTTCAATACACAGAATCTATCTCTCACCTTCCATTTCCCCTGAAGGATGAGTTTTAAAACTGCCCACTAGTAGGGAGATGGGGTTTGTCATGTTTGAACCTTTGACATAGCATCACTGAAACACACGATCCCAAGAGGCCTATGTTTAAATTGACTTAAAAAAATTATCTTAGTGTATTATTAAGTAAAAAAGAAAGACACGAAAGAGCATGTTGAGCGTAATCTCATTTGTGTAAATGAAAAGATCTATGCAGGCATATATGCTGACCCAACTCTATAATTTTTGTAGAAGATACTCAAGAAATTGTCAGTAGTAGTTAATTAGAAGGAAGAGGAGTTGGTGGGGAATCTTTGCTTTTAAAATTAAAACTGTGTGGTTGAATATTTTACCATGCTCATGTGTCACTATTCTTTTAATTAAGAAATAAATAGATGCAGTACAATTTACAATAGCCAAAACATGGAACCAACTGTGCAGCCCATCGAAACCGGACTGGATAAGAAAAGTGTGGTACATATACATGATGGAATATTACACAGCCACAAGAAGGACAAAATTATGGACTTTGCAGCAACTTGGATGGATTTAGAGTCAATAATGCTCAGTGACCTACCACAGAAACAAAGAACTGAGTATCACATGCTCTCACTCATAAGCAGACCTTGGACATTTACCATAATACTGTAAGAAAGTGATTGGCAATAGCTGGAAACTGTAGGGGGGAGGGTGAACACATAACATCAATAAGGGTGCCAGATCTCAAACCAGGCAAAGTGGGGACCAAAGGGAGGCCCAAACTTTACCTGTACAATGACTACTTGTATACCTAATCTTGAATTATACCCCATATCTTTAAAATAAAATTATTAAAAAAGAAATAAATAAAAAGTTGTTTTTTTTAAAAAAGCAAGCATTTCAGACCCATGGGGAAATAAAATCACCATGAAATACCCATACAGTCCAAAGTGCCAGGTTGAATTTTCTCCTCCAGGGGCTGGAAATGCTCTTTTAGGGTTTTTAGGTCAAGATCTCATCTGATGTCAGAAATCTCATTGCCACGTCCCTCTCTGAATTACTGTACTCGTCTTGTGTCTCCAGAGAAATAGAGCCAACAGGATGTGAATATGTGTAATAAATTAAGAGATCTATTACAAGAAGTTGGCCCATGTGATTATGGAGCCTGAGAAGTCCCAAGACCTCCAGTCAGCAAACTGGAGACCCAGGAAAGCTGATGGCCTGAGAACCAGGACAGCCAGTGTGTAAGTTCCAGTCCTTGCTTCAGTATGAAGGCAGAAGAAGATCGATGTTCCAGCTTGAAGAGAGTCAGAAAGCAACAGAGATTTCTGTCTCTCACTTAGGCTTTTTGTTCTATTCAGGCCTTCTGTGAACCGGATGAGGCCCACCCACATGGGGGGGAGGGTGCATTCTTTTTTCTCAGTCTAATGACTGATTTTTTTTAGAGACAGGGTCTCACTCTGTCACCCAGGCTGGAGGGCAGTGGCATGATCATAGTTCACTGCAGCCTCAATATTCTGAGCTCAAGTGATCCTCCTGCCTCAGCCTCCTGAGTATCTGAGACTACAGGTATGAACCACCATGTCCAACCCTGACTGAAATATTAATTGCGCCCAGAAACATCCTCACAGACACCCCTAGAATAATATTTAACCAAATACCTGGGCACCTTGTAGTCCAGTCAAGTTAACACATAGTATTAACCACTGCACCCTTCACCCACTTCCTGAAAGAAACATCTGTTTCTCACCTCACCAGTGGGGGACACTTACATAGGCCACAGTTCAAATGTTTATCCTGTTGAATGCTCTTCTCTGATCACCCAACTAAAGCAGCTGCCTCCTCTGACACCTGGCTCCAGCTACTTGCTTTCTTCATAGCAATTGTCTCTAACGAATATGTATATTTTCATGGTTACTGTGCACCTCCCACAACTAGAGAATGTAGAATGTCAGGGCCGTGAGGGCAGGGGTTGTATCTGTTTTGTTTTATTTGTTTCTGTGACTCCCACATGGAGAACACGTGACTGATTCTTGTAGCGGTTCGGTGAATGAATGAATGAATAGATGGATGGATGGATGAATGAAGTCTATCCTTTCTGTGACAGTATTTAAGATTTTGTAGATGACTGTTAGGGTCACCTGGGAATCTCTTCTAAGCCAAACATCTCCAGGCTTCAACTGTTCAGACATGGTGAGGTGTCCTCCTCTTCCAGGGAGCCCTCACTAAGAAGTGTTCTAGTTTATTGCTTTCAAATGTGGTACTCTGAGCAGATGTGGTCTGAACCATAATATAGAATAAACATATGCCACTATCAATTCCTTATGCTTTGGGCCTCATATCTAAGAAAGAGAGAGAATGAATGAGGGTCTCTGATGTTTTGTGACTTTAAACTTGGTGCTGTCTAACAATTCAGCAATGAGGGGCATTTTCAAAATTATATACACCATGAACACATACACACGCACACAATCACATTGGTCAGGTCGTGTGATCTTGAGTAAGGCTGTATCAGCCCAAGGGAGGGAAACTTTTTTCTACATGACCCACATAGTGTGAGGGCCATTTTCTAATCGACCTACTCATAAGTGGTACCTTTTAGCCATTCATCTATTCAGAGGGGCGCTTTGCTCAAATTCTTACAGTGGAGTCACTCACACTAGCAGCAACCCTGCAAGAGACTTGGATGGGACGGGAAAGAGCACTGGAGTTGGAAACAAAAGACAGATTCACATTCCATTCATTCATTTATTCATTCGTTCAACTAATATTTTTTGAATACCTACAATATGCCAAGGACCATTCCAGAATCTTGGCTCACAGGCAGAGAGGGTCCTTGCTCCTATGAGTCTTCCATGTGCATAAAGAAATACGACAAGGGGATAATCCTATTATATAATAGACCAGAATATAACAGAATTAAAATGAAGCAATCTGATGACTAGTGACCGATGGGAGTGTGTGACCAGGGAAGTCATCTTTGGAGAGTGACATGTCAGCCAGAATTCTGAATAATAAGGAGTTAGCTACGCGTCAGAGAAAAGGTCTTAAGATGGGAATGAACTTGACCATAAAGAAAGAAGATAAGGAAGGCCAGAGGCCCTGGGCCAGAGTGAGCGAGGGGAAAGGGACCAGGAGATACGGTTAGAGAGGCACCATGACCGGGGCCTGTGTAAGTTGTCCAGGGCCTGGACCTGGTTCTTAGTGAATGAGTAGCCACTGGCAGATGCTGAGCAGAAGAGTGACAAGCTCAGAACAGAGGTGATGGGAGGAAGAAAGAATGTGTCCAGGGAGGAGCTCTGTGGAGTACGAGGGTGAACTCCAGTTTGGGTAGCCTGGTAAGTCACTCTGCTCCCTTGACCTCTGTCTCCTCATGGAGAACAGGTTTTTGCAACCATTTATTGAATATTTCATGCATCATCTTCTACCGTCCTTAAAACAGCACCCGTTTGCCAATTTCATCTGTGCTACAGGGTTTTCAGAAACTTTCAAATAAATGACGTACTGAGGTGAGAGAATAATACTTAGCACTTCCTATATGCCACAGGTAGTTCTAAGCATTCTACATAGTTGGTCAGATACTGTTACTATTAGTATTCCCATTTTACAAATTAGAAAAGTGAGGCCTAGAGAGTTTAGCAACCTGGACAGGATCATACAACTAACAAGTGGCAGAGCCAGGATACAGACCCAGCCAGGGAGGTGCCAGAGTCTGTGTTCTTGACCTCTGCAGTATATCAGGCATATCATCTCTCAAATGCTGGATGTAGCACTTAGGTCTTGATAGGCATTGAGTTCCTTTTTCATTTTTACTTGGTTCTACACTCTAGCAGGGCAAGAGAATACAACTTTGTCATCAGAATAAATTACTACCTTGAACAAGGATGACTACAGTTTCTCCTTGCCAGGGGCAGTGAGCTCAAAAACCTGCTTAGCCATTCTGGGCTGTCATAGTCACAAACAAAGCAAGTATTCTTCAAACCCTGTAATTAGGTGCATTCTAGCATTGGCAGCAGCAATAGCATAATTAGTTTATCCCCAAACTATGTGACACAGTTAGTGTTTTCTATGTGATGTTGAATAGATTTGCTGTAAAGTCACAGCTGAGATCTGCAGGTAGAAGTTAAATTTAAACTTCCTCTTTGGGAGAAGTCAAACCTGGTAATTACTATTTTAAATTCCCTGCTGAACATTAGTCAACAAATCATCTTGGTCTTTAACCGCAACGAAGGCAGGGTCATCTGAAAGTTTCCTTAGGACCATAAAAACAGCACTGGCTTCAGAGTAAAAGGATGTGGGTTTGAGGGGCTGTTCTGCTTCTTCCCAGTCATGGAAATCTCAGAAAAGCCAGAAGAATCGTGTTCTAGGGGACAGTGTTGTGTCCATCCACATGGAGTGTCTGACTATACGGCACCCAACTTGGCCAATGAGTTACAAGGTTGGCCAGTAGGAGGTGATGGAAGAGAAAGATGGAAAGATTCCAGGTCCTTGACGATGTGGTTGAAACAAATTAACAACTTGTGAAACTGTCTTACTTCTGGACATTTTGGTATCTGAGAAAATAATCCTCTTCGTTATTTAGTCCATTTTGTCTTCTCATTTGTAGTTATTTATTTATTTAAATTCAATGGGAATATTTGCAGATTTGTTGCATGGGTACGCTGTGTGATGGTGAGGTCTGGGCTTTTATTGGACCTATCACCTCAGTGGTGGACATGGCCTCCAGTGGTTGGTTTTTCAACCATTACCTCCCTCCCTTCCTCCGTCTTCCCTTTAGGAGTCCCTGATGTCTGTTGTTTCCATTCTTGTGCCCGTGGATATTCAGTGTTTAGTTCCCACACATGCGTGAGAACAGGCAGTATTCATTCAATGCACTGTTGCTGTGATAATTCACTTAAAATGATGGTCTCCAGTCACATCCATGCTGCTGGAAGGGACATGATATTGTTCTTTTTTATCCTTTATTGTTTAAGCCATTTTGAATCAGGGTTTCTGTTATTTAAAAAGTGTGTTAACTGGCCGGGCTCGGTGGCTCAGCCTGTAATCCTGCCCTTTGGGAGGCCGAGGTGAGTGAATTGCCTGAACCCGCGGGTTCGAGACCCGCCTGGACAACTTGGTGAGACCTCATCTCTACAATAAATCAAAAAAATTAGCCAACTGTGGTAGCGCTGGCCTGTAGTTCCAGCTACTTGGAAGGCTGAAGTGAAAGGATTGCTGGAGCCCAGCAAGTTGAGGCTGTGGTGGCTGGGAGTGTACCACTGCGCTCCAGTCTGGGCGACAGAGTGAGAGACTCCAACTCAGAAAAAAAAAAGTGTGTTAACTGGTGTTATTGGGAAGTGGCGAGATACAATTGATATAGTGCATGCAGAAGGCTTTGTGCATTATCAAAGATAAAGTAGCATGAATATAAAAGTGAGGTGTCCTGCAAGTTAGAATCTCTATGTTTTTGCTATGATGTTTTCTCTACCAGGCATAGAAGAGTAACATTTTAGACTGTGGGCAGAGGGCAAGGGAAATCGATGATTAAAGAAAGGCCAAAAGTTCTAAAAACCGTAGAGGAATGGGAACTATGTGATTGAGGGCTGTTACTAACCCTTTCTGAGCCCAGGACAGACATCAATAATCAAGCACAGAACCATTTTCATGGTCTGGGGACTCTCTCAAAGTAGTCATTGGGGAAATTGCAGGCCACTTCATTTGTTCCCCATCCCTTAGCAATCATTGTCCTGACTTGCCTGATGTCCTGGGCTTCATATATTTTGTCCATTTAAAAATGATTATATAGTTATTGTTATATAATTGTACAATACCTTATAAAATAATGCTATATAAAAGACATAACATATGCATATGTATATAAATATATATTGCAAATACAAATACAGTCATGTATACATAATGATGTTTCTGCCAATGCTGGATAGCATATGTAATGGTCGTTCCATAAGCTAATGCCATTAGTTCATAAGAAATACCATTATTTCACTGTAACTTATCTGTTTTTTTTTTTTTTGAGTTGGAGTTTCACTCTGTTGCCCAGGCTAGATTGCAGTGGCACGTTCACAGCCGCCGCAGCCTTGACTTGCTGGGCTTAGGTGATCCTTTCGCCTCAGCCTTTCAAGCAACTGGAACCACAGGTGTGTGCTACCACATCCAGCTTATTTTTTGATTTTTTGTAGAGATGAGGTCTCACCAACGTGCCCAGGCTGGTCTTGAACCCCCAGGCTCAGGCAATCCTGTAGCCTTGGCTTCCCAAAGTGCTGGGACCTAGCACCCAGTACACTGCAATTTTTTTTTTTGAGTTGGAGTCTCACTCTGTCGCCCAGACTGTAGTGCAGTGGCAAGCTCCTCGGTCACTGCAGCCTCGACCTGCTGGGCTCTGGCAGTCCTTCCACCTCAGCCTTCCAAGTAGCTGGAACTACAAGCATGCACTACCTCACCCTGCTAAGTTTTTTAAAATTTTATTGTCGAGATGAGGTCTTGTCAAGTTGCCTGGGTGGGTCTCGAGCCCTCAGGCCCAGGCAATCCACTCGCTTCGGCCTCCCAAAGTGCTGGGATTACAGGCTGGGCCACCGAGGCTGGCTTAGCTTACTGTAACTTCTATGTTTAGATACCCACATACTAACCCTTATGTTACAATTGCATGCGGTATTCTACACAGTAACATGCTCTATAGGCCTATAACGTAGAAGCAACAGACTACACCATATAGCCCAGTTGTGTAGTAGGCAAAACCTTCTAGGTGTGTATAAGTACATAATGACGAAATCCTCTAATGACACGTTTCTCAGAATGTATACCTGTTGTGAAGTGATGCATGTCTGCACATAATCTATAATGTGTTATAGAGTTGCCCTACTAATTATTAATGTCCTGGTGGTTTACACTTTAAAACAGGTTTCTCAGCGTGGAAGGAATGGCTTGGTCTCCCATTAGGGGGATTTCAAGCAAGCAGGGTCTGGCAGGTGGCAGGCAAGGCTGTCTCCTTTCTGCCTCCTGAAATCATATCTCATAGATGACAGGTTAGAGTGAGCAAAGCTAAGCCTGTTGGAGAATTCTGTGCACTCTTGGCACAAAGCCAGGTTACTGATGCTGTCTCAGAGCCTGACTCGAAACATCATTACCAAAACCGGGGTAGGTGAAAATGGACCATCGACTCTTCTGTTCTGATTTTACCTCCATCCTTAAAACTTATTTCCGAGCAATGCAGTGTGGTTTAGAAATGGATGGCTTTGGGACTTTTATTCCTGAAAGGAAGGAGATAAGTAACTTCCTTTGTGATTAGGACAGAAAGCAGGAGAGGCTTAGAGAGTAGCGGGATCTATCCGCTTCCCAGTCGGGTAAGCTTCCTTGAGTTTCATCTTCCATCTAAAAATTGAGGAGGGAGCCCTTGCCTAGCCTGTCTAAAGTGCTTGTATACAAATATTAGCCAAAGTAACATCATGTTAAATATTTAAGTCTCCGAGGCACTACATACATTACTGAGGATAAATACTCTTCAAGATCCAATGGGCAAGATTAAGTAATTCCACCCAGTAGACCGATTCATTTTGCTGCTGGGAAAACACTGTGGTCCATTGAAAATATGGTTAAATTCTTCATTCCTTCATTTTCTGCACCCACATCCTGTGCAACGTGGCTTTGAATCTTCTCTAAGGGGTGGAGACTAATCCCTCAGCCTTTGAATCTGGGCTGGTCTGGTGACATGGTTTGGCCAACAGAATGCGGCAAGAGTGGAGGGTGTGCCAGTTCTGAGCCCAGGCCTCAAGAGGCCATGTGTGCCTCGACTCTTTATTTGTTGGAACACTTCCAGGCCACTTAAACGAGCTTAGGCTAGCCTGTGGGAGGGTGACAAGCCCTCCTCTGTCGGCCAGCCTCCCCCCAAACCAGGAGCTGACCTGGTAATTGTCTGCAGATACGTGAGTAAGTTTGATCAAGACCAGATGAACTGCCCGACTGAACCCGTGTTAAATACGATTGACTTGCAGAGTCATAAACTAAATACATTTTTAAAAGTCACTAAGTTTTGGAGTGGTTGATCACATGGCAATAGAGACCTAGAAACGTTTTTCAGAAAGCTCATTGCTTTTGTTACGAGATGCTCTAACCGGAACACAACATGACTTAAAGCGCAAATAACCCAGAATGTAGAGCTCATGGATGCATTCAAGACCAAGCTGTCTGTCCTTCTTCTGTGTTCCATGCCATTGCTCTGCCCCTTTTCCTTAGTGCTTACAGTCAAAGGAACAATAGCTGACATGGACCGAGAGTTTTCTGTTTGCTAGGTACCCAAGCAAGCATTTGACAAGCACGATCTCACTTAAACTTAAAATTCCTCCTGGTGTGCCTGAGTCGTCCTCAGTATCCTGTGAGCTCATAGGAAATAACCACCACGTCTTGTCCATTGCTCTATCTCCAGTGCTTGGCACAAGGCTTTTAAATAGGTACCTTTCCAGGTGTGCATACAAGTCAGGGAGGACAGATTTTAAGCAAGACGTCAGAAGCCTGGGTTCTGCCAGGCTTTGTAAGTTCTGGGACAGCCCAGGAATTTCTAGAAAGGTCATGAAAGACATCTACGTGGGAATTTGTCCTTTGGGCCCACCCCTCATCCCCATCCAGTTATAATGAGTATATCCAGTTATAATGAGGATAAAGTGAAATGGTCATTCTTACACTGATGGGCGTGTGAATAGGCACACTCATTTTTATTCATTAAATAAATATTTATTAAAATATAATCTATGGTCAGGCACTGTGAAAGGGATGCAGTTATAAGATGAACAAATACAGCTCTGTCCTCAAGAGGACAGTAATTAAAAGCAAAAACAAATAAAGAAAACAGACAAAAATGTAACTGTGAAACCAACTCACCCATAAAAGTGAACATTAAAAAGGAACTTAACAAAATGTATCAAAGGCTTTAAATTGTTTTCACTCTTTGGTACAACAATTTCTCTTCTGAAAATATATCCTAAAGAATGATCCAGAATGAAAAAAAGTCTTATTCACAAAATGTTGTTCTCTTTTTATAAATATAGAAGAAATATATTCATTCCCCAAATCAAATTAGTTATGCCACATCTCCCAGTTAGAGCATGACACAACCATGAAAATCATTTATGAAGAGTCTATTATAACAAAATGATAATGACATGACATATGCTAAGTAAAACCCAGAATATGAAGATATAGTTGCAATGACATTAAACCTAGATGAACAATAATCTTAATGTTTATAGTAGTTTGGATAGATGGAGGGAAAGAATAAAGGAAACTCACATTTTTGATGATGTAGTCTATAATAAGTGCATATGTGTGATATCTTTTAAATGCAATTACAAAAGTCCCTCAGTTGCCACAGTGACTCTTCAAGGTAGATTTTACAGATAAGGAAAACAAGGCCCAGAGAAGTTGAACAACTTCTCCAAGCCTAGTGATCTGGTAGGCAGTGGAAGTTGGCCTTGAACTGAGGAAGATTTGATTCTCAGGACTGTTCTCTCAGCATTAGCGCTGCCTGATGCCTATGAAAGAGATTTTAATAGTTTTGATATTTTTCATTTTCTCTTATTGAGACTTCCTAATTCTCCAATCAATTTTATACCTTTACAATTTAAATGTAATTAAAGATGCAGCATTCCTGTGGTTTCCCTCTCGTGCTGACTCACAAGCAGAGTGTGTATTGCCTGATTGGTAACTTCACACCCTTGGGAGACATGCTTCTCCTTTTCTACAATACCTCTCTTTCCAGCTGGAGGACAACTCAAATTCTGTTAACGAGGGACAAAACTTCCATTTCATGATAGGAAAGAGAACCTTGGCATTCATCAAACCCAACCTTTGATGTCCAGTGGCATTCCCAGACACTTATCCAGACTCCTTTTGAACTCCAGTGAGAAATAATATTCTCTCTATTGCACTGGACTGCCATAGTTCATGGTTTGGTGAACTCCTCCTTGGATCAAGCTGAAAACTATCTCTTAATTCTGTTCTCCCATGGATTACACCCATTCTTCTTCCTCTGGACATCCCTTGTAAGTAGGTCAAGATAAGTGCTTGTTCTTCACAGCAGAGCTTCATGGTTGTCTACCCAATATCCATTTTTTCTTTCTACCTTAAAAACAGAACTCAAATTTTTTTCAGGGCTGTCATGTCGCCAGTGAAATACTACATTTTCCAAGAAAGACTGCAAGACTCTTTTGCAGCTAGCTGGGACAATGTTACTAATTTCTGGCCAATGAGATATAAACAAAAGCTCTTGGGTAAGACTTCCAAGAAAATTGTTCAAAAGGGGTCAATAGCTAATCTTTTCCTTTTCCCCTCATCCCTCCTGGTTTCTTTCCTTTTTCTGGCTAGGCTGGAGATGTAATAGCTGGTACTCTTGCAGCCATTTTGAAATATGAGGCTACCTTGAGGGTAAGGTTGGTATAGCAGCAATTTAGAGGAGCCTGGGCCCCTGGTGTCTATGAAACTGCTGGGTTTACCTTCAGGCTTCCTCTGCTGAGATTTCATCATTAAATAGGGAGACAAAAACCCTCATAACAAGGTTTTGCAAAAGTTTCAAGATGTCAATTCTTGCTATACAGTAGGAAATCAGTTAATGGTCATTATTATCAGGGAGATATTTACAAAACTGAAATACATCAGTCAATTCTGGGAGTTAATGTTTTTGTTACTATTTGGGCAGGTTCAGGTGCAAGATGTATAGGAACTTCTAGTATTTGAGTTGATAGAAAGAAGAACAAAGCTGGGTCAGAAAAGACATGGTGGGAGGGAGATCATTTGCAAGTTTGGAATAGTTGAAGCAAGCACCCATTTCATGTGTGTAAATGTTGGAATCAGATGATGCTGTACCAAAGTTTTTTTTTGGGGGGGGAAAGCAAAATACCCTTGGTATTATTTCTGCTCATTTTTATAAGCAGGCCAATGAAATTCCTAATTGATCCTCAATCTTCTCTGTCTCAGTCTCCCCATTCCTAGTTCCCTCAGGAGTCCTCCCAAGATAGGGTTCAAGTCCTCTCACATCTTGCACATTCTACCTGGAGTTGTTTCAGTCTTCCCCTGGGTCTCTCCAGAATAGTGCTCTACGCTGAACACAACACGACTCAAAGCGCAAATAGCCCAGGATGTAGTGCTCACACAAGGCATCCAAGACTAGACTGGGATGTCTGTCCCTGGTGTGTGCTCCATGCCATTTCTCTGTCCCTTATATTCATAGGAGCGAGAGCTGACACGGACCCAGAACTTTCTCCATGCCAGGTACTGAGCAAGCAAGCGTTTGACATGCGTAATCTCACTTAACTTAAATTTAAAATTCCTCCTGGTGTGCCCAAATCCCCCACTCGTCTGTGAGCTCCTGGGGAGCAGCTACCGTATCTTGTTCGTTGCTATCTCCCCAGTGCTCGGCACAAGGCAGGCGCCTGTGAAATGCCTGTTGAACAGAACGGAATTAACACCAAGGTGAACTTGGGATTGGGCAGCCTGCTTCCAAATCCGGCTCTGCCACTCACCGGCTTAACCCCTTAAGACACCTAATCTCTCTGAGCCTCACGCGAAGAGGGGATAATGAAATCCAACCTGCAGAGTAGCTACGCCGATTAGAGAAACTTAGGTGTGATGTGGTGAGCACATCTCCCTCACAGAGCAGGTTTGGAATACAGGGAGGAAGCAAAAACACAAGAGCGTCTGTCCCATCAAAGAGCAGATGGCAGAGGGAAAGGAGCCACGGAGGAGTTAGGGTACGCAGTCCACGTCACCTTTCTCCTTCCAGCTGGCCTTGCCTCCAGGGGTCCAGGCAAGGTTGAGAGGTGGAGGGAGGCCAGGAAGCAGGACAACGCTTGTTGCCTGCAACCCTCCTGAGCTCTGACCCAGACGAGCCATGCCTTCCACATGCATGGGCCCACATGAATGGAGATTATGGGGTTAACACGTAAGAACCAGACTTTAGCAAAGACCACAAGGAGTAAATGGAAGTCTCATTCCTAGCCCCAGACTCCGGAAGTCCTCCCAGACAGTTCCTGCCAAGTCTTCCCTTCCACACGGTGACCTCCTCCAGGGCAATGGATTGTGTTTCTCAGTTGCATATTGGGCAGATAGCGCTATGCCTGGCATCTAGTTGGTGCTCCATAAATGCTTGTTTGAATGTATGGCTGTAGGGCCCAAATCAGTCCATTGGGTTGGATGGTGGAAATTCAACTCAACCACTTCATTGATTGTGAGCGGTTAACATAATTATAAGTTAACCACTGTTCCTACTCAGATGCTGAGGAAAGAGGGAAAGAACTATTGCTTATTGAAATGTTGCTATGTGCCAGGAAGTTTGCTAGGTTTTTACTGATTATTTTATTGATTATTTCATTTACATACCAATACTATGGTCTTATTTTTACAGATAAGGAAACAGATGCTTCAATGGAAGAAGCAATTAGATCAAGTTCAAATACAGTCATCTGATTCTAACATTTACACCCGTGAAACAGGTGCTTGCTTCAACTACCCCAAACCTACAAATGATTTCCCTCTCACCATTTCTTCTCTGACCCAGTTTTTTAAAAAAATTTATTTTATTTAAAAAATGTGGGGTACATTTCCTCTCTGATCCAACTTTTTATTTTTTTATTTTCATTTTTTATATTTTTTGAGTTGGAGTCTCACTCTGTCACCCAGATTGGAGTGCGGTGGCCACTCCCGGCCACTGCAACCTCGACCTGCTGGGCTCCGGCGATCCTTCAGCCTCAGCCTTCCAAGTAGCTGGAACTACAGGCGTGCGCTACCTTGCCCAGCTAATTTTTGATTTATTGTAGAGATGAGGTGTCGCCAAGTTGCCCAGGCGGGTCTTGAACCTGCAGGCTCAGGCAATTCACTCACCTCGGCCTCCCAAAGCATCGGGATTTCAGGCTGAGCCACAGGGCCAGGCCTGATCCAACTTTTAAAAAAAAATTTATTTTATTTTAAAAATGTGGGGTACAATTCAGGATTAGATATAAAAGAGGTCATTGTACAGGTAAAGTTTGGGCTTCTCTTTGGTCCCCCTGTAGCAGGAAAAATAGAGAGATTGTGACACCGAGACTATTATAGGAAGTGGTGCACTTTATTACGCTGCTCATCCCAGTCGGCCCGAGGGTCTAATGCATCCAAATCAAGCGCCCCAGAACAGGAGACATGGGGTCTTATACCCTTGTTTAGGTAAGGGAGGGGGTCGTGTTGAGTGATTACATACTTCCTTTGGAACTTTACAAGGTTGTACTCAGCAAAATCAGATTTTTTTAAAGAACAAATGGTTTCCAGGAACTGCAGGATTGTAAACCGTCAACTTCAGAAGGGGGGATTTTAGATAAGACTCTTTTCCATTTCCATGAAATGGCCAGTCTCTGGGCCATTTGGCCTTTCCTAAACAAAACCTGCCCTGGCGCCTGGTGGGTCTTTAAAGTTGCAACTTGCCTTTCAAAAGGAAATACCTTTAACTGCTATCAACTCCCTTTCCTGCCGCTGGGTTAGTGGGAGGAGATATTCAGTCAGCCCAGGTGAGGCCAACTGCTGATTCCGAATCAGCTACATGTGTTTCTGTGTTTATTCACTCAAAAATACAAGAAATATATTTGAGCATTTGCCGCATCCTGCCACACCCCCTTTGCCTGGTTTGAGATATTAATGTTATGTGCCCCCACTCCCCTAGTGCCAATCCTTTTCTTATAGTATTATGGTAAATATTCAGGGTCCGCTTATGAGTGAGAATATGTGGTACTCAGTTCTTTGTTTCTGTGATAGATCACTGAGTATGATAGACTCTAAATCCAACCAAGTTGCTGTGAAGTCCGTCATTTTGTTCTTTTTTATGGTTGCGTACTATTCCATCATGTATATGTACCATGTCTTTTTATCCATCTGACCCAACTTTGTTCTTCCTTCTATCAACCCAAATGTTAGAAGTCCCATATGCACCTTGCAAATATTGATCAAATATTAACAAAAAAATCAACTGCCATGACTTTTTGATTTATGTTGGTTTTGTAAATATTTGCGTGATAATGATAAAGACCATTAACTGACTTCCTGCTAGATAGCAAGAACTTCACAACACTGGCATCTTGAATCCTTTATAAAACTTTGTTATGAGGATATTCTTCTCCTTATTTAACAGATAAGGAAATTGAAGCTCGGCGAGGTTAGGGGTCTTGACCAAGATCACACAGCTTCAACCTAGAGCAAACCCTCTCATGTAGGCGTTTTCCCACCTTACCATTCTGTTCCTGCTAAACTCTCATGGGTTAAAAAGGTAAGCAAGGTAGGCCCTGTCCCTGTGGATCTGAGTTTCAACTTGGGACATGAGTCGAAGCCCCTGTTTCTGTGAATTGCCTCTTCTGCCTCATTCCCTTGCAGTGACTCAGGGAAGACTGGAAAGCGTCTCACCTCTATCCCCCAAACTTTCCATCCTCTGGGCCCCTTTCCCCCTAAATCATGGCCCTGACACTTATCATCACACAATCGCGGGACAAATCATTTACTTTTGTCAGGCTCATTCTCTCCCTCTGTACTTGGGGGCATTGATGCCTACCTGGCTGTTTTATGGTGTCTCAGGTTGTGTTTTTCAAAGATGACAGCAGCAATACCTATCCCGTCCCAAGTGCTCATCCTGTGACGTGGACTTGCCTCTCCTCCATGGAGAAGTGAGGTCTGTTTCCTTCCCCTGAGCTTCTTTGGACCTATGGGGCTGTCTTGACGAGATTATGGGAGAGCTGACTCCGAGTGGCTTGAGAGGCTGGGTCATAGAAGACAATCCAGCTTCTGCCTGGCACTCTCTTTGGGGACCTGCGCCTTGTATCCCAGGAGTCTCAAGATGACCTGCAGGAAGTCCTGAAGTGGCAAGTAAGATAGAAAATGGATTGCCTGAGCTCGCGGGTTCGAGACCCGCCTGGGCAACTTGGCGAGACCTCATCTCTACAATAAATAAAAAAAAATTAGCCGGGCGTGGTAGCGCATGCCTGTAGTTCCAGCTACTTGGAAGGCTGAGGCGGAAGGATTGCGGGAGCCCAGCAGGTAGAGGCTGTGGTGGGCGGGAGCAGCCACTGCACTCTAGTCTGGGCGACAGAGTGAGACTCCAACTCAAAAAAAAAAAAAAAAAGAAAAAGAAAACGTGAAGAGACCACATATAAAGACAGAGGGATGTGTGAAGAGCCCCATTCCCCAGCTTTTTGAGTCTTTCCAGCCCAGGAGATGAACAAGAAAAGGAGATTTCAGACGATTCCAGCCGCAGTAGTCAGGCCTCTCCATGGAGGCCAAAGGTGCCAGAGCCGAGTGTTTCTGCTGCATACTACAAATTCTGCAGCAAAGTATTATTGTTGCTTGAAGCCACTGAGTTTCAGGGGGGTTGGTTGTACAGCCCCCGTACCTGGCACAGAGGCAACAAGGGGTGAATCAAAGCAATCGAAGCCTCTAGTCCCTGTGCTTAGAAAGTCAGTGCTAAAGTTTCCTCAGTAAGTCAGGATTAGAACAGCCTCAGGGTCATAAAACTCAGGCTTCTGGTCTTTAGAAATCAGAATCAGAGTTTTTCAAGTTACTCAATTCCTAGGAGGTAGGCTTTAAAATTTCAAGAGCTACAAGCCCACAGGAATGTAAAACCCAGTTCAAAACACATAATAAACTGACTCATTTTCACGAGACTATTAAAAAAAAAGGGGGGGAGCATATGCTTAATGTGCTTAGGGCTTCCAAAAACAATAGGAAAGTCTTTCAAATGAAGCCATGTGTGTGTGGAAGGTCTGTCTAGCATCCAAATCCTTCCCTAACTTAGTTAGCCTAAGGAAAATTCTTTTGTTTCATTGAACCCCGAGGCAAAGAAAATTGCTGGACTAGAGAAATGGCCTCTGGTCACACGCTTCGAAAAATAATATTAGATGGAGGTTATTGAGTAAATGAGGGCAGTATTTTTTCCTCCTCAATAACTTGCCTGTCTTCTCTTCTAGGCCTTGATCGTATAAAATGCACAGTTGACTTCAGATTTGATGAATCCTAAATGGCAAGAAAGGACGAGGACACACCATAAGCCAAGAAGCCAGACATTTGGTTGTGCTCAGAGTGTAGAGGAATTGTAAGAACTGAAAGAGGATTTCAGGCTCCTGTAGTTAAAGCCCTTTGTTTCTACAGGTGTGAAGTCAGAAGCCAAGTAGACGAAGATGATTTACGGAACGGAGGGAAACTGAGAAACCACTTTTCTGAGACACTGCTAGCCTACCAGTTGGCAATATTATTCTTTTTAAACTTGACTTTGAAAGTATGTAAATCCAGAAGGAAAACTATGAGATCGTAAATGTTCTCATCACAAAACAAACAACAAAAACAGGGACAAACAAAAACTGGTGGCTGAGAGGGGATAGGTGTGTTCGGTAGCTTGATCATGGTAATCATTTCATAGTATATATGTATATTTAATCAGCAAGTGTACACCTTAAACTTACACACTTTTGTCAATTATTCCTCAATAATGTTTGGAGGAAAAAAGGAGGGCTAAGGTAAAGACAGAAAATGGCAGGCAAGGGGGTAGAGAGATTTGCACACTAGTTTCTGAAATTCAAAGTCATTCTGCATATCTATGATTTCACTTAACTCTTTTTGGCAATACATTTGAAATGTTCTCTCTTGCTTGTGATCATTCCGCATTGCATACATACATCAAAATATCACGCGGTCTTCTTCATATTAATGTAATACAGTTATGACTTGTTAGCTAAAATAATATTAAAAATAAAAAAGTCTTTCTTCATTGTTGGATTGTAAAGTCTGGATTTCAAATACAGGAGGTGGCCGGGGTAGAGTGTGTGTGCTTGGTGGGGCGTGGGGTGAAAGGTAGACTGGATGGTTGCATATGGGCGTGATCAGTGTTTAAACTGAGAACTGAGAGGTGAGTTGTTGTTTGCCAAGCAGAGGAGTGGGATGGAGGGTGTTTTTGGCACTGACGGTCACTTGTGACTCACTGAAGCAGAGAGTGTGATAGAGATCGCCCTGTGAAAATCAGCAGGGGGCCAATCTCCAAGGTTTCGTTTTTTGGAAAAATCATGGTAAGGGAGAAAAAAATTTTGATCACTATGGAATAGAGTAGAACTGACTTCTTGGGAGCAACGAACTTTCCTATTATTCTAGACCTATACTCTAGAAGAACCTGGATGACTTCTTGATCAAGATGACATAGGGAGATTCTATCAGATTTTCTTCTAACTCTAAAATCATGTGTTTTTTCGGTTCATTCTATTCTGACCTCATTCAAATCTTTGACCTTTGTCCACTCTTCCAGCAAACATGTCTTCATCACTTATGATATGCCAGGCACCGTGTTAGGTGCCTGACAGAGTATGTGGTCAATGCTCACTTAACACAATTTTAATATTCAGTTTGTGTTTTGGTGTCAGGGAAAGAAAATAGGATAAGCGTTGACGCACCATGATTTGGATACAGGTCTTCTCAATTCAACCCATTGCCAAGAGAGACTCAGAGGATATCATCCTTGACAGTGTCCTGAATCCTCTCTTTAGTTACCATGGTGATACCATGGCATCCTTTGATTCCCATTTCTGTCCCCTGCTGATCTTTGTGTGCTCTGCTTCCATTTTGGTCACATCCGTCTATCAGAGATAAATACCAATTGTTGAGTTTTTAACTTTTCTCTCTGCAATTGTTTAAATCTCAATTTCCGAGGTATAGAATGGTTCTGCTTCAGTCTGCAGACTTTTGAACCCATGTTCCTTTAGCTCTGGCTATTTGATCTGCCAGCCAGTGAGGGCAAATTCCAGAAACTAGTAAGCTTCAACAATTCTTTAAACAATTCTGCCACAAACCCCCTTTTCTTCTGTGATCTTGCAGCAACCTCAGCATCTGTGTATACAGGGTCTGTGACTCTGTGTATGTGTGTATATGTGTGTAGGAGGGGCATAAGGGTTACGAGTAGGACAAGAGAAGGATGTCTCTCTGTCATATTCTCCCTGTGATATATTAGGTCCAAATCCTCAATAATAGCATCACATTTCCTTGATTTTAAGACCTATTGTTTATACGACATCATTTTATCAACATCTTCCAGAGGTAAAAAATACATAGACTGACCTATTACATATACACTTTAATTCTAAATATCATCTTGATTCCAGAGCTTTAAAATGGCGTAGGTGAGGAAGGTTTTAATATTATCAGTCACATTTTTTTGGAACATCTTTTGAGGCTAAAACATGGCCCCCAAAGATGTCCATGTCTTAATTCCTAGAACCTGTGAATTTTACCTTACGTGAAGGGAAAAAGAAGATCTTAGCAGATATGATTAAGTTAAGAATTTAACGATAAGGAAACTATCTTGGATAATTTGTGTGGTGCTAAATGCAATCACATGTGTCTTTATAATAGGGAGACTGAGGGTAATTTCACACCCACAGAGGAGAAGGTGCTATGACCAAAAGTTAAAGCAAAAGATTTGAACATGTTGGCCTTGAAGATTAAAGAATGTGGCTACAAGCCAAGGAATGCTGGCAGCCACCAGAAGCTGGAAGAGGCAAGGAACAAATTCTTCCCTAGAGTCTCTGCAGAGAGCATGGCCCTGTAGACATCTCTATTTTGACCCACTGATAATGATTTCAGATTTCTGACCCCTAGAACTGTGAGAAACTAAATTTCTGTTGTTGAAGACCAACAAGTATGCAGTAATTTGTTACAGCAGCTGCAGGAAACTGATACACTGGCCCTGTGCAACTGACACATGTACATAATCTCATTTAAACTTTAGAACAACCTTGGACAGTGATGGCAGTATATACATGTGTGTGTGTGCACATTATGTTATACTGTGTGTATCGTCTGTTCTCACATGCCTTTCCATCATTCAATGAATATTTAGTAAATGTCTACTGTATATTCAGCATTGTTCTAGGTGCTGAAGATATAAACTGGGTGGCAACAAATATACACACATTTTAAGATACGTTATCTATGTATTACTTTTTTAAATTTTAAAGACGTGGGTACAATTCAGGGTTATGTATTACTTTTTGAAGTTGAATTGAATTACGATAGCAACGTATAGTATGACATTCACTTAATGTACTTCTGCCGTTTCCTTTGACTGTCCTGCCTGTCACATGGTGATGCTAGCATTCATTTGATTGAGTAAATGTCACACTTAAAATGTGTGTACATTTTTCGACGTTCCCATACGTGAATGAAGCAGGCAGTTCCTGCCCTCATTGAGTTTCGATTAGACAAAATGACGACACTCTCTGAAATTATTTTATGTATTTAAGTGGCATGAAAGATAAAGATAAAAGCAGGGCAAGGGAAAAGTGAGTCATGTGGGGGATGTATTTTTTTGTCCAGGGAGTCTCTCTCTCTCTGAGGAGTTGTTGCTGCTCAGAGACCTGAAGAAAATGAGGGGATGAGCACAAAAAGACCCAGAAGAAGAGCATCCTGGCTAGAGGGAACAGCATACCCAAAGGCTTTGAGGCAGGAATAGACTGGGAGCATTTGAAAGCCGGAAGAGCAATGGTGTGGAGAGCTGAGGAGGCAAACTTGTATTAGATGTGATGTGGGTTAATGTAGAAAAACAGCCTGTTGTCCACCAAGAGGGACCCCATCTTGAAGCAAGACTGCAATGATGCCTGAGATGTTCGACTCTCACATACCAAGGTATTCTGCTCTAAGATCTTTAAACGAAGCATGTAGCATAGATCACCCCTTATAAGGATGCCTATGTCACCTCCCCAGGGGTCACGAATCTTGGCGAGCCTGAAGATATGGCCAACTGACCATGTTTTGTCCCTCAAGCTTGCCACCAAGAGGCTTCTTTCTGGACGGAGATTCACCGTCTCGCGGCCACCCGAGACATTGCTTCTGTCTGTAAATCACTATTCAGTGTTTCTTTCTGTGAAAGTTGATTTGTCACCCTCTTTCTTTGGCTTCTAAGCTGGCCCCTCCTTGGCCTTTGGAGGTAGCTTTGCATAGATTTGCTCACCATGGAATCCTTGGAGAGAGACACAGTGTCCGGTCCCGTGAGGCATGGTGTAGACCCTGCAGGGGGTTTGGAACTTGCTGCGAGTTTAAGGGGAGGCAGGGTTGCATGCGGGGGAGTTGCAGAGCTCTCGCAGGGCGGGGACTATATCTCATTACATCTTCCCGCCACTGAGGTCAGCGCATAGTCCAAAAAGCAAGTTGCAGTCCCAGAGTCTATGCCAGGAGAAGGTGAGAAGGAGGAAGGGCGATGAGACCGTGCCAAGCTGCTCTCCGGTCCCTAGTCCAGTTTTTCAGTTCCTGACCCCATTTCTTCCTCACTTCACTCCCATGACTAAGCAGCGAAGATATGATCTCCTCTATTTTAAGACAGGAAACCGAAGCAAAGAGAGGCTGACTCACTTGACTGAGGTCCCTGCATTGATTATGGCAGAGCTTGGACGAGGGCCTCCTGACCCCTGGTCCTGGGCTCGCCCAAACGCCCAGAGTCCTCCTAAAAGAAGCCATCTCCACCCTTCCTGACATCTGCAGGGGTGGGAAGGCCCCTGGGTTTGGCTGTTCCAACCAGAGACGTCACTGTAAAGCTCTCTGAGAATGCAGAAGTGAATGTTCTCGGGAACCCGGTGGACTAAATAAAGAGTGTTGCTGCTGGGGTATCACCCACCATGGAGCCATCTGCTTCACAGAGAGCTGGGAAACGTGTGCGTGGGGCACCGTGTGGTGTTTCTTACTGGCTTGTGCTGAAACCCCAGGGGGCCCATTGCCCTGCCTACACGTGTGGACCTCTAAGCAGCAGGGAGGCGTCTAGGTTCAAGACCTCGAGTGCAACCTTCTTTGTATGTCTCCAAGGGAATCTAGTTTTGATTTTGAGCTTCTGCTGGGTTGAAGCGATGGAAAGGTAATTTCAGTCCACTTGGGCATCTTTGCCTGGTGATGCATCTAAGCTCTGGGTGTTTTGTGGAGGAGACGCCTGGAGCTCAACTTGATTGTCACCGCAGGCTGACATTCCCGCCAGAGCTTCAGCCATTCACCCCGGACTGTGTCCTCCCTTGTTTCTGATCAGGAGTCCCCTTCTAATCTCTGGAGGGAGAGACCTTTCTGCTGTTCCCTGCTCCACTAGAGAGTGAATGAGACACCATTTCTGGAATCACCCTGCAGGTCTCACCATGCACCAAGGCTTGGGCGACTCTGAGAGTTGCCTCATGACATGTCTAGATATGCCATACAGACAATTCTGCTCCCACGCTGTTCTGAGCTTGGGCTCTGAAACAATCTTGCAGTCTTGCAGCTTCCCAGACGCTGCCTTCTTTTGGGTTCTCTAAACCTACTGAGGGCTTAGTTACCTCACACCCTTCCTTGGTCTGGGCTGGGTGGAGGGCAAGACCCAAGTCTCTTCATTTCTCCTCTGTCCTTACCCCAACCCAGGCAAGCTTCCTGTGGTCTCAGAAGACCTGAAGTCCATGCCCACTACACATTGTTCTAACTCTTTTGTCTTGTTCTGGAGGATTTAGACTTTAAAACCTGAAAGCCAAGAATTGCGTTTCCTTGGGTTCTCTCTTTCTTAAGTCAACACACATTGAATGTTCTACCTGCTACTCAATGCAGAGAAAGGAACACAGGTACAAGGAAATACGAGGAATCACAAGATAAAACAACACAAAATCTTAACCTTTCCACTCCATTATATGCCGATGTTGGAAAAGTCTGCTTTGAAGTCGGGCAACCGTGATGGAATCCTAACTGCGAGGTGCTGGATGTGCCTATTGAAACACTCATAGAACCTCAGTTTCTCATCTATAAGACGGAAGTGATTATTCTCACGTGATGGATCATTTGGGGAATTATAAAAGACAATGTCTGTTAAGCTCTTAGTGCAATGCTGGGTCATTGTCATTGCTATCACACCGTCTGGTCAGTTTCTAGTTGGTGGCAAGCATTGTGTTTCTCTACCTATGCGTTTTGAGAGGTCCCCAAGACCACTCTCAGCTTCAGTGATTTTTTTAGAAGGACTCACAGACCTCAGAAAAGTCATTATACTCATGGTTATGGTATATTACAGTGTTATAGTCTGAATGTTTGTGTCTTTAGAAATGAATGCCCCATTTGATGGTATTAGGAGGTAGGACCTTTGGAAGATGATTAGTGCATGAGGACAGAGCCTTTGTGAGTGTAATGAGTGCCCTTTTAGAGGTCTCAGAGTGCTCCTTGTCCCTTCTGCCATGTGAGGACACAGCAAAAAGACAGTCGACTGTGGATCAGAAAGCAGATCCTTACCATACACCAAATCTGCCAGTGCTGTGACCGTAGACTATCCAACCTCCAGAACTGTGAGAAATACATTTCTGTTGTCTATAAGCCTTCTAGCTTATGGTATTTTGTTATAGCAGCCCACATGGACTAGGACATACCTTGAAAGCACACAGATCAGAACTGGTGAAAGGAAGGGAAACAGTCGGGAGAGGTCCAGACTTGAGAGCTCAGTTGTCCTCACCCACGGGACTTGGGCAGACAGCACTAACTTCTCCCAGTAACCACATGTGGCAACACTCTCGGAGGACTGTGAGCCTCGGAGGTTCGCCTGAGCCTCGGTCTCAGAGTGTGTATTGAGGGTTGGCCATGGAGATGTGGTAGACTGCCCATATAGCTGACTATTCTCTGGAGGTCAAGCTAATGCCACATGACCTAAGGGCCCCCACCATAAATCGCATTGAATAGACTGATATGGACCGAGGTCTCCAGGGAAATAAAGACTCTTATCAGACAGAATATTCTAAGGGTGTAGAGGTTACCTTCCAGGAGCTGGGGACAGGGACAAATCTTTCTTTAGGCAAAGTTAATCCTTTATTGCACAATGTGTATCTTTGTCCTGGTCAAGACTACAACTCAACACAGTCTGAGAATGATTCTATGTTTTTTTTAAAGCTGGATTCTCGCTCTGTCGCTCAGGCTGGAGTGCCGTGGAACACTCATGGCCATTGCAGCCTCAACCTGCTGGGCTCAGGTGATCCTTCTGCCTCAGCCTTCTAAGTAACTGGAACCACAGGCGCATGTCATCACATCCGGCTGATATTTTTGATGTATTGTAGAGATGAAGTCTCACCATTTTGCCTAGGCTGGTCTTGATCCCGTGGGCTTAGACAATCCTCTCAAAGTGCTGAGATTTCAGGCATGAAACACTGTGCCTGGCCATTTCTATGTTCTTAATAATCTTGGTTTGTCTTTTTTCCCCTTCCTTTGGCTTGTTTTTTGCTTCCCAAGCTAGAAAACCAATTCACTCTGGAATCTTCTCTCCTTTGCATTCCCACATCCATTTACGCAACGCACTGGCTGCCTGAATATGGCTGGCATTTGCACCTCCTTTTCATCCTCACTGTCAAGGCCACTGTGTGGGTTACTATGAAATCCCGGTTGGGCCAGGATGAATACCTCCTAACTGACCTCTTATGCTTGACTCTTTCTCTATTCCAGCCAACCCTCTGTGCTTCTCCCAGAGTGACCACTCTAAACAACACCAACCAGGTTTTATCCTTTGCTTTAAAGTCTTTGGGGATTTCTATTACCCCAAATGTTCACGATTCTTGGCAAGCCGGGCATTGCTTTTTCTTTCCTCTTTCCCTGTCACTTCCTCCCTGTCTCCTGAATCGAGTATTGCTATTCAAGTACAAGTGTTCACACCCCTGAGTATTAGCTTTCTCCACCTGGATTATCTTTCTGCTTCTCTCAGTACCTCTCCCGGGGCCCCTTTCCCATGCCCTATCACTGTCCACTCACCAGGACAACTCCGTCTGGGCTCAGCCAAAATGCCATCTTCCCGGAGAAACTTTTGTGACCATCCCTGGATGCTCCCGTGGTGACTTGTGCAATCTTGTGCTAGAAATCTTTTCATATTGCACCATCATGTTTTTAGCCCTGGGCTAAACATGCCCAGAGTGACCTCTCTGGTCACTCTGGGAGCAGCTCAGAGGGCTGGATGGAGAAGAGAAAGATTCAAGCTTGAGAGGTCAGTTAGGAGGTATTTGTCCTGACCCTACCTTGGTAAGGTAGGCGCTTGATATAATACACATTGAACAAATGACAAAATCTGCAACATAGCTGACTCTCTATATTAAAGATGTATTTTACTTAATGCGGGTTGATTCTTAAACACCTGGAATTATATTTCGGATTCTCATTTTTTCCTTTGTATTGGCTATGGTTTTAAACTACATTTTTAAATTGGAATTTTGAAACCCTTACAGCTCCTTCTTGACTCCTACCATTGTTTTTTTTTCCAACATAAATAATTTCTTCCCTCCTCGCTGAGAGCTCTGCTCTGGAATTAGCAGATGACTCAGTCACTTTATCATGTAACACCAAACTTTAAAGCAAATCAAATACTCCTGGCAGTTTCTGCTTGATGAGAAAATATTTATTATACCTGAGCTCTGGTTTGGAAGCCAGTTATCATTTACTAGCTCTGTTTTAATATTCTGTTGTTTTTCCATTACTGCTTTAGCTGCAGGAAAGAAATCCCAACTCGTCTCAGATCCTGCCACCTGGTGGTGAAGCTGAATGATAACCAGTTCTTTAGCAAAAGTTGGTTATTATTGAAGGCCAAGTGTGCTTGCTGGGGAATTGCAGACACAGAGGAAGGGAAAAACATAACATTTTTGGAATGCCTGCACCATGCCAGTGATTTTGCAAGGCGTGTACCAACCCCCACTGTGGCTCTTCAAGGGAGACGGTACTGTCTCATTTTACAGACCAGGAAATGGTGGCTTTGAGGAGTTGACCTGCAGGAGGGCTGAGGCTTGGGGGATTCACATCCAGTAGCATCTGACCCCAAAGCCCATACTCTTTCCACTGCCCCTAATGATATCCTGTAGATAGCCTTGACTATATGGAAAATGTAGGCTCACCTCAAATCCTTTACCTTTTGGGGACATAAGAGAGGATGCTCTTCGGAGGAGAAATTAGGTTGGTTTCCTAAAGGGATGGGGTCACTCAGACAAACAGATGCTACATAAAGAAAAACCGCAGCTCAGCATAAAAAAGATATTTTAATATCAAAGACCACATCTTTCCTTGGGGTGTTTCTTTGACTTATACAGCACTGAGTCATCATACCGCAGTCACTGGAGTGTTTCGCGTCTCTCTCACTGCAATGAATCCTCCTTGAGGGAGAAACCATGAGTGACTCTTCTTTGTAGCCAGGGATCTAGAACAGAGGTTGATGTATTAGATATAAAATAGGATATTTGGTGAATGAAGAAATGAGTCAGCGCCATCAGAGATGGTCAGACTTCCTGGGGTTTCTTGGGAGACGTGAGCATCCTTCCCTGAGAGTGGGATACATTGAAACTGGAGGACCACCTGGTAGAGGTGCTTTAAAAGTCCTCCAGCATGAGAGAGGGTTGGGGGAGGATATCTGAGGCACAGCTTTCTTACTAGTGAGCTGTGATGAGTTCTGAGTGTGATGAGATGTTGATCTCTGAGTTTGAAGGACATCCAGGGAAACACTGGAGTGGCAGTGATCCCTGAATCCAATGCCTTTGGCCATGAGCCACTCTGCTTATCTGCTCCAATGTACCATGATATGAGGACACAATGATCCAAGGCCCTTCTAGGTCCAAGAAGCTAGAGTCTCATATGTCCATGCTTTCCAACCCTTTTCATATCATCGCATAGTCTAGACACAGTGTTCTGAAAACTCTACTACCAGCCATGCAGAAGATGGAAGAACTGTAGTGCAGGCACATTTAGCTGAGTCATTGATTAGAAGAGATTTGGAATCTGCCATAAAATGAATAGGGATGCTGAAGGAGCACATGAAATTGCTTTATTCCATATTCATCCATATGGAAGACTGTATTATGTGTTCATACATTTTTTCTTTGCACCCTATTTTGCTGCGACCCTCCCATCTTTTTCCTGGGTGTGTGTGGGCTGGGACACGGTGAGTATATTTCCCAGCTCTGTTGATGCTCTTGGTCAGGTGACAGGCTTTGGCTAGTGCTATGGAAGTGGACATGATGCAATCAGAGGCCTGTGCAGTTTGTTTTGGCTTCCTGAATTTTCCAGAGGAGCAAGTCTCTGGTGGTAGTTGGACCAGAATGAGAGATGCATGGAGAACACCTGAATCTGACGACAGCCTGAGACAGCTGCTCTAGCCACTGCAGCTGACCTGGAGACCTGTAAGTGAAGAAAGTATTTATTGTCATGGGCCCCTGAAATTCTGGTGTTAAAAAATGCAATATTGCACCAATGCTAATGAGTATATTCCAGGAGAAAGACTTAGAAACAGCTATAGACAGGCAGACTGAGTCATAGTCTCCTGTCTAGGTAAGGAACATTTATATTCTCTGTAAGGCTCTGAGGGGAGTCCTTAATTTTATTGAGCGCACAAATTGATTTAGACTTGGAAGTTTGGACACTGGAGCTGTAGACAGGGAGGACTGCTCTATAAACAGAAGATGGAGGGTGTTGTAGTTCCATGGGCAACTAGAATGTTAGGGAGAGGAGAGAAGAGGAAAAAGGTAAAACAAGAGAGGGCAGGAAAGAATGAGTGAGGCGGTGGGAGGTGATTGCTATGGACTGAATTTTGTACCCCCAAAATGCATATGTTGAAGACCTAACCCCTAACTGTTTGGAGAGAGTGTTTAAGGGAGGTAATTGAGGTTAAATGAGGTCATAAGGCCAGGTGGGATGATTCATGCCTGTAATCTCAGCACTTTGGAAGGCTGAGGTGGGAGGATTGCTTCAGGTCAGAAATTCGAGACCAGCCTGGCTTACAGAGTGAGACCCTGTCTCTACAAAAAAAATTAAGACATGAACTGGGCATGATGATGTGTGCCTATAGTTCCAGCTCTTTGGGAGGCTGAGGCAGGAGGATACCTGGAGCCCAGAAGTTCAAGCCTGCAGTGAGCTATGGTCATACCACTGCACTCCCACCTGGAAGACAGAGTAAGAACAAGATCTTCTCTCTTAAAAATAAGTGAATGAGCCGGGCTCGGTGGCTCAGCTTGCAATCCCGCGCCTTTGGGAGGCCGAGGTGAGTGGATTACGTGAGCCCGCGGGTTCGAGACCCGCCTGGGCAAGCGAGACCTCGTCTCTACAATAAATCAAAAAATGAGCCGGGTGTGGTAACGCATGCCTGTAGCTCCAGCTACTTGGAAGGCTGAGGCGGAAGGATCCCCGGAGCCCAGCAGGTCGAGGCTGCGGTGGCCGGGAGCGGCCACTGCACTCCAGTCTGGGCGACAGAGTGAGCCTCCAACTCAAAAAAACAAAAAAATAAGTGAATGAATAAGTAAATGAAGTCATAAGAGTGGGATCCTAATCAGATATAATTGATGGCCTTATGAGAAGAGAGAAATAAGATTTATCTTTGTCTTTCTCTGAGTACATGTATAGAGGAGCGACCATGAAAGGATATAGCAAGTAGGCGACCATCTGTAAAGTAGGAATAGAGCCCTCACCAGGAACTAACTCAGCTGGAACCTAAACCCAGACTCTGGAATTGTGAGAAATAAATTTTGACAGTTTAAGCCAAACAGTCTGTAGTATTTTGTTATAGCAGCCCAAGTACGGGTAGACAAAAACAGTGGTATTCTCTGATTCTATCTTATTAGTGATTCACGAATTTAGATAATATCTAATTTACTTATGATTAAAGTTAATGTTAAATTTACCTCTATTTATTAAATTTATCTGGAAATTAATAATAATTAATGCAAATTTAGGCAAACTCAAATGTCTACTGGGAATAGACATTTTACGGAAACAGGATAAAGGGTTGACTCTGAGTAACATGAACCAAAACTGTGATAGCAAATGCAGCTATAAACACTGACTAGAGGGGCTCCTGAGAGAAAACTCTAGAAAGGCACTGAAATCACAAAGAGGGCTCTGGACTTCTATAGATTATAGACTGGGAATTTTACTTAATTATACCTAAATCTTGTAGCATCTTCCTGTTATCTGGGTTATTAATAAAATCTTAAGTTACAGATACCCTCTGATTGCATGCACTGGATAGACTCTTCCTGAAAATTTTAGTCAAGATTCTAGGGTTTAGATCAAGAAAATCATAGAAGCAGCTTTCAGAACATTTGTATGTGGCTTTTCTTCTGTCTGGACATGATGCAGTTTATATATATTGCTTTAGAAAACTGATATTGTAAGGGGTTTGTGTTACTATTATCAAGCGGAATAATAATAATTAACAATAACTAGAATAAAGGGAGACTCCACTTGAAACTGGTAGTGTCCATTGTGGAAAATTCCAACCCATTTGGGCAGATCAGGCTGACAGGAGTGGGGTGGGGTGGGGACATTGCAAGTTGATTTATGAGGGGCCGTGGGGGCCCCTGTAGAGTAACTCATTCTAACAGAAGTGACAATGGAATGGAGAAGGAAACCGGGGAGACTCTTGGTCTTGTAGCAAAGCTTTAGGTAGTGGAGAGTATGGCCTACTTGGAAACCAATATGGCGCCTGTATCTAAGGTTTATGTCTTGGGTGTGGTCATCATTGCCTTGTGTCTGAGGAATCTTGAGGGTGGGACAGGGGCGGAAATGCAGGCTATCTGTTAAAAAATGGGAAAAACTGTCTTTGCTAAAACTCAGACATCAGAGCCCAAGGGAGCGCTGCTATGTTGCTCACCTGCCCCCAAGAAATGTGAAAAGATTTCTGTCCTCTGTATCCATATAAATGACCCTGGTACCATGGGTGGAAATTAAGAATAAGCATCCAGAATTCAGTTGATTTGGCTTCAAGTCCAAGGGCTGACACTTTGTGGCTGTGTGATCCTGGGTGCTGTACTTAGCTTCTTGCAGCCTTGGGTTCCTGTCCTAGAAAGTGTGGCTCGTTAGTTTCCATGTCAAAGTATTGTCAGGGTTAACACATAATCACAGTGCCAGGTATAAGGTGAACCAGCAGTTTGTGCTAGCTGCTTAGAGAATCTTCTAGGGGTGCAGAGCTCTAATGTGGTGGCTGGGGATGGTGATAGTGGAAGCTGGTGCCCAGAGGTGACGAGGGAGAGTGATAGACAGGAGACTGGTGGTAGCAGAAGTTGTCAGAAAGCAGCTTGAGTCACTGTTATTAGGCAGAGAGGCAAAGTACCTGGCAAGCAGCCTTGTTCTCATGGGTTCAATGTAGCGGAAGCCGTGGTATGGGACAGAAGCAGGACATGTGTCCTTACCCACAGCCATTGTCCCCTTCTTTCTTGTTTATCTGAAGCCCGTTTTAATTTGGATGTTGACAGCAGGCTTAGAAAAGGAGACTAGTGTCCAGCCTAGGAAATGAGACATGATTAATCTAGCCCATCAAGCCATTCCCCTTTGTGAGCACATTATTTAAGCTCTGGATACAGCCTAGCCTGACCCCAAATCTGCTTAGCTACTTGTGCCAATCAATTTCCTTAATGCACAAACCAGTTAGGGCTGGATTTAATATTTTGTGTAGTAAAGAATATGAATTGACAAACACTATGTGCTGCGGATTAAAGAGACAAATGTGACATGGATTCCAATCTGACCTCAGAGAATTTAATCTAACGATGTAGCTAAAATTATGATTTACTGTCTGCTGATGGTTAAACTTTTAGCCAATTAATAAGCTTATACATGCAGCCAGTTTGACTTCAAAGCATGTGATGTTGAAACTGTACAATGTAAAGAATTAACAAAGTCTTACTTGTCTAGGGAATGCTTATACATTGTTGGTGGGAGTGTAAATTAGTATAACCTCTATGGAAATAGGTATGGAGATTTCTCAAATAACTAAAAGTAGATCTACCATTTGATCCAGCAATCCCTCTACTAGGTGTCTACCCAAAGGAACAGAGGTTGCTATACAAAAAAGACACTTGCACCTGCATGTTCATTGCAGCACAATTCACCATTGCAAAGATGTGAAATCATCCTAAATGCCCATCAACCAATTAGTGGCTAATGAAAATGTGGTATATATATACACTATGGAATACTATGAAGCCATCAAAAAGAATAAAATAATGTCTTTTGCAGCAATGAAATTGGAGAACATCATCCTAAGTGAACTAACTCAGGCACAGAAAACCAAACACTGCATGTTCTCCCTTATAAGTAGGAGCTAAACCAAGGACCTGCAAAGGCAGAGAGAATGGTATCACGGACCCTGGAGACTCAGAAGGGGGAGGGGTGTCGGGGTGGAAGGATGAAAAAATCACCTGTTGGGAACAATGTGCACAGGTGGGGGTGGCGGGTTCACTTAAAGCCCCGACTTCTTCGCCACTATGCAAATGTTGACCAAAATCTATTTGTACCCCCTAAAGCTATTGGGATAAAGAAAAACAAACAAATAGAAAAATAAAGTCTCATTTTTCTTGTGGGGTCATCATTAATTCTATTTTTATTTTTTATTTACTTTTTGATCCGGAGTCTCACTCTGTGTCACCATGCCTAATTGAAAAAAAAATTGTAGCGCTAAGGTCTTGCTATGTTGCCCGGGTTAGTTTTGAACTCCTAGGCTCCAACAATCCTCTTGCCTCAGTCTCCCAAACGACTGGAATGACACGTGGAAGCCATCGCTTTCGGTCGGCCATTAATACGATTTGCCAAATACGTTCAGGCCCAGGGTGGTGCTAAGCTTCCGGCCTCCCTTGTGGTTGGGTGAGGCCATGGGGTTAGCACCAGCTAGTGAGTTGTGAGTAGAAGTAGTAGGTTTATTTAGGGTGATGACTTCCAGCTCTATCCATGTTGCCGCAAAGGACATGATTCCATTCTTTTTCATGGCTGTGTAGCATCCCATGGTGTATATATGCCACATTTTCAATAACCACTGATGGACTGATGGGCATTTAGGTTGATTCCACATCTTTTTTTTTTTTTTTTTGAGTTGGAGTCTCACTCTGTCGCCCAGACTGGAGTGCAGTGGCCGCTCCCGGCCACCGCAGCCTCGACCTGCTGGGCTCAGGCGATCCTTCCGCCTCAGCCTTCCGAGTAGCCGGAACTACAGGCGCGCGCTACCACGCCCGGCTGATTGTTTGATTTATTGTAGAGATGAGGTCTCGCTGCCGAGGCGGGTCTCGAACCCGCGTGCTCAGGCAATCCACTCACCTCAGCCTCCCAAAGGCGCGGGATTACAGGCTGAGCCACCGAGCCTGGCTTGATTCCACATCTTTGCGAGAGTGAATTGTGCTGCGATGAGCATGCGGGCACAACACAAAACCAAACACCGCATGTTCTCATGTCTCATTTGTGAGAACTAAACGGTCATAAGGATGAAATAATGGACCTTGGAGATACTAATAGGGGGTAGGACTAGAGGGCTAGGGTTCAGAAACTACCCATGGGGCACAACGTTCACTATCTGAGGAATGGGCCACCGGAGACCCAAACCCGACCACTACACAATATGCCCATGTAATGAATGCGCATGTGTAACCCCTGAATCGAAAATTTGAAAAATTAAAAAAATATATCCAGTATCACTTGGGGCTGAAGCTCTAAACTGCAGGTTTGCCACCCCTCTGAGCTGTTTTCTCTTTGTACAGCCACTGGCAAAGTCCCCGATGGTGACTGTTCCATCACCCTGGGTTCCCAAAACATTTTGGTAAGCATCGACCCACCAACCCATAAGAGACATGTGATGAGAGTTCAAGGTAAATTCTTGTGGTTCTGAGCTACTGAAATTTGGGGTTTGGAGGTCACTGTAACACAACCCAGTCTCTAGAGTGATGCAGCGAGGTCTCAGAAACGTCTTCCTCACTTAAAAAGTTTCTCTCCTGTGCCTTTAGTTTCCTTCTTTCTTTTTTTTTGAGTTGGATTCTCACTTCCTCGCCCAGGCTGGAGTGCAGTGGCCCACTCAAGGCCACCCCAGTGTCGAACTGCTGGGCTCCGGTGATCCTTCCGCCTCAGTTGTCCAAGGGCCAGAACTACAGGTACGTGCTACCATGCCTGGCTCATTTTTTGGTTAATTGTAGAGATGAGGTCTCACCCAGTTGCCCAGGTTGGTTGTGAACCTGTGGGCTCAGGTAATCCTCTCACCTCAGCCATCCAATGTGCTGGGATTACAGGCTTAAGCCACTGCGCCCAGCTATTGTGACTTTATTTTCAAGGCAGACCTGATCAGTAAGGAAATGACCTGTCTTTAAATAATTCCCTCTCCTTTCCCATTTGTTCCTATGGTCAATAACTGATGAAACTTGATGAGTCCATATCGCACAGGATGGAGGGTTGGCAGGAAGACAGGAGGGTGAGGCAGAAAGAATTTTATTTGCCAGAGAATTCCAGCTCAGTCTCTTGTGATTTCGATGATTTATTTTACTTTCAAACAGCTCGTTTTGGCAAATGCTTAGTCATTCATTTCCCTTCCTCTCCAAGGTGGCATCTGGCTGGCAAGGGAGGGGGGTGCTTATGGACCTTTGTGGCTATGGGAAAAGAGGCCTGAGGTCTGTGGGTGAAGCATTAGTTTGCTGATCTCTGGATGGTTTGGGATGGTTTCCAGGTCACTTGCATGGATGACCTGGAGACACAGCTGTTGAATGTGAGATGTGTCCTCTCCCTCTTCCTCCATCTCTGTGTCTTCCTGTCTCTGCGTCTGTCTGTCTCACATGCCCATGCTCTCTGTCCTGCCCACCCTCATGTTCCCTGTGGCTCTGCCACCTCACTTCTTGACATGGCCTTGGAGAGTCTGCTGGGCCTCTCAGTGCGGTTTCCTTCCACCTCCCTCTCCAGCAATGCAGAGACTTCTGGGTCCATTCCATGCTGGGGGAAGGGAAGGTCGAAGGAGCCCATTAAAGCTGATTCTCTGCCTAATTGTGCTAAATCGCCAATTTAATCTGGGCGACTGCCCCATGTTGGAGGGTGGCCAGGATAACAGGGATGTCCAGCAAAGCCCACAAGCCCTCTAATCCTCTGTTTTGAAATTCTGGAGGTAGAAGTCGTGGCACATGTGTCTGATGGCGTGTTCTCTTTCCCTTTCCCTTTCCGCACTGGGTCAGAACGGCTTCCAGTTTCCCGGTCTATCCAGTGGGACTTTTACCACGTCATAGCCTAAGTCTGTTCTGTGCTTCGCCTAAAAAAAACTCAGCGTTCGAGTCATCCGGGTGTGGTTCTTGATATGTTCATTGGTGCTTGAAAAATATATACTATGTATCTTTAGAAAGTATGACTTTCAAAATATTGTCTTGAAAATTCTATTTTAGGGTTCAAAAGATGAATAGCAAATGTGCCTTCTTTCTCTTTGCTTTTCTGCTCTGGAAGTCCTAATCACACACATTCTTCTTCTTGCCAAGGCAGATGGATGCTTTTGGATGATGGAAGAGAAGGTTACATACAAGAAAATGCAGATATAAGCATATTTCCATTAAAATGACCTTTGCCACCATTGCAATGCCTTTGAGGAAAAGGGTCACATTTCACTTCTCTCTGCACTGCCCTGTGGTGTCTAGCACACAGCAGGTATATACACGGGGTGACCAACTTGTCCCATTTACCCCGGACTTCCTTAGTTTTAGCACTGAAAGTCTCATGTCCAGAGAACCCCTCACATCAGGGAACTGTCCTGATTTGCCCCATACGATGGGCCAAACCAGGACAGTTGGTTACCCTTGTGTACACAACCCCGATTTATTGTTGAGGCAGATGGTGATTTGCTTGGTATGAAGTAATCATCTCTGTAGTGAATGATATGAATTTCCACACGTGTTTCAATTGTGACTTCTGAATTTCATAACAGCGGCTTTGCTCAGCCAACACATAATTGACTCACAAGGTCTCACTTCAACTAACACATGATTATCCTTCACAAAAAAAGGATAAACAGAGCTCAGATTCATGCATTTGCTAATTGTTTTTTCTGGCCCTCTGGGCTCTGGCCATAACAACGGCTGGACTTGAAAGGACTACAAAAACGTTGGCAGAGGTACTAGAGACACTCTGTAAATCTATAAAAGTCTTGTACTGATGGTTTCAAACTGTGAGCTGTTGCATCTTGTGAGAAATACCAGGACAAAGGAAGACAAAGATTCTTATGAATAATTTTCAATAGACAGAAATCCTTGCCGTGGTGCTTGGCTCAAGATGGTGGAGGGCAAGTGATGGAATTCAGGAGACAAGAGGTCTGGTCCAGGGTGTGCCACTCACTAGGTGTCATGGCATGACTAGAGTGTCTCATCTGCTAAAGGGTACGTCAACAGAAAACCTTTAGACCAGCGCTGATGTGTGGGGATTTATCACGTTCCCAATTATCACTCCCTGTCATGACCATAAACTACCTCATGATGTAACTTCTCTAGTCTCCTGCCAAGCCCAGGCTTGCTTTGCTCTTCTGGTTCCTGTCTATTGCCTCTGTCTGGGACATCCCCCACCCTCTGCCAGATCAGGACTTTCTTTCTTTCCTATCCTCCCCAGTCTCCAGGTTGTCACCTTTCACTTCCCTTAGAAGACTTAGGACACATCTCTCTCATGTGAATATTAAGTAACAAGTTAGCTGGTAATAAACATTCTTTTGCCTTGTTTATTTTTTTTGTGCCCTCCCCCCAATCCCCACCCCCTGCTTTGGCGATCTCACAGGAATGGGTGGAAGTTAGGATTGAAGGCTTCCTTGGATACCGGCCAATAGAGCCCAGTTGAATATCCTCTTTTTTTGAGTTGGAATCTCACTCTGTCGCCCAAACCAGAGTGCAGTGGCCGCTCTCGGCCACTGCAGTCTCGACCTGCTCAGCTCTGGTGATCCTTCCGCCTCAGCCTTCCGAGTAGCCGGAATTACAGGCACGTGCTACCACGCCCGGCTGATTTTTTGATTTATTGTAGAGATGAGGTCTCGCTGCCCAGGCGGGTCTCGAACCCGCGGGCTCAGGCAATCCACTCACCTCAGCCTCCCAAAGGCATGGGATTATAGGCTGAGCCACCGAGCCCGGCTTGAACTCAGTGTCGTTGGCCCATTGCAACTCTCTCTTTTTAAAATAATTTAAAAAATCATGGTATAATACATATATTTTAAAATTCGCCATGTAAACTACTTTGAAATATGCAATTCAGTGGCATTAATTACATTCACAATGTTGCTTGACTATCACCACTAGTTACAAAACCTTTTTATTACCCCAGACAAAAACTCTATAATCATTAAGCAATAACTCCCACTTTCTCTCCAGACTCTGATAACACCTCATCCACTTTCTGTCTCTTTCAGTTCCATAGCAACTCCATCACAGGTATACTATGGAACACGCTAGGAAGGAAACCATATGCCTTTGTGATGTCTATATGGTTTAATGATGCCTATAAATTTAGTTACAATAAAACACTCAGATGAGCTCATTATAAGAGTATAAAGAACCTAGTGCTTAACAATTCTGCCCAGAATAATGTTAGGTGATGCGGGAGATAAAGAAATATCAGATTTGGTCTTTGCTAAGGTTAGGACACTTACTGTCTCTTGTGCCCTTTTGCCATGAAAAATAACTCAAAAGTATCGAGTGCTTTTTATAGCTGAGAGTCTGAGAGTCTTTCTTAACACCAGTCTTAAGTTTATCACCTGTCACATTTTAATGGGCATGCTAGTTACCTGGGCATTACGTTGAATGCAAATTTCAAGTAAGCAGATCGAGAGTTGGATCTTAGCTCTGTGTTTCTGATAAGCTTCCAGAGGATGCTAATGCTACTGGTCTATAGAACGCGCTGTGTGGTGAGGTCCTCTAATCAATGCGTGTTGGTGTTCAAAATCAAACTGATTACCCTTCGCTGGTCTATGTTCTAGAGGTGTCTGCGGTCTAGCTGTGGAGACAGTCTGACTATTACAAAATAGCAGCAAGAAATATGTAAGGCAGTCTTGCATGAATTCCACACTTCGTGGAAACCCCCATAGACCCTGGAAAAGTTGAGAGGAGAAGCGGGTAGGACAAGGCAGATTTGCCCTTGGTTGGTCTTCTCCGTCATATTTTAAGTTTCTTCAGGCAGAGACTTCCTTCTTTTTCAAGCATTTGTAAATTGGATGACAAAGTCAAATTTCCACCTCCATTTGGCTTTTATTAGAAAGAGACAAATACCAGGAAAATGAGTTGATACGTTAATTGTTTGCACTTGTATAGCTCTTTTAACTTTATCCAAGTTTACTCCTCACAGCCATGGTTGCATTTAATTCAGCACAGAGCCTGGGATAGACGTTTCATGAATGCGTTGACATGAATGGTCCTCCCAGTTTGGTCAGGTAAATAAACTTCTCAGCATTAATGTTCCAGAAAGGTGACATGTTGAACCAAGGTCACGCAGTGAGGTCACGGAAGGGCTGGGGCGAGTCGAGAGAGAGTTAGGGCACTGCCAAGTGACACTAACTCAGTGTGTTAGAGGACTTCATGCTTCATTTCTCCTGTGACATGGAACGGGAGAAATATATAGTTTTATGCCTTGTGGGGCTGTCGTGAACCTCAAATGTGATTACACATGTAAAAATCACAACAATTTGAAGTTATTCAAGTTTTTGCTGTTGTTGCCAGTAGATTGTTAAAGTTTTTAATTCAGAAATGAGTCAGTCATTTGACCCATACATTCTTCTTGGTTAACTTGAGTGTAGACCAACTTTCCTGGTAATAAGTAGCCCTACTAATATTAAATTTAAAATTCGAAGTACAAAACTGTCAATTTCTTTTTATTCTTTTGAAAAGCAATATACAGCAGCTTCTTCTTATCATCCTCTCACAAACTTTAACTTTTCTTACTTGTTTTTCTGTATATCCTCCTCACGTTAAAGAATAGTTGGTGGAAAGTGTGTATGTTTTGGAATCAGAAAGATCTGAGTTTGGTTTCCAACGATACTGGTGTTCTGGAAATTATCCGTGGGCTTCAGTGCTATCATTACCCCTCTCTGTGCTCTTCCCTGTACTGCAGGGCTTAAAAGATTGAGAACTGTTTCTTTTACTCACCTGCCAGCATGGTTCTTATAGTGAAATGCATTTGCCTGGGACATAGAAGGAAGAAGGGAAGTAGAAGCCTGTTTGTTTGTTTGTTTGCTGGCAGCCATGCGCACGTGTGGTTTTGGCAGGTGTGAGATTCTTAGCAGTAGATTCTGTTTCCCTAATAATCATGACTTACCTGGGACTTTGGAGGAGGTATGACACTGACAGTGTTCCCGATTTATCCTCAACTTTGAGTGACGATCCTTAAACCCCAGCCATAGAGATAAACGTGAAAACTAGTAGCAGGCAGATTCATCTACTCTCCCACGTTCCACTTTCACTTCTTGGGTTCTTTCAACAGTTTTGTAAGTTCCTCATGCCTAATTAGGATTGAAAGTCCTAATCTTTTTTTAGCTTAAAACATCTAGACTGTATTGTTGGCTGACCAATAAATCCGTGACTGATATTACTGCTGACCTGGTCTGAGTCTTGGGCAAGACGCTCCACCTCTTTGAGCCTCGGGTTTCTCATCTGTGAAATGGGTTTAATGACTGTGGAACCCCTCCAGGGATTAAACGAAGGATACATGTAAAATGTCCAAGAAGAAGTAGGGGCTCAGTAATGTTAGTATCTTTTTTTCCAGAACCCCTCCTACTCTTCCTGCCCTTTAGGACTCATGATCTTCTTTTAGGTCCAGAATTATTCCGTTATTTGGAGGAGGGGGCATGGGATTGATTAAAAATTGGTGCTTGGAAGTCTGTCCATGCTTTGGGGTGAACGCCAGTTGCCTGCCGGTTTTGATTGGACTTGATGTTATACTCAATCTCAATGTTCCACACTTGGACCTAGATTGATCACCCGTCTTTCACGACAAGGATGCCGATGTACATCCGAATTTGGGGGATTATTAGCTGATAAAGTTCTCCTGAGAAAGTCCTTCAACACTTTCCTTATGCACACCTCTCAAAGTCATTTTTAAGTCTGTCTGATTCATTTGTCTTGTTTCTAAATGCAGCAAGTAAATTCCCGGCCAAAGAACAAGCCTTCCAAGAGGAAAGTGGTCTTTTTATAATTTTTAGTCTACTTATAGGAACCCACCTGCTGCAATTCTTGCCTGAATTTGGAAGCACTCAGCCCCCAGCTCTCTTGGCCTGTGGGCAGAGCGGATGGGGCGAGTGATGAGAACTGAGAGTTTCTGTTCCGGTCCCAGTCCTGCCTCGACTGGCCAAAGGCCTTAGTCCAGGAGCCATCTCTCCTGGGTCTTGATTTCCTCTATTCTAGAATTAGTAGACCCAGTCTCTTAAGGGTCTTCCCAGATCTGACATGCACTGAATGAGCAGAGGATGCCAGTGCCCCTCCCAGGGTCCCCTTCCATGGCTGATGTTACTGAAAACTGTTTCTTGCAGACATTGTTCTTTCTACCTCTCTGTCTGTCTCAGCCTATCCTCAGTTCTGATCCCGCTAATAGGGTTGGGATGGATCCTCCAAAGACTGCTCCTTGAACACCCAAGACTGGGTGAACAGACTCATCCAGTGGTTGTTTGCTATGGGCAAACTTCAATTGAATGAACTTCTGCAAACACGTATAAAGCCCCTAATATGTGCCAGGTGCAGGGCTCTATAACGAAGATGTGAAGAGTGTTTACTAGACACGTAAATGTGGTAATGCCATCAACACTGATGACTGCTGGGCAGTCACATGCCCTAACCCACCAACACAAAAGTCTGTCCAGATGCAGTGACTGCTGGCCAGGCCTCTGAACCAGTGCATGCTGACTGACTATCCAGTCCTGTGAAGGGATGATGAAAATACAACGTGGTAAATGCTCTTACAGAGGGAAATTCAAGTATCATAGAAGCACAGAGCAGGTGCCCCAGTTTTGGAAGGAGCAATTATGGCAGGCTTCCTGGAAGAGGTAACATCTGAGTTGAGTCTTGAAGGTTGAGCATGGGTTGGCTAGGGGAATTAATAGAAGAAAAGGATTCCAGAGAGCGGAAGGGTAAGACAGGGTGAGGTGGTGTGGGGTGCCAGGGCACTACTGAAATACAACATTTAGAGATAGGAGCTGTGTGTGATGAGTATGCAGAGAACAGACAGGGCCCAAATGCATAGGTCACGGAATTAGAATAGTATAAAATTTAGATTAGAGCGTTAAGGAATCTTGAGAGCAATGCTGCCTGGACTTGATGACTAGTTCTGCTATTTTCTAGCCATGTGACCTTGGGAAAGTTTGTCAGTCTCTCTGAGCTTTAATCCTTCATCTATAAAATGGATAGTTTCTTCCTTCTGGGGTTCTGGTGAAAGTTAAATTTATTAGATTTGAAAAAGACCTAGAAAAATAACTGGCATATAGTAAATGCTCAATTAATACTGGCTTTTATTCTCTTATTTCATCGATTCGAAGATGCAGTTTTCTTAATCTATAGTATAGAGTCTCTAAACTTTGGATGTGACTTACAGAGTATGGTACCTTCCAATCACTGCCAAGCTGGCGACAGATGTGACCTTGCTTATGCATGAGTGCATTTGAGTACAGCAGTCTGTGTTTTTCTGACGTCAGTTACATGATATGCATTGCTGGTGCAAAGTATGTGTAATTCAGTTGCTGTTTAAAATATATTTGAAAGAATGGATCAAAAAATCATTTTGAAGCTGGGCTCGGTGGCTCAGCCTGTAATCCTGCGCCTTTGGGAGGCTGAGGTGAGTGGATTGCCTGAGCCCGTGGGTTTGAGACCCGCCTGGGCAGCGAGACCTCATCTCTATAATAAATCAAAAAATCAGCTGGGCACGGTAGCGCATGCCTGTAATTCCAGCTACTCGGAAGGCTGAGGTGGAAGGATCGCCGGAGCCCAGCAGGTCGAGGCTGCGGTGGCCGGAAGCGGCCACTGCACTCCAGTCTGGGCGACAGAGTGAGACTCCAACTCAAAAAAAAAAAAAAAAATCACTGTTCTGTTACAGGGCATCCAAACAGAGCAGTAGCAGGTAGATTTGAAATTAGTGAAGCACATATTTATTGGTGGTATCATAACAATTCTATATTTTCTTGAAAAACAAAACCCAAGTGCTTCTACAGCCTCCAAAAAAGGAGACACTTATAGGAGATGCTTTATTAAATTTGTATGCAAAAGTATTTCCGCCAAATGCCAAGCATTGCAACTAGTGGCAGCAGAAATCGTCAAATTCCTCAAAATAGGTGGAACAGATTTATTATTATTATTATTTTAAAGATGTGGGGTAAAATTCAGGATTAGGTATACAAGTGATCATCATACAGGTAAAGTCTGGGCCTTGCTTTGGTCCTTACTTTGACTGGTTTGAGATCAGTACCTTATTGATGCTGTGTTCTCCCCCACACCCTGGTAGTATCCCACTACTGCCAATCTCTTTCTTAAAGTATTATGGTAATTGTTCAGGGTCTGCCTATGAGTGAGAACATTTGGTACTCTGTTCTTTGTTTCTATGATAGATCACTGAGTATGATAGACTCTAAATCCATCCAAGTTGCTGCGAAGTCCATATATTTGTCCTTCTTTATGGCTGCATAATATTCCATTGTGTATACATACCACATTTTTTTATCCAGTCCAGATTTGATGGGCAACATGGTTGGTTCCATGTTTTTGTTATTGTTAATAGAGCTGCAACAAACACATGTGTGCAGGTATCTTTTTTATAGAATGATTTGAGTTCCTCTGGGTATATTCCCAATAGAAGAATTGCTGGGTCATACGGAAGGTCAGTTTCTAGTTCCTTCGGAAATTGCCACACTGTCTTCCAAGGAGGTTGCACTAGTTTGCATTCCCACCAGCAGTGTAGAAGCGTTCCTTTTTCTCTGCATCCTCACCAGCATCTGTTGTTGTTTGTTTTATTTTATTTTTTATTTTTATTTTTTGAGTTGAAGTTTCACTCTGTTGCCCAGACTGGAGTGCAGTGGCATGCTCCCAGCCACCGCAGCCTCCGTGATCTTCCACTCAGTCTTCCAAGTAGCTGGAACTACAGGCGTGCGCTACTACGCCCGGCTAATTTTTTGATTTATTATAGGGATGGGGTCTCGCCTGGGTGGGTCTCGAACCCACGGGCTCAGGCAATCTACTCACAGATTATTAGAAATAGCTGCTAATTAAACTGTGATACATAATCTTGTGGGGCACATGAGTTGGTCGGCCTCCCAGAGCGTGGGATTACAGGCTGAGCCACCGAGCCCGGCTGTTGTTTGTTTTATTAATGATGGCCATTTTTACTGGGTTTAGGTGGTATCTCAATGTGGTTTTGAATTGCATTTCTCTGATGAAGAGTGAGGCTGAGCACATTTTCATGTGTCTGTTGGCTGCCTGTGTATCTTCTTTTGAGAAGTGTCTATTCATATCTTTTGCCCACTTTTTTTTTTTTTTTGAGTTGGAGTCTCACTCTGTCACCCAGACTGGAGTGTGGTGGCTGCTCCCAGCCACCGCAGCCTCGACCTGCTGGGCTCTGGTGATCCTTCCGCCTCAGCCTTCCAAGTAGCTGGAACTACAGGCGTGTGCTACCACACCCGGCTAATTTTTTTGATTTTTTTGTAGAGATGAGGTCTCACCAAGCTGTCCAGGCGGGTCTCGAACCCCCAGGCTCAGGCAATCCACTCACCTCAGCCTCCCAAGGCGCGGGATTACAGGCTGAGCCACCGAGCCTGGCTTTTTTGCCCACTTTTTAATGGAGCTGTTTCATTTTTTTCCTTTAGGCACATTTGAGTTCCTTGTAGTTGCTGGATGTCATGAAGGTCTTTGTCAGAAATACAGTTGGCAATTTTTTTTCCCATTCTGTATACTGTTTCCCTGCTCTCTTGATGGTTTCTTTGATTTTGCAGAAGCTTGTCAGTTTCATGAGGTCCCACTTGTCTATCTTATCTCTTATATCATGAGCACTTGGGATTTTGATCAGGAATTGGTAGCCAGTTCCGATTTCCATAACGGTGTCTCCTGCATTTTCTGAGGTTCTTATCATTTGAGATTTTACATTTAGGTCTCTGATCCATTTAGATTTAAAGCAATAAGATGCTGGTTTGACCAACTCATGTGCCCCACAAGATTATGTATCACAGTTTAATTAGCAGCTATTTCTTTTCTTAGTGGTCAGCAAAATGGTAGTACAACTTACAACTGATGGCAGATTGCATTGGATGAAAGACTATTGTTGTTATTGTTATTATTATTATTACCCTGTAGCTGATGTGGAGTCATTAAGGACCGAAACGACATTGTCAGTTTTGTGTCTTAATAAGATGATATCATCTTTCCTCTTCAGCAGCATGAAGAGATTAGATTAGGTTCTGGGAAGCTCCTTTCTCCTCTAAGAGTCTCTGTCTGTGAAATCCCACTGCTGGGTGCATCGAGCTGGAGCCTTCTCCTTCCAGCTCCCGCAGAGCACTTTTGAGGTTTGTGTCTTTGTTGAGACCTGCTGATTTCCTCCATGGATGTGATTGTCAGACGCCTATTACCGCTAATGGCAAGGCTGGGGGCTGGCTTATCTAGTGGGGGCAACCTCTGCAGGTCAAACAATCTGCAGATGGAGTAACAGGCATTGATCTGCAGTTCCTTGAAAGCTAATGCTAGAAACAAAAGAAAAGAAAAGAAAGTGAATGCTGTCCCTGGACGAATGCTGCTGAACATGTGTCTCCATTGGAAGAACCATTAGCAGATGAATATACTCCAGTTAAAGCCAGGACCAAGGACTAAATGGATTTCATTAGGGAGGGACCTGAAGAAGTCACATTAACCTCATTGACCCCGGGAACTTGAGGGAGCTGAATCCCATCTGGACAGGCAGCCTGTTAACTCTAGAGGGGTCACGATGGATAAAGATTACGGTCAGCTCAGATTCTGCCACATCCTAGCTAAGTGACCCTGGCCCAGTTTCTCAATCCCTCTGGGATTCAGTTTCCCCATTTATTCAATGGGATCAATGACACATAATTTACAAGGGTTGCTGGGAGGACAAATTGAGTAACAAATTAAGTCTACCTAGCAACTTGGCTACTAGATGGTCTATACATATTCATTCTCTTCTGCGTCTTTCGTTTTCTGTCAAGATTCATTTTCTTTCCATTTCTCCGCCTAGAATCAGACTAGATTTGAAATGGAAGAATTCAGAATTTATTAAGAACTACATATCAATAATAAGGTGATGAACATGGGCAAAAGTCTTAAGCAGGTACTTTCCAAGAAAAATGATATCCATACGAGTGACCAACATATAAAAAGATGCTCAAAGTCAGCAATAATGAGATACTCCTGCACACCACCAGAATGGCTTAAATTACAAAGCGGGACAATATCAAGTGTCTATGAGTGGAGTCAGTGGTACTCTCATACTTTGCTGGTGGATTTAAGATGGCACAAATACTCTGAAAAATGGCTTGGCAGTTTCTCAGAGTGGAACACACATTCATCACATGACAGCAAATCCAAGTCAAAAATTATGATCACATCTTCCCCTTTTATGGTACAGTTGAAGGTTCGTGGAGTGATGGATTGAAATGTAGTTTATGGCTATTAAAATTGATCACTGCAATTTTCTGCTCTTAAAAATTATGTGTCCCACAGAATTAAACTCCAAAAAGGGGAACGGTATACAAAGCCCTCCCAGCATCTAAACTCTCCACCACCCCATCACATATTCCTGCCACGTACCTTTTTCTAGCTATAAGGAAATGCAGATCATTTTCCCCCAAAGTTCTTCTTTCTTAAGCATCGACATGTCTGCACACTATTCTGTCTGCTGACATCTTCTCTTCTATATGACTTCCAGTTCGGCCCTTTTTGACCTAAGCCCCGTGAACTACCCATCATTCTTTAAAGCCCACATCCATCAAATGCCACATCTTCTGGGGAGCCTTTCCAGACTCTTCCAGGCAGCGGTAGTTATTCCCCACTCGGTGCTTTCGTAGACCTCTGTTGTGGTGTCACACCATTGTCACTTGTTTAAATGTCTCCACCCCTGGTGTCTATTTGGTGTTTGCCTCAACAGAAACCCTATCATAACAGTCCTCTGCACTCACTTCTTCTGTGTACTTCACAGCAAAAGCCAAACTCCTGCCCATAGCATATCTAGCTCTGTGTCATCTAGCCCTTTTCCCTGACATCATCTCATTCCATTTTCCTTTGCTCAGGGGCTCCGGACACTCTCGCCTTCTTCTTTTCCTTATAGACATCAAACTCCTTCTTTTGCAGATGCTCTTACATCCAGTTTCCCCTCACAGAATTGGGTAGGATGCTCATTCCAGCTCTCGGCAAGGTTTGTACCTTCCAGACTTTTGAGTCTCAGCTTACACGTGTTCTTGTTCGAGAGGCTTTCCTTGGTTACATAATACAAACAACCTCCATATGGATTCTACTACTCTTCCACAGTTCTCCATATTTTTTAATAACTCCAGTCACAATTTATCTACAGGCTTTGCTTGTTTAAGAGCTATTCCACCTTCTTGACCATAAATTCCATGAAAGCAGTATTCATGCCTATTTTGTTGCCTGATATATCCTAGAATGCAGCACAGTGCCTGGCCCAAATCTGGCATTACAAAGTATAGATTGCAGGGCCCACTAGATGAATTAGTGAATGATTAAATTAATGATTTATGGCTGGGTGTGGTGGTTCATGCCCGTAATTCAAGCACTTTGGGAGGTGGAGATGAGAGAATTGACTGAGCCCAGGGGTTTGAGACTCTCCTGGGAAGCTCGGTGAGACCTCGGCTCTACAATAAATAAAAAAATTTAGTGCCTGTGGTTCCAGCGACTCTGGAGGCTGAGGTGGAAGGATTGCCTGAGCCCAGCAGGTTGAGGCTGTGATCAAGCCGTGATCAAGCTACTGCATTTTAGCCTGGGTGACAAGAGTGAGACTCTGACTAAAAAACAAAAACAACAAAAACAAAAAATTAATGATTTATCTCAATTTAAAGACAATGGTATTAATAGTATCATTTCATCTATTGATTTACAGAATCAGAATAGTTTATGCGTAATTACAAAAAACCTTATTATATTTTCTTACATTACAATAATAATGCATGACCACTGCAACAAGTTAAACAAAACAAGAAAGATATTTTAATTTTTATTTTATTTTATTTTTTTTTGAGTTGGAGTCTCACTCAGTCGCCCAGACTGGAGTGCAGTGGTCGCTTCCAGCCACTGCAGCCTCGACCCACTAGGCTCCGGCGATCCTTTTGCCTCAGCCTTCCAAGTAGTCAGAATTACAGGCATGAGCTACAATGCCCGACTGATTTTTTTTTTTTTTATTGTAGAGATGACGTCTCGCCAAGTTGCCCAGGCGGGTCTCGAACCCGCGGGCTCAGGCAGTCCACTCACCTCAGCCTCCCAAGGCGCGGGATTACAGGCTGAGCCACCGATCCAGGCAAGAAAGATATTTTTAAAAGTTATCAATTTTCCCTACCTTTCTACAGTCCTTTTCTTTCATACTAACCAATACTAATAGTTTTTTGTATAGGGATACTCTTCCAGATATTTACATATGCACATATATATTTCTTGCTTTGTGTGTGTGCATTTATAGACTTGCACATGCAATCTTTCCTTTTAAAATAAAAAAGGAATGATATTTTGCACACTGCTCTGTAACTTGCTTTTTTCCACTTAATACTTTAATACTTTTCACTTAATAACATGTCATAGAAAATCTTTCAGTTCAAATGCATATTCTTTTGATGTTTTTAATAGCTGTATAACACTTCATAGCATGGCCATCATATTTCTCCAACATATTCCCTACTGGTGACTATAGAAGTTGTTTCCAGTATATATATATATATATTTTTTGAGTTGGAGTCTCACTCTGTCGCCCAGACTGGAGTGCAGTGGCCGCTCCCGGCCACCGCAGCCTCGACCTGCTGGGCTCCGGTGATCCTTCCGCCTCAGCCTTCCAAGTAGCCGGAATTACAGGCATGCGCTACCACACCCGGCTGATTTTTTTGATTTATTGTTGAGATGAGGTCTCGCTGCCCAGGCGGGTCTCGAACCCGCAGCAATCCACTCACCTCAGCCTCTCAAAGGTGTGGGATTACAGGCTGAGCCACCGAGCCCGGCAGTATATTGTTATTAAAAGTATTTGTGCAGAAAATATCCTTATATAAATTTGTCCTTATAGACTGGGTTCTCTCAAAATACTGCAAATGCCGGGAGCCAAAAGCATGTGTATTATTAAGCAGATGACCAGACTGTTTTCTAGAAAGGGAATTTACACTTTCAGCAATGAATGAATGAACCCATTTTCTTTTATCCTAACTAAGAATGGTTGCTCTTGTTTCTAAAAATGTCTTCCAGTATCTTACTATGTGTTGATGGGGGCTTAAAAGGAAGTCATCGTTCTTCTGGAGTTTGGAGTCCTCAGAACCTGAAGAGAATGGTCCCACCCAACGTTACAGAGGGAAAACAAGCCCAAGGAGTGTGGAGACACCGGTCCATCTGCGACTCAGTAAAATTCTCTGAGCATTAATTAGACTTTCCACCTAGGCAAGTCCAGTCTGTTAATGGGAACATATGAACATTCAACAGGAAATGCTTACGTTTGGGTGTCAAGTTCAGTGTAATGCTGTGCCAGGGGAGATGTGGTATGAAATTCACACTGACTGCTCTACTTAGTAGCATAGGAGGAGGGTCTTGTGAGCTATATCTCAACTGTAGGCTCATTGGAAGGGCAGATGGGAGGGTGAAGAATGGAATTCTAAAAATCACAATCGATGGAGCAAAGGCTGAATTATCCGTGTTAATGGTGATTCTTCTCTTGGGGATTTTGAAGACGTCTCAGATGTTTCTTCATGCCTCAACAACCAGTGATTTCCAGTGTCTTTCTTTCAAATTGGACCCTGCATTTAACGCTTCCCTCAACTGAAAGTGGTAAAGGTAGCACCTTTGCAGAGTGTCAGGTAATTCTGAGAAAGGCTGTAGAAAGAGAAGTTCTACATTTTTGCTTTTTTCAGATTTGCCATTTAGAGCTCAGCTAGCTTATCCACAATGGTTTGGTGGGCGCAACTGTCTGGTGTGTTGGGTGGGGAAGGGACATAGCATGGCTTAAAAAAGCGTTTCTCATACTTTAGTTATTCTGCTAACACCACATGATTTTTGCCTCACCTCCAAACTTTTGGTGCTAATCTTTACTATTTTCCTTTAAATCAATTCACTATGAAGCCTAACCTTTTTTTTTAATATCAATATTTTAAATTTTGATATTGTGGGGTACAGTTAAGGGTTAGGTATACAAATATGCTCCATTCAGGCACCCTTGTTGATAAGGGGTGTCTCCCTGTCCCCAGACAGATATTGACTACTGTTAATCCCACCTCCCTCCCCCACCCCCCCATAGTTTCCCATCACCGTCAGTTCTTTTCTTATAATATTACGATGGATGTTCAAGGTCCACTATATGAGTGAGAACATGTGATACTCAGATCTTTGTTTCTGTGAGAGGTCACTCAGTATTATAGACTCTAATTCCATCCAGGTTGCCGCGAAGTTCATGATCTTGTTCTTTTTTATGGCTGCATAGTATTCCATCATGTATATGTACCACATTTTTAAAATCCAGTCCTCTTTTGATGGATAGTATGGTTGATTCCAGGTTCTTGCTATTGTGAACAATGCTGCGATAAACATACGTGTGCAGGTATCTTTTTTATAGAGTGATTTGAGTTCTTCAGGGTATATTCCCAGTAGGGGGATTGCGGGGTCATATGGGAGGTTGATATTTAGAGCTTTTAGGAATTGCCACACTGCTTTCCACAGAGTTTGCACTAGTTTGCACTTCCACCAACAGTGTAGGAGTGTTCCCTTTTCACCACACCCTCTCCAGCAGCTGTTATTTTTTGAGTTATTGATAATTGCTATTCTGACTGGAGTTAGGTGGTATCTCAGTGTGGTTTTGATTTGCATCTCCCTGATGATTAGTGAAGTTGAACATTTCTTCATGTGTCTGTTGGCTGCTTGAATGTCTTCCTTTGAGAAGTGTCTGTTCATATCTTTTGCCCACTTTATAACGGGGCTGTTTGTTTTTTTCTTTTCAGCATGTTTGAGTTCCTTGTAGATCCAAGATGTTAAGCCTTTGTCAGACCTGGAATTGGCAAATACTTTTTCCCAGTCTGTGGGCTGTCTCCCTGCTCTCTTGATGGTTTCTTTGGCTTTGCAGAAGCTTGTCAGTTTAATGAGTTCCCACTTGTCTGTCTTATCTCTTATGGCCTGCGGGTTTCGGGTTTTGTTCAGGAATTGGATGCCAGTTCCAATTTCCATAAGGGTATGTCCTGCATTTTCTAAGGTTCTTATGGTTTGAGGTTTTACATTTAGGTCTCTATCCATTTAGAGTTATTTTTGTGTATGGGGATAGATAGGGGTCTTGTTTGAGTCTTCTGCATGTGGTCAGCCAGTTTTCCCAGCACCATTTACTGAATAGGTTCTCCTCTCCCCAGTGGTAGGTGGTGGAGGCTTTGTCGAAGATGAATTGGTTGAGAAATTGAGTTTGCTTCTGGAATCTCAATTCTATTCCATTGGTCTATGTGCCTGTTCCTGTACCAATACCAAGCTGTTTTGGTGATTGTAGCTTTATAGTAAAGTTTGAAGTCTGGTAATGTGATACTGCCTGCTTTGTTTTTTTTTTTTGCTGAGGATTGTTCTGGCTATTCTTGGTCGTTTGTGTTTCCATATGAATTCCTGTATTGTTTTTTCTACGTCTAAGAAGAATGTTGCTGGTAATTTGAGGGTATTGCATTAAATCTGTAGATTGCCTTAGGTAGGATGGACATCTTCACAATGTTGATTCTTCCAATCCATGAGCATGGGATATTTTTCCACTTGTTTGTGTCATCTTTGATTTCTTTGAGCAGTGTTTTGTAGTTTTCATTGTAAAGGTCTTTCACGTCTCTGGTTAGCAAGTTGCCAAGGTATTAAGCCTAACCTTTTCAAAAGAATAATATATTTGAAACTCTGACTTTGAAGTTCTGAATATGTGTGTATTCAGAACACACATATAACTTCATATTCCTCCCCCCACCCAAAGGACAGAGAGAAAATAGGTATCACTCTGGAATGGTATGGAAAACCAAATAATTGTTTAAGAATAAAAGTACTTTGAGGCTTATGAAGAGTAAAGAAAGTTACAGCTGAAGGAATGTCAGAATGATACAATTCATTAAAAAGAAAAATGAACATGGAAGGAAGTAGTGTGCAATAAGAAACTGTTGAAATATGTAGGTACTAATGAACTATTTAAAGTCTACACATGAACACACACTTATCTTTTTCTATTAAAATAAAATGATGGAAGTAAAATTTTAGACAATAATACATGAAAGGTGGGAATGGGACAGTTCTAACGAATTGAAACATGTCTATTTGAAAGTAAGATGGAGATGTTCAATAAATTTGGACTTTATGGGGAAAATTAATGTAATATTAAGTGCAGTAGTCTCCCCTTATGCACAATTTTGCTTTTTCACAATTTAAGTTACTCATGTATAATACAATAAGATATTTTGAGAGCAGGAATTATGCCTTCTTTACAATAGTGTTTTTTATTCTCCTGGATATTTGTTTTATATATAAATTACTGATGTGAAATAAAAACACTTGCCAACCAAAAACAAAAAAAACAAAACAAAACAAAAGATATTTTGAGAGAGAGAAGACATTCATGGGACTTTTATTGCTGTATATTGCTATAATAGTTTTATTTTCTTTTTAGTTGTTGTCCGCTTCATACTATGCCTAATGGATAAATCAAACTTTATCATAGGTATGTATGTGTAGGGAAAAATGTAGCGTATAGGGTAATATCTGTGGTTTCAGGCATGGGGGTCTTGGAACTTATCCCTTGGCAATAAGGGAGGATGATCATTATTAATGTATGTTAAATAGTTAGCATTATTAGAGGTAAGAAGGGATATCACATACGACAGATTGATTTTTAAAACTTACTAAAAATTGAATTACCATTTGACCCAGAAATCTCACAAATCTACTTAAAGGAAAATACCAGGGATCTACCCAAAGGAAAATAAATCAACATATGAAAAGATGCCTGCATTCGTATGTTCAAGGCAGCACTATTCACAATAGCAAAATCATGGAACCAACCTTAGTGCCCACCAACAATTGACTGGATGAAGAAAATGTGGTATATATACACCACAGAATACTATGCAACCATAAACAAGAATGAAATCAGTTCTTTGCAGCAACATGGATGGAGCTGGAGGTTATTATCCTAAGCTAATCAAGTCAGAAACAGAAAATCAAACACTATGTTCTCACTCATATGAGGGAGCTAAATGGCCACAAAGATGAAAACAATAGATACGGGGTCACCAATAACGGGGGAGGCTGGGGGATTAGGGTTCAGAAATTACCTATTGGGTACAGTGCTTACTATCTGGGAAATGGACCACTTGGAGATCCAATCCCCACCACCACACAGTATATCCATGTAATGAATATGCATGTGTATCTCCTGAATCTAAAATAAAAATGAGAAAAAAGTACTTAATTCTCTGACAATTCTTTGGCAAGCAATTTTGCAGGGCTTTCCAAAAAAGACTCTCTTTCTTTATCCTTTGGATCCAGGCTAGCCTGTGACTTTTTTGGCCAACAGAATGTTGGAAGTGATGCTGTCAGTTTTGAGCATAGGTCTTAAGAAGCTTTGCATGATTTTGGAACCTGGACAGTGCCATGGGAGTAAGGTGGGGCTATCCTTCTGGGTGATGAGAGAACTGTTGTCATTGCCAATAGCCAGTTAACCCCTGACATGTGATTGAGGCCATCACAGGGCAGCCAACTTCCCACCAACCCTCCATCTGACCAAGACCCATGAGTACACCAGCTGAGATGAGCTGAATCTGGTCCAGATCAACAAAACTGCCCGGCCAACCTATAGACTTATGAGCAATAGTAAGTGCTTATTCTTTCAAGCTATTACATTTTTAGTTGGTTTATTAAATAGCAGCAGTTAATGGCAAACTGTATACTACAGTGGAAATATCCACAAATAAGATATAATGAACATGAACTTATGAACACCTCATAATATATAGCCTCAAAACATGTAAAGCTAAAATGATAGAATTATAAGAAAAATTGCCATGGCTATGCTGCTAAGAAAAGATTTTAATATATTTATTTCAGAAACCTACAGATTTGAAAACTATCAGTTTATGAGTGTAGAAGTTTAAAAATCTGAGAATAGTCTTGAAATTATATATATTGCTTAATTACTCAAACGTGCCAAAAAGAAAAAAACAAACAAAAAGCCCCATTACAAAGTGGGCAAAAGGTATGAATAGACACTTCTTAAAAGAAGACATACAAGCAGCCAACAGATACATGAAAAAGTGCTCAGTCTCACTAGTCATCACAGAAATGCAAATTAAAACCACACTGAGATACCACCTAACTCCAGTCAGGATGGCCATCATCAATAACTCAAAAAACAACAGATGCTGGAGAGAATGAGGGGAAAAGGGAACACTTCTACACTGGTGGGGGGAGTGTAAACTAGTAAAACCTCTGCAGAAAACAGTTTGGTGATTCCTAAAATATCTAGAAATCAATCTCGCATATGATGCCACAATCCACCTACTGGGAATATACCCAGAAGAACTGAAATCACTTCATGAAAAAGATACCTGCACTCGCATGTTTATTGCAGCATTATTCACAAAAACAAAAACATGGAACCAACCATGCTGCCCATCGAAAGAGGACTGGATAAAAAAATATGATACATATACACGATGGAATATTACACAGCCATAAAGAAGGACAAAACGATGAACTTCACAGCAGCTTGGATGGACTTAGAGGCAATAATACTGAGTGATCTATCACAGAAACAAATAAGTGAGTATCACATGTTCTCACTTATAAGCGAACCTTGAACAGCTATGGTAATACTATAAAAAAGGGCTTGGCGGTAGTGGGAAACTGCCAGCAGAGGGAAGGGAGGACACAACTCATCAGCAAGGGTTCCTGCATAATGAACATTTATATATCTAATCCTGAATTGTACCCTAAATATTTAAAATAAAAAAATTAATAAAAAATAGTGTACATTCTTTTCCAAACACACATAGAACATTTATAAACACTGTTTGCATGTTAACCCATAAGAAAGTTTTACCAAATTTGAGATATTATAAAGGCCAGATTTCTGTGCAAAATGCAGCTAAATTAGAAACTTACAAGTAATTTTAAGAAATACATATACATTTGGACTAATTAAAGGAAACACTTCTCCTATGCCTTAAAATAATCACAATAGACTTAAAAATCATTTAGAGGGAAATGTTAAGATAGTGCTACATGTAATGTGTGAGACCTTATTTGAGAATAAACATATAGCTTTAGTCATGCTTGTTTGTAAAACTACAGATATGGAATTGCATCTCAATGAAACAAAACAAAACAAAAACAGAGAGACAATAAATAAAAACACACACAGTGAATGAAACTCGTAGATATGGGAGTTATTATTGTAAAAATAAAAGGGTTACTATGCAATAATAAAAAGGTTTATTATCTGAGAGAGTACAGTAATGCTAAACTTTCATGCATCCAGTAGCATAGCTTCCAATAATACAAAGCAAAAAAATAAAGAAAGATATAAAGAGTAATTAACAAATTCACCATCATCAATTATCCAAAATTTTTTTGGAGGTCAAGCCAATATAATAAGGTGAGGAAAAAGAAGTGGTATCTAACCTTGAAGACAAGGCAAAACATTTATTATCTTTTGTAGTGGTATGGTCATCTAATAGAAAATGCAACAAGACCCTCAGACAAATTATGAAAATGAATTTGATGGTATTAGGAAGCAGCAACATAGGTAGGATTAACAAAAGTCAGCAGTATTTCTACACACCAACAAAAGCCAATTAGAAACTTAATAAAGAGTAGAAAAAAAATCTGATTTGTAATTATAACATAAAAGTATTTCAATTAAATGGATCAGAGACTTAAATGTAAAACCTCAAACCATAAGAACCTTTGAAAATGAAGGACATACCCTCATGGAAATTGGAACTGGCATCCAATTCCTGAACAAAACCCGAAACCCATGGGCCATAAGAGATAAGATAGACAAATGGGACCTCATTAAACTGACAAGCTTCTGCAAAGCCAAAGAAATCATCAAGAGAGCAGGGAGACAGCCTACAGACTGGGAAAAAGTATTTGCCAACTCCAGGTCTGACAAAGGCTTAACATCCTGGATCTACAAGGAACTCAAACGTGCTGAAAAGAAAAAAAACAAACAACCCCATTATAAAATGGGCAAAAGATATGAACAGACACTTCTCAAAGGAAGACATCTGAGCAGCCGACAGACACATGAAAAAATGTTCAACCTCACTAGTCATCAGGGAGATGCAAATCAAAACCACGCTGAGATACCACCTAACTCGTCAGAATGGAAATTATCAACAATTCAAAAAATAACAGTTGCTGGAGAGGGTGTGGCAAAAAGGGAACACTTCTACACTGTTGGTGGGAGTGCAAACTAGTGCAACCTCTGTGGAAAACAGTATGGCGATTCCTAAAAGCTCTAAATATTGACCTCCCATATGACCCTGCAATCCCCCTACTGGGAATATACCCTGAAGAACTCAAATCACTCTATAAAAAAGATACCTGCACACGTATGTTTATTGCAGCATTGTTCACAATAGCAAGAACCTGGAATCAACCATGCTGTCCATCAAAAGAGAACTAGATTAAAAAAATGTGGCACATATACATGATGGAATACTATGCAGCCATAAAAAGGAACAAAATCATGAATTCAGCAACCTGGATGGAACTAGAGTCTATAATACTGAGTGACCTCTCACAGAAACAAAGATCTGAGTATTACATGTTCTCATTCATATAGTGGACCTTGAACATCCAATGTAATACTATAAGAAAATGACTGACAGTGGTGGGAAACTGTGGGGGTGGGAGGGGAAGGGAGATGGGATTAACGGTAGTCAATATCTGTCTGGGGACGGGGAGACACCTCTTATCAACAAGGGTGCCTGAACAGAGCATATTTGTATACCTAACCCTTAACTATACACCACAATATTATTAAAACAAAAATTGATTTAAAAAAAGTATTTCAATTAAACTAATGAAAAGCATGAAAATTTTGTAGAAACTTTGTATGTCCCATAGAGCAAGTTATGAAATATTATCCGAGAATATAAAATAAATATTATATTAATCTATCCTTCCAAAGAAATTTTAATAAAAATCTCAGAATTATTATTTTTGGATAGAAATTGGTAGAATACAATGCTTGAGGAAGAAAAATTCAAAATCAGAAATCTGAATCTATCTTTATGAAGAAATTATCCTGAATTAAAGTAACACTATAAAATCAATCACTGATCATGAAAGCATTTGGCTTGTTTCATTTCTGGGCTAAATGTTCCAGTTTCCATTGTTATTAAATATTAAAGAAATAAGCAAGACTTTTTGGGGGGAGGGGGTAAAAGATACCCTATCTGATTGCAGTAAAGGTCTTAAATAAGACTAAATATGACTGAACTTTGTTATCTATAAATTATAGATTTCTTTGGAAAACATAATAAAAATGGTACAGTGTCCAAAAAGCCTGGAAACAGGGAAAATGGAACACTTTTCTAATGTTCTTAGATTCATAATTAAATTCATTGCTTCACATTTAGAGATGTGAAAAAGTTTCTGAAGGTTGATAAAAAGTTAAATTGAGCATGTGATTTGATGTGAGAAATATACTTAAAAATAAATTTATTTAATTTTTCTCAATATTTCTGACATCCTGTAAATCAGCAGGCTCCAACCTTTATGGCATCAGGGACCCGTACCAGTCCATGGCCCAGGGGCTGGGATCCTTGCTGTAAATGATGTAACAGGATGAATAGTCTAGAAACAGACTTACACATGCAGCTGGCAACTTGATATATGGCAGAGGTGACAGTGGGGAGAGAAGTATTCAATACATATTTAATATGTAAGGTTGACACAGTTCGCTTATCAGAAGGAAAATAATGGTTTTCTTCCTCACGTTGTTTATAGGAAATACATTTCAGAAGTCTTGAAATTCTAAAGGCAAAAAGCAAAACGTTACATCTTTAAAAGCAAATACAGGAGAGTAAGTTTGGGATTCAGTGGATTTACTGGTTTGTAAAAATTACAAACAAAACATCAGATGACAGCCGCCTGATGCAGTTAAACAAATGTATCTTACATGTCACAGCTCAACTGGGTGTTCATTAGGGTAGCTTTCCATGGGGTCATTCAGGGACTTAGGATCTTTTCATTGAGTTGCTTTACCTTACCTTTGGGCTTTGAGGTCCTCTCTGGATTTTCTGCATCCACTTTATTGATGAAGGACAAATGATCATGGAAAATTACAAAGACGGTTTAGAGGCCAGGCCCGGAAGTGACACACATCACATCTGCTGGCACTCCACTGGCCAACTACAGAGGTGGGATATGGGGGAAATTCTGTGGTCTAGCAACCTGTCAAAGAAGAGAGAATACAGATTTTGCAAAACAGCCAGATTCTGTCTCAGGGTAGAGAGTATTTTCTTAAACAATATAAAAAAATCTGGACTTATAAAGGAAAACCTTGATAAGCTTGATCATATTAAAAGTTAAACATCTGTCCACTTGTATACTTAATCCTGTATTGTACTCCACATCTTTAAAATAAAATATTAAAAAGGAGAAAATTGTTGTAAAATATTTTAAAAAGTTAAACTTCTTAATGAAAAAGGTAACATAAGAAAAAATAAAACGTAAACAAAGACTGGAAAAAGATACGCAAACATGCAAGTTGTATATAGGACACACACACATTCTATGAGTCAATGTGAAATAGGTAACACAACAGAAACATGCATATCATTTATGCACAGGCATTCACAAAAGAGGAAAATTGAATGTCATGTAAATATAAGACAGGATGTTCAGCCTTACCAGTAGTCACAGAGATGCAAGTTAAAAAACAAAATAAGACACTGTTTCATACCTGTTCTTTCATAACTTGCAAAGTTCAAAAAATTTCAAGTGTTGGCATAGGTATTAGGAAACAAAAGATTGATACGTTGCTTATGAGATTATAAATTGCTACAATCCACTCACCTCAGCCTTCCAAGGCGCGGGATTACAGGCTAAGCCACCGAGCCTGGCGGAGCAGAGTTCGAGACCCGCCTGGGCAACTTGGTGAGACCTCATCTCTACAATAAATCAAAAAATTAGCTGGGCGTGGTAGCGCACGCCTGTAGTTCCAACTACTTGGAAGGCTGAGGCGGAAGGATCACCGGAGCCCAGCAGGTCGAGGCTGCGGTGGTTGGGAGCAGCCACTGCACTCCAGTCTGGGCGACAGACTGAGACTCCAACTCAAAAACAATAAAAATAAAAAATAAAAAAATAAATTGCTACAATCACCTTGGAAAACACTTTGGCAGCATCTAGAAAAATTAAACATATGCATTCTAGAGAATGTCCTGGCATTTCCAAGTCTAGGTACAACCCTTAATGAGACTTTCACATATGTTTGCAAGGAGAGTCATATTATAAGGGTATTCAGTGAAGTCAATTTTTTAATAGCTCAAATTTAAAAAAATCTGCACGTCCATCAGTGGGCGAATGGAGCAAGGAATCTAATTATTCATAGCAGTTAAGATGGACATAATAGACCTATATGTATCAATATGAATGTATTTAAAGTATTAACGTTGAGTGAAATAAGAAAGTCACAAAGGGATTGGTAGAATGGATTGTTTATATAAATTAGACAAATAAACTATCCATATGTGTTTATTGATTCCTCTTTATAACAAAGCTGTGTAATACAGACTGGAAGACCCACTTGAAATCCATGACAATGTTGCCTCTGGCGAAGGGGGAGGGAGGATTAGAGCGATGAGGGTGACATATGGGGTTCCTACTCTGTGCGTTTTTATATCTCTAATCTTCTACAAAAGTAGCTGAAGCTGGAAGCAAGTATGATACCATTTTAAAATTCTGGATGTTTATTATAGTATTCGTCATATTTTTATGTAATTTCAAACTTTTAACTTTGAAGAAGATATCCTCACCTTACCTCCACTTACCACATACCTCACTGCTCATATTATTTGGTCATTTGGTCTTAGCACTGGAATCACTTGACCTCTCAGAGCAAAACATGAACTGGCTGTACTCATGAAACATGAATAAAAATAAACCAGTGTATACCCATGTCTTAAACATTTGTATGTTGGCAGGTATTAGGCTGGGCACAATGGCTCACGCCTGTAATCCCAGCATTTTGGGAGGTCAAGGCGGGAGAAGTGCTTGAGGCCAAGTTGGAGACCAGCCTAGGCAACATAGTGAGACCTGTTTCCACCAAAAAATAAAAATAAAAATAAAAATAAATTAGCCAGGTGTAGTGGTGTGTGCCTGTATTCCCAGCTGCTTGAAAGTCTAGGCAGAAGGATCACCTGAGCCCAGAACATTGAATTCTCGGTGAGCCATCATTGTGCCACTGCACTCCAGTCTGGGGGACAGAGTGAGACTCCAACTCAAAAAAAAAAAAAAATCTCTGTTGGCAGGTATTGTCCAAAGGTCTTATCCTAACCAAAGAAGACAAGAGTAGGGAGGTAAGTGATGTTTTAAAAACTAAACGTGTGACAACTTGTTAAAAGAAAATTTCAAATTAGAATGAAAGGGATACACGTTAGACTCAAGAAAGAATAAAGCCATAGCTGCAGTTTTCTTGACCTGCTGAAGTGAAGTGGTTCTGTTGGCATCAGTATCAAGTCAAGTCAGACAGGAAGCTCTCCATCCAGAATGTGGGAACCACATTTTAGTAAGTCAGGGTTTAAGTACAGCCAACACATCTCTTGAGTAATTTTGATTATAAAAGCATTTGATGGGGAGGGAGTAGCACACCTCATCAACAAGGGTGCCTGCATAATCAACATTTGTGTACCTAACCCTGAATTTTACCCTACATCTTTATAATAAAAAATAAATTAAAAAAGCATTTGATGCAGGGAATTATTGCTTAAAGAATTTTTGGTAGTGCTGGAGAAGGCAGTTCTAGGTTAGATCTCTAAGAATTATCCCCAGAAAAATACTACAGAACTGGCCTGTTGAGGGAACTGCTTGTCTGCCTTAATCTGTAAGCTGTGTGTCTTACTTTAGCTTCCCAAACACAGAGCCTCAGATGATGTCTGGGATGCTGATAGTTCACATGAACAGTTATCACAGAAAGCCAGGATGAGGATGAGACCGAGAAGAGGGGAAAGGTATTAAAGTGCGCACGAGCAGATTACCACCATGAGCAACTGGGGCTCTTTTCCTCAGGGACCCTCTGAGGAACAAGCAGAATGCACCTCAGAATTGTCTCTTCTAGGATAAGAGGCTGGAGCATTTATCCATGACACCTGTTCTCCATTGGTTGAGGGTTAGCCCCAGGGATGTTAGCACTTTGGAACTTGTGGGTTCCATCTCTCTGGGCTGGGACACCTCCCATGACTTTAGGGAAAGTCTGAGGCAAAGGAACAGATAGATGCTATGGTGGAGGATGAGGTGGGATATGGGCAGCTGCCCACCACACTGTGCTAAAACCAGGTGGGATAAAGGAACGTGGCATGGAACATAAAAAACAATGTCTGCTATTTTGGGAAATCAGATTTCCTTTCTCAGCAGTTGGTTCCAAATTGACACTACTGTAGTTTTAATCTTGGGACCAAGATGCTGCTGCTGTAACTGTTGGTTGAGAGCAACATCACCCCCTCTAGATTTGCCCCAGTAAGATGGCACCTCACCCCTTGCCTCCTCTCTTCCCTGTTAACCCAGTCTGTACTGACACCCTCAATGGTCACAACCGGGAGAGGGAATCTGAATCACATCCAGAAACTTAGCTGCAAGGGAATCCAGAAAATGGTGGCTTTTAGATGTGTAACCTCTGCAGGACCAGAAGAAGCCTTAGAAGAAGGTTGGTAAAGATATGGAGCAGTTGGACTTACCCCATCTGTCCCACATGTGTTACTTTGGAAGCCTGCCCTCCCAGATCCCTTGCTTTGTAATTTTACTTTATTTATTAATTTATTTATTGAGTTGGAGTCTTACTCTGTCACCCAGGCTGCAGTGCAGTGGCACGCTCACAGCCACCACAGCCTTGACCTGCTGGGCTCAGGTGACCCTTCCGTCTCAGCCTTCCAAGTAGCTGTAACTATAGGCATGCGCCACCACACCCAGCTAATTTTTAAAATTTATTCTAGAGGTGAGGCCTCGCCAAGTTGCCCAGACTACTGGTCTTGAACCTGTGGGCTCAGGCAATCCTCTCACTTCGGCCTCCTAAAGTGCTGGGATTATAGGCATGAACCACTCCGCCCGGCCCTGTTTTGTGATTTTAGTTAGGCAGTGTCTTCCCTCGAAGTCACCCCTGCCCTCTACCTGGACCCTTCTCCAGGTTTAGCTCGGTGACAGAGGGAGGGAGCGTCATCTCACGGGGATGACACCAGCAACCTCCTCAACATACTTAGAGCTCCCTGATTTGTTCTCTCAGCTCTTATCACAATTGCAATTATACAATTATTCTAAACAACTATTGACTGACTATCTGTCTCCCCGCTATGCCAGAGGCCCATGGGGGCAGGAATCTGACCCTGCTTGCTCACTGTTGTCCCTAGCACCTAGAGTATTCCTGGCATAGCTATATAGGCACTCAGTGCATAGTATTTGAATGCATGAATGGAAAAAAATGACCATTTCCATCGAAAATGTGAATTCAAAAAAACAAGGTTTATGTTTTCTTTATCTGCATATGGATGTTTTATCAGTGTGTAAGAAATGAAACAACCTATATTCCGCATTGCTTTTTGGAAACAAGGACAGTAAGATAAAGGTCTGGGCTAAAGTGACTACATTATTCCACTAAGGGAATGTGATATTTTTGGTGCCTGCTGTTAACTAAAGCCTGCTATTTCCAGTCCTGGTCTGGAACAGGCATTAGTGAGCCAGGCAGGCGGTCACTGAGTGTGTCTGGGAAGGGAAGGCGGCATGATAATTCTTTGTTCTGGTTGGATTGGAGAATCTTAAAGCAATATACTGCGTGATATAAGAAAATATCAGGCATGAAGCAATAAACTTGCTTATGAAATCCTACTGAAAAGAATTTTCAAAATAATTGAATGCAAAGAAAAAAATACAGCCTTTGAAATTGGGAGATACATTGTACTGGATGCCTTCAAAGGTTCATTCTAGTTTTAACTTAGCTGCCTGTATGAATAGACACAGATCTTTTTAAATATTAGAATGGGGGCTATTTTCAGATAATGGAGCCTAGCATTATTTGAGCTATTTCTTGTTCTAGGGAATTTTTCAGATATATATTTTTTTTCTAATCCTTGAAATGAGCCTATGTGGTAGGTATTATTATCCTCATTTGGTAGAGAAGGGAGAGGCTAATCATGTGACCAAGATCATTTAGCCAACAAGTGAAGATTTTCATTTCAGGCCAGCCTGAGCCCAGGTGCATGCTCTTACCCAGTACCCGTGGCTCCACACTTCAGAGTCAGTAGACATGGGTTCAGATTCTGGCTTTCTTTTTCTTTACTTGCTGTGTGGCTAAACACGGCTGGGCCTCAATTCCCTTAGTGGTAAAATGTAGCTAACACTTTCTTTTCTTGCAAGGTGGTTGTGAGAATTGAAGACAAGTATAGAGCAATTTGTACCCAGCAGGCACTCAATCTGCAGGGCTGCCTTTTTGCATGGACCACTAGGTTAGACAGAGGAAAGGTAAGGTGCCCACGATCTGGAGTGAGGAGTTATTGGAGAGTCAGAGAGCACCCACCCACCCATCTGCTAATTCCCAGCAGAGAGGCTGTGAACTTTTTCATACTTTGTTTTCCTCCATATTTGCAGAGCAGAGGCCATGAACTGGGAGCACGGTACTACTTTCAATGTGCTGCATGAGTCTTCATGAAAGGTGCAACACTCAGAACTATTTTTGTCTTATCCCTGTGAAATGCTCATCACAACCAAGATTGTGGAATATCTGCCATTCCGGAAGTTTCCTTATTCCTTTGCAATCTCTTCTTCTAGACTCTCCCTCGTGTCCCCAGGCAATGACTGGTCCGCTTTCTGTCATTTTGGACTAGTTTATATGAGAATTTTAGATGAGTAGAATAATACAGCACGTGGTTACATTTGGCTGGCTTGTTTCATTCAGCACAGACGATTTTGAGATTCATGTTGTTGCTTGTATCAATAGTTTATATTGCTGATTAGTCTTTTTGTTTGAAGGCACCATAGTTTTCATGGTTCTTTATATTTTGAATAGCTTTATTGAGTTATAACTGATATACTGTACAAAACTGCACACATTCAAAATTGGATGCGTTTGTACATATGTGTATGCTGGTGAACCCAATCATTATGTTCAGGATAATAACCATATTCATCCCCTCAAAATATTTCTCCTTGTCCTTTGTGGTTTTTTCCCTTTATTTTGGTGTTGATGAGAACACTTAACATGAGACCTACCTTCTTAACAATTTAAAAAAAAAATTTAATTTTGTTTTAAAGAAGTGGCTCAGCCTGTAATCCCGTGCTTTGGGAGGCTGAGGTGAGTGAATTGCCTGCGTCTGCGGGTTCGAGACCTGCCCGGGCAACTTGACGAGACCTCATCTCTACAATAAATCAAAAAATTAGCCGTGTGTGGTAGCGCGCGCCTGTAGTTCCAGCTACTTGGAAGGCTGAGGTGGAAGGATCGCCAGAGCCCAGCAGGTCGAGGCTGCGGTGGCTGGGAGCAGCCACTGCACTCCAGTCTGGGTGTCAGAGTGAGACTCCAACTCAAAACAAAACAAAGCAAAACAAAAAACACAAAGAAGTGGGATACACTTCAGGGTTAGGTATACAAACGTTGATTATGCAGGTACCCCTGTTGATGAGGTATGCCCTTCCCACTCCTAGCAGTCTCCTTCAATTGCCAATCCCATCCCCCCGCCCCGGAAAAAGACATGAGTAGACACCTCTCAAAACAATTTTTAAAAGTGCGCAATACCATACTGGTAACTATAGGCACTATGTTTTCAGGCAGATTCCCCAGAAATTCTTGTCTTTCATCACTGAAACATTGTACCCATTGAACAACTCACCATGTACCCTTCCCCCAACACCTTGCAACCACTAGTCCACCATTATATCTGTGTTTCTAAGACTTTGACTCTTTTTGATATCTCACACAAGTGGTTTATACTGTATTTGTGTTTCTGTGACTGGCTTATTTCACTTAGCACAACGTCCTCCAGGTTTATTTGTGTTGTTGCAAATTTAGGATTTCCATTTTTTTAAAAGACTGAATCATATTCCACTGTATACATACACACCACATTTTCTTTATCCATACAGTTGCTGATGGGCATAGAGATTGTTTCCGTTATCGTGATTATTATGAATAATGTTATAATGAACATGGGAGTGCATATATCCACTTGGGATCCTAATTTCAATTTTGTGGAATATATATCTAGATGTGGGGTTGCTGGATCACGTGGCCATTCTATGTTTGATTGTTTGAGCAACCTCCATACTATTTTCCATAGTGGCTGCATCATTTACATTCCCACCAACAGTATATAAGGGTTTCAGTTTCTCCACATCCTCCCCAACACTAGTTATTACTAGTCTTTCAATAAAAGACATCCTAACAGTTGAGAGATGACATCTCATCGTGGTTTTGATTTGGGTTTTTCTGATGATTACTGATGTTGAACATCTTTTCATACGTCTGTTGGCCATTTGTATGCTTTCTTTGGAGAAATGTCTAGCCCAGTCATTTTATTTTTAAAAATTGCCCATTAAAATTTTTTTAGTTATGTGTGTGTGTGTGTGTGTGTGTGTGTGTGTGTGTGTGTGTATGCATGCTGCTGAGGCATAGGAGTTCCTTATATATTTCAGATTAATACCTTGTTAAATAGATAGTTTGCAAATATTTTCTCCCATTTCTTACGTTGCCTTTTCACTCTTTTGATTTCCTTTGCTGTGCAGAAGATTTTTTAGTTTGGTGTAATCTCACTTGTCTAATTTTCCTTTTGTTATTTGTGCTTTTTAAGAAATCATCACCAAACCCAATATCATAAAGCATCCATTTATCTATTGATAGACCTTGTGTTCTTTCCGTTAAAAAAAATTTCAATAGCATTAGAGGGTACAAATAGTTTTTGGTTACATGGTTGCATTGCATAGTCTGGGCTTTAAGTGTACTCACCACATCCACATTGCACTCGATAGGTGATTTTTCGTCCCTCTACCCCTTCCCCCTCTCCTCCTGAATCTCCAATGTCCGTCACAGCATTCTTTATGCCTTTGCAGATCCTTAGTTTAGCTTTCACTTTTAAATGAGAACACATGGTGTTTGGTTTTCTGTTCCTGAGGATGTTCTCCAATTCCATCCAAGTTGCTGTAGAAGACATTATTTCGTTCTTTTTGATAGCGGAATAGTATTCCATGGTATATGTATGCCACATTTTCATTATCCACCGATCAGCTGATGGGCACTTAGGTGGATTCCACATCTTTGCAATTATGAATCATGCTGCAATGAACATGTGGGTGCAGGTTTTTCTTTTTTCTTTTTTATATAACGACCTCTGTTCCTTTGGGTATTTGCCTAGTAGTGAGATTGCTGGATCAAATGGTAGATCTACTTTTAGTTCTTTGGGAAGTTTCCATACCTATTTCCATAGAGGTTGTACTAATTTGCGCTCTCACCAACAGTGTATGATCTTTCCCTTTTCTCTGCATCTGTGCCACCATTTTCCGTTTTTTTAAGAAAAATTTAAAAAATTTTTAAATTTTAAAGATGTGGGGTACAATTCAGTGTTAGGTATACAAACGTTCATTATGCTGGTATCCTTGTTGATGAGGTGTGCCCCTCCCTCCCTGGCAGTTTCCTTCAACTGCCAATCCCACCCCACCTCCCCTGGCAGTTTCCCACTGTCGAGCCCCTATAGTATTATGATAATTGTTCAAGGTTTGCTTATGAGTGAGAACATATGAAACTCTCTTCTTTGTTTCTGTGATAGATCACTGAGTATGATAGACTCTAAATCCATCCAAGTTTCTGTGAAGTCCATATGTTTGTCCTTCTTTATGGCTGCATAATATAACATTATGTATATGTACCACATTTTTTAAAAATCCAGTGCAGCTTCAATGAGTTTTTTGATTTTTTAATAATGGCCATTCTGACTAGTGTAAGGTGGCATCTTATTGTGGTTTCATTTTGCATTCTGCTGACCATTAGTGATGTTGAGCATTTTTTCATGTTTGTTGGACACTTGTATGTCTTCTTTTGAGATGTCTGTTCGTGGCACTTGTCCACTTTTTAATGGGGTATTTTCTGTTTTTTTGCTGATTTGTTTGAGATCTTTGTAGATTCTGGATATTACTCCTTTGTCAGCTTGTGAATATCTTCTTCCATTCTGTAGGTTGACTATTTACACTGTTTATTATTACTTTTGCTGTGTAGAGACTTTTTTGTTTAAGCCTCACTTATTAATTTTTATTTTTGTTGCATTTGCTTTTGGGGTTTTTGCCATAAATTCTTTACCTAGGCCAGTGTTTACAAGAGTTTTTCCAAGGTTTTCTTCTAGAGCTTTTATTGTTAAAGGTCTGACATTTACGTCTTTAATCCCTCTTGAGCAAATTTTTGTGTATGGGGAGAGATAGGAATCAAGTTTCATTTTTCTGCATGTAGCTATCCAATTTTCCCAGCACCATTTGCCGAACCAGGTGTCCTTTCCACAGTGTATGTTTTTGTCTGCTTTGCCAAAGATCAGTGGGTTGTAAGTATTTGGGTTTATTTCTAGATTCTCTATTCTGTTCTGTTCTGCTCTTGTACCAGCACCAGGCTGTTTTGGTTACTACAAATTGTAGTATAATTTGAAATTAGGTAATGTGATGCCTTCAGCTTTGTTCTTTTTGCTTAGGACTGCTTTGGCTATTCTGGCTCTTTTTTGTTTCCACATGAATTTTAAGATTGTTTTTTTTAATTCTATGAAAAATGATGTTGGTAGTTTGCTCGGGATTGCTTTGAAAGTGTAGATGACTTTGGGTGATACGTTATTACAACTATGTTGATTCTTTCAATTCATGAGCATGGGATGTTTCCCTACTTGTTTTGTCTTCTACATTTCTTTCTTCAAGGTTTTGTAGTTCTCTTTGAAGAGATCTTTTACCTCCTTGGTTAAATATATTCCTAGGAATTTTAGCTTTTTGGCTGCTATTATAAATGGTTTGATTCTTGGTTTGATTCTCAGCTTGGTCACTGTTGACATGTAGCAGCACTACTGATTTGTGTGTGTTGGCTTTGTACCTTGAAATTTTGCCAAGTAAAGTTTATCAAGTAATGTTTATCATTTATCAAGTCCAGGAGTCTTCTGGAGGAGTCTTTAGAATTCCCTAGGAATAAGATAATATCATCAACAAATAGAGATAGCTTGATTTCTTCTTTTCCAACTTGAATCCCTTTATTTATTTATTTATTTTTTACCTGATTGCTCTGGTTATGGACTTTTGTATATAGGTCTTTATATGAATGTATGCTTTCATTTACTTTGGATAAATATCTAGATGATCATGTAGTAGATAAATGTTTAATTTTTAAAGAAACTGTCAAATTGTTTTCATCAGGAGTGTTTTTAAGCTTCTCTCATACAGATTTTGCATATTCTTTATTGAGATTATTTCAAAGTATTGATTTTCCTTTGTTGCTATTGCAACAAAGTGTGGGATTTCTGTACAATATTTTGTGTTATAACTGGTTATTATTTGTGTATATAAAGCCTAGTACTTTCTATAGGTTATTTCTTTTGTAATCTGCTAAATTGTATTCTTTTAATTGTTTGAGCTAACTTTATGATTGATTCGTATAATTGAAAACAGAAACAGCTTTATTAATTATTTATAATTTCTCATGCTTTTAGTTGATTTTCTCTGTTTAATTGTATTGGCTAATATTTCCAGTACAATGATGACCAGTAGAGAAGAAAATAAGCATATTTTCCTCTGTTCTTAATGAAAAAGCCTGCAATATTTTCCCATTAAGTAAATCTTATTAAAAAAAGTATTCAACAATTTTTGTTTTAATAATTAAATTGGGAATGCATGTTGAGTTTTGATGTTTTTCAAACATTTGTAGAGATAATCAGTTTTCTAACCTATTAATTTCAAGGGTTATGTTAATACAATTATTAATATAAAACCAACTTTCTATTTTGGCATAATTGACATTTGATCATTTGCTTTCATTTTTTGAGGATTTCTCTTTTTGGTCTTAGTATGGATATCTTGTTTAGCGTTTACTTTATTTCAGTATTTTACTGATATCATTCCATTGATTTATTACTGCAATTTCTGTTGAAAAATCATCTATCAAGCTTATTGCTATTCCTTTGAAGGAAAGATGTCTTTTTTATCTGGCTGCCTTTTTAAAAAGACTTTTACTGAAAAGCCTTACTTTTACTTTATCTTGGATTTTTAGCAGTTTTACTATGGTGTACTTAGATGTAGTCTTCTTTATATTTATACCATATGTGTGTTAAAGAGTTTCTTTAATCTGTGACTTGATATCTTCCAGTATTTTTGGAAACTTCTTTGTATGTTTTCAAATATTTATTTTGCTTATCCTCAATCTCTTATCATTTTGTGATTTCAACTACACACGTATTAGATGTTTTTAAGAGATGCCTCATACTATTTTTAGTATTTTCTATCTGAAATTACTATATTTGCTTTAATTTGATTGTTTTCTAGTGACTATAGGGTACTAATCATCACTTTATCTATTTTCAATCTGCTATTAAAGTGGCCTATTGTATTTTCAATTTTCTTGAAATTTGTAATTCTGGAATTGCTATTTGATGCTTATAAAATAGATTTCAATTTTCTGGTGATATTTTCCATCTTTCCACCTATTTCCTTGAATAGGTTAATCTTGGTGAGAGTAAAGTCCATGTCTGCCCAATATATATGTTATATATATATATATGTCTACTGTTTGTTTTTCCTTTATTTATTGGTTTTTATATATTTGTTTCTATTTCCTGGCATGCTTATACATTTTTGATTGAGTGCTAGATATTGTGTGTAAAAAAAGTGCCAGGCATGGTAGTGTTCTTCTGTGGTGCCAGTTACACGGGGGTGGGAGGATTGCTTGAAGCTCAACAGTGTGTTGTGTGTCCAGCCTGGGTAACATAATGAGAACCCATTTAAAAAAAAAATGAAAGAAAGAAAAGGAAAGAAAAATAAAAAGGCAGTATAGGCTCTGGGTGAAGTGGCCTTTCTCCAGCTAGGATTTAATCCTTTTGTGGTAGACAGTGTACCCTAGTAGAAAGCTTGGGATACACAGCAGGACTCCTCCTCTTTGGTGGGACTTGGGCCCCATTTTTGCCTCCCTAGTATGATGTTGCTAAATACTTTCTTGAATTTTAAGCCTTTTATTCTCTTCTTGGTATGTGTACAGAGCCTGGAATGTCAGATAATTTATGGAAGGAGGATTTCATGCAGAAAACATCTGGGGTTCCTTTTTCTCTCGGACATTGGTTCCTCACGTCTTGGCTCCTTTGTTAGGCCTCAACTAAAGTTTGATCTGTCCAGCTCAGGGAGATTTCCAGAAGTTCTAGGACGTTGCTTTCTGTTTCATCTCTTTGCCCCGGGCTGTGAACTGACAAATGCCCCGAGGGAAGAAGAAACCACAGGCAGGGTTCATCTCTAGGCCCTCCCCCTCTTAAGGGGATTTTGGTCTCTTCAGCCTCAACTACTGTACCTTAATTGCTCTCTGGTACTTTCAACAGCTGCTTTTCTTTTGCATATATACAGATCTTGTGACTGTTCTTTTTTTAGGAGTGTTAGTGTGATACAAGCTGTTCCCTTATAGGTGGGAGCAAAATTCCTCCTGATTTCTTTAAATAGGTTCAGTTTTATGTAAACCAATTACCTATTTTAGCCTTGCTTGAAGCAGTAATATTTATAAAATCACTGGTTTGATGTGTTAGTGAATTTTCTTTTAGAAAAAAACGGAAATAAAAACACATCAGGAATTTATCTGTATACCTCTTAAAATTATTTCTTATAAGGACAGCACTCTGACCTTTTCCTTTATCTTGCTATGTTCCTAACTAAGGGGGCCTGAAGAGACTGTTTTTTTTTTTATTAACTATTTAATGTGGTTTACTTTCCAACCTGACTCTGGCATAACATCACATAACAGATAAAGAAGGAAAATCAAAGTGTTTTATGACTCCGTAAAGCTGTCTTTTGGAGACTCTGGGTACCTTTAAAGACACTTAACTATTCTCTCTGAGGTTTGGCACCTATAAAGCTTCATCAACTTATCAAGAAACCTGACTCCCTTATTATTGCTCAAGCTGCCCATTTTCTTCACTGCTTTCATAATTTCTTAGATAATTCCTGCTAACTAATTGCCAGCCAGGAAATCTTTGACTCTACCTGTAACCTGAAAGTCCTTGCTTAGAGATACCTTGCTTTCCTAGACTGAACCAGTGCCAACCTTGCAGATATTGACTTATGGTTTCTAGTAAGTTCTCTTTTCCTAAAATGTATATAACCAAGCCACAATTCAAACATAGGGGGGCACATTCTCAGGACCTTCTTGGGATGGGTGCCACGGACCTGGGGTCAGCCATATTGGGCTCAGAAGAAACGATCTTAAATATTTTACAGAGTTTGGCATCTGTCCTCAAAACCTATACCTCTGGTACGTATATACCACACTTTGGAAGAGTCGTTTGGCACATGCCCCGAAGGCCATTCTTACGACATTTTCTCTGCTATAGTAGACGTGCATTTAGGATCCCTCACACTCACAGTCTAGTCCACCTTTGTCAATTACCTGCTTGCTATGGTCTGAGTGTTTCCTTCTGTTAAAACTTAATCATCAATGTGACAATATTAAGAGGCGGGGCTTTTAGAAGCTGATTGAGTCATGAGGGCAGAGCTGCCATGAATGGTTAGTGCCCTTAGAAAACAGGCTCCTCTCATGTGAGGATGCAGCAAAGAGGCACCATCTATGGAGCAGAAAAGGAGCCTGCACCAGACACCGAACGTGCTGGTTCAAGGTTGCTGACATTTCTGTAGAATCAGACTCAGCATGTATGGACGCCTGGAGATGGAGCTGGGTGTGCCCTGGACGGTTACTTGGGAGGAGCAACCTTTGTACATTGATCAAAGAGACTTTGAAGAAGTCCCTTGTCTATATCCTTCACGCCTTAACATATATATCACCATCAGTAAGTTGTTCTTTTCAGCTATATCTTTTCTTCAATTCTGTTCGAAAAGTGTCTGTGAGCACGTGCTGGGTCTGTGGGACACACTCTTTGAAGTGATTGTGTAATGGACTGAATACTTGTGTTCCCCCCCCCAAATTTATATGTTGAAATCTTAATCCCAACGTGATGGTGCTAGAAGAAGGGTTGTTTGGAGATAACTAGGTCATGCAGGTGGAGCTTTCATGAACAGTGTTGGTGCTCTTAGAGGAAGAGGTCCCAGGGAGTTCGCTTGCTCTTCTGCCGAGATACAACAAGAGGTCAGTAGTCCACCACCCAGAAATGGGCTCTCCCCAGAACCTGACCATGCTGGCATCCTGATCTCAGACTTCTAGACTCCAGAACTGGGAGAAACAAAATTTCTGTTGTTTATAAGTCACCCGGTCTATGGTCACTTGTTAGAGTAGCCTGCAACTGACCACCGTCAATGAGTTTTCAGGCACAGGATATGAATTTGACTTCAGCCTCTGTTACTCACCAGTGGTGTGACCTTAGGTAAGATCTTTAACTTCTTGTGGCCTCCTCTCCTTCACTGAAATATCAATAATCATGTATGCTCTGCATATCCCACAGAGGATTGATGAGAAACCACATAGCAGAATTTCTCTATAGGGGTAGAGGAAGTAAAGAAGATGGAAATAGTGATGCAGTAAGAATCCTCAATATGCACCTTGTTGGATTGTTTTGATTTCTAATCCAATTGCATTGTAAACTCTAAAGCTCTCTACACTAAGTATTGCCAATGTCAGGCAAGGAATAACAAAGATGTTACATACACATAACTACCTGGGGTGTGATGGCTCTGAACTCCCTTCTGATTTATTGATCTATCAGCCCAGTCTTTCATGGTTGGCTCTCCCTGATACACCTCTCAGTACACAGTAGTGCTCAGAAATGTATCAACTAATCCGAGCAGAGGCAATGCAATGCTTTCATTTCGCAAATGAGAAGGGAAGGTCCAGAGATTTACTTTTTCAACCATCTTAAGGCATCAGGTTTTCTTCTTTTCCCGACTTCTTTCAAGTCCAGAGACTTCTATTAGAGACATTAGATGAGGCTCTTTGATTTTCAATCTCATGTGCCCAGGTGGTGAAGGGATGATATGGCAGAAGTTGTCATTGGCTATTCAGGGTCAGTGTGGCCCTGCTGTAGGCGCTGAAACTTGATTCTCACAGTTTATCCAGGCGGAACCAGTTGCAGGACCTGCCTCACACCACCCAAGCTGCCAAGAGCCTGATGGATGAACCAATGTGCCAAATTAATAATAATTTATTTTGTGACATTTTATGACTTGAGAACTAGGACAGTGGGTATTCACAGAACACTTCCCCCTGGGAGAAATGTCACCTCTGGAGACAAAACCATTGATCAGAAGGATGTGTGGGGAGCGTAAAATTGAACCCAGAGAGATAGTCATAAGGGATCTGTGCATTGAGGCATTGTAAAATGTGTTTCCCCTTTCTGCCCAACAGACATCTTCATTCATTTGTTCTTTTATTTACTCGTTTCACATCTCTTGAGCCTGCCCTGTGCCAGGAACTGGAAATGCCAGATGAATATATTTCAGTCTGTGTTCTTGTGCAGGTTTCACTTTAGTGGAGAAGAGGAACAAATAAAAAAAAGGAACACCTGGGTCTCCTTGACCCTAAGACGCTACTGAATTTAAGATGCACCGTTAAGTTACTCACAGTTTAGAAGAATAAAGGAAACACTATATTAAAGTATGTATAATTCTTTAAAGACACAGTTCAATTTCAGAATCATTTCAATATGAATGAATATATAGATCTTGGAATGGAGGGAACGTGTGAAATGAGTTAAATGGCATTATGAGTCGGGTAAAGGGAGATGACAGTGGTGGGGGAGGTGTCCCATTCCTAGGGAGATGTCCCCC